>OX638391.1:635000-1270000 GCA_951813805.1 Limnephilus auricula
AGAATTTTGGTGTTCGATTTTAAAAACAGAATTTAGTAACACTTATATAGGGCATGTTGCATCCGAAACTCCTTCCGCATTACAGCTTCAGATGCACTTGGTAAATGGTCTGTAAATAAACAAAACGAGGACTAAACGAAATGGTGCTTGCTGGAATTGGGTGATAATATGTTTTGGGTAAAGTAGAGATACAAGGGAAAAGGAAAACCAATAACATACCTCTAGACTCTCTATTATTTTATGTTCTTTTATATTTTATATCCACTGTTTAAAAAATCGGCCACCATAACACGGGCATGTGCCTAGTATGGCGGCCATAAATTCCACAAATGTTATATTTACTATTCAAAGAATAAGGAAACATTAAAAAAAGACTCTAGGAGAATATAGCTGGTTACGTTTTTAGATTTTCACGGCCAAAAGCATTTTCGTTGTTTGTTTTTGGGGTGTTATGCCGTGCTGCGCTACCCCCTTCTTAAAAAAGAAAAAAAACAAATATAACTGTTTATTCCACCGCGTTACCTGGAGGTAATATAGTCACATCACAAATACTGTTTAATCAAATATGTTCAAAAACCTTATTTTTAACAAACTTTAACTACTCGGTGGGCTTGTGATTCCTTCTCAGTTTTCAGAACAAATTCCTTCTAATTTTCTGCCATTTTTATAAGTTCCAATAATGCTCTTTTTGCAAAGCGATGTGGTTAGGTATTTATTTATTTAATACCGATAGTATAAATGTACCATAAACAATGATTACGTGTCACAGTTAAAATCGTAAAAGAATATTAAAAATAATTTTTTTAAAAGAATTACAATTGATTGTGGAATTGACAACGGGTTTTTGAGTGATTGTGAAGTGTGTGGGACATCACATTGTCTTAAGAAGACAGTTGCCAGTTGACAGTTTTCAGTTGCCTAAGATGCCAGTTGCAGATCGCCTAAGCAAGAGATATAAGAACATGAAATTCTCTAGTACCAATTAGGTAGAATTCAATTAAATTAATATTAAATAAAACAAATAACTTAGTTTTGTAACTTAGTTTGTTTTATTTGGTATAATGTCAAGCCACAAAGTGTTTGCTTTCTTCGATAAATTAATATTGTTCGTATGGGGAGAGATATGGGTAAAATGACATCCCGCTAGGAGCTATGTCTATTTTCATTTCAAGAAACTTATTCCGGATTATCTCTTTAATATTTTTCTGTAACTTGATTATCTATCTGTTTTCATTTTATAAGTTTCCCGTGATTTCAAATAAATGGGTACTTACAAGCTAACACACTTTCGTAACTAACTAACATATATGTGCGTTAATTTCCTAATTTCGACCACAAGTAACTGTAACCAGTTCTAGCTTGCAATTACCTGCTATTTTATAAAATTCTAAACCCCCCTTAGTAAAATCGCTGTGTCGGTTACAGATTACAGGGTTCTCGTAGATTAATTGTCGGTGTGAGTCCATGTTACGCGCACAATGGGTTAAATTTTAGGGTGAACCGTGCGCCGCCAGCCTGCAACATGGATCAAATAATGGTTCGGACTAACATGGATAACTCGTCGAGGAACTAATGAATGACTCACAATTTTATTTAGTTACTTAAATCAAGTCTTTTGGGGATTTTGTTAAATAATTAAATTTCGTCGAAATGAAAATAACTGCCACATTCGCTAGCATGGTGAAATTGATAACGTTACAATATCTCATCGATGAGAAGTGAGGTTTTTGAGAAAAAGGCGGGAGGGGAATACGGGAGGGGCAGAGGGGAATGAAGGAGGGATAATTTGCGAGTGGGAGGACGAGGGAGGGGGAAGGCGGAGAAGGTGGGAGGAAAATTAGTGAGGGGGAGGTTCGCGAAAAGGAGGACAGCGGAAGAGGGGAAGGGGAACGCGGAGAAGGTGAAAAGGGATAGCGGGGGGGGGGGAGGCGATGAGGGTGGGGAAGAGGTGGCGGAAGGGGAACGGGGACGAATATGAAAGGACACGCAGGGAGAAACAATTTCTTTATATAAGTGGCACTGCAACGCATCCCGGGTATCAGCTAGCATTATTGTATTTTTTTAATATTCTGTACATCTACGTACAAATCTGTTTATATAAATGCATTTTCACCAAGTTTCATGGTGTCCTAAACAATAATATAAGCCGTTCGGAATAAAATATAGTTTATTTTTTATCTAACACAGACTTATACAAAATCACTGGATCTTATAATTGTTAGATTTGGAAATGTTAGAAACTTATGTCGTGTAAAAAGTTATGACGTCTATCCCACCTGTCAATCATTTACACAAAATAAATACACATTTCATTTAAAGAATTACAAATTAATCAAATAGTTTTGGCGCCTACTTTCTCTGATATTACGATTACTCCAGTTCCAAATTTTAAAAATGAAAGTTCATTGAACTTGAATAATAATAAGTGAAATTAATATGTTTAATAGTTCATTAGGCTGACTATTATGTATTAACTATACGATTTGAAATTAAGAATAATACCTTTCAGTGCAGTTATAGGTCGTAGTCACAAGTGACTAGCTATAAGTCTTAGATGTAAGCCCCCTGTTATAATCATGAACCTTAGTCGTAAGCCAGATATATTAATTATGTTACATTTATATTATATTTAATTATATCATAAATCAGCCAAATATTATTATTAATTTGAGCATTTCTTTACAATCTAATAAGGATTTTTTCTGTATCCTCGGAAAGTCAATCATATTTAAACATAATAATAGTATTGCGAATAAACAATGCGAATTTATAGATATATTTAGGGTTGACAATTTTGCAAGTTTCAAAAGGCAAGTAATTTCGATTCTATCTGTTAATAATTAACTTTTTTATTTCTTATCATTTATCATTACATCTTCTCTGAGTCTAAGCTTTAGGAGTAAATTATATCCATAATTTTATTTTTTATTTGCTAATATAATTTGAACACAGTTATTTACTAACTGGTTTTCATACATTACGCTTTGCTTTATTTCAGATCTTATTATTGATTGATTATACATGCATATATTTGCTAAATTGTATTAGTTTTATTACATTTTTTTAAAGGTGCAACTATTACATTTATATATTTTTTAAATCTCTGCTGTAAGGTTCTATACCTTACGAGCAAATTACACTCTAATTTATTCTGTTTTAATGGTTTATAAAACACACAATTAATATTGCCAGTATACACACCCACTTACTTTTTACGTTATATGTACTTTCTTCTACTTACTATTTCAGGCTTATATTGTATCATATATTGTAATTTACTGTAAATCAATTTGTAATAATTTCACGTATAAGCCCACCAAGGCGTAAATAAATAATAAATAAAAATAATTGTGTGTGTTTTTTTTTAAATTTCTTTGTTATCACGCCTCTCTTAATTTTAGATGCATAAATATAGTAAGCGCCATACTTTAAAACCGACCCTACGTTACAAGCGAGTTTATGGTCCGAAAGGGATGCCCCCTGCCCACGCCTTTCTCTGTCGCACGTATGTTTTCGCGTCTTTTCGCGTAAAGTCAGTAAACTGTAGAGTAACAACTGTAGTAGGTACCTGTGCAAAAATTGATGGTATCAAGTTCAGAATACCTAGCACGGCCGATCGATAAAGGTTTCTTATCAATAATTGTTCCCGAGCAGATAGCCAACGAACAAACAACAATTAACAACAACTAAATGTTCTTAATTTATTTGCTTGAACTGTTGTTTGTACTGCGGTCTGTACTTGCTGTAGTAGCTCTAGAACGATGACAAGTTATCGACAATATCGACAAACCTTTTATCGATCGATCGTGCTAAATACTTGGGCAATTAAGTTTGACATGTCCTGTATATTGAAAAAGTATAGTTTACTAAATCCAAATAAAAATATTTTATTTCTTCAAACTGCGCAAAATCACTTTGTGGCGTCATTTTGAATTAAATTAAAACAAATAACTGTGTTTAAAACCACTATTATATCATCACAATTACCTACATGTTTCAAAACCGATGGTTTCTTCGTCAGGGTAGTAATGACATTAAATAACAAAATAAACAAACAAGTATAGACTAAAAAGAACAGATTAAAAATAACTATGAACAAAAATATTATAGAGAGAGGTGATTAATTAATTAAAAAAATATCGTAAAAAACAATTATTTAAAATTAAATATAAAAATTATTTTAAAATATGAAAAATTAATATTTTATTTTATTTTATTTTATTGGAGACCAACAGTTTACATTAATAACAAAGCATAATGGTGGTAGCATTAGATGAGTATCTAGAGTTGTTGTAAAGTACAGAGAGATCACCTGTGTTACTTTAAGGAGTGTGGTGCAGAGTTAAAAATGACAAATTGTGAATATGTATTAAAAATATTTAAAATCTGCTTTATTTCTCAGCCTAACTGCTGCTAAAATTAATGAATTCGGATCGGAAAGTTTGGACAATTCCCGGCGAAATTCTCCCTACATGATCCGGCGCGATTTATTGTCCCATGTAATGCGGGTTTAGGGAGAACTCCTTGCCGAAACAAAGCAGGTCCGCTCTTACATCGTCGCGGGATGAATTAAACATTATTATGAGCGACTGACCGCTCGAGCCCGGCCAGGCGCGAAGCTGTTGGGGGGAAGGTAAAACAAACCACCTACAGTACTGCAGCCAGCCTCTACCTACCTACCTACCCACCTACCTACCCACCGCGTGTTCCCAGCGTATTACCAGCGGGGGACGGTTTTGTAGCCATGTGCTAATAATAAATTTATTTTGGTTCCATGGCCATAGATGGCCCCGATCTATTAAGAGGGTTATTACCAGAGAATTCCAGAAATTAGTCCTTTTTAAATCAAATTCGAGACGTATTGACTCCTTTTTACAAAAAAACATAAATTGATTTTGAAAGATCATCTGGTACACGCAGTTTAAAAATTTTGAAAAACTAAGTTTATTTTCAATATACTAAGGTTACACCGTTAGTCGTAGGCAGATTTGTTCAATTTTCAAACGATAGATTCTGTTAAACAACACAAATTTCAAATCATATAATTATACAACAAAATAAATCAATTCTTAATCTAGTCAACACAGTTTTAAATTTTTTAAATTTTAGTTAAATTATAATCATTAAAAATAAATCCGAGAACGTATTTTGTAATTAATACTACAGTTTTTCTATTTATTTAAGGTCTTACGAACTAACATATTTAAAAAAAAATTTACACACTTATTTTGTTTAGACATTATTGAAAAATCAAAAAATACTTACAAGAAGTACACGATATTTGATAATTTATCGTCGTGCGTTTTGAGCATTTTTATTGCTTACTTGAAAGTTGGTATATATTAAAGCAAGTTTTGAATGAAATAAGTCGATATTAAATTTTTAATAAAAAAAATTGATACGGGAATAATCGATCTTTCTCATTGAAACCTCCCTGCATAGTTGCAAACATTTCTAAACTTTTATTCTCAGCCGCTGGTTAATCGCTTTTAATGTTGTTTCAATTTCATGTACATTAGATCAATGTTCCCCGGTATGTATTACTGTGATATTTATAAAACGATCTCAGGAAATAATTCTGTTATAAATAGATTACACTCCATTGGGAACTTTTAAGCTAAAATCGCTGATATTTTTAATATGCCTCTTATGAATTATAAAGCTATACGAAATAAACATTTTAACGTCACATATTTTAATGAGGTCACTGCATACCAGCTTTTTGTTTATGATTCTATCTTCACTGTCTTTCATAAAATTGTTACTTGTTACTAATATATATTATTTATTTTGTTTTATTTTTTAAGTAATTCTATAATTTTTCACTCATAAAATTTTTATACTGTACTATATCTGTTTAAAAAAAACATATGTGTGTAAATGGCAGTAGTGTTGTAAATTCTTAATAAATAAATGACAGTTGTCCCCCAACAAAAAGGGAAAATACGGTAACAAAATATACCTTAGTGTTCCCACAGTACAGTAAGGTTGTTTAACCTTTATGTACTGTAGTTTTTGCTTGGCTAACATTGACTAGGTGGAAGATATTCCCAGTGTCCTTGTGTAAGCCAACCATTTATTTATTTAATTATTTATTTATTAAAAGAATTTTATACATAGTGTTGATATTGTGTTATTTCGACCATGCTATTGAGGTCCCTGTGTTATGGCGGGTGAAGTATGCAGATTATATAATTTAAGGTAATGAAGTACGTTTACTGATAATATAATAATTATGATAATGAGGTTTACAGTTAATGCAGCAATTAATTTATGATAATGAAATTTAGAAATTAATTTGGGATTTCGTGACCCAGTTGCGTCCATTATCTTTTATTATTTTCCTGTATCTTGTTCATTTTCATATTTAAAAAAAATAGATTATTATTGTTATCTTCTTCTTCAATGATATATTAAATTGATGGGAATAACCTTCAAAAGTTAAAAAGAGAGTTTTTCTTATAAAAAAAAATAAATGAAAGGTTATTAAATGATTTAGCAAAATCAATCTCGGTGACAGTAGAAAAGTAAAAAAAGAGACATGATGAAGATGACATCACCCACATCGAAAACGTTTTCACTCTGATCTTGATCAATATTTGTACATTTAAGGTTATGTCATCGATCATCGTTAAGATCGATGCCATTGATAGGGTCGACCAATCTGCACTCGGGATAGCAATCATCCTCACCTATCTTCAACAGAACCTAAATATTTTGGCTATTTTTGTCAACCGCCTAAATAAGGTTTTAAAAAAAAATTAGTACCTACATTATTTTATAATTCCCTATCTCATTCTTACATCGTGAATGTCAGATATTACCTTTATTATATTCATGTGATTTTTTTTTTTCAATGCCGGTAACTCGAACGTTTATTAACATTAAAGTATATTTACAGTTCATGTGCGCTACGCGACTCACTAGAAAATATCTGTTCCGAGCCGGGTAGCAGTATCATTTCATATATATATATTAAAAACTAATTTAGCAACTGCATTTAAAAAAAAACATTAGAAACATAAAAACAAAACAAAAACCAAAAAAAAAATAATTATTTAAAAATAAAAATGTATAAAAAATTAACACCGACGGTTTGCAAGAAACTTGTTAATGGAATTTATTTTTTTGTTCATTAACCATGTACCTATTAAAGTTTTTATATGTACGTTTTCTGTTGATTTAAGTAATTTTGTGATTCTTTTAAGAAAATGTTGAATATGGAAATGTGATCAGATTTGGTTGAATATCTACTTTTGGTATATTTTCTTCTAGTTTTTTTTTCTTACAAAATAGTTATATAATAATAGTCATTTTAAATACATGTAGAATTACGAAAGATTTTAAAAATATTTATATTGAGGGATCAGTAGGATTTATCGGTCAAATTAGGAATTCCACAGAGCCGAACCCTCTGATATGAAAATATCTGGAGACGGTGAATTATATTCCCATTTAATAGTTTGGTAGATTAACGTGTTGTTCTTGTATTGTTTTGTATTAATTATACTTATATAATACACTTGCAGAACGTGGATTTACTAGATGATCATTTATATGGAAAAGTGTATGAAAGGGTTTAGTTTTTCCTATGGGAAAAACTAAACCCGTTCCTTTAAATCTGGTGAAAAAAAAAATATATATATATATAACTATATTACATTCTACGTCATTTTGCTTATGTAAATCTTTTAAACTATTTCTTTAGACGGCCTTCTCTGGTCCTGAATTCCTGAAAAACTCTTATATCTGTGTCGAAATTTGTAATCCGTTTGATGCATTCCTCAATCTTAAGACAGGAAAATGTATCAAATGATGTAGAAAACAAACGGATTGCAATATTTTGAACATTAGATGTCAGATGGGAATGGGTACTTCGTTGAAAAGTAGTTGCAAATACCTTACCACGGGAGTCCACTTTGGACTTTTGTTCAGGAAAGCGATGTTTGTGTTTGTGAACAAAATATTTGAAGGTCTACAACTTTATTACTTACTGCAATATTGCATTCGTTCTTGGCCATAGTTACTATGTCAATTTATGAATATATTTTAATTTATCCCAGAAAGTAAATTTGACACCAGTGGTTTTGTAATTAGTTAAATCAGTTAATATATTTTTTTATGGATTTCACTGTTTCATCCAATAATGTAATGAAATACATAAACGTTTGAGTCCTTTAAGGTAAAGATATTGAATAACATGTTTCATTGATTCTTTCGGTATAGGTGTCCTCAAATATGATAAATCCGAGTAAATGGCATCCTATTTGGAATTAATCAGTACAAAACATCAAAAAAATTATTGTTTATAATATAATGATAATCAAAATGAATTGACTAACTACAAGTGAAAAACTACTCCCCAGTCGGGTTTATTGTCAAGGCGTCATTGAGCCAAATGCTGAAACTCTGCGCTTCAATTCTGACATCAGGGGGGGGGGTTACGAGGGGTTGAGGGGGTGGGGGGGGGGGAGTCAGGGGCGAATACAGCGAGCGTCAGGTGTTTCCTGATATAACAGTATTATAGCAGGCCATGACGAAAACTTCTACTCTCTAGTTTAAATCAGAGCCCTCCACCAAATTGTACACAACATTTTCATTTAAACACGACTCTGTGAATTTTCCGGCGAGGAACGCCACACTTCCCCGTAGACGTATCCATAACACTTAATAAGCCGATTGGTGAAAATAAAACAGTAATGGAAAGAGGACAGTCACCATTTATTTAAAAATCAAAAAACAGTTTACGCTTTATTTTAACGTCACGCTTTGACATATTGCCGGAAAAGAAACCAAACACTAAGGAAGAGTTATTTAAAAAAATTTTAACAATTTATCAAATATTTTAAATTAGTTTTCCCGTTCCGTGGAAGTTCTATTCAAGTTCTGTAACAATTTAAATTTTATGAAGCAAATAGCCTATAATGATATAATAACAGAAGTTGAATAGAACTTAACTGCAAATATTTAATGAATTGTTATATTTTGAAACAACCCGTCCCACCAGCCTTACTTATAATAAAACACTTCCCCCATTAAACGGTGATTAATTTGCTCATTGAATAAATATTACACATTCTCTACTAAAGTTGTTCTTTAACTGTGCTGCGAAAGATTTACAACATTGCATTTTGTCACATCTAATAAAGATATTTTGGTATGTGATTGTGACGTTTGATTCAAATCATGTTTTTGTTCATAATTTCTGTTCTCCAGTTCACTATTAAATTAGTATAATTCAATATATTTCCTATTATTTTTCGTCAGTTCGAATTCATTAATAAAGTCACGTTGTGAATTTAGTTTTGTTATCAGAAAGAGCTACGGTTTTTTTTAATATTAGTTTTTAGTTGACTTTTACTGCGTAAAGTGATGTTTTTTAAAAACGTACATGCCTTACGGATGTGACAAAATTCAATGAATCAACATTTATTTTTAACTTAATGAGTAAAATCACAAATTGCAATATTTTAATTAATTAAGACAATATTAGCGAAATTCAATAAAAAATCTGAAACAGAAAAATCATAAAAAGATACGGTCACATCTGGAACCCGAAAATACTCGAGTCCCAGAAGTGACAGTATCTTTTTCTGATTTTTCTGTTTCTGATTTTATCAACGTTTACATCGCGCAACAATGAATCTTTTTTTTTATGACAGATTTTTTTGGTTATTAGCGGAAAATAATTATTATAATTTTTAATTCCATAAAAAGTGAAGTGACAATTTTGTTGCAAAATTTCTTAAATAAAATTACTTTTTTTTTTAAAAACTTTAAATTATCTGAATTTTTTTGACGTTTTGATTAAAAATTGTGAAAAGATTTTTTTTCAATATGTTTGAAATTATGTTATTATTATTATGCAATTGTTGTATTAAAGTATATTTAAAGCACTGGGTTCTTTCAATTAAGCAAATTAAAGCAGTGCGAAGAAACTTGCCAACAGAGGCGACTAAATTACTAGTCAATTCGTATGTTGTTTCACGCCTAGATTATTGCAACGGAATATATGCAAGTCTCCCAAAATATCAAATCAACAAATTACAATCCGTTTTCAACGCTGCGGCGAGACTTATCACCGGCGTATCTAAATATTCCCATATTTCAGAACATCTCAAAAATCTTCACTGGCTCAAATGTCCTGAAAGAATCCAGTTCAAGCTCTGCTGGATGGTATTTAAGTCCCTTAATGGAATGGCTCCTGCTTACTTATCAGAAATGTGTATTCCAGAAAACTCCAATTCCCGACAGTCAACTCTTAGGCATCATCAGCAATCGGAAGTTTGAAGGAGCCAAAGCGCACATCGAATACTAAGTTCGGTGAGCGTGCTTTCGGAGTGTCGGGACCTAAAGCCTGGAATGGACTGCCACACGACTTAAGAATGATCACAGACTCGGCAAAATTCAGAGCTCAACTTAAAACTCACCTTTTTAGACAGTCGTACCCATAAAGCCAAAAACAAAAACCTTCACTTTCACCTTCTCTCTTCAATTGCATAAAAATGTTAACAAATTCTTAATGGTGAATTATTTGTACATCTAATTTCATTCAAATCCTCCAGTCCTAATGAGTCCTAAATTCACAAGTCTTTCGAAATAACTTCAATTTATTAACCTCATTTTTGGCAGTAATCTTCTTATAAATGTAATATGAAAAATGATGGTGTAGCAAATGTAAAGTTTTGCAATGTCCAGTGTTTTAATATAGCGTCCTCCGCGTGCAAAGTCGTATCTCCTCCAAGCATAAACTTTCTAATTAAAGTGTGTTTATCGGAAGTGACCTGCCAGGTAAGTATGTTCTTTGTGTCCATTTGTAAATAATAGTTCTAGGTAGAGCCTAAGAAGTCATAATAAGATGTACAGCGCCCTTGAGGTGATTTCTCACAAAAACGGCGCTCTACAAATTATCCAATTATTATTATTATTATTTAAGCTTATTTTTCTAATTTCTAAATATATTATGAGTTTTTTGCGACATCTTCAAAAATAAGAAATATATAGGACGATTTTCACATACACGGTTGTTTATCAATTGTATAAAATATTCACAACGTTTTTTTAGTAGGCTGTAATATAAATCGTGATAAAAAGGGATCCAGACGAGTTTCTACTCGGTTCAAGCGTGTTCTGCACACCAGACAATCGACCACCTCTGTTTGTAATAATAAATTTCCGCAAATAATAAAAATTGCTATATATGAGATTGATATCACACTTTCATGCTCGTTGCATATATTCATAGATTATAATCTCGTGCAGTGTTTATCTGAATGTTGTCTTTCACAAGTGTTTTTATCCAACCCTTTCGCTTACCCACGTTATTGAGAACTAAGAACCGATGCAAGAACAAGGTAAAGGTGCAACGTTTCAACTTTTCCTTCTTGCTGCTCTCTCGTTTCTCCACATCCGTTCAAAACATGTCAAAAAATGTAATAAAAATAATATTTTAACATTTTTGAATTAGTAACTAACTAGAAGCAGCCAAGCATGGGATGGTGGATTCGCTTGAAGGCAGCAATGTTCTGGAACGTTGCGTCGAAACTGGTTTTAAAAAGAGGACGCGCATCAAAAATATAAAACGTACAGCGATAAGCTCCCATACGTATTATTCCGGGTATCTTATGATTTCATTGAAAATTATAGCTTATTAAAAATAAAATGTTTACTTATACAGGTATATTAATGGAGAACAACAGTCTAAATTAGAAGGAATTGCCTAGGCCGGGCGCACTCGTTAAAAGTGACTGCGTTTTCCACATCGGTCACCCGTCAGGCGCGGCGTCTGCTCCGCGGGAATTATACCACAATGATACGTTGCTTCTTGCTTCTCTCGTTCTCATGGACACTTAAATACCGCTTTTATCTCTTATTAAATAACACACCACGTCAGTACGCATTACAATTATTACGCGTTTCTTAATAAATCTAACTGAATTATTTTTAACTTTGTGGGCTTGGTCTTTTAAATTGATTTAAGTTGAACATATATTAATTGTTCTTCTTCCTTGCACTGTCCCAACTCATTGCCTAGGTAGGCTCTTCTCGTTTTCAGGTTATAACTTCTGCGATTCTGGGTATCGCTTTCATCCAGGCTGTTTCTCTGTTGTATTTTCAAGCATTGAGTCATCCAGGAGTTCTTTTTTCTTCCTCTGGATGACTGCCGATGAAGCTCCATAGACATAGCCTATTATTACAATGGTAGAATATATTATTTATTTTATAAAATGAAATACGTGTCCTTGTTTCCTGTTCCTTGCACATTTATTAATTATACGATTTCATTTTAAATCGAGCATCATTAAGAAGGACCTTCTTGGCTTTTACTTGGATTTTCACTGTTCCTTTATAGGTAGTTGAGGTTTTTCGCCTCTTCTATCCTCATGAAGGGCCCAAGATGTAGGAGTTTATAAATTGTTTTAAAGAATATACAACATTTTAGCTAATTTTGGGAAAATAAAGCACCTCTACATTAAAAGACCAAGCACAGTGAATGAGAATCAAGATAAATTATTAAAATTAAATTGAATACAGCACCCTAATTGGGGTATGTTGTGAAGCTGGAGCTAGTATTTAGGGGGAGGAGATGGGGAATAGGAAGTTGAGGAAGGACCTGGCTATTCATATCTAGTCAGCAAATACGGTTAAAAACCTTAAAGCACCTTTTTAATTCTGAGTAATGGTCTTATACCAGGGCGATACTGACAGTACCTTCCACTGTGGAACATTTATTTATTATAGATAGATACAAAAGAAAATACAGATTAGGAAGCTTTGCCTGTCCAATTAGGAAAGTTTCCCGTTCCAGGACAGACAAATTGACAGGTTTAGTTCATATTATTCTTTTAGAAATGTACATAATTACATAACAAAAAAAAAACATGCCGCAAATGTACTTAATAAGATTATTTTTTAATGATTAAATTGTGAAATAATAGGAATTAATCAATCCCGCACCCCATGATTTTAAACCGTGACCTCCGGATCGCTAGTCGAGTCTTACCACTCAACCACGAAAGTCGTAAAAAAATTAAAAAATCTTTACCCTTGGGCTCGACGGGGGTTGATAAAGGATTCAGCACAACCACCCCATCCCACTATACCATATGTTGCTATGGATTGGAAAAGGGCAAAGTATACGCTTCTTAGAGTAAGTAAATCTAAGATAGTAAATCTAAGAATATATAGCAGAGAGATATAGGTTTAATAATTTTTGTCGAGATGTGATCTATTCCTGTTTTTAAGAGATGCTAATAGTTATATAATTTCTTATTTAGTGGTGGAAGTGAACTGAAACGGGCGATAGCTCAGAATACCGATAGGTATATTATTTGCAAGATCTTGCTCTGAGACGTTGTTTTTGGCTAAATTATTTTTTGCTATATTGGGACAAAAATTGATTGAAATGGTGGGATATTTTTTCAGGGTCAGAATTTACATGTATTGTTTGATCTTCGATATTAATCTTAACAATAGGTGAGTCAGTTTTATTAATGTTTGCTATATCTTTTATAATATTCCTTTTTTTTTGTCATTGGTTGCTTCACTGATTCTTTTTTATAGTAATCTCTTTTAACATTTTCAATAATTTTTTTTGCAGTAATTTCTATAAAGTTTGTAGAATATGAGAGATGTATAATCACTGGGGTTTTTCCTACAGAAGTTATGAATCTTATTACGCTTTCTGATACAGTGGAGAATACCAGCAGTGATCCATGGTTTGAGTTTTGTGTCCGATCGGTTTTTTTTACTATTTGAATATGATGTTGCATTAGCCACGTGGTTATGTAGAGTATTTATAAAATAATCGCATGCAGAGAGGTGGCATCAGTACAAGAATAGATGAGTTCCCAGTTTTCTTTCGAGACATGCTTTAGTAGAAGTTCATAAGAAATCTTTTCTTGGGGTTGAGTATTTTGGGGTGGTTTGTGGATTTTTTTGGTAATTGAAGTGATGATTGCATACTGGTCTGTTTTAGTTGATAGATATACTATTGATTGTTTGTCCCTTCGTGTCATTTCCCATTCATCCCCGTTCCCCTTCCGGCTACTCTTCTTTTCCCCTCCCACGTCCCTTCCCCTTCTCTCCCGCTCTCCCCTTTCTCGCGACCCCCCCCCCTCTCACGCATTTTGTTTCCACCTTCTTCGCCTTCCCCTCTCCTTCGTCCCCCTCCCCCGAATCCCCCTCCTTAATTCCCCATCCAACCCTCCCCATACCCCTCCCCCAGCCCCTTTCCTTGCCGCTTAACTGCAAAATATGCACCAATTTTTTTCAACAACTCGCGTTTCCTATTTAATTTTTTAATGCAAATTTCATAATGCCAGACCTCACCATAAATATATATATATACATTTAGAAATATTCATGGGCATGCTCACAACAATTTAAAAAAAAAATGAATAGCAATCGGATGAAATTTTCATCGCAGTCGTATGAATGGTATAGGAAATAATTTCATTTTGCCTATGCTGTATCCATCCCGGGTATGCGTATATTCCCAAAGTTTCGGATGAACGGTATGGCCGCGCATAACATACGAACAAACGAAATAACAAATTAACATAAATTTTTATTTATTAGATAAACGGAAACAGAAAAATACTTACCTGGCAGGTTACTCCTGATAAAAACACTTTTATTATTAAGTTTATGCTTGGAGAAGATACGACTTTGCACGCGGAGGACATTTTATTTAAACACTGGACATTGCATGATTTTATATTTGCTGCACTTACTTAATATTACATTTATAATAAGATTGTTGGAAAAATAAGATATTTTTATTTTGAAAGACTGGAGAATTTAGTAAATGTTCTGCGTATTGCATGGTGATGGAATCACGATAACAGTGCTTCATTGAAAAATATTTTTTAATATATTTTTTAAAAATATAAGTGCGTCCAACCTTTACGCGTGGTTGATGTAAAACTTCTTTGACATGGCATTAATAAAACGGTATCTACGATTACTGTTTTTGTTTTTATTCGTTCGTTTTTATCCTTATATTTTTTTAATAAAAATATACATTTGCTCTTGATTTTTCATTCAATTTTCGGAAAATAATAAAAATATTCTAGAGGAGAGAACCCTTTAAAAATAAAATCAAACTCAGCTGGCAGAAATTATACCGATATCGGAAAGTCATTTCCGTTTGAAAACGTTTCCGTCCGAAAAGAATCTGAATTACTAGACATATCGCGCCTAAAGAAGTTTTAATTCAACAAATCTCATAGCGGAATCCCCGTGTGCATCGTACCCACATTCGGGCGAGATTAGCATCAATGGCGGCAATAGTGGGACGGTCCCGCGTTTGCTGACGGGGCGGGCGGGCCGCTATAACAATTATTAGCCATATCTCCCGTGTTATCTTCCGTGAATTTGAATATGACAAAACGCCGTTCACTCACGGCCAACATATTTGCATAATGCGGCTGAGGTACATATAGCCCACACTCAATCCCCCCGTCTGCGTCTCCTTCGATTGTAATCCACTTACTTCACTGTGTGGCTACAAGCTAGTTAGCGGCCTAACTAGAAATAAAACACATTTTTTAATATACCTATTTGATTAAAGAAGAATATAATACTAATAAATCTAAACATAGAAAAGAAAACGTGAACGGTCGTAACTAATAATTTGGTTGATTGTGAATTTGAAATATGATCGACAAAAATGATACAAAAAATATAGGTCCCAATGTGCTTTAAATATTCCCACATTACACCAATTTACTATTTCCTCATCACAATAATGTTGCAGCTCTTTCTTACTCACTAATTAATAGTGAGACAGAGGATGAGATAACGATGCACATAATATATTCTTGCCTCTCCCTCACTCGTAAAATAAATGAGATAGCGCGACCCATTCCCGTCACCGTGCCATTTCCGCGAGAATACTAAAACCAGCTAATGCTGCTCCATACTGGAGGAAAATCTATGAATTACTGGTCTAAAGAAGTTTTACTTCAAAAAGAAATACAGATGGCAGTACCTAATTGTACCGATATCCACACGTCATTTGAAAATGTTACTTCCTTCCGAAAAACATCTGAATTACTCTTATCGCGCCTAAAGTAGTTTTACTTTAAAAAAAACTATTTTTGGATTGATTTTTTAATAATTTTTTTTTTGAACGAAAATTAAAAGAAGGCCAAGCCATTCACTATGTACCTAGATGATTTATTATCAAAAAGGCACTGCCTATTTGAAATGCAGATTTAACTAGGTAAGCATGAATCATGGAATGCCGCGATGTCTGACCGCGATTTTGAGAATTTATAACGAAAAGTTGTAAATCTCGTGCCATGTTATATCTTTTCCTTGTTATTATTATCTACATCTTCATATTATTATTTATATCTTCTCTGTTCAGTGAAGGCCACAAAATTTTTTCACCCTTATCATCCATTCATGTTCATCTAAAGGTTACTTATACAAATGGGTAAGAGGGTAGCGCCGCCCCGGGAACCATTCATTGGACAACCTACACCTCCGCCATAGGTCATTCCAAGTGATTTGCTTCGTTTGGTGACTTAGCAGGGGTGCCCGGGTTCATGGGGTGAGGTTTGTCCGGGTGTTGGCAGCGTGTTGGATACGCCTGTCCATCAATTACGTTGCAGGCCAGATCGGGAGAGACCGATTGAGGGAGAACTTTAGTGTTGATCTATTTGATTTTAAATTTAATTTTGGAAGTGAAAATTAACAAACTTCCCGACATCCGATCGAGATGAAACTCTGCACATAGACTGGTTGACGATTACAATGAATTCTATCAACTTTGGTGACACTCGCCCACCCACACAAGCATTATCTGAAATTGGCTACTAGCGGCCCACCATGTTGTAGTAAAAAAATCCTTTATTTTCGCGGTTTTACTTTTCTCGAGCCGGACTTCTTCGATAAATTATTTTTTATCATTTATTATGATTATACTATTTAAATCCTTTCATTAACATCTTAATGGTGGCTATATAAAGTAATGGCAGATTTGCGTAGGTGAGTACACAGAGCACAATATTGTGTGTTTAGGTTCTCAATAGGGGCATCTCATTAACATCGCGAAACCGACAAAAATCACTTCGCTATGGAGCGAGGGTACTTCAACATAACGACGCCAATCTCGTCGCACTATTTTTGGCATATTATTTCGTATTTTGAGGGTGAAAGGACAGGGGCGGCTCAGAATCAAATTGTAAGTTGCTGATGTTCAAAGAGTTCGAGTTTTTTCAAAATATATCAACTTCAAACCCATTACCTATATTATATTTCCTTGTCTATATTATCATTCCAAAAAGACAGAAGCAAACACCTCACACTCACACAATCATAAAACCAGATTTAAACATAAAGACATATTAAATATACCTAACTGTAATATAACCTAAACTCTGAATTTTTAGAAGTAAAATTATACTATGTTGGTGTCCGGGGGTAAAGTGCATTAATTTCGGTAGGCGATATGAAATAAAAATATAATTGTCTTGTCATTTTTTTTCTATCTTATGTATCCTTGTTTTGTCTTTCTTTACATATTTTCTCTTGTTGTTTGTTCTACTTAACTTGTCTCTATTTTTATTTTTATGCTGTACTGAATGTGGAACTAAAATTTTTGATATCAAAATACATTTGTAAAATTGTACCTCCTACTACTACCCCCTACCTCTAAATTGTAAGCTCCTCCCGTCCTAAAATGAATTTTGTAACTCATCGGGTTTACTATAGCAAGAAATAAAAACAATAAAAAAACAAGTGTGCTTTAGACCACACGACTGAAGTAAATACTTCTTTAGCTCCATCTATATGTATGTCCATATATATGTTTATATGTATAAAATATGTACATATATTAAGTTTCTACAAATATATCTCATTTATATTCTTATTTAAATTTATTATCATTCGCCTCGCCTGATCAAGCCGTGCGCATCGACGCTTCTACAGTGAGCCCGTTCGCATTTCGCTTTTCGTTACACATTCGCCAGTTTACATTTCAAGTCAAGCGTGTGTAAAGAAGTATTTACTTCAAAAAATATTACAAGTTGGTAGGAGTAAAAAAGATTAACAACTTTTTCCGAAATTCCAACTTTTTTTCAAAAAATCAATTTTCAAATTTTTCAAAAGATAAAAAAAATCCTTTGTGTAATGTACAAACTTACCAAATAAATTTGCGGTGAGCCTGCCGGGCGCGGGAGTGGCGACGAAGGATGATTGTGATGGGGTCGTATCGTAACAGCGGAAAATAATAGTAATGGCCGCACACGCCGCGCCAATTTTATCTACTTACCAAAAAAGTACCCCTAAAAGTTGGAATTTCGACAAAAGTTTTTTACCTTTTTTACTTATTACTAGAATACCATATTATGTAGAATCACCTCCCGAAGTAAATGCCCCGTACATCCTGTACAACCAACTCCCATAATTATAGTATCAAACAAATTAAAACAAAAATAACTAAATTATGGACATCGAATCATGGCTTAAGGAACAATCAGAAAAATAACTAACTATTATAATAAAAACATCGTCATAGTTAGTTCATAGAATTTCGATATAGTTTTTGAAAGAACCTTATCTTACCTTATTATTCTGGACATTTATGTTCCTGAAAAATTTCCATTTTCGAAAAGAAACAAATGGGAAAGTTAGCAGTTTTACCTACAATCTAAATGTCTCTGAAAACCTAAATAATATTAGGAGTTTGGTTACAATTTTTTAATTTTACTTTTGAATTGAAATTTCTTTAGGCGCGATATGAAGAGTAAATCAGATGTTTTAACTGGAAATAACGTTTTCAAACGTGTTTGTTTTTATTTTTAAAGGGTTCTCGCCTTCGCTTGAATATTTTTATTATTTTCTGAAACTTGGATTATAATTTTGATTGCATTTCTCAATACAAGCGACCAAAGTCAACAGCCGGTGGTGTAGCTGTGTATCATTCATCTGTAGACATTTGGATACAAGTTTGAACTATCCATTTTAATACTTTTTGTCGGTCCAGCTCTGGTGATTTGACTTTGGTGACTTTATTGAACTTAATCCTTTCGAAATGGCTTATTAAATTCGGCTGAATTACAAACTTTCTAGCTTCGGTCGGCTCGAGCAGTTTTAATGAAGTTTTGAAGTTATTCTGCAAATACATTTGCTTGCTAACGAACCAATCCAGAAAAAAACATCCATTTCCAATCAGGACACGTGCTCACTTTTTGTTCACCTGCCAACTTACGACCAGAGGCGGCTCATGACTGAAATTGCCCATCGGTGCATTTCACTTTTAAAATATACCTTGCATATAACAAATTAATTAGTAGGGGTATGCAATTTAATTGTAATGCATTAATGGTAATATATCTGTTAAATAATTGATTAAAAAATAGTTTTCCATCAGCGTTCGCAAAACATCTCAAGAGTAAAAGTGCGCTAACGTTGTACATTAGTATCCCTAAACGAATACGTTTCAGACGCATTGGATTACACAAGATCAAAGTGGTTGCAAAATTCATTTGTCTTCTAGGCGCTTCGCGCGTGCGTCGCTAGTGCCCGGGATGAGTTATATATCTGAACCCTTCCAACACTAAATTTGCCATTAACCTTTCTCGCTTATGCCACCGTTTTGGCCTGCCGAGTTGTCTCAATACCGCCTGTTGCATTCCTCGTAGTATGGTAAAACCACGTTTTGTGCATACTGGAATATGCATGTCTCGTTTGCTCTTGCGCGGGAGTTTTGTAGATAGACAGCCTTACTAATAAAAAAACACTTAACGGCCGTTAAACGCTGTTTCTGTTGCACGTTGTGTAAAGTCTGTACATATTTTAAAACAAAACGTTACTAATAACCAATCGAAAATAATCGAACAAAATCGAACAAATTTATGAATTTTTCGGTTGGTCACCCTGAAAATTAGTCCATTTGCGCATGTGCAGTCCGCTATATTCTTTTCTAACGCGGGCGGCAAATTACAGTTTGACATATGAGATTTCACGTGCAGTTTGTACAATCTTTTTATGGATAATTTCTGACCCAATCACCAATTCACTATAATAATAGTATTATTCAACACAATTACTATTATTTGTGTTATTTTTGTCAGTTTTGGTCCGTTAATAACGTCATGTTCGTAATTTAATTCTGTGAACATAAAAAATATAGGTTATTAATTATAAAATTTTGTTTTTCCGATTGAGTTTAATAAAACTTCCATAAAGGTAATGTTATTTAATAACAAAAGTGTATGGTGCATGAGTTAACAAAAAAAAAATGGGAATCAAGGTCTAACGAAAGTTTTACGAAAATAACTTTAAAATGTCAGGTATTTTCAGTTATTCTTGGGGAATTATTAATTTATTTTTTTATAATTTTTAATTGTATGAACGAGATAAAAAGTGAAGTGATAGTTTTGTTGCAAATTCATTAAATAACTGGACTGTGTTTTTTTAATTTCAATAATTAAAAAAAATTTCGACGTTTTAATAGAAAATGTTTGGTGTAATTTTTTTTTTCAATTTTTTTCACGTTTGAAGTTTAAAATACTGCAATTTGTAAACACTAAAGTATATTTTAAAATACAAAAATCTGAAAGGTAATTTTATCTAGTTTCTAAAATGGCATTTGGTTTTACGACATTTTGAAAAATAAGAAATATATAGGACATTTAAAATACCTTAGAATTTTTTTTAAAATTACAAATAAAACAGATATGTACAACAGTTAAACTAGCCTCTTTGGTCGTGTAAGCGATGTACACATCTTTCCATGAATAATTTTTTGTCAGTTTTTAATTAGTAAGGTTTTTTCATCCACGGTCGTTTAACAATTGTAAATTTTTTTTAGAAAGTTTTTTAGTAAGGCTGAGAGAGTTTAAATAATGTCCTGGCGGGAATACTTTCCGCGGGGCGTACTTTCGTGTATCGATAACTAGGATAGTGAAGAATAGAATTTTGATACAGATGAAGTAGTTATTTCTCCCACTACACCTTTAACTGTATATTATGCATAATTTAGTTAAAATTAAACTCGAATTGCTGAAAATAGCTCATGAAACATGTCGGTTATAGGTATCAATTTGAGAGGCAGGTATTGGGTACCGCCGCTCCGGGAACCATTTATGGGAAAACCAACACCCCTCACATAGGTTATCGCAAGTGGTTTATTAAGTTTAGTGATTTAGCAGGAGTGCCCGGATTCACGGGATGAGGTTTGTCACCTACTGCTTGGCGGGCTGGGTTGGGAGACCTAACCTAGTCTTCTCCAGGCAGATTCTTTCGACCCATCCGCTTTTCACCGCAGTAGGAGGGATGGGTTCACGCGTCCATCACTTCATTGACCCTTAGATTCCTACACACCTCTCATACTCTTTTCCTTTCCATAACTTCCCTTCCTTCCTATTTCTAAAAAGACCCTCGACACAGCATCCTCAAAGATGACATAGGCCCTGAGAAATTTATCTTCCTCACGGCCTCCTGTGTAAAGCTAATGTAAATCAATCTTAACAATCAAGTGGATAAAACGAAGTGCTTATTATTTTTTAATTAAAACGGTGCCACAAAATAAGTTTGCTGTTTTTGAAAAATAAACAATGATTTTTTAGACAGATTTTCACGGCCAAAAGTATTTTGGTTATTTATTATTGGGGTGTTGTGCAGTGTTGCGCTACCTCCTTCTTTAGCCAAGGCAAAATGAGGCAGGCAATATGGCATAACACCCCAAAAATAAATAACCAAAAAAAGCATTATATTAGTGTATTTTTATGGTGATTATTTCCAAAGTTTTTCATATTTGCACTTACATCTTTAACCATAATTTTTCCATGATTAGCTTCACAGCGATTAATTTCGCGTAAAGTTATTGCTATTATAACAGGTATTGTTTTTAATGTTTACATAATTGCTTGGATAATTGCACACTCAGTGCAAGCAATAATCCGCTTAATGATCACAATAAATTATATTAATATTGCTTATGGGATAATAAAAACTGTCAGCAATTTCTTTCCGAAACAATGAAATTATAATTAAGTTGTTGATGTAATACGTAACTGTTGTAAGTAGTTTTTATTATTCTACCAGTGGCGTAGAGCCGAAAATTGAACAATAGGTATTTTACTAAACTATTGCTGTCACTGTCGCTCTTACTCACATGAATACTGACCGAAAAGGACCACCGCACCAAAGGCTGATAATACCTAAACTAAATCATAAAACCAAGGTTTTGTATTCCCCATTTCATTTAAGGTCTTTTTACGGTAACCGACGAGTTCATCGAAAATCAATTCATCGAAAGCAAATTTACAAAATACACAAAAAAGATAGGTTAGGTTAGGTTGAATTTTAGTTAGTTGAACTCGTTTTCGATGAACTCGTTTTCGAAGAACTCATTTTCGTCAATATAAAATCGTTTATTCATCAAAAGATTTTTTTTTTACAATTTACACATTTTTGATTAATCATTGGTTCGCTTGACGGAAAGGTCACTGCTCAGCTGCAATTCAGGAATATTCCTGCAATGCAGCTGGTTTTCAGCAGTGCCTCCAATAAAAGACAGAAAATAAAATAAAAAATTAAATTAAGATAAAATAAATACATTTAAATTAAATTACATAAAAATAATCAAACCTAATCTCAATTTCATGTATAAATATATATAATACAATATAAATAATAGAAAAAGAATTAGAAATAAAAATATATTAATAATGTTAATTGGAATTCAAATTAAAGCAAATAATCTTAATAATGAAATCAATTAAAAAAAAAATAATCTATTCAGTTTCAAAATAAAATCAATTCAAATTCAACATAAAATCGATTCAAGATTAAAATATAGTCAAAATAAAAAAAATGTAATCAAATCAAATCAAAAACAATAACACAAGTAAGTAAGTATTCCTTCAATTGCAAACTTTATTAATTAAAATTAGTTACTGTTATTTAAAAGATTCCATAATATTTTCATGTAGCATATTCTTATAATCAAGGAGCCGTTGCACATATTTTTGTATTATTTCTATTTATCTATAATGTAAAAACTTGTTACTCTCTTTTATTTTTCTGTATTGTAAACTTTTTCTTGTATTACTCATCTGTAAATTTCTAATATTAACTTACACTATATATTATTATTTTTACGCCATCTGCAATTTAAAAACTGGTTTCAGTTTAATTTATTTTTACTTTTTCTCTTTTATTTTATATAATTTTTTACTTACTTTTTTACCTACCATTTTTATAATGTTGATTGCTATAAGTTTATATATCTTATTTAAACATTGTATTACATATATATATATATCACTGTATTATATACTTATTATGTAAAAGCCCATCAGGGCGTTGAAAATTAATAATAAATAAATAAAAAAATTGTGCGGTTAACTGTGCATTCAGCAACCATTCGCCGTAGAGCCTCTTGAAGCACTGTAAAGATGTTGATATTCGAATAGACAGTGGTATTTCATTCCACAGTTTTAATAATGAATAGCTAGTAACTTATAAAAAAGCAAAACTTACCGATAAGCTACTGTTCGATATCTATGTTACGTTAAAAATTATTTGCAGTAGGGTAAAAATCCAGAAAAGATATTTGGGAATACGTTTGCACGTACAAAACGCCTCCCGGATTACTCTTACGGCTATTGTCTGCACAGCCGGTTTCATAAAAAAGTGGTTTTGGATTTGAGGCCAAAATGCCAAACCAAACTGAAAAATTATTTTTTTAATCAAAATTTAATTCCATAATACTTTCCGAGGTGTTTAATCCCTTTACTTAGTCCCGCTGGCTATTGGTAGTGTAACTTTTGAGTACCTTGTATCATTCCCAAAAAATCGAAACATATCAGATCTATTTAAAATATATATTTTTTATTTTTTTTTTATTCATTAAGCTGCTATAGTCGAACCAATACCAAGTGCACTCTCAAAATTTCACACGGGGATTAACGTACAGTAAAAACTCCGAAAAACCCAAACTCGAAAGACACTCCACCATTATATTATTAATATTTGTATTTTTCATTTCTTATTATTTATTTGACCCTCGAAATTTCCGATTTTTGGAAATACTTTAAACTGGATTCTAAAAACAATATTTCAGACGATACCTAATAATTATACGCTGCAAAACAAAATTTAGATATTCCAATGTCGGTTATTCCAGTGAATTGTTCTAAATCCTGAAATGGATTTTCCCCATTGTTATTTATATCCATGCTACCTGTACCTGTTGGTATACGTAATTTCGTACGTATACCAATTCATTATTCTTACATTTTCCCGCCAATAAATATTGAACACTGTTAATTTGTTCGTAAGAACTTCATTCCTGTTTTAACCGTTTTTACGAATAAAATGATCGTTTTTTAGAATAACATTTTTCTCCGTGTGCTGCTATAGATATGGTTTCTATTGAGGAATGGAAAAATTGTGTAATTCATGCAGAACGACTCCAAAATGAGGATTTCATCAAAGAAGACATACGTGACAATTACCCAGTTTATTTTATAATTAATTTAGAATTTAGTGGTACGGACAGTGGCGAGGATGATGTGCCAAATTTTAATTATTTGGGTAATATATATATGTAATTATCAAATTTTTAAAACACATTTTTGTTAAAGGAATGTGTTTAACGTAGAAGCTATCATTTTTTTTGTGTTTTGCCTATGTGTTGAAATATTCAGTTATAGGTTTTTACAATTAATTAATCAATTATCTGTTTTTTTGCATCAATCTTATGTTTGTTATTCTGTTAATTTATTTGTCATCTTATTTATTGTCAAATATAGTATGTTGCACTTGAACTACTACGACATAAAATGGAATAAATTTTGTGTTCATTAAATAAATGTGTCTATCTACATGTTTTCCGTGAACTTTAAAATTTTTTTTTTAAAATTACAAATAAAAGTTTACCGATGTATATTGTACTGTAAAAAGTATTTTGTTTTATGTTGATGTTCACCTTTAGGTGTTTTTTGTCTATAAAAAAATAAATATGTAAAATCCCAGCCGGGAATTAAAATTTAAAAGTTACGTAAATTGGTTACCGCTTTATTAATAAGCATCAGATAAAACCTGTCTAAGAATTTTCTTGATTCTGAAATAATTAAATCAATGAAATCCTTAAATTGATTTCAGACTTGAAGACACTTGAATTCAGTCCCGAAGATAATAAAAACATTTTGTTAATTTTAAGTCGTGAACCTTCTCGTGTTTCTTTACCTGTACACTGTGTTAATGGTTGTGGACCTTGACCGTTCATTTAGTTTCTGTTTGACTATAGTTACATGTTTTGAGGATTTAAGACCACCACGCTAGGCACATGCGCGTGTTGAGGTGGTTAAAACTACCTACCTACTACCGTTGGTAGTCCCCAGGTAGAAGTTAAATGAAACATGCTCTTAGAAAAATACAGTAGTTCTGTAAACAGTATATATAGGACCTCGCCCTCGACCTAATAAATCAAAACATATATTTATTCTGACTTATCAACATTTTTCATTAGGTACGTAAATACCCTAGTTATTATTCTCGTATGTTCGCACCACCCCTGAAAAATCAGTTTTCTTTATAAATGACGTATTGTACATTTTTCTAAAAGCAATATAGCAGCATTTTACCACAGACAAAAAAAATACCTCAGTTTTTCTATTTATTTAAGTTTTTTTATTTTTTTTATTTTCTATTTACTTATTTTGTTTGGACATTATTGAAAAATCATAAATACTTATGATCAAACAATACTTACAAGAAGTAGATGTTATTTAATAATTTATCATCGTGCGTTTTGAGTTTTTTTATAACTTACTTGAATGTAGGTATACTATATATTAAAGCAAGTTTTGAATGAAATAAACCGATATTAAATTTTTAATTTAAAAAAATTGATACGGAGAATAATCGTTATTTCTCGTTGGAACCTCCCTGTACATTGCAAGCATTTTTAAACTCTTATTCTCAGTCGCTGCTCAATCGCTCTTAAGTAGGTTATATCAACAATAAACATGTACCGATTAAATGTACACTGCTATGGGAGGATATCTGCATGTCGTATTACGAATCATTAAATCCGAGCGAAGACGAAATGTGGCATCAAGAAATGAAGACGTCTGTTTCCTCTACGCCTATCTGCGGTAAAGTTATGATTAATAATACCCGCCGCCGCCCATTTGGAGTTTTTTCTTCTCTTTACCCGCAGAACGCCGGGGCATTCCGCCCGGCACTAAATCATCTGAGATTTTCAACTTTTTGAACGAAAATATGATTAGTTATGAATATTAAATATCGACTTTTGTTTCCGTTGGGGCGCCAGCTCTGGTGACACTCATCGGACCGCTCGAGCGAGCCCGTTTGACCGATCAAACAAACTAATACAACTCATTTTAAAAACTGTTAAAATCATTTTAAATTCAAATACAAAGCTGAATATAAGACGTGGGAAGAAACTCCAAATAAAGACTTGAACAAAAACCACCCAACTGCACTTAAATACAAAAAATATTTACTCGAATAAATAAAATATATAGATAGCACAAAACGGAAAACTCATGGCCGGCGTAGTCCAGCGGTAAGACTTTGGACTCTCATTCCGAAGGTCGCGGGATCGAATTAATCGATTAATTTGTGTTATTTCACAATTAATTATAAAAAAATAATATGTGCTATATTTGCGGCACGTTCCAGAGTGGAAGATACTCTGAGTATCGCCCTGGTTTAAGACCACCATTCAGAATTGAAACATTGCTTGAAATGGATTTAGCTGTGTTTAGTGACTAGATCTGAATAGCCAGTTACTTTCCCACCTTCCTCTTCCCCATCTCCTTCCCTTCCCCACTTACCTTCAGCCTCACAACATACCCCAATTTGGGATGCCATAGTCTCACTGGCTCCAGACGGTAGCAGTTGGGACTCTTGTGAGGTATTCACTACAAAAAAATGTCACATAATAGGAAAGCCAAAAAAAACCTAATTTTTATTGATCTAAAAATCTTTTAAACCCTCTGATTATTTCTTATTAAAACCTTTTCCATTTTTTTTCGACAACCGAATGATTAAACAATAATTTTGGAGCTCGTTATATTTAAGTTATAATGTATTTATTAAAAAAACATTAAACAGCTGAAAATAATTACCCTCAAGCGACCGATCTAATTTCAATTAAACATTAACAAACCTGAAAAATACTAACTTTTAGTTAGAACTTTCTAGCCCAATTTACTCGAAAACGATGCTCAAAACAAAAAAAGTTAAGGAACGTTAAAAAAATCGACTGCTGTTATGCGAAACAACGAAAAATAATGATATAATAACAGAACTTTAATAGAACTTTCACCGAACACGAAAATCAACTTTGAAATTTGATGAATTGTTCAAATTCTTTGAAAATATGTTCATAAATGAAATCCTCAGCATCGGAGATACTAGTGAGGTATTTTTTTACAATAGCTCCACACAAGAGACCCTGAAGAAAATAATTCCCCTCAGGGCCTATGTCATCTTTGGGAATGCTGTGTAGAGGGTTATTTTTAGGAAAGGTCGGAGAGGATGTTCTGGAAAGGAAAAAGGTATGAGGCGTGGGTAGGAATCTGGGGTCAGTGTATCCAGGAGCGAAGGACGAATGATCTCATCAAGGTGATGTTCAGAGAGAGCCTTCGTGGAGAAGTGTAAACCAGTCTCTCCCGATCTGGCCTGCCACGCAATTGGTGGGCATCCGCTGCCAAGATCCGAAAAAACCTCGCCCCTATGAACCCGGGCCCCCTGCTAAGTCACCAAACGTAGCGAACCACTTGAGATGACCTGACAAAGGTTTTGATTATCAAATAAATTGTCCCCGGGGCGGCGGTACCCATACCCCCTACCAAATTGAAGAGGAGGATAATTGATTGATACCTCAACTTGTTACAAAAAAAGAAACTTATTAAACATTTCCTTGTTATTATTATCCGCATTTGTGAACGACTTTAGACCTACCAAAATGCTGCAATTTTTTTTTTTATTATTACTTAATAATTTTTTATAAATTCGAGTTTTTTTGTCATTTTTTTCGGTAGGCGGGTATGGGTACTGCCACCCCGGGAACTATTTATTGATAATATTGTTATTGGATAACCTGCCGTAGGTGACCTAAAGTGGCAAGCTACCTTCGTGGTGACCGTGTTCATGGGGTGAGGTGGGTCCAAGTCTTGGCGGCAGATGCGACTGCCCATCTGCGTGGCAAGCCGGAAAGTTTTCAATTCAATTCTTATCGACCGTATTAAAACTATCTATTACCACTCTGATAATGTAGTCAGTTAGGTACCTACGTAGGTTCGACAACAAATTATCATATTTACCATTAATAAGTAGGAACAGATGATACATAAATATTAAAATTGCGATATTTCATATCGACTTTTACAGTTCATCTAAAATTCGAGTTGCTCTACTTCCCGATTATCGCCGGTTTATTATGGTCGTATTTCTATGTCATTATAAACCAAGCGCATCACTTCGGGTTACAGGGTTACCGCAGAAGGAATAATGTACCGTGGATAATTCTTAGCTCATTCCCTACTTCTTAGAGCTAGAACACTCAACTCAACACGTGTTACCGTTTAACTTCAGGATATACCAAATACTGTACTCTCAAATTCATAACTTTTACATCCATTTTAGACAGTTTTCTCCAAACATGATTTTACATTATTTTTTCCAAAACTTATTCATCATTCTGTGTTGTGATTTATGATGTCTTGAATTTGGGGTCTTTTGCGCATTCTTATTATATTGCAGGGCAAAGTAATTATTGAATGAACCCCAAGATATTTTTGAAATAGTTGGAGACGCTCCATTGAAAAATCTGTTCGGAATTTCGGAGGATTTTCGGAGGAGACGGGAGGAATGTGGTATACTTATGTTGTATCCATCACTTCAGTTTGTTTGTATTAATATTGCGACTAAGAAGGTAAGTAAATGTCTCTTGTTATTATATTACAAGATCCTTCTGACTAAGTAGGTAAATATTTTGGCTTTTGAATAAATTGTGATCAGCAGAAAAGCACGACTGTGTTATTTTGGAGTATCTGGGCTAAGACTTCGAATAATCTATCTTCGGAACTAATATGTAGGTATAACATACCCAACAGAATATAGATCAAACCCAAAAGCTTACATTTTAGGCTCTTATAATCATGTATACCTATTTGAGAGTATCTTCAAACATTCAACATTACAAGAATTTCACTTATAAAATAAAGTTTTTTTTAAAATTAACGCCGCACAGGAGGCCCTGAGGAAAATAATTTCCCTCAGGGCCTATGTCATTTATTAAGATGCTAGGTGGAGGGTCTTTTTGAGGAGAGAATGGAATGACCATGGGCCTTGAAGAGACCCAGTTGTAGAAGGGAGGAAACACAGAGGCCGGCAAATCGTTCCAAAGCCGAGCTGTTGAACTCAAGAACGAGTCGTAGAAACGACCCGTTCTCATGTGACATATTTCAACTGTATACTTATGTTGGGCGCGCGTTTGGCGTGTTTCTCAACTATGTACCGGTGCCGACGGGATCAATGATGCTAGTTCCTCAAAGCATCTTTCATTGAAATACCGGTGAAATACACCTTGTCTGCAATAACGGACTTATGTCCAATTTACAAAATGATAACACCAAAATAAATAAAAACATAAATTTTAAAGATGATATTTGAAAGCAAAGACCGAAATCAGAGATAAACTCAAGGAAACAGAAATGACAATTCAAGTCAAGACTTAGCTAGAAGTAAAAATATTTTTTCTCTGTTTAGTGAACATTAAATCAATTAGACTTATACCAAAACAATCAAGGTATTGATTTGGTTGAGTTGACCAGTCTACACATTCTGGACAATGGTGAATATCGCAATAATTAGTTGAGTGTTGACTGAGGAAGAGCAGTTCATTATTTCTGGTTCTTTGGAAGGGGATATTAAAAGGGATGAGTTGTAATAAAGTAGGTGAATCAGTTATACATTTTTTAACAATAATACAGTTTTTCTTTAATTTAATAAATACAGCACATCATTATTTTGTTTGTAAATTTAGTTAAAATATGTAATGCCATGTTGAATATTTTCTCCTCCTTCTTATGGTTGTTCTCTAAGGATTTTTTTTTGAATAATATGTTTTACATAATACATGATAAATAATAAACAAAAAAAATAACATGTAAAAGCCCATCAGGGCGTGAAATACAAAATAAATAAATAATTTAAAATCTTAGATTATTTACCACTCTTCCATTAGAAGCATTGGCTTGTGTAGGTATTAAAAGAGGAGTGTACATAAAGTCAAAGTAAGTAGGTACATGTCCGTATGAAAGAAAATAATAAAGATAATCAATAAATTTAAAGTGACTTTAAAATTAATGTGAGTGTATAACAAAGAAAATATAAATAAGAATGCATATAGGTATGTGTAATGTATTTGAAAAAAGAAAAAGTGTTATGGAAAATAAAGAATATTTTTGTAAGATTAATTTAGATTGTACTTAGTAGTTTTTTTTATAAAATATGATGTTATAAATATGATATCTGTATAAAATGTTTCATGACAGAGTGCAATATTTGGGTTGCTTCTGATTTCTTCCGGTAGTCGATTGAAAAAGTTCTTCCCTGGTAAGTATAATGGTGTTGTGCAAAAGTAGTATTTAATTTATGGGAAAATGCATTATTTTGTAAACAGATCCTTCAAATACGTCATTGATTTACCTAATTAGTATCAGCATTTCTAATATATTTTACTTCCCTGTATAATATAAACTTAATTTGCATTCACCCCAACAACGTACCAACTGTATCACCTCGATCAAACGATCGCCCCGCGCCCCACCACTCCCCCCCGCGTGTTACCGGCCACTCTACCTCTTCTTGTCGTGTTAAAGTGATTTACGATTTGGTGGCTTTGGGCTTGATTTCACAGTGTAAATCATACAGGTGTTTGTGTGATATTATGCAGCGCGAGTCGTCACAAGAAATTATGCTAAAAAAAGGACAGCTAAGAAGGTAATGATGTTTTTGAAGTAAAACTTCTTTAGGCGGGATATGACGAGTAATTCAGGTAATTTTCGGACAGAAATAATGTTTTCAAACGGAAATGGCGTTCGGAAACCGGTACATTTACTGCCATGTGTGTTTGTTTTTATTTTTAAAGGGTTCTCGAATTCGCTAGAATAGTAAAACCTGCCACAACAACAGTCAAAGAAGTTTTACTTCAACACCACGTAAAGGTTAGACGCACTCATTTTTTTCTAAGGGCCTGCTTTGCACAGTAAATGTAAAAAAAAAATCAACATTCGATTACCGACTCTTTTTTTCCCTTTAAATGTATTTTCCTGTACAGGATTATTGATATAAGAAATTTAGGTGTTCACACCCAAGCCTTCAAGCACAAAACACATATACAAAATACAAACATTGTTCACATTTAATTCGATTTCCGAGGTACAGTTCTCTAAAAACCTTAGCGATTCAACGAACCAAGTTTTTCTAGTGTTTTCTGGAATTTTTTTGAATTCCCCTTTCCCCTGCACAAATAATTTTAGTTTTCACCTGCCAATTTTCTGTATAGGCATCATACCTCTACTTTTCATGTATACACCAAAAAATATTGTTTTTATTATACAGGGTGTTAAGGGTCGTACTTGACTCACTTTAACCAGTGATTCCTAATATTATTTGGAGTAAAAAAATGTAAATGATGAGAGATGACAGATGACATAGGCCCTGGGGGAAATTATTTTCCTCAAAACAACAAAACGTAGTTTTGGATTTGAGGCCAAAATACCCAACCAAACTAAAAAATTATTCTCGTAATCAAAAGGTATGTCAAATGTCTATCTTAGACAGGAACTACTTTATTTATTTTAGTATTAAATTATAATATATAGGCCATTAAAGATTTTAATATTTTATAATTTTAGAGGCAACGTGGACAATTATAATTTTAGAGGCAACTTGGACAATTATTTGCGAGTAAATGGTAAACATAAAAAAAAATTACTATATATTTTTTTTTTAATATGATGAAATAAAAATATATTTCGTTTTGAAACAATTTTGACGGCTGTAAATTAAAATTACCAATTACTTATTTACATCGAAAAAAAAACTTGTCCTTTATACATTAAAATTACTACCCAAAGAAACGATTTAATTTTTTTTCCTTGTGTTAAAATCAAGGATTATGCAGATTTTTTTTATAACTATACATAACCCCCAAAAAAATTCCAAAGTTACTTCCAAAATGAACTATTGATTTTCCAAAATGAACCATGAAACTGATTTCTTTAATTACCTATACGTCATCATTTAAAAGCAAAAAAAAGAGTAGCTCCTGTCCGAGATAAATATTTGACATATATTTTTATTGCAAAAATAATTTTTCAGTTTCGCAGTTTGTGTAAAACCGGCCGTTCCTTTTAAGCTATTTCAAGCGTAGTTTAGAATTTTAATGACGAAAATGGAAATATTCCAATCATAAATTAGGGTTGTTTCAAGAATATTTTTGTAATGTCAGAAAAAAAGTTCAAAAGAAGAAAAACATTTAAAATTTTGCTGACACCGTTGCAGAATTTAAAATCAGCTGTTTATTAATGAAGTATTGCATTTTAATGAGAAGCAAGAATTTATGTATTTATTTATAGCCGTCGGTAAATCACTTTCCACCTAGGGCCGTATGCAAATCGATCCTCCACGGTATATCGAACGTAAATAAATATAGATATTTTATAGTGGAGAATGATTGGTAGGTTTTTTGAGGGTTTTCATTTATACTTTTATTGCACCTCGCGGCTATTTGTTCCAGAACCCCGCCACCATAAAACAAACCGTGAAATCTGTCACGGCTCCAACACTATATTGAAATCGTTTTGTTTTTGTTGGAACTTAAATCATTGTCTTCTGAAAATGAATATTGGATTTGAAAATTATATTTATCATCAACAATTTTCTTCTTCTTCGTATAGTGGAGGACAGATAAATATACCAACCTGCTTTTGAAGACAATTATTCATTCAATATTGCTACTAATCTTTAATTTATACCTTTATAAGACACTGCCGCCATGGGCCGAAACCACAGTCCCTTCTTGACAATATCAATGAGGATGCTGTGTGTTTTACTTGACTATGTCGAAAGAATGACACGGTTTCTCCCAGTGAGGTATTCACAAAATGCTACTACTAACCTTCTTAAATATCTTTTTACATCTAGTGAATCAATATTTAACTCTTTTGAAGTAAAATTATTTTTGCGCGATATGTCGAGTAACAATTCTGATGTTTTTCGGATGTAAATAACGTTTTCAAACGGAATTTCAAACCCATATGCCTTGTCAGTTCAGAGCAAGGCACAAGCGAATGCATCAATTAATGCGAAAATCGGTACAGGGCAATGGATAACTGTTTCTCGTAGGAATATTATAATAAGAGAATATTACTATAAGCAATTATTAGCCTGAAACACTATCCATATTGAAAAAATCTCCCGAGAAAAGATACATGTCGCCGACGGGACTCGAACCCGCACCCGCACCCCAATTCACCCCAATTGGTTCCCTACGTTTGGTGATTTAGCAGGGGTGCGCGGGTTCATGGTGAGAGATTTGTCTGATTGAGAGAGACTCTCGAGACCTCTCCAGCCGGACCCTCTCGACCCATCCCTTTGAACTGCAGTTGGAGGGATGAATTTATACTTCCGTTCCGTCATTCTTGGAGGCACTGACCCCAGATTCCTACCCATCCCTCGTAACCTTTTTCTTCCCAGAACTTTCTGCCCTTCCTTTCCTTAAAAAGTAACAGGTATTATTGTGATGTTCATATGTATATAATGGATTAGTAACTTGCTGAGTGTAAGTAAGAAATTCACCAAAATGATGTCCAAATATCTGTAAAGAATATGATGTTATCAATGCTGTGTTTGTCTTTAATTAGTGATAGTATAAACCATGCTTATTGTATTTGTCTTTGTGAGAGCTTTAATGTAAATCACTGTTGACAAACTTCGAAAAAAAGACACTCTACAAAGCACTCCTAAGATCACATTGGCCCTGAGGGAAAATATTTTTCCCAGGGCCTCCTGTGTGGTACTAATGTCAAAAAATACGGTAATTTTCTTCTTATTTTGAACGTCAATTGTGCCAAATTTCTTCAAGAAGAAATAAAATTCTACCTTACGAGGCGGGATTAGGGGGATGGGGATTTTTCGAAATCTCATCTAAACAACCACCTCCCTCGTGTTTTGAAGGTCAAGCAAAAGTCCGTAAAATTTCGTCAATCTAAAAATAAACCTATAGATTTGTATAAGACAAACAAAGCCACGCCGTCACACAATCTTTTTTTATAATATACCTACTAGCTGATACCCGGCATGCGTTGCAGAGCCACTAAAATAAATAAATAATTTCTCCCTGCAGGTAATTTCCCAATCGTCCCCGTTTTACTCTTCCCCTCTCGCGATTCCTTCCCCTCCCCCATTCCCCTTTATTTTTCTACTCTTTCTCCATCCCTCTCCCGCTCCTCAACCCCACCTCACGAATACCCCTTCCACCTTCCACCTCCCGGATTCCTCTCTTGCATTTTTTCCCTGCCATTAAACTCCATAAAATAAACCCATTTTTCAAACAACTCGTGAGATCGCAATTTTATTTGCAAATTTCATAACGCCAGAGCTCACCAACATATAAATATCACTATCTAGAAACTTTCGGCGGCATGTTCACAACAACTCACCAAAATATCATCGCAATCGGATGCATAATACAGGAAATAATTTCATAACGCCATAGTTATATATAACCATCGCGGGCATGGGCACATCAAATCCCCAAAGTTTCATCGCAATCGGATGAACAGTATGGCAGCGCATGAAATACGAACAAACAAACAAATATACATAAGTTTTTATATGTGTATAAGTAGATAGATCGTTTTCCAAAGAAAGAGAACGTATAGATGAATGTAGAATGCAGGTATTGGTATGTTTGGTTTGAACTTTGCAAAGTGAATTTATTTAAAACGCCTGTAAAGTCTCCTCGACTATCAGAGGTCTTTTCTTCCCAGTTTATTATACACCTGGTTGAGTTTGACCGAAGGGCGATGCGTTGATAGCCAGTTCTTGAATATTCCCGCTGCATAATTTCCTTGTTAGCTGACGAGAACAAAATAAAACTATTAATAGTGCAGTCCTAATCAAGATAGCGCCCTGCCCCGGGTTAACAAAATGGTATTTGAAGACCCGGATAAAGACAGGCTAAGTACCTGTGGACTCGACTCGATCTGTAGACCAATCCATTATAATCATTTTCATAATATTGTGTGCTTTTTACTTTAACATTGAGGTAGTTCCGGGAATTGGGATTATTGTTTTGAAGGACATATTATATGGTCGGCCTCCGTGGTTGAGTAGTTACTATACTCGTCTACTAGTCCGGAGGTCGCGGGTTAAAATCATAAATAGTAATAAATTTTATTTGATTAATTGTATTTTTTCACATTTTATTAAATCATTTGAAATAATTACGTATGTTTCTAGTATAGGAACGTTCCAGATACTCTTAGTATTGCCCTGGTGAAAGACCACCATTCAGAATCAAAACGTTGCTTGAAATGGATCGAGTCGTAATTAGTGACCATGTTTAAATACATTTTTATTTGAATAATTGTTTTATTTCACAATTTATTAATTTATTTGAAATAATTATTTACTAATCTAGTACAGGCATCCAGAGTGTTAGATACTTTGGAGGAAGACTTCTACTAAAAATCTAAACGTTTCTTTAAATGGATTTAGATGATGAGGTCTACGTTTGATGATGAGGTCTGATTAGCCAGGTACTTCTCCACCTACCCTTTTCCCATGTCATTCGACTCCCCGCCACCTTCAGCTTAGCAACATACCCTAATTAGGGGTGCCGCAGGGAGGAGCTTTAATTAGAAAGTTTATGCTTGGAGAAGATACGTATTTGCACGCGGAGGACATTATATTGAAAACACTAGACATTGGATGATTTTACATTTGCTTCCCCCATCTCTGTTGGTATTCATTTATAAGAAGATTAATGCCAAAGTCGAGTTGAAATTCATTTTGAAAGGCTTGAGAATTGAGGACTCTTTAGGACTGGAGAATTTTCATGAAGTGACCTTTACAATAGCTTACAAATAATAATTTGTTCATATTTTTACACTATTAGGTTTTTACAATGTCGCTAGCAGTGAAGGTGAAAGGTTTTCGATTTTATGGATAAGACTGTCTGAAAAGATGAGTTTTAAGTTTAGCTCTAAATTCCGCCGAGTCTGTGATCATTCTTAAGTCATGTGGCAGTCCATTCCAAGCTTTAAGTCCTGACACTCCGAAAGCACGCTCACCAAACTTTGTAACTGGTGTGCGCTTTGGTTCCTTCAACCTTCCAATAGCTGATGAAGCTGCTGATTTGAGAGTTGATTTGAGAGTCTATTGTCGAGAATTGGAATTTTCTAGATTACATATTTCCGATAAGTAACGGAGCTTAAACTGGATTCTTTCAGGACATTTGAGTGACTGGCAAGAAAGTTGTTCCGGGTAGTAGTACGTAGGGTGAATATTGCTCTGATCATCTGATAGGAGAAATATCAAAATAGAATTAAAAAAATATATTTGCATCTTATTTCAAAGTGGTGTGGGTATCCATAGTATTTCCTTGGTGAATTGGCTTAAGCTATGTTTGGTGACCGTACCTAAAAAGTCAGGTACTCCTAGCCTACCCTAATCTGTATCTTCCCCATTACACTTCGAGTCACACAACATTCTTTTTGTGGGCTGTCATAGTTACAGTGGCTCAGGGAATATAGAACCCTTGTGCAAATTTAAAAAAATAACATATCGTACATCAGTAGGGAAGACCATAGCTGCTTTTAAATTACCACTGCAGCGCCGTGGCGCCGGCAATAGCATGCGGCATCTCATTTCTTCAATATCTATGATTTAGGGAGATATATAAAAATGAATTCCCATACGTACATCGATTGTTTCACTCTTATTTAGAGTTCAAAAAAGAGCTGCAGAATTATTGTGATAAGGAACGTACGATTATTGCTCTTTTGAGCCGTTGCCGTGCCTTAACCGTGGAAAATATAAGTATGTATCTGAGAAATTTATGTCTTAAAGAAATCGTTAAAAAAAACCATAATAATAAAATAAAACTTCTACGTGGAAAGGTTGTCGGTAGCAATAACTGCCTCTAATAATAATTATTATAATGTATATTATTATAATCATTTGAGGATTGTAATGTAATAACAACTAACATTACAATATTCTTACTTCTAATTTATCACTGTAAGATTCTACAGTCCGATAGCAGTCCCTTTTAGTAAAACTTTAATTAAATGTCTTTCTACAATTTATTTTTATCATTCACAGTGCTTGAGCATTGAACACGTACTTCCTCCCCCGGATAACGTATTCATAACTGTACACTGTACAGACTTATTACATATTTTTATTTTTAACCCTTTTAATTCACGAGGTAATACCGTTATTATGATTATGATTTGAAACTAACGTGGAAACGTTATTAACATAGTTTTTCAATGACATGCAAATTCTAAAATTCTGGTTCGATACAAACTTGCTCTTAATTAGTGTAAAAAAAAATATTTTCCCTTCTCAATGAATAAATTCAGAACTTACAAAAAAATAAAAATAATTATCAATTAACATTATAAAATTAAGTGTAGGTACAATTGCGTACAGCTAAAACTTACGAGTTACATCCCTTTTCCATGCTATCCTGTGTGGTATTCTTAGGTTACATAATTTAGAAAACTTCATTCAGTATGGAATTATTGGATGGGGAAGTGCATAAAATGAAAAATTGTAAATCATGTAAGGTGTTTTCGTTGTTTGTTTTTGGGGTGTTATGCCGTGTTGTGCTACCTCCTTCTTTAGCCGACGTTTCGGACAGCGTTGCAGTGTCCATCATCAGGCCAGATCCGGCAGTTCCGTCGTCACTGCAACGCTGTCCGAAACGTCGGCTAAAGAAGGAGGTAGCACAACACGGCATAACACCCCAAAAACAAACAACGAAAATGCTTTTGGCCGTGAAAATCTAAACAACGTATCTCATGTAAAGGTGGTACAAATTCTAATTCAATTTTTATAGGAACAACTCTTTTTTATAATCTTTGAAGGTCATTCCCATTAATGTAAATTCCCATAAAAAGGGTAGCTGCCGATAGTATGGAAACAAAATTGCCGAGAATAATATTTTTAATTCTGAAATTCGAAAAAAAAAGATTGGAAAATATGACGTTTAAATAATTGTTGGCAATAGCCGAATTGTCAAAGTAATTTATAAAAAAACAATCTACATTCCCTTCATCAACATTGTTAAAAAGTTACAAACATCTGTAAAAAAGACTCAATGTTGAACATAATTTTAAAAAGTTTAATTCACCTCACCTATATTTTACTCCTACATCAAACTCAACAGCTAATTTTCTCATTGGCACAGAATTACTTACAAATATGTATTTCACTATTTCTTCGTATTATGTATTTTTGTAACGATATTATAATTTAAACATATATTTTTTTTTTGAAAAATGCTAACTGGACCAACCTTTTGTTAAGTATCCTTATTGGAAATTTATAAATCTATATTTTTATGGTTCTATGTGCCCTTCGCAGAGATACAGTGGTAAGTGATTGCTTATTCTTTTTCCTTGCATACCTTGTTTTTCCTACACATATACATAAATACATAAACACCATTTTATCTCGTTTCGTTCTTTAGTCATTAGAGTCCATTTTCAAGATTGTTTGAAGCTATAATTCGTAAGTAGTTTCGGATGCAAGAACTTATGATATTGGTAGAGGGCTAGTATATAATTTGTTCAGTGTATTCATTTAGCAGTTACTTGTGTCACTGTTGTATATTTCCACTTCTTGAGCAAGTATGGAATGAGGACGCGATTCAAGAAACGAGTATCAGTACGAGTAAACTTTGGAAACAATATTCAATATTCAAAATTCACTTGTTCGAAACCGTCGTACGCAAAAGAAAAATAGTTTTCATTACATGACTGTGTTCTGACAATATAATTATTAGTATATTTTAAACATGTGATTCAGAGTGGCATACACTGTAATGTGCGTTTTACACTATGCCTTTTTTCATACCGATCCCCAAATAGAAACTATATTAAGACCTATATGAAAAAAAATCTTTCCTCAACCATTATTTTCATACTTATAATTTTAGACAGACAGTTTCCATTAGAGAAGAAATAATATTTAGGAACGATATTAAATAGTCAAATTCAAATGGCAACACCTTTAACATATGCGTATATCACTTTCACACTCACCATTTTTGCGTTGCCGTAAACAAATCATCATAAATACCCACGAAAATCGCAATACCGAACAGTAATTAAAATTTTAACGCTCACAATCAGTAATAAACACATATTATAGTATTTTTTAAATCAATATTAAAATAACTAAGTGAAATAATCATGTAACATCTCCACTTAATATCATTGACAGACGAAAGGCGTTAAATAATTTTTCATAAACCGGGCAAAAATTATCAAACTAAAAACGAAAATATGAAAAAGAAGAAGACACAAAAAAATAAAAGATAATGGACGCAACTGAGACCTATAGTCTTACCGGAACGAACGCCTCTTTGTCCCAATTGCGACCGTTATCTTTTATTTTCCTGTCTCTTCGTTCTCTTCGTCTCTCTTCTTTCGCATATTTTCATTTAGATTTATTACTGTTAATTTCTTCATAAATGAAATACTATATTGGTTGGAATATCCTCCAAAAGTTAGAAATAGAGAGTTGTTCTTATAAAAATTGGGCAAAAATTAGTATCGAAATAAAACCATTTTTTTTTCAAATGACAGTTAGATATTTCCAAAACTTCCTCTTACTCATTTAATTCCCCATCTCCTTTCCCTCTCCGTTACCTTCAGCTTGATAACACAGTATTTTCCGATACCGTATTTGCATTGGCTCCGTTCCTTTGATAATATTTCGTCACAACTTACATTTGGTTTTGAAAAGAAAATATGCACAATTCCTGCCGGTGTGTCATTTATCCAGTTCCTACCTCTCCCTAACCATCCCATTGCTGGAAAAGTTTTGAAATTTGGAACAATGGCAAGAAAAATAACAAATTTGTTTTTGAAAAAAGGAAGAAGATATGAAACTACCTTGGAAACAAGTTGTTGGCGTTTTTCGTGTGCCTTCTTTTTTGACTAAGAAGAATATATTCGACCATCTAGAAAGTAAATAATATCATTTTGTAGTTAGTCATTTTGTTATGACGATAATTATCTCGAGGTATCGATGTGGAACTATAACTTTATTTTGATTGTGTTGTGTGCCCCTTCGCAGAGTGTAAGGTTATTCCTTTTTCCTTACATACCTTGTTTTTCCTACACATATTATCACCCAATTCCAGCAAACACCATTTAGTCTCGTTTAGTTCTTTAGTAAATCTTTTCTTATTCCTTCTTCTTCTAAACCCTTCTTTTCGTAAATCACCTCAAGGGCGTTGTACAAATAAATATATTTTATCCAGTCCATTTTCAAGCTCGTCTGAAGCTGTAATTCGTAAGCAGTTTCGGATGCAAGAACTGGAAGGAGGCTATAATCTAATTTGCTCAATGTGTTTAGCAGTTGAATAATAACTGTAATAGTTGAACTTAAATAAGTAATCATAAGACATCATTCCGTGCCCTGTAGGCATCATATTATATCGATGCTTGTAGGAAATATCCGAGCTAAAACTGGTCAATCGCGTTAAACACATAACTAGCTTGGGTTCACATGGTTGCGAACGATAATGACTAATAACTCATCAGTGCTCACTGATACAAGCTCAAACCACGGACCCACACCTCGACCAATGTAATATTATTTATCCGAGTAACTAAAATATTACAAAAATAAATAACAATTATTCATTACACCCTCATAAATATGATGTTGTAGAGTCTGAAAAGAGATGATAATATAATATTTAAGGATAGCCACAGAAATGTAAAAAAAGAAAATGAACGTTCAGTTAACAGCTAAAACAAATATCAAGCACGCTGTATAATGCAAATCATTGCCATAAATCAGATCATAACTCTACAGACCCTCGGGCGAATTTCGTTCCTTGCACCTATTCACTTATTCAACACACACAGCAATCAAGAAAACACCGACAATATTAGCACACTTTATAAAAAAAGATAACAATGACAATAATATTGAAAGATATTTTTGAACTAAAACTTCTTTAGGTGCGATATGACGAGTAGATGTTTTTCGGACGGAAGTAACGTTTTCAAATGGAAATGACATTCGGATATCGGTACAATTACATCACCCGTGTTTTTTTTTTTTTTTTAAAGGGTTCTCGCCTTCACTAGAATATTCTATTATTTTCCGAAACTTTGATGAAAAATCAATTCAATCATAATTTTTATTGCATTTCTTAATACAAGCGACCACCTAAACCTTAAAAAGACCTGCCACAACAGTCAAAGGGGTATTACTTCAACCGCTCGTAAAGGTTAGACGCACCCATTTAAAAATATATATATTAGCACTTTTTCAAAGTTTGTTGCTTTTGGTTCGGGGCCCAAAGACATTAATCTTCATTGGATATGTATAGCCCGGGATTTACTGAGGTTGAGATATTTTAAGTTTTTGAAATAAATGGGTCCGGCTAAAGGTTGAGGTTGGAATGAAAGCTTTAATGAACAAACATAATCAATGAACACCCAAACGTATTATAGTTTATTTTTATGGTTCGGAAACACTTTATGGAAATTGGGTGCCAAAGCTTGTTATAATCTATGCTAGCTGAACGTACTGTTATTTATTGCTACAGAAGACTTTATAGAAACGATACTAATAATATGAAATAGAAAAGTCTGACGACCAATAATAATTATATTTGGCTGATTTATATAGCGCCGTTTTAAAAATCATCTCAAGAGCGCTATACAAATATATATATTTTAGAATTAATATAACTGCCTAAAAACTAAGATTTAATTTATAACTAGTGACTTATATCGTAGGTCATATTACAATATACCCGCTTATCTTATATTTAAAAAATAACGTTTGTTTGTTTGTTTCTACGTATTTTATGCACTGCCATACCGTTCATCCGATTGCAATGAAACTTTGGGGATTTGATGTGCGCATGCACGCGATTGTTATAGAATAGTGAGCTCTGGCTTTATGAAATTATTTCCTATAGTATTCATCCGATTGTAGGTTCGTAGTACACATATATATATATATATATATATATATATATATATATACTGACGAGCTCTGGCGTTATGAAATTTGCATTAAAAATCTGAAATTGGTCACACCCGAGTTGTTTAAAAAATGGGTGCATTTTATGGAGTTTAGCGGCACGGGAAAAAGGAGAGGGAGGAGAATTAAGAAGGTGGGGTTCGATGGTGGGGGAACGAGGGAGAGGTAAAGGTAGAGAAGGTACAAGGGGTATGCATGAGGGGGGGTTCACGAAAAGGGGGACAAGGACGAATGGGAAAGGGCAACTCGGGAGGGGAAGGGGACGCAGAAGGGAAATGGGGAAAAACGGGAACGGCCACGAAGGGAGAAACCATTTATTTATTTAAGTTGCATTTCAACGCATGCCGGGAATCAGCTAGTAGTAAATAAAAACATGAGGCTAAATTTAAAATTCACTAATATTTTCATATTCAGTCACTGACTAAATATGAAAATATTATTTACGCGAATTTGACAAGACCGATGAAGAATAAATTTGATACTGGGCGCTTTTAATATTCACACGGCAACGGCGTAGAAGAGCATACTTAATTTATCACAATAATTCTGTATCTCATTCTTAAACACTAAATAATAGTGAGACAAACCATGTATGTATTTCTGTTTCAGTCAAAGGAGAAATGCAATCGATATCATTCTTCCCCCTCAGTCGTATTAAAGAAACGTCGCCGTCGCCGTGACGTTGCCGTGGAAATGAAAAAAATTATTTAATGATGACAGAATAAATTCAAAATAATATAAATGTTTCGAATTTTAATTTTTTATATTTAATTACTTTCCATAATCACAATTATAACAATATATTATGTACTTCTTTGATAGTTGTGATTATATAAGTGGGGTAAAAAAAAATATTGGTTTTCATTTAAGAATAATATGTATTTAGACGCCTCTGGGCTTTTGCGTGCATTAATATGTAGATGTAAAAAAATGTAAATAATATTATAAACTTTAAAACTTTATCTACGTTTGCATTAAAATTTTAAATATTTTTATTTGCTTGGTAAATAAAGATTAGTTTTGCATTTGTGTTGTTTTAAAATTAAATGTAATAAATTGATTTCCATTTCTCATTAGTGCGAATAATTCTTGAATTTCTTTGTTATATTTTTCTTTAAACATTTTTATAATGGAAGCTTGCAAATATGTCATCGACATTTGGTACTGGAACCGGAACTGGAAATTAAGTGAAGATTTTCATTGCATGACCAAAATGATATGAAGTTTTCAAACTAAGTACAAACAAAAGTTGGTCTCTTAAGTCTCTTAAGTCGGTAAAATGTGCAAATTGACACGCTAATGAAATATTAACCTAACCCAAGCTAACGAAATATTGTATTGTAATTGTGAGGTGTTTTTTTAACCTGTGGATGCCATCAGGCTCCCTACCAGCACAGTCGATCGATAAGGATTGATATGATAACTTTCAGTAACTTCTCATCGTTCTCAAGAACAGCTGCCGATCGCCAACGTACAAACAACAGTTTACATCGAATATATTAAAGACAATTAGTTAGTGTGAACTGTTACTTATTCTTTGGCGATCTGCATTCATGCTAGGGAACGATAAGAAGTTACCGAAATTTATTCTATCAAACCTTATCGATCGACTGTGCTAGATTGCTGGAGCCACTTTTGCAGGAAGACGGCCGCTTTACAAGTTGGTGTGTTGTTTTTATACATATATGCAATTGCGGTAATCCGCAATTTTTGACATATAAAATGATATTTATTAAATTGTTTATAAGAATAATTAACTTTTGAATGTTATTTCCATCAACGTAACATATCATTGAAGAAGAAGATAACGATAAAAGACTGTAAATAAAAATCAATAAATTGTCTTGTTCATTTTCATATTTTAATTTAGATAATTATTTTTATCTTCTTCAATAATATTTATTTATTTAAAAGTACTTCGAGACCAAAAATAAAGTACATATAAATGCTGCTTAATCAGATCCAACATGCTTTAATAATAATAGTAATATTTTGATAATTTGTATAGCGCCGTTTTTATGTAAAATCACTCAAGGGCGCTGTACAAATTTATAATATATTTCTACAACATAACTACAGACAGACAAAACATTATAACATCTTATGGCTAAAATATTACATCCACCGGTTCTTCGATAAGTGAAACACAACTATATTATGTAGATACAATGCATTTAATTAATGAACACAAAGCTGCGCAAAAATGCAAATGTTTTTATTTATTTTTTATTCTCCCTACAGAAAATATACAGGACCATACTTACCTGGTAGGTCACTTGCGATTAACACTGTTTATTTAGAGAAATTTAGATACAGTTTACACGCATAGGACATAATTGGGAACACATGTTATAAGAAAATGCCATTATTTTAATGCTGGCATATATTTGCTTAATATATTATAATATGTTATTTGATTTACGTGTTTGGGAAAAAAAATTCATGATGGGCGGTACAATAGTAGGTATACGGATTTGATTAGAATAGTTATCTTCCTAAATGAGATTCGTCTCTCGGTAAGAGACAGATTAATATGTACGGCTTCGAATAATGTTAATGTTATAAGGAAAATGTGATCAGGGCATGTTATAGGCCAATTGCTAATACTATGAAAAGTTTTCTCATTGATACGAATGTTTGATCATCAGCCAGTCAGTCAGGCAGTTGATGTCCCTGATCGAGCGTGACTTCGACACCTGCGATTCGGCGCGACCGCGAGTGGTCGAGCGCCTCCGAGGTCGAGCGCCATCCCGAGGCAGGAAGCGGGCGAAGTGTCAGCGGGCGCGGGGCACTGGGCGCTGGGCACTGGGCACCGGGCGGTATAGCGGCTATCGTGCCGGAAGCACGGCTGGGCGCGCTCACGTGATTGCTGCAAGGATGTTTGGCGAAACCCACTCGTACTCGTAATGCCTAACATTGCCACGCCACCGCCGAGGTGTTATTCACCTTGGGATCACTCCGACATCGATAAGGGAAGTGTTTCTGGAGAATGACAAAACTTGCTCATATCTATATCTAATATTATGTAGGTATACTTATTTTTTCATGTTCTCCGTAAAACGGTTACAAACTAATTGTCACCCGTATGCTAAATTGTCAAAACTACAATTTTAGTTTTTGTTCAATCTCCATTTTAAAATTAAGAAATAATATAGCTTCAACTTAAACATATATCATACATTTTTCACTTTTATAACTTTCGGTATAAATTCTATGTATGTGTAATCCTCGATAATATATTATTTTATAATCTATAATCTATGTAAAAGCCCCTATGGGCGTATAACAACAAGAAATAAACGTTTAATCGAATTAATTAAAAAAAATCTCCTCCTGTAAAATTTTCTAATGGTCGTTTGCGTTTAAATGTATCACGGATAGGATTACAAAATAAAAAGTCCACTGGGGCAGTTTTACTATTTTGTGACATGTGTCAAAAGACAGTTGCTGAACTATCTGTAAGTGACATTGAACATGTCGATGATCAATGCAGAATCGTTAAGCAGTTGTGTCGCTCTATTTATTGGCGCGTTCTGATAGGCAGCAGTCCTCGCTTTCGGAGCATAATAAAGTGCATGGGATCCCCCACGAGTATACTTGTAAGGGACATAAAAGTTAACCTCTTTAGACATAGGCTTCTAAGGTATTTCGAGCATTCCATAACAAGGATGGATATAGGAATGGATAGTATGTATATTCCCTCACATACAGGTAATGCATAAACCGTTTTAGTACTTTTTCTATTTCTAGGATATGGTTTTGTTCAGAAGGAGCCCAAATAATGGAGCTATATTCCAGCATGCTGCGAACAAGTGCTTCATATAATGTTTCTCTAATATCGACATCGTTGCAGTGCTTCAAGAAGCTATACGGCGAATGGTTGCTGATTGCACTGTCTACGGCACAACATCTTACTTGATAAAATCAATAATAAAAGGAATACCTTTTTTTGTGATGTATTATTTATTTTAAATTTTAATATTATTTGCTTTAATATGAATTTTGATTTACAAATTAAATTAAATTATTTTATATGTTAAATTATATGGATTACATTAAAGGCAGTGCTGAAAACCAGCTTCATTCCTGCTTCTTGAATGTATTGTTGATCCATGTGTCAATAAAAACAGTGTATAAACAAAATGTATACATTTGTAAAAATGTATTGACGAATAAACGTTTTTATTATTACTATTTTGTATCTATAAAATAAAAGAGTTGGTGTTTGCATTAGACTTTTTGTAAAACTTTGGATAGCAGTTCAGCTGTGCACTCTCCCAAAACTGGTTTGTTTCCGAAAATGTATAATTGTATAATTCATAATAATTGGATAATTTGTAAAAAAAACTGTAAAAAATCACCTCAATGGAGTTGTCAAATGTATCATGGTTTCTTATGCTCTATCTAATTAAGCTATTATATATCAGGTCACTTCCAATAAACACATTTTTATTAGAAAGTTTATGCTTGGAGAAGATACGACTTTGCATTGCATTGCATGATTATGCTTTTGCTACCCCCATCACTGTTTATGCAAAATTTATGAGAAGAAACCTCGAAAGTAAGCAATGTCGTTTTGTACTTATTCGTGTAGTTGTGGCGATAATTACCTCGAGGTATTATTGGAACTATATTATAAACTATATTATGATTGTGTTATGGGCTCCACAGAGGTTTAGTGGGAAGTGATTGGTTATCCTTCTTCTTTGCATCCCTAGTTTTTCTTACACATATTATCACCTAATTCCAGCAAACTCCATTTTGTTTCTGAAGTTTTCTTTCCAAATGCATCTGAAGCTTAAATTCGTAAGCAGTTTCCGATACAACAATCCCATTCAAGTCTATAGCTGTGTTTCGTATCACATTTGATTCATTCGCATTCCCCAACGTAGGTAGGTACAATCATAATTTCCGAATAATTATTTGGCTATTTGAATAACGACATCGAACAAAGTATAATATATTAATATATCAATGGCTACAGGCTGATGTTAGCAGTCACACAGCGCAAGGCATAAGGCCCGGGCTCTGGGCAGTGGGCTATCTGGGCAGGCCCGGGCCCTATCTGGGTAGGCCCAGGCTGTGGTACAAGCGAGCGGGCCGGGGATACCTAACGGCGTACACCTCGCCCGGCCCATCATTCATAGTCCGTTGAAAAGCAATTTGCCCGAGCGCCGGACCTACTCTCTGTAGGTTTTACGAATTATTAACAAAGTTATTTATTTGTTTTCGATCCGAATAACAACATATATATTATGTATCTGCTTTATTTTGGATATAAACTCCTCACCTTTTAACGTTTTAAAGGAGAGGCCGCCGTTTTTCACAACTTCAATAGATTATATTCCAGGGGGTTATGTTGTAAGGTGTTCCTCGGCTTTTATTTATTTTAAACATGTATTCATATTATTTCATTGTTGTATGGGGGGTGATGTGTGTGAATAGGATGGATTGTGTATAAATAAAATAAGCATTTAACACTGTACTTACAAGATATTATTCCACTGGAGCGATTTAGGTCAAAATTTGTACCGCTTTTATTTTTCTGCGATTGATATCGGTCCAAAATTGGACCACATTTAACGAACCTACAAATATAGGATAAACGGTAAAATCTAGGTGGATTCATTAGCTTTAAACCGCAATAAACAGTTTATATTAATATTTTGAGGAATGATATTAATTAAATCGAATGGCCTAATCGAACACTGAACACCAATCGCTCTAGTGAATAAATTTCCACGGCCAAAAGTATTTTTGTTATTTATTTTTGGGGTATTATGATCTGGTGCTCGAGCTCCTTCTTTAGCCAATGTTTTGGACAGCGTTAGAGTGTCCAACTGTAACACACATCTGCCCTGATTATGGACACTGTAACGCTGTCCGAAACATTTGCTAAAGAAGGAGGTAGCGCAACACGTCATAACTAAAAAACTGTACTTACAAGTTTATTAGAACAATTTACACCCGATTACATCCAAACCATAATTTAATATTTAAAGGATACACATATGAAAGTGGGCGCGAACAAGAAGCGATTTGTAAAGCTGTTAATTCTTCAGCAGTCTAGAACAGAATGGTTCCGTTAAATTTAAAACTGAGAATGTTGAGAGATCGCTATTGGCGTGTGAGGAGCCAATAGGGATGCTTCCGATTTAATCGGGAGAGACTAGTTGAGAGTGACATTTTGACATATCGCCTTGCACCTCAGTGGGAGGGATGTATTTAAACGTCCGCCACTCCTGGACACACTGACCCTCAGATTCACACCCACCGCACCCAACTTTTTTCCTTCCCAGAACTACCTTTGGTTCAATTAAAAAGACTCCACACAACATCCCCAAAGATGACATAGGCTCCAAGCGATTTTTTGTCCTCAGGAAGGAATCGAGCCCTTTCCAACAGTTCCATCCAAAGCCAACTAATGACTTATTTATTTATTTATTTATGAAAATCAAGAGATTATTTACATCTATTACAAAAAACTTAATAATAAAAATAAAATCCAATTACAGATTTTCACATAACTTAAAATTGTAATAATAATAATAAAAGTAAAAAAAAAAAAAAAAAAAAAAAAAAAAAACTAAGGGTCCTGTACCTATACTGACATATTTACAAAAAATACAATATTGTAAATATTAGATAAAAAATAATAGAAGATGTAAGAACACAAATAAATAACAATTTAAATGTAACTAATCTACTAATAACCAGCTAAATTTCAAAACATAATGTATTATAAACTTATCGTCATTACACAATAGCAATAATAACAATACATAAATAATAATAAATGTACAAAATATATATTAACACCTACACCAAAAAATGAACAAAATGTGTATAAATTGGATGACAAGTAACTGGAAAGAATTCACAGCAGCAACATGATAACTTGCAAAACGAATTTTTAAAATTATTTAATGTTAGCTATGACAATTTTTTTTAAGTTTCTTAAATTACACGAGAATATGTCCATATCATTAAATTTCTTGATCGCTTCTCTACTAGGCTTGTTGGAGGTGTTGAGTTGTGCGTTATTTTTGTTATCGTATAAAGGAATTGATTTGTCCAATAAATCAAACATGCAAAAAATATATCTATACACGCATTTTAAAAAGTTATTAGTTATTTTAAAAAAATGTTTATTTTGCACAGGATTTGTTATTTCCGTGGCATCGTTAAAGGCATTAATCAATACAGCGGTTAAATACATATTAAGTTCGTGTTACGGAGGTCAAGAGTGCGTCCGTCCATTGACAGATTTGTGCATTTGTATTTGGTGGGTTATTATTTAGTACGGCGGAGTGCCGACAGGTGGTATAACAAATGTTTTCTATTAAATATCCAATCTTAATATTGACAAACGGTCGGCCATGAATCAGACGCGGTTCGGTAAAATCAATTCTTCGCTCGTTCCCGGGAATAAATTACTATCACGAATGTTCGTGACACGTGCTTGGTGCTGGTGATGAAGCTGATAATTTTGATTTGAACATCATCGTATACTACAGCAAATAATATGTGAGAAAAATGCTTTTGAAGTAAAACTTAATAAATAAAGGCGCGATATGAGAAGTAATTCATACTTTTATGGACGGAAATAACGTTTTCAAACGGAAATGCTTATTAAATTTTTTAACTAGAATATTTTTTTTATTTTCCGAAGCTTGGATGAAACATCAAGAGCGAATATATAAATTCATAATTTTTATTGCATTTCTCAATACGTACTCGTATCATTCATCTGTAGACATGAATGTTTTTCATCCAAGTTTCGGAAAATAATAAAATATTCCAGCAAAGGCGAGAACCTTTTAAAAATAAAAACAAACACAAGTGGCAGTAATTGAACTGTTTTAGTAATACCTGCTACAACAGTCAAATAAGTTTGTCATAACTGCTCGTCCCAACCGTTTGGATCCAGTAAGATAATGGTACATGGTATCCCCGATTGGGCCATTTTGTCCTGTATATTTTCTGCCAGTACAGAGTATAAATAAAACTATATACGTACATTTTTCGTTAAATAATTTGTACATATAGTTTTGTATCAGTGATCGATGAACTGAAATGGATGTTGAAATTTTTTAGCCAAAAGTTGTAATAATGGTTTATCATATTAATGGTAGTTAGAAGTAAGATTGTAGAAATACATTATATATTCGTTTAGGGCCTTGAAGTGATTTTTCACATATCATCCATTATCATTATTATTATTTTTGTGAAGCTGAATGTATTGGGAAGCAGAAGGAGATGGGGAAAAAAGAATATAGGAAGTACATGGATATTCAGATCTGGTCACCAAACACGGATAGCACCATTTCATGCAACGTTTCTTATAGTCTTTCACCAGAGTGATATTGAGAGTATCTTCTAAATATGTATTCTATTTGTATTTTTAAATGAACTAATTGTAAAATTACACAAATAATTAAATAAAATTTACCTGCGCACGACGGGATTTGAACCTCGCCGAGAGCCTTACCCTCGATCACGGTGTTAACCCACAGGGTTTCCAAAACCTTTTTTTATTTATGAAAAAAAATCCCCTAATAAACTGAAAATTTCTACCTATTACAAAAAATACTACCTAATTTACCTACTACATCAACTACAAGTGGAAGAAGTTTCTTATGCACTTATTGAGATCTTAGCTAGCAGAAGTTTTAAACTCATGACGCCTTGGTGAGAACCAGGCGCATTTGACAACTTGGCCACTTACAAAGTAATTAAAATTTTAATTTTAATTACGGAACTGAAAAGTAAAAAGAAAATTGAGACATGCCTGAGAGGCCATAATAGCTATAAAATGTGAAATATAATTTAAAGTGTAACACTTTTAAGGAGATACCCGGCGGTGATTTTTCCATACAAACGTATTATCCTATTTATCTCTCTGTATTTTAACTTTAGAGAAAATATTGTTTTTACATAAAATAGATATCAACTACTAGCGTGTCGGTACTTTTTGTTTTTTTGATAAGTTACTTTTTATAGAAGTTATGACCTTCCAAAAATCAATAAAATTGACTTGTTTAAACGCCGTCAAAATATGTTCAGTATACAAACTAGACAATGTTAAAAAAAAAAGCAAAACGTACTGACATAGAATAGTTTTTTCTTATGTAGTTGGTAAAAAAAAATTGAAAATCAGACCACTTTTGGAGGAGAAAATTGGGGAATACAAAAAAACCTCGATTTTAGTTAGGTATTAGTAGCCCGAGGTGCATTGTCCCTTTCGCTCAATATCCGGTGGAGTAAGAGCAACAGCGACACCAACAATTTAGTAAAATCTGTTTTTCAAATTTCTCCACCACCGGGTTTCATCTTAAAGGACAATATAACAACTTTAGGACAGTAATAAATACAAAGTTTATTTTTGTATGCCTTTTCAGTTCTTATCTTTTCAACAGCATCCATTATGTTTAATATATATATATATATATATTTTTTTTTTTTTTATTCTTTATTTGAAGTCGATACGTTAGCATTAGTATGGTATAAAACTACCAACAACGTGTAGTTTCGCTTGTAGGTACATATTAGTTGTTAGGATTTTCCGGAAAAAAATGTTTTTATCACAAAATTTTTTTTTTACTACTAAGGAGAGAGGTATGTACTCTTTCTGTAAAGTGATTTACTTTATCACGTAAATTGTTTATGGACTTGAAACTAGTAGTTCTATGGACAATTGACCACGTACAATGTTGTTTTATCCTAATTGACTGCTCGCAACGCTCATGCGAACTCTGGCGGAGTAAACGGGTACTATTCAAAAAGGCTACCATCTTGACAGGATTGACCGAATACGAAACACACAAACAAATTTACAGACAGATGAAATGCAAAGAACTTTGAATTATCAGTATCAGATCTGTTATTGAAAAAAATACATTCTGAGTTATATCCGGTAAGATTTCATAAAAACTATTTTTCATTATTGTAATTTTTTAATCTATTTCCTCAACGCACGTCGAACAAGCTTTATTTAATTTTTAAATACCTTGAAATAGAGTGTTCTAATATTTAATGGTTTGTAACGCGGTCTGCTTAGATAGGACTTAAGTACTTAATTACCTGTGTTTTATAGCACATAATAGATGCTTGGGCATAGCGCTCCATCGCAACTGGCCATAGAAAGAGAATTACACAGTTAAGACATACAAAAAGGACGCCCGGGAAAAAACACTTTTCTACATCGAAAATTGCACAAAATGAATATATTTTTTTATACTGCCTTCTAAAGGGTGAAAACTATGTGTCGGTATGTTTTCGAATTTTCGATGCGTTTCGTATTAACGTAAACATTCACTGTCAAGTATGGACGATTTATCAAAAAATATTATTTAAGGAAAAAGTGCTGCTAACTCAACTCTCATAAAGAATTAAAAAATTATAAAAAGCTATTAACGTAGCTTCTTCTTTCTAAAAAATATATATTTTTTTAAATTTCAATTTCATGAAAGTTTCGGTGTAGAAAAGTGTATTCTCCATAAACCCCTTTTCGAGTGATTTCTGTAGGTAAATTTGAGCGTTGTCTCATTCGAACATTTCGCATTCGCATGTATTGTAAGTGTGCGTGAGCTTATTGTGAGCGGGACAGAATGACAGACGCGGGTGTTCCGCGTGTCGTTCAAAGTCTAGCCTCTTAAGTTATCTAATTTTATATTTAAGTATTAATATTAACGATGAAAGGTAACAATAACAAAGAATCGCTAACTATTAGCATGTATTTAGGAGAATTTATCCGTTAATCAACATTACTTCTCCGTGTCTTTGGTCTAATTTGAAAAACTTGGCAAACTTCAAACTTTATGTGCCAACTACTTCTACCTAGTTCATAAACTATCGTGAATACCAATTTTAAACATTTATAATATTAATACGCTATCATCTTTCGTACACAATCACTCCAGGTACCACACAGAGAAATTTTTTTTTTTGAAATACGATCATTTTATTCGTAAAAACGGTTAAAAACGGGACTGAAGTTCTTACGAACAAATTAACAGCGTTTTAATGTTTATTGACGGGAAAATGTAAGAATGGTATACGTACGAAATTACGTATATCTACCAACAAATTATTCTTACATGTTCCCGCCAATAAACATTGAAACCCTGTTAATTTGTTCGTAAGAACTTCTGTCCTTTTTTAACAATTTTTACGAATAAAATGATCATACTTTCGAATCGGTAACATTTTTCTCCGTGCAGTTACAAGCGGTATTGTAGATATTACAAATGCTGATATTGGTAGATTATCTATTTCTACTTCTATGTTACCTACTTTTGTCGACTCTTACATTTCATGTAACCTGTATTTTGTTTCTTATATTTTATTTAACCTGTATTTTGTCAACTCTTTGTTGAAATAAAAAAAAAAAGTGCTGTATTATATGTAAAAGCTCTATGGGCGTTAAAATAAATAAATAATATAAATTCAGAATGCTATTATTATAAAACTAATCTGTTTTAACGAATGTACTTACCCTCAGAACTCGGACATCTTTTGTCAGTATCAAAATCAAAATAAAAGGAACATTTCTGAATTTATAATTTAACTATAAAATTTGTTTAAAAGGTGATAAGGTGATAAGTGATAACATATGCTTCCAAATAAACATTTATTTTTTTTATAATTTTTTTTTATACGCAAACATAAAACATTTTTAATAATGGCTAACTTTACTTTTTTTAACGAAAAAAAACACACACATACATGTTTTATTAAAAAACGTATTTCAAATGTTATCGTTACCTCACTTCTTTGTTTTTTCATGTAAAAATAATTCGTTAAACTCATAATTTTTATCAAAATAACTATCAAAGTTTAAATATAAAGCGCTGTGTTTTCTCTTTCACTGTTTGGATCATATTTCTTACCATTACAGTAAAGGGGACACAATAATTTCTACGAGACCTATATGAATTGTTCCTTAAAGCAAATTAAAATTTTACGTTGCGTTTTGGAGATTATTATTTTATATTTATATTTTATTGAAATTACGGTATTACAAAAAAATACGAGTGGGCTTTAGACCACGTGACTGAAGTAAATACTTCTTTAGAAATCTAATCTAATTTTCTTCCTGGCATCGAATAAAACCATTCCAATCATCAGTGTATAAGAATCTATATTGAAGATTCATTTGGAATGTTACCAATCATCGTGACAAATCAGTCGTTTCGCACTGAGTTCGCACACTCTAAACGAAAATTTGATTAATTTTATTATGGGAATTACGCTAAGAATGGGATTGTTGATTTAATTCTTACAAAGTTTAAAATAAAACTTTTTTAATGCGGATTCTAGTTGGAGATCGACGTTTATTCACATTTGCAGCAGGAAATTCAAAAAAATTTCAATAGAAAAAGTGCTAGTTATTGGTCACATTTTAACGTTTAGAATGCGAGAAACAACAACACAACTATTGTCAGCATAAATGCCATGACCCATTCCAAACGTCATTACTATAGATTTGAGCACTGTTGTCACGATTAGATTGTGAGGAATGAACCTCAAAATTAATTTTAATTTATATTATTCGCCTCCGTAACGTTCGGAACGCTGTAATTTCCGTAACGCATTCGCGAGTTTACCCCTGAAGTCAAGCGTGCGTAAAGAAGTATTTACATCAAAAATGTCCTAAAGCTAAATGCATAGATACTGCAGGGGTTACTCATCTCGGAGGTCCATTTTCGGTCTATTACATTACACATCTTTAACATTTCATAGAGTGAATTCGACTTCTTTATCACAGCATTTCACATTTTTAAACCTCAAATTAATAAATAACATTTACACTTATATGACACTCACATTACACAGATTAGATTCATCCCCCCCTTCTGCCCCCCCCCACCCCCTCTCCCCCCCCATCCCCATCATCCCATCCCCATAGGCTAATGATAATTTATTTACTAAATAATTAAGATACATCAATGAAAACCTATTATTGGTCGAATAATTTACACTATTTGGAAAAAATTCGGTACTTGGGAAGCACTCCGAAAAAATAAATTGAATTATTTTTATACTAACTTTGGGCTGGAAAATCCGAATCTGAAGGAATTAGGTTGGGGAGGTCAATATCAACTGAGTTACAGGACTTTAAAGTTTCGTACACAGGAACAAATCCGCAATGCATTTTTGACATATTGTAAGGAAAAAATCAAAGTAATTCAATGATGCCAACCTCAGAAAATTGCCAAGTGTTGCCATTAAGCAATAATATCAATGTTATTATGTGAATGTGTCAAAACATAAGATAACAGTAGAATTACTTGGGACTTTTATCTCTTTTTGTATTATTTTTTAGATTTATTATTTTTTGTATTAGTTTTTGGTTTGATATTATATTACTTGGTCCGTATCTTTATATAACAAAAAACTGTGATTTTCCAAATAAAACACTTTTTGCTATGTGAAATAATAATTTCAAAGTACCTATATATAATTAAACAATAAAAATATAATAAGTAACATGGTTTGTGATACAAAAGAAAGTTCCCCCTTAATAGCGCCTGCTCACGTCAAGGCAAGAAAAACATCCCAGTTTTCAAGTAGTTTAGCGGCTACGCTAGGTTTGTGTAACATGGTTTGTGATACAAAAGGATGTTCCCCCTTTATAGCGCCTGCTCACGTCAAGGCAAGAAAAACATCCCAGTTTTCAAGTAGTTTAGCGGCTACGCTAGGTTTGTGTGACATGGTTTGTGATACAAAAGGATGTTCCCCCTTTATAGCGCCTGCTCACGTCAAGGCAAGAAAAACATCCCAGTTTTCAAGTAGTTTAGCGGCTACGCTCGGTTTGTCTAACATGGTTTGTGATACAAAAGAAAGTTCCCCCTTAATAGCGCCTGCTCACGTCAAGGCAAGAAAAACATCCCAGTTTTCAAGTAGTTTAGCGGCTACGCTAGGTTTGTGTAACATGGTTTGTGATACAAAAGAAAGTTACCCCTTTATAGCGCCTGCTCACGTCAAGGCAAGAAAAACATCCCAGTTTTCAAGTAGTTTAGTGGCTACGCTAGGTTTGTGTAACATGGTTTATGATACAAAAGGATGTTCCCCCTTTATAGCGCCTGCTCACGTCAAGGCAAGAAAAACATCCCAGTTTTCAAGTAGTTTAGTGGCTACGCTAGGTTTGTGTAACATGGTTTATGATACAAAAGGATGTTCCCCCTTTATAGCGCCTGCTCACGTCAAGGCAAGAAAAACATCCCAGTTTTCAAGTAGTTAAGCGGCTACGCTAGGTTTGTGTAACATGGTTTGTGATAAAAAAGTGAATGTATTATATAAAAAAAAAAAATTACTAGAAAAAAAGCATGATTTTTTACGTCATTTTATTTCCAAAACTTCGGTACCTAAATTAGTGTTTACCTAATACATCCAGATTTATTTTTATCTTTTATTTCTTTTTCTCGTGTTTTGACACATTCTATTCACATAATAATATTGATATTATTGCTTAATGGCAACACTTGGCAATTTTCTGAGGTTGGCATCATTGAATTACTTTGATTTTTTCCTTACAATATGTCAAAAATGCATTGCGGATTTGTTTCTGTGTACGAAACTTTAAAGTCCTGTAACTCAGTTGATATTGACCTCCCCAACCTAATTCCTTCAGATTCGGATTTTCCAGCCCAAAGTTAGTATAAAAATAATTCAACTTATTTTTTCGGAGTGCTTCCCAAGTACCGAACTTTACCCATGTAGAATTTGCATCGTAGCTAGAAAGCGATTTTATCGTTGGCATTTCCGGATATAGTGCACGCCAAACTTTAATTCCAACCTGACGTTGATACTGAAATCGTCGCAATAGGGGAGTTTAAGGCCCGAAAAGTGGCACGCTCGCCGCCCACGCCTTTCTCTATCGCACGTAAGTTTTATACGTCAATGTAAAGTCAGTAATGTGACTGTACCTGGTTGGTATTAAAGTTTGGCGCGTACCTGGCATAACATGGTTTTGAAAGTGATTTAAGCAATTCCTCCATCAGAGGCCCTAGCATGCTTGCTTTATATCGATCGGTAGGATAACTATCGGTAACTTCTCATCGTTCCCTAGGACAACTGCACATCGCTAACGTACAAACAACAGTTGATGTCGAATATGTTAAGGACACTTAGTCATTGTGAACTGTCACTTATTCGTTGGCGATCTGTAGTCATGCTATGGAACGATGAGAAGTTACCGATAGTTAGCCTACCGATCGATATAGAGCAAGCGTGCTAGGTCATCAGGAGAATGTTTTTATCTTTGTGTATAGTGTTAACCCTGATCCGCAAAGGAGAATACAACATTATTTATTAGTCGAAAGACCTTATTTCGCGGGGTTTTATGTTTGAATTCGCTGCGTTTCCCCAAATAGATGCAGCGTAAAAATAAATGGTTTTTATAGTAGACTTGTATAGGAGTATTTTATTGTGTGTAGATAATTTACTATTCTTACCAAGCATAGGATAAAGAGGACTTTTTCTTGGATATGTTTTATCCAAGTGACTTTAGAACTTCAAACGAGCTCCAAGTACAATCCGTTCATCAATATTTACACAACTAATTTACCATGTAGATAAGTTGCGTCTGTACTAATTAAATAGCGGGTGATTCTACGGAAAAGGGCGCCATATTATAAATACCTATGTCTGTTAGGTATACATGGTGTTCGTTAGGATTTCACGTAAATCGGTTTGATAGTTGTTTACGCAAAAATCCTCTGAAAAACATTTGAAAGCACTAAAGTATAACAAAAGATATGTCCAAATAAAATCTATCTTCTTCGTTCGTCTCTGGGCAAAATTTACGGAAAAAAATGTAAAACACATTTCCGTGAATGTGTTTATTTTGTTTTGTCAAATCTTACAATGGTATTAAATAAAGTACAGGGCAGTTAACTCTGGCAGGACCTTTGTATGGGAGCCTTATAGAAGTGCGTTACTGTTTTATGGTTATAATTTTATTAGAGACGACACAATCACAGGACCGGTGACATTAGTAGTTTTATAATCGGAGTGTGTTGGAGAATGCTGTGAGGAGACAAGGATTCCAAAAGCCTGATATCTGTATTTTAGCAAAGAAAATTGAGGAGGGTAAGCATAAAAGGATATATAGCATCCATTTATGAGAACGTTGGTTCATACAAATTCGCGTAATTAGTTCATCAAATCCAACCTCTAAACACAGTTGAAGACGTTTTAAGTAATGTTACAATGTCGATTTAACCGTTGTTATTTTAAAAATTACTATTCTATTTTTGTTTTAAATGTGTTTTTCATTTTTAGGTTTTATCTGTCCAGAAAACGAACCGGCAGAGATTGCGCTGCATTTGAAAATGATGTGCCTGTTTATAACAAAATAATATAATAGGTACACCAACTCATTTTGTTTTGAGATGTTTTATTTTTCTATGTATATTTGTTAATTTAAGTAACAAATGTACTTATAAAAATAAAACATTTAAAGCAAAATGTCTAGAAATTTTACATAGTTAATGCCCAAGAAATACAAAAAAATGGTAACTACCCTACTTTATTAATCTATTTAATTTATTCATTTTTGGACATTGTGTATATTCAATTATATGTATATGTGTAATACCTGTTATTTGTTAAATAATAAACTATTTGTTATATACAATGTATTGGTATAATGAGGATAACTATAATGGGTTTCTCAGTTAAGTAAAATGCAAATGTATAAACCAACCAAAGCAAATGCTGTAAAGTGTTTATGTCCCTAAAATAAAATAAATAAACAACTTTATTTGTTAAAATAATGGACATATAACTAGATTAGTATTACTTTCTCTTAGATGTGTATTAGTCCTGAGCATGGCAGATTCTAGCGAGGATATCTTTAATACAATACTCAGGTTACTGGACGATCGATGAAATAAAATGATATCGGTAAAAATAACCAAAATAAAACATTTAGTTATAATTTCTAAACGTTTCTACTGCAATAGACAATAAGTAGATATATGTGAATTTTTCCAAACGCCATGTATATATTTGTATTGCGTATGTAATAAATAGTTCCGTGGTCAGATGCCTGCCGAGCTCAAACACGCGTGACGCGGCTGGGTTCACAGTCGCCTTCTTAACGCCAACGGTCGCCCGATCCCTGCAAAGCTTTTGTGAAACCGTCTTACTTATTTAAAATTGGGTAAGTACTTAACTAAAAACATAAAAAAATAGTGCGTCTAAAACTTCTTTGACTGTGGCAGGTACTACTATTCTAGCGAAGGCGGGAACCCTTTAAAAATATAAAAAATACAGGTGGCAAAATTGTCCGAAGGTCATTTCCGTTTGAAAACGTTATTTCCGTCCGAAAAAGATCTGAATCACTACTCGTCATATCGCGCCTAAAGAAGTTTTACTTCAATATTTTTTTTTGGTAAATGAAAGAAATACCTATTTATTCATTGGGAAACCGGTTGACCATGGTTCAGTAAATAAATTGATGTTGATGTGTTTATGCAGTTATCTACCTGCAACCTGTCTCAAGCAACTTAAAATATAGAAAAAAATATGGAAAATTATTTGGGGTGGGAATGGAGAGGAAATAATGACATATAGTGCGCTTTTAGTATTCCCTCGTTACGGAATAGCGGCGACACACAAAATACTATAAACGTACGCTCCTTATCACAATAATGATGCATCTCTTTCTTACACGTAAAATAACGCCAGGAGAAGCGGTTAGATACACAATGTACGTGTGTTGGTATCCTCCAAAGGAAAAAGTAATCATTTTCTTGCCTCTCCCTCACTGCTATTAAAGAAATGAGGAATATTTAAAGCAGCTAATAGTGACAGATTAGCTGCTTTTATAATTCCCACGGCAACGGCATGGCAACGGTAACGACACGCAGCACCTATTTTTTTTAATACCATGCTAGATTTTTTTTTTCCTTTATAGGACACAGACATACGTTCATTGTGTCTCATCGTTTGTCCCACCATTATTTAGTGTGTAAGAAAGAGCTGCAGCATTTTTGTAATAAGGAACGTACGTTTATTGCCTTTTTGTGCCTTCGCCGTGCTGTGACCGTAGGAATATTAAAAACGCCTAATGAGGCCACAGAATTTGAACAGTTATCATATTTCAAAGTTAAAATTAAAGTTCTGTGAAAGTTCTCCTCGAGTTCTATTATAATTTCATCATGGTTTCATCAGTATAATAATTTAACTTTATTACGACTTTTATAGATTTTTGATAATTTGTTAACATTCTGTAAAACAACCAGTCCTAAGAACCGTTCTATTCCGATCTAACAACAAACCTCATTTTTATGAATTAGTTATTTATGCTTGATCTGTTAGTAGGCATTTTTTGACAGTGACCTTTACCAGGGCGATACTTAAAGTATGTCCCGCTCTTGTACCAAGCACAAATTTTAAATATCTCGAAAGAAAGAAAAAAAATTATATGTAGGTAATACATATATATAATATTTATATTATTCTCAGTATTATAGAATAAAAATTCGTTAAAGAAATAATAAAATAGCACACGTATAAAAGAATAATAAAAACAAATATTAACATTTATTTATGAGGTTTGCTATTATTGCCTCCTTGTTACTAAATTTAATATGTTCTTACAAATTTGTCATAATTAGATTCAATTAAGAAAATCCTTTTTCCTTACTTCACAAATTATTCGTAATTTACATTACAAAATGATCCAGAAAAAGAAGTGCTGAAATGAAACCGGTTTGCAATGAAATCAAATATTGTGCGTTAAAACTAATGGTTCGATATTAGCAAAGAGTTTTTAGTTTGAACTCGCGATCTAGGGTTCTCCTGTTACAACATGGATATAACAGTAACCGACTATTTGAATTTTGAGGGTAATTAAAACCTACGACCAGCAGTTAGTCTTACTACTAAGAAATAGATTCTCCGACGGGGCAGGCTGAGCAGTGCCGTTTATTGCCACAACGGACTATCAACTGCTTCAACGGGGAACCTCCCCCCCTCCCCCCATCCCATCGCGACCGCTGGTAAACCGGCTAATGCTTACAAGCCATATCCCATTAAAATTAATTATTAAAAAAAAAACATTCTCGGGCGATTGTTCTCACGAGAACGAGCCGAGCGTCCGCGTCAGGTGGGCCCAGCTTTGGTGTTTAACTTTGGGATAAATAATAATAATATTTGGCTAATTTATATAGCGCCTTTTTCTTGAAATATCCCCTTAAGGGCGCTGTACAAATAAATACCGAATAAAATTAATATGACTGGCTTACAACTAAGATTTATAATTATAACTACTGACTTATATCTAAGACTTATAGCTAAACTTAAAACTCACCTTTTTAGACAGTCGTATCCATAAAGCAAAAAAACGAAAACTTTACCACGGTAACTAACTTTCGCAGACTTCTCATCATTACCTAGCATACCTGCAGATCGCCAACGATTAAATAACAGTTCACAATGACTAAGTGTTCTTAATGTATTCCACTTCAACTGTTTTTTTTACGTTAGCGATCTGCAGTCACCCTAGGGAACGATGAGAATTTACCGAAAGTTATCGATGCGATCCGTATTAATTGATCGTGCTAGGAGTCCTGAAGTGTCAAAGTTTGCAAAGACCAATTCTCTTAATCTATTAAAAACTTCTAAATTGTAGTATATCTACCTAGTAACAACGCATGCTTTGGATATTTTAAATTAAAGTATTAATATCTGTGCATAACAATTTCATCAAATAATCGTATTTTAGAATAACATTTTTCTCCGTGCATTAGGGTAATGCAGTGTAGGGAACAAAATCGGCCGCATCTTCCTGAATAAGGTTTTTCGTGGTTTCCTTATTTTCGAAGGTGAATGCTGAAGAACTCCAAACCAAAGGACACGACCGACTCCTTCCCACTCCCAACATAACACAATTAGATACGTATGTATATATGGCCGCCATCGCTGGCTGATGCTGAGGACTGATGATGGTTGCAGAGTGCCAGAGGAACATGCAATTTTAGTAGGGTTTTTAGGTAAAAAATTTCCCTACCGAGAAAATACAAGCCCTTAAATCTATAATAGCCAGGTAACATTTTGAATACCCATATGAGGTAAAAATTGCTAACGCCTATGACGCCGTTCTATTTGTATTTATATATAAAGAACATTAGCTTTAAATTCAGTCATTTAAATGATTCCCACTAAGAAATGAAAAAATATGAGTGCGTCTAACCTTCGCGCGCGGTTGAAGTAAAACTTATTTGTCTGTTGTGGCAGGTGTTATTAAAACGATGCAATTACTGCCATCTGTGTTTGTTTTTATTTTCAAAGGATTCTCGCCTTCGCTAGAATATTTTTATTATTTTCCGACACTTGAATGAAAAATCAAGTGCGAGTCTATATTCATAATTTTGTGTATATCATTCATCTGTAGACATGAATATTAACAGATCAATGATACACAGCTACAACAACACTGGCTGTTGAGTTTGGTCGTTTGTATTAAGAAAAGCAATAAAAATTATGAATATAGATTCGCTCTTGACTTTTCATACGTGTTTAAAAAAATAATTATTTTATTCTAGCAAAGGCGAGTATACTTAAAAAAAGAAACAAACACAGATGACAGTAAATGTACCTATATCCCAACGGCAGTAATAAGGTAGTTGAGTCCTTTTTTGATTTTATTTTTAAGTAAATACATCTTTACGCACGCTTGACTAGAGGTGTAAACTGGCGAATGCGTTACGGAAATTACAGCGTTACGAGAGACGTAATATCGGGCGTAACGAACGTTACGGAGGCGAACGATAATAAATTTAAATTAATTTTAAGTTTCATTCCTCGCAATCTAATCGTAACAACATTGCTCAAATTCATGCGTGCTGGCATTTATGCTGACAATAGTTGTATTGTTGTTTCTCACATTCTAAACGTTCAAATGTAACTATGTAACTAATAACTAACAATTTTTCGATTGGTATTTTTTGAATTTCCTGCTGCAAATGTGAAGAAACGTTGCTCATCAAAAAAGTTTTATTTTAAACTGTTTAAGAATTAAATCAACAATCCCATTCTAAGCGTAATTCCCTTAATAAAATTAATCAAATTTTATTAAGGTAACAATCCAAACGAATCTTCAATATATATTCTTATACACTGACGATTGGAATGGTTTTATTCGATGCCAGAAAGAAAATTAGATTAGATTCCCAAAGAAGTATTTACTTCAGTCGTGTGGTCTAAAGCACACTCGTATTTTATATCAATGTTCACATGCAAACTTAAATACAAGTTTTTTTTTTAAGGTCAATTTCATAATTAAATTAATTCTACAAGTTTGAATTTCATTAAGCCCGCCAAAACGCCCGGTAAGAGGCGGGAGAGTGTGTGACGTCACCTGTTTCCTTGTTTGTGTGAAAAATAAGGGAAAATACTTACAAAACCGGGACACTCTTAATATGGACTAAAAAAATAAATTTAAAAAGTAGTAGTAGTCAGATATTAACGAGTAGGTAGTAATCGATTCAGTTACCGGAATTTCGAAAAAAGTGCAATTTAATGGGTATTTTATCAATTTAAAAACACGAAATGTCATTTTTCACCGAAACTTGCAATAGTTCCTACTTAATAGTTCGGTGAAAAATGACATTTCGTGTTTTTAAATTGATAAAATAACTATTAAAATGCACTTTTTTTCGAAATTCCGGTAACTGATTGATTAGTAATAGTTATATCAAACTACTACTTTTTAAAAATATTTTTTTTAGTCCATATTAAGCGTTTCCCGGTTTAAGTTTGCAAGTCATCTACATGAACATATTTTAAGTAAGTCAAAATATTTTTCACTCAACTTCCTTATTGTACCGATATCCGATAAATAACGTTTTCCAATTGAAATTACTCGTCATACCGCGAATAAAGCAGTTTTACTTTAAAAAAATAAAAATTTGTGTTGGCAGAGATGAAAATGATTCTATATAAAATGTCGCCTTCGTACATTAGTAAGGATGTAATGTGATCAGTGTACAATGAAATGAAAGTCGGTGTACAAAGTCTTGTTTAATGTAAAAGTGATGTTCTTATCTAGTTTAGAGTAGAGATGTTATTAGGTATGACATATTATAATTATTGCTAATTACCGTGATAGTAATTTACCTCCAGTGGGCAAACATCGCCCTTCTTAACAAAATCTGATATTAAATTAACTTATCTCACTTTAAAAGGTATGAAATGAATGTTTTGTTAATTAAAAAGGATTGTCACAGTTTTTCAAAGCACGTTTAAGTGCGTCTAACCTTTACGCGCGGTTGAAGTAAAACTTCGTTGACTTCTTTCAGGTATTACTATTCTAGCGGAGGCGAGAACCCTTTAAAAATAAAAACAAAGACAGATGTCGTCATTTCGAAAACGTTATTTCCGTCCGAAAAATTATCTAAATTATTCTTTATATCGCGCCTAAAGAAGTTTTGCTTTAAACATTAAATTTAACTAACTAACGTGCCGTTTCCGTTGGCACAGAGAACGGACCGCCAAACAACTCGGTCTTGGCACACACTCTTTGCTTCAATAACATTCCGACTCTTGACATGGCCTGACTCAAGTATCTGATTCACTTGATCGAACTATGTCTTCCTTGGGCGTACCCGACTTCTTCTATCATTCACGCTTGCATAATATATTCTCCTAACTCTCCTTTCTTGTTTATTCGCTCTACATGGCCAAAACATCTGAGAGTCTCTTTCTTAATCTTAATCATTAAGCTTGCATTCTTGGTATTTACCACAAATATGCTCCATGCCAAACATCAGAGTAGGTACCAGTACTCCATTGTGGACTGCTAGCTTCGATACATTGGAAAGTTAAGTTTAAAATTAAATTTAAGAGCATCGTTTTCAACCGCAAGTTAAAAGCAGTATTCTAAGGCATTGATCTTTCCATATACATTTTTACAGTGTTATTTAAATGAAATAAAAGTAAAAACAGACTTTATTAATTTTAATTACGTAGTTTCAAGATTTTATAATATAAATTTGCAATGTGTTTTCATTCAAACGAAAGGATTTATGATGTAAGTGCATGACTATTAACAACGTATTTAAAACACAATAGAACATTAATGCTGCCGTGTAATCGCCTTTGCAAGTGAACAGGCGAATATTTTAACAATGAAAATCTCATTCATAAAAACGACAACGAAATTTTAAGAATTTAACTGAGGTTTACATGTAAACCCAGTTTTAAATTAACTAGTAACTACTGCTTTGAATTTTGATTGGTCGTATAGATTTAGTTAGAAAAGAAATGAGGTTTTCAGATAATTTCGGATGGGTGATTTTATGAGCATAAACGGCACGGCAACGGTAATGGCTCTCGGCAACTCATTTACTTAATACGAGTGAGTGAGATAAAAAAAAGTTATCATTTTCTTGCCTCTCCCTCTTTCGTATTAAAGAAATGAAATGTCGCGAGCTATTCCCGTCACCGTTTCACTTCTGCGAGAATACTAAAAGTGCCTATTGGGAACATTAATTAGTCGAAGATAATGATGTTAACTAACTAACCATCACGCCGTTTCCCCACAGGGGTAGGCAGAGGACGGACCGCCAAACAACTCGGTCTTGGCATACACTCCTCACCTCATTCACATTCATACATATATGAATTGATAGACATTCATACCGGTAAGACGATAGGTTCTGGGTTCGTATCCCAGTTGCGACCGTTAGCTATTTATGTTTCTGTGTCTTGTTCTTTTACATATTTCATTTAGATTTGTTAGTATTATCTTTTTCTTTAATAATACATTACATTGATAAGAAAAAACTTCAAAAGTTGTTATATGAGAGTTATTCTAAAAAAGATTGAAAATATGTTTTGTTCGCAATTTTTTTTCGTGGTATACACCGATTTCTCCCTCATAACAGTGATTGTGAACAAAAATTGCACATAACTATGAAATAAATTCCTTTTCAGTTTGTGGCAAGTTTCCCGCAAGCTCGGCTAGAACTAGAATTGAGAAAACGCGCGTAACAACTTCTGTGACACACGTCACAGGAGCGTGATCCGCGACGGTGGAATTAACTCGAACAGTGCGTTAAACAAACCGTAACAATGCGCAATCATTTCTGTAATAATACGCCTCATCCACTGTCATTATTCCTACATTATTATAACGAAGTGCGAAACAGAGTTATAACCTGGGAGGGAATGCTTCCAATGGAAACTCTTGTTCATATTTTTTATTCGTGTCATTATATATTATCTTCAATTATTAATTTACACTCTTTCGAACTTATAGCTTGTTAATCAATTAGATTGGAGTATTCATCATTGGTTTAACCACCCTTAAGTGTGTTTATTGAAAAATGTGGTACCCTCTCAAAATGAACAAATACTCGTATTTGAACCCTTTGAGACTCGTCTTGTTTTAGAATGCTGCTACAAAGAAATTGTCGGGGCAAGACGGGGTAGTTAACGTTTAAAGACAAATAAAATATAGTTTTTCAAATATTATAAAGTCTACATTTTATTTATTTTATATACAAGAAAAAAAAATTTGCATTACAAGTAATTACATTATGCAAAGTTATACAATTATTCATTACATATATTTTATACTGTTGTTATAAATGAAATTTGCATTCAATATTTAAAAGCCCAATAGGGCGTCCATAAATAAATAAATAAATTATTTTTCTAAATAATATTTTATTCGATAACCTTTTTTATTTAGCCGTAACATTCCATAGAATAAAATGGTCAAAGATATTTAAAAATACTACAAAAAGTGTAATTAAAAAAAAAACATTTGCACCATCTTGCTCCACCAGCGGGTTAAGACGGGGTAAGATGGGGTTAAGGTTCACACTCGGGGCAAACAAGTATAGACTCCTGAGGCCCTAGCACGCTTGCTCTATGTCGATCGGTAGGATAACTATCGGTAACTTCTCATCGTTCCCTAGGACAACTGCACATAGCTAACGTACAAACAACAGTTGATGTCGAATATGTTAAGGACACTTAGTCACTGTAAACTGTCACTTATTCGTTAACGATCTGTAGTCATGCTAGGGAACGATGAGAAGTTACCGATAATTATCCTACCGATCGATATAGAGCAAGCATGCTAGGGCCTCTGATCATTGTCGTTTACACATGCCCAGAAACAGTGAGCCCACATAAGTATTCAATGTCGGATATAATCCGTCGACCAGTCTAATCAATCAAATAACCTTAAATATGTCACTTTCGATGTACACCGTATATAATAATATATATAATATAATAACAGATAAAATCCGTCGACCAGTCTAATCAATCAAATAACCTTATATATGTCACACTCGATGTACACTCGTAATACAACAACAAACACGTTAAACTCAAAATTTGCTTAGAGCTTTCGATATTAATACGGATGACTGACATCGCAGTACTAAAGGCACGGAGTGTTGGCGTGGGGGGGGGGGGGGGGGTAACATACGGACGAATTATTAGGATCGTAGTAGGTTCTGACCCAGCAATATAGAAACAACTCCATTTTGCCCCCACCCCGTCTTGCCCCGCCCTCCCCTAAGAAAATCTATTTTTGTACTCCTGCCCCGCAGGAGAGATGCACAGTTGAGTCGGAAACTAGTTGACTTACTCAAAATAAAGAAGTTTTTAAGAAGGTATTCATGTGGTTTAGACTATAGGTGGCTGCCAAATTCAACCGTAGGGTGCACGTGCGATTTATTTTGTACTATATTAAAGTATCTGCACATTATAATTCTATCTACGGGAATCTAATTCCATAGAAAAATATACCTACCTGCTCTTGAAGATAGCGATGGGAATGATCGAAACTTTTATATAATCGATTTTTTTTAATCGAGACATCACAATAATCGAATGATTAATCGATTTTTTGCTCGGAGTTTGGGAGCAATAGCTACGGTCAGGGGCAGGATTTTTGTCTGTGGGGGGGGGGGGTAGGAAGCCGAAAATTATTATGGCAACGCTTAATTTTTGTTGTAATTTTATTTGTTGTTTTTTGGTATGCATTTCACAAAATAACAATTATTGTTACGCTACTTAGTTTAGCCCGTTGGTAAAAATTTCCATTAAAAATATTTATGTATGTTTAATAATATGTCAATAATTATAATTATATGACATTTTTGTTCAAAAACAATCTCTAAATAACATGTTTAAATAACGCAACATTAGTAAGTAAGTACTGCAACAACATTTCAATCACCGTTTTTCTTTCCTGGCAATGGCAAATTCCTTTTTGTTTGATGGCAACATTAGTGTTATTCCTTTTTTTCACGAATTTCAAATATGTGGGCATCTCACAACAATAAAATTACTAATAAGATATTTAGTTTAGCCGGTAGGTACAAATTCCCATTAATAATATTGACAGTGTGTCTGTGTTTAACACGAAGATAATAATTTTATGTCGTTTTTGTTAAAAAAAAATAACCTCTAAATAACATGTAGGTTATGGACACCTTTTCGTATGCAATTATTAACAAATTTTCATTAAATATATAAATATTATCATTAAATATATAAATAAAGTTTTCTTACTATAGAAATCGTTTCATTTTTATTACAAACTAAGAAATACCTGTTAATTTCAAATAAATTAAATATATTTGGATATGTCCATATGTAAACATATTACTTGCTGATTTTGGTAGAGTATTATTTACTGCCCTGAAGAAACTACGGTTTTAGCGAAACCCGGTCGGCATTAAATATAAAAATGGTATATACTAAGTTATTGTTTTATTTTAAATTAAATATACAATACCTAAATAGATGATACATAACCTCATAATAAACATTTTTAAATTGTTGAAAGCTATCACCATCGCAATCTTTTACGTATAAACTATACTGAAAACGTAAATCGGTACCTAAAAGTATTCATTCATAATTTAAAATTCACACATCAGGTTGATTATAACATGTACCTATAAAATATTTCGTTTGACAAGCAAAATCACTTTCGATGACGTTTCAAGACTATGCATTCGAATTCTGACATCGAGAAGCGAGAATTGATTCCAAGTTCGATGACGTTTAAAACCGATTGTCTCGGACTGTGCATTCGAATGGATTCTGACATCGAGAAGCGAGAATCGATTTCAAGTTCGATGACGTTTCAAACCGATTGTCTCGGCCGTGCATTCGAAAGAATTTTGACATCGAGAAGCGAGAATCGATTCCAAGTTCGATGACGTTTCAAACCGATTCTCTCGGACTGTGCATTCGAATGAATTTGACATCGAGAAGCGAGAATCGATTTTTCTATGGAAATGAATCGAAATCATTCGATGGTAAAAAAGATCGAGTAAATCATCGATTATTCATCGATTGTGCCCATCGCTACTTGAAGACAATAATGTATCTTTCTTTAACTGCTACTAATCTCTAAATGTATGTTCGCGATACTGCCACCATGTGCCGAACCGCAGTACTATTCTTGACAATATCAAGGAGGATTCTGTGATTTTAATTGATTGTGTCGACAGAATAACACTTATTCCAAAACATGTAAATACCTCAGCACGGGTTCTTCCAGTGAGGTGTTCACAAAATACTACTAACCCTTTTTACATATCTATCGTTTTTACATCCAGTTTCTAAATATTAAAATGTATGTATTACTATTACTATAATCATTTGTAAAATGTATGTTCAAGAATAGAAACAATTAAAATAAAATAAAAATGAATGATTTATTGTACGTTAGGTTGTTAAAAATAAATGAAGAAACCCGAACAAAGTTTGCCGAATGAACAATAAGCTTCGTTTCACAATAAAGCGGCAAAAATGATTCACGGCAGAGAGGGTTTTGAGAATGTGAGTGCTTGCCCATCTTAGACGGAAAGAGTCGAACATTAATGCGCTTCTGAATAATTCATAAAACAAGACATTTGATATGAAATTCCTTTTGAAAACTAGTATTTCATCGTCATTAAATATTGCATTCCCCTGAGAAGTAGCTACTCTCCAACTTGGGAAATATTGTTCTCAGTCACAGATGGCGGTAGTGTTGCATTTATTTTTTAATTTGATTCTTTAATTTTTTATTTTGTGTTATTAAGTAATTAAATGGAATCCAATAACTTTGTGTAAACCACTTCTGTAATCATTAAATTTTCGACATGTTTCGAAACGAAAATTTCGTCAGGATAATAACAAAAGTTATTTACAATAAAAATATATAAATTTGTTTTAGACCACTTTAAATTTTAATTACACTCTACCGGTTTCGGAAGAACCCTGCCTTCATCAGGAGAATATTAAAACTAACCTATGATACAAAATATTGACAATTATACAAAAAAATATGGTGTTTGAGTGGGAGGTTAACAAAGGGGGAGTTTATTGGAAATATATCTAGAATGGGATTTAACGGGACAAAGTTATTTGTTTTCATTTAATTAAAAATGACGCAACAAAGTGAATTTGCGAAGATTTAAGAAACTACTCGTTAATTTGTAGAACTCCATTTTTAGTTATTTTGTAGGTATTGTTATCTATTTGGTGAGGTTTGTGATTATTTTGTAGGTAGGTACCTACTTACGATGAAAAATATGTTGTTTTTATTTTCATTATCTACGCCCTCATTGATTTCCGAGTAAAATATCTAAAATTATAACTGTTAACCCTTTTACAGTTTCCCCGATAACTGCATAGTAATAATAATTAAGTATTATTTTTATTTATTTATTGTTTCTTCACATTTTAGGTATAACAGTTTACACTACAATTGTTTACCTCACTAGGACAAGCCTGTGTTGAGGTTAACTTAAATTTATTTACTTTTATTTACTTAAAGTAACATTTATTTACTTTTATTTACTTAAAGTAACATTTATTTACTTTTATTTACTTAAAGTAACATTTATTTACTTTTATTTACTTAAAGTAACATTTATTTACTTAAAGTAACATTTATTGACTTAAAGTAACATTAATTTACTTAAAGTAACAAAAATAACACAAAAGGAAAATGAAAAATAATACTTCAAAAAACCTTTGATTATATCAAAGCAGAAAACACAAAATAATATAGATAAAAATTATTAAGTAAGTTATTCCCAAATGACACCATGGGTTTTCTTTTTCTAGCACAATTAAGTATTTTTATGGTTTCTAATATTTGAACTTTGAACTACGTTTAATGACTTAGCAGTGGTGCCCGAGTTCATAGGGGTGAGGTTTGTCCGGGTCTTGTCTGCGGATCAGGGAGACTGGTTGAGGAGGACATTTTGACCTTTTGACCTCTCCAGCAGGACTCTCTCGGAACTTAGCCTTCCAAAGCAGTGGGAGGGATGGATTCATACCTCATACCCCCATTTTATTCCCGGAACTTCCTCTCCTTCCTATCCTAAAAAATACCCTCTACGTAACATCCCTACAGATGACACATGCCCTGAGAGGAATTATTTTCTGCTGCTTTCTGCTTTTATCTGCATCCATTCGGAGCCGATGAGACTATGACAACCGCAATTGGTTGTATTGTGAGACTGAAGATATAGGGGAGGGGAAGGAGATGGGATAGAGGAAAGTGTGGAATACATGGCTCTTTTTGCTTTATATACCATGTATTGTATTCATACAGCTTATTTTCTAAAAATGTCACGTTGTTGTCATTATAACAAGTGCATCAAAAATTGTTCATGTTATTACATTTAGAATATTTGATGTTATGGACAGTTTCTGTAACATATATTGTTACATATTTACGAGTGTTCAACTGTTACACATATATTTTGTGCATATATATTAAGATTTTCTAAAACCCGTTTTAATATGAGCTACATAGGTGTAATATGCAGATATAGTTCGGTTTTGAAATATGAATATGCATGATTTCTACCGGAATGTCATTTATCCAGTTCCTACCTCTCCCTGACCATTAGCTCTCATTCTGGAAAAGTATTTGAAATTTGGAACAATGGCAAGAAAAAAACAAGAGCTACTTTGGAAACAAATTGTTTGTGAATTTCGAGTACATGATCTCATTTCAACTAAAAAGAAGGTATTTGCCCATCTTTGAAGTAAATAATATAGTTTTGTTTTGGCGATAATTACCTCTGATATCACGGTGGAACCATATAACTACTTTGTGTGCGTCTTCGCAGAGATACAGTGATAAGTGATCGGTTATCCCTTTTCCTTGCATGTCTTGTTTTTCCTACACATATTATCACCCAATTCCAGCAAACACCATTTCGTCATGTTTCGTTATTTAGTATTTACAGTCCATTTACATCCTATAATTTATAGGCAGTTTTGGATAGAACAGGTATAATCCAAACGATTATCACATTTTAAACTCTGTTAACTTAATCTGTTGACATACCCATATATCATGCTTTACATGCCATAATGTCTTATATACACATCACGTAATGAACACACTTGCGTACATATATGGTAAAATTAATATCATTACCATTATTGTTGGCTTCGTGTAAAATCCCTTCTTCCTTAGTGTCCTTTAAAAGCCACATAAACATGTTGTGAATATCGTATTATGCTGGTATTAAAAACACTTGTCGACATTTATTTAAAATCTACGTGCCTTTTCACACGTAAAGGGGAAAAGGTTGTAGATGCTTTCATAAAATTATTCTTTTTAATACGGTTATAAAGTGTGATGCGAATGATAAAACTCTGGACACACATTACACTCAGTGTAAAATTTATAAAGATGTTTTTATTAGACGTTTAAATGAAATTAACGTAAGTACAACTTCATTTTTATTTTAAATGCTTGTACGCAGGTAGATAGAGCAATTCCAGTTAAACTAGGCCCAGGGAGATATAGTATAAACGTCATCGATGATCGTCTTAAAAGCCGTTCATTAAAATCCTCCTTCTCACACGTCTTGTATGAAAACGAAAAAGAGAGAACATACTAGAATGTCGAAATATCATTAAAAAAAAATCCTATAGACATCTCCCGAACGTACGAGTATGTATATTTCGAATTGTAGAACTATTGTGATATTGCCCAAAAAACAAGCAAAAAAATTGAGTTGAAGTAAAACTTCTTTGACTAAAAAATCAAAACTTGATGAAAACTTAATTTTTTTAGGCGGTGGAATATGATTAGGTTGTTTGTTTTTTTTTAATTATTCATAGACGAATTTGTAAAATTTTTCTGCGATTCAGCCATTTGAATTATAAACAACACTATTTTTATTTTCACACTACTGCCACTTTTTACTTCAACGGCTAAAATTCACGAGAATCAAAGAAAAAGGGTTGAAATTTATTGTAAAAAATAATACAAATCAAAAATGTTTAGTTAAATCATATAATAATCAACAAAACATAACATAAACTTGTTGAACTTACCTTATACATTAGTAAACCAAAATATACCGATGACGTCTGACGTTTTGTTATTCGTTTTTAGGACAGTACTCATTGTTGCCATACCTACGACGTTAATATGATGAAATATAAATCTAAGGCCATTTCCGCTTTAAAATGTTACTTCCGTCCAAAAAAAATTTTGAGTTACCCGTCATAATGCCCCTAAAAAAGTATTACTTCAAAAATAGTTGCAGCTAATATTTTTAATTCTGAATTTAAAATTTGACTAGCTCCCAATAGCTAAGTGGGTTAAGGCGCTTGTTCCGGCAAGACAAGTGATCCTGGGTCGGCTTCCCAGTTACGACTCTAATCTTTTTTTATTTTTCTGAAAGTCGCAATGCACAGGAGGCAACGGTGATTTTGCTTTTATAGTGCATCTCAGTGTTAACGGGCGGTTTAATGTCTCCTGGTCGCAGCATTTATTGAGGGAGTCATTAAGCAGTAATCAAACTGCAGTAAGGCGCGAACTTCACTCGATTGAGCCGTTTGGCAAGGACTTTCAAATTGTTCGTTTTATGCGAATTTAAGGGAGGTTATTAAATGAATAGTGCCTTAAGTATTCAAATGGACACGACTCGATGTGTGTAATGTTGTAAATGTCGGCAATTCAAATAATTGAGAGTTGAAATTATTTGAAACAGAAGGATTATGGTCAATTTACTTCTGTAGTCACTGAAGAGATAACCTAATTAATGTGTTTTGTGGGCATGTCTGTGCGTTTATGTAAAACTTCTTTATGCTCGATATGACGAGTAATTCAGATGTTTTTATCAGCCGGTTGTGTGGCTGTGTATCATTCATCTGTGGACATTCGTGTCAGATGAATATATGTAGATTCTTTCTTCATAATTAACATCCAATTTCGGCAATTAATAAAATTATTCTAGCGAAGGCGAGAACCCTTTTAAAATAAAAACAAATACAGATGGCAGGAATTGTAGCGTTTTAGTAATGCCTGCCACCATAGTCAAATAAATTTTACTTCAACCGTGCGTAAAGTTAGACGCATTCTTATTTTTTTATTTATTAAGTAATTTTATTTTTTACTAAGGTATATATTTTTTTAAGATAAGAAATCGATCAAACAATAATCTAATTTAGAGTATCGATTGCATTGGCCTGTTTAGGTCCTAGGATTAGTATCTAAGTATGTTTATGTAGTGTGTTTCTTTTCTCCCACAACATAGGTCTCTTCAAGATGCAAACTCACAGACGCCCAGAGGAAAATATTTCCCTACATGTCATATTTGGGGATGCTGTGTGGTGAGTATTTTAAAAGAAAGGAATGAGGGAAATTCTGGGAAGGAAAAACGCATAAAGGTGGGTAGGAATCTGAGGTCAATGTGTACAGGAGTGACGGACGTATGAATCCATCCCTCCCACTGCAGTGCAAGCCAAGGTCTTCCTCAACGAGTCTCTCCAAATCTACCCCGCCCAACAATAGGTGGGCAGACGTATTAGCCGCCAAAACCTAGAGAAACTCGTGAACCCGAGCACCCCTGCTAAGTCAATAAACGTAGCTTAACAAATAGGGCGACCTATGGCAGGGGTGTTGGTTTTACAATAAATGCTCCCGAGCGGCTGTACCCATAACGGCCTCACAAATTGAAACTCCTCCCTTTCTGCCAAAAAACCCTCAGCACCTCCAAACATGACCTAGGTTAGAGTTCATTTTTTTTATTTAAAATTAGTATAGATCGTACGTTCTAGGTTTTACATTTTCAGTGAGTGTATCTAGTGCAAGTTTATACGTTGTAGGCGGGGACTTAACGTGATGTTTTCTTAGAAAAATTATTCGGCCGTATAGGTATAAAATGAAAATAAATTTATCGTACGTATCTAATAAATTATTTTACAGAACTTGTCATGTGCACAGTAATTAAAATGATATTTATGATTAGTGTTAATTATCAGAATGTTAGTTTTATTCCCGGAATGAGTTTTTTCTAACTCACCGCGAATAATCAAAAATGAATGTTTCTTTGTTTGTCCCATGCCTTCCTAAACCATTCATCGCATTGCAATGAAACTTTGGGGATTTGAGGTGAGTTTTCACAAAAATGGCCCTATACAAGTCATCCAAATATTATTATGGTTAATGTATATAATTATTTCATATACCATTCATTTGATTGCGATAAACTTTTGTGAGTTGTTGTGCGCTTGCCAACAAAGATTTCTATATATACTGGTGAACTCTGGCGTTATGAAATTTGTACAAATATTGCAATAGGAGGCATGCGTGCTTAAAAAGTGGGTATTTTATATAGTTTAGAAACAATTTATTTAATTAAGTGGCATTGCAACGCATGCCGGAAACTCGCTAGTGTATTATAAACAATGTAATTTTTTTGTTAGTGTGTAATCAATTTAAATTAATAAATACATTCTGTCATGAGAAAAAAAAAAAAAAAAAAAAAAAAAAAAACGGGAATTCGAAATGTCTATCTAACGTAGTCAAAATTTTCCTTTTATCTCTGAATAGAGCATCCCCAAAGATGACATAAGCCTTGAGGGAAATTATTTACCTGAGGGCCACCTGTGTGGTGTTAATGTAATGGGGTGAGGTTTGTTCAGGTCTTCGATGGATGCGTCTGCCCATCCTTCTTCTCCTTCGTAGTAATTGTGACACGTTTTTTTTTTACATGTGGAGAACTTCAGGAATATCTGCCTTTACAGAATGACTTCGCTATATAGGTTATTGTCGTTTTTATACATTTAGGCAAGTACCATTTTTGATACATTTTTTTATTTATTTGAAGTAAATTCATAAATCACAATTTTCAAGGGAATAACGCCCAACAAATGTTGGAGCTATTTACACGCCCCAGGCTTATACAGTCATGATTCATGATCATCAGCCTAACTCTTTACCGAAATTGCCTGCACGGTAGAACAACTCCGCGCCGCCGCCAGATGATAGCTGTCTTAATATATAAAAATGAATGTTTCATTGTTTTCTCTTATAAACTTAACTTTGGAGATTTGATGTGCGCATGCCTGCGATGGTTTCTATATATATATATATATATACAGTAAGCTCTGGCGTTATGAAATTATCTCCTATATCATTCATTCGATAACGATGAAACTTTGGCTAATTGTTATATGCACGCCTGATTAGGTTTCTATATGTAAAGTTAAGCTCAGGCGTTATGAAATTTGCATGATTTTTTTAAAAATATGTATTTATTTCATATAGTTTAGCAGCAGGGAGGGGAGGAGGGAGGGGAAGGGGAATCCAGGAGGAGATAAGGAGGGGGGTTCAAGGGAGTGGAGACGATGGAGGGAGAAGGCAGGGAAGGTGGAAGAGGAATGCGGGAGGGAAACGCCAGGAGAAGGAGGTTCACGTGACGGGGGGGATGAGGTAGGGTGAGGGGAACGGGGGTTAGAGGGGAAGTGGGGCAGGAACGGAGACGCACGAGAAACAATTTATTTCTTTATGTGGCATTCAACGCATACTTACTAGTTATTGAATAAAACAACACGTAAATAACTGCAACTCGAGTTTCGTAATGAAACGTGGTATAAATAACGCAGGAAGGTGCTTCACTATTACAATTTTTTCTCAGAATAGACATAATCATATCCGAATTACGTTTTTATTTGAGCGTGGGCACCGCTATAATTGAACGATATTCTTGTTAAAAAAACATTCACTTGCTGTACAGTATACACCGTAGATAATATGCTCCCTAGTTTTAAAATAATGAGATAGTTGGAGTATTAATAGTCTAATAATTGAACAGATGCTCAGATGGAGAAATCAATGATGTTTATTCGAGCAACATTTTTTATTATTCTACATGTAAAATCACGAGGAACATCTAAATAGCGAACAACTCGAACGAATAAATAATTGACTTCTGTTTTTTCGTTCAAACTGCTTGTTAAATCAAACATCTCAATCTGGTCTCGGGTCATCTGTGAATTTGTTCCACTGTCGACTTAATTCGCTTTAAGAAAAAAACGACAGTAATTGTATTTTTAGGTCATTTTTGTATATATTACAAATGACATACACGGAGAAAAATGTTTCGAAATTCGAAAAAACGATCATTTTAATAGTAAAAACGGGACTGAAGTTCTTACGAACAAATTAACAGGGTTTCAATGATTATTGGCGGGAACATGTAAGAATAATTTGTTGGTATACGTAATTTCGTACGCATACCAACAAAGTATTCTTAAATTATCCTGCCAATAAACATTGAAACACTGTTAATTTGTTCGTAAGAACTTCATTCCCGTTTTTAACCGGTTTTACTATTAAAATGATCGTTTTTTTCTAATAACATTCTTCTCCGTGTATAATGGGAAAATGCAGGCAACTCTAATAAAGTATGAGGACTGAACGTGGTTGAATCCACACGGAGAAAAATGTTATTCGATCTTGTGATTCAATGTTTTATGGCGGAAAAATGTAAGAATAATTTTTCAGTATACGTACGAAATTACGTATACCAACAAATTATTCTTACATGTTCCCGCCAATAAACATTGACACGCTGTTAATTTGTTCGTAAGAACTTCAGTCCTGTTTTTAACCGTTTTTACGAATAAAATGATCGTATTTTAGAATAACATTTTTCTCCGTGCAACCAAAAACTGTCTAAAGAAGTAAAGATAGCAGTCCACAGTGGGGTGCTGGTACCTACCCTGATGAAAGTAGACTGAATACTGTACAAATGATGAAAGTAGAATGAATACTTTACAAATGAGATCAGGTGAAACCAAGTGTGATCCTGTGAGAAAAATGGAGATCCGCAAAGAGTGCAAGGATTATACAAGCGTAGTTAGATTGAAAGCGACGCTTGGCTTGAGCATGGAGAGTAAATGAACGAAAAACGAGTGTAATGAGAATGTATGACGTGGCAGTGAATGGTAGAAGTAGTGTATGACATCCAAGGAAGACAATCACCATCAATTTAATAAAATTCTTAAGCCGGGCCATGTCAAGAGCCAGAATAATATAAGAGTATGTATGGGATGATCTATGAATGTGAATGAGGCAAGGAGTATGGTTATGCTGAGTTATTTGGCGGTCCGTACTCTCTGCGTACCCCTGCGAGGAAACGGCGTTACCGTTAGTTAGTATTGGTTTATATTGGGATATCAAGAAAGAGAGGTGCTTACTTTAACTGCATGATGCACAAAATCCTTAGTCACGTAGACAATTTTTTTTTTTTATGTTTCTTTATTCTTTGAATAGTAAATATATAACAATTGTGGAATTTATGGCCGCCATACTAGGCACATGCCCGTGTTATGGTGTATAGTAAAAAACACTCCTTAAACTGTGTGTAGCTCCTCGCTTTCTATAATGAAATGTATTGTGTAGGTACACATAAATATATATGTGGTCTAGGACTTGAGTGTCATTCGTGCAGTAGGCAGTAGTTATCCTCTTCAGCAGTTATACATCGCGCATCCACAGAAGTCTAGAACAATGTCCGATCGTGACCGGCGTTTCTCCCGTCCCGTGAATTCCAGGAATGTCCCTCGCTCTCGCCTATCCACAATAGTGCGGAGGTCCGGGCCCTGCGGCGAGCCTCCCTGTAATTACTGGGCCTCAATTCGGGTGCCCGGGGGCGGGCCCGACCCTCGTCTCGGGCCCCGCTCGGAAAGGGCCCCCTCTGCCCACCGCACGGTGGACTAGCCTGCCAAATTATTTACAAGATTATCAAAAAAAATGCATCAACGCGTCTTGTTTGAGGGAATGTAAATCCAGTGCCTCTTTATTAATACCTGTGATTCTTGAAATATACAGTCATAATTACGGTCATGCAGACAGTCATAATAACAATTTGGGAGGCTCGTATGGGTACTGCCATTTATTGGATATAGACCTGCTATAGGTCACACCAAATGCTTTGCTAGGTTTGGTGACTTTGGTGAGAGGGGTGCCCGGGTTCATGAAATGAGGTTTGTTCAGGTTGTGGCAGCGGATGCGTCTGCCCACCGATGCGTCTGCCCAACTGCGTGGCAGGATGAATCGGGAGAGGCTGTTTATGGGAAACTCTTTGACCACTCTAGCCGGAGTCTTGCGACCCATTGCCTTGTACAACATTGGGAGGGATGGATTCAAACCTCCCGGAAACAATGCCGCCTAGATTTCATTATTCATACCATGTTTCTTCCTTAATTTCTTCTTTCCTTAAAAAGAACCTTAGAATTGTTTTCTTAGAAAGGACACAGCAGAAATGTGTTCTAAGTCTAAAATTTCTAACAATTATCACAAGCAATTATTATCAGCCTGAAACACTCATTCACATTGAAAAATCTTTCGAGAAAAGCGACTCGAATCCGTATCCTTCTGATGTCCGGACAGGTGCTCTAATCCACTGAGCTACGGTGGGTTACCTCTTACCTGCCAAATGATTCAATGTATACTAGTGTTTCATTAAAAAAAACTACCGCTTATTACATTTTTTTCACTGGCAAACAACTAATATTTTTTATATGAGAAAGGCGTTATTATATTCGAGTCCCGTCGGCGGCATGTATCTTTTCTCGGAAGATTTTTCGATGTGGATGAGTGTTTCAGGCTGACAATTATTGCTTATTATAATTATTACCCTTTGTGTCATGCATAAAAGTCTTGTCTCTAACATTTGTTTATCTATTAAAAAAAAAAATCTATTTTACGTTTTATTTCTAAAAAGCAAAGTGCTTGTGATTATCTATGCCCCACAAAACCGTATTAAAGTCAGATCTCTCCAAGACGTCGCTAGTATCTCTTTTCGACCACACCGCTGTTTATCATTAATTTGTTTTCGTTCTCCTATAAAATTAGCTTTTTCTTGAATTAGGACACTTTTCTACGGGATGTACGATATAAATATATTAGTTGATTTTTTCTTTTCCTATTCGTTATCTGACCCACTGTGCGGCGGGATATAATCGCCGCCACCTCCGTCAATTACAATAAATTATTATTACGTGTTTTCGCATGCAACTCTTCTCACGACATTCACCCGGTTTTGCTCCCGTTCACAGAAATGATTAGTTTTAATAACAAAACCTTAATAGATTTACCAAGGTCGAACTATTCCATCTGCGAATTTGATTTTAAGACGAATTGCCACTGTTTAAACGGAGTCCACTACTTTTTGTGACTTTTTTTCACAAAAGGCGGAAATTTGAAGAAAAAAATTTGTAAATCCAGTGGTAATAAGATCCCTAATGAGCGTGCAGTAGTCTAACAGCACGCGATTTCATATATAAAATACATCAGGGTATTTGGCACTGTCAAATGATAAAGATTTTATCGATTAGGTACGTCGATAACTTTCCTTCGCTCCCGAGGAGCACTGCAGATGCTAAGGTATAAACAAGAGTTGAAATTCAATATAATATTTAGAACACTTAGGCATTGTGAACTGTTTTTTTTATTATTTGTTAGCGATCTGCAGTCATGCTAGGGAACGATGAGAAGTTACCGAAGTTATCGATACAATCTTTATCGATCGACAGTGCAATTCATATCTACTGAAATATATGTTTAACTTCAAAGTAGAAGAGCTATTGCTATATGGTTTCAAACGCTGCCCTATTGGGGTATGATGTGAGGCTTACGGCGGTCGAGAGGGGAAGGAGATGGGGAAGAGGAAGGCGGGGAAATACCCAGCTTTTCAGATCTGGTCACCAAACACTGCCAAAGCCATTTCAAGCAATGTTTCAATTCTGAATGGTGGTCGTACATCAGGGTGAGACTGAGAGTTGCGTTATATTATTCTAAATGATTAAATTGTAACACAAATCGAATAAAGAAAATTTACTTGCGCACTTCGGGATTTAAACTCGCTCTACGTGAGCCTTGTCCCTCGACCACGGAGGACTTCTCTTTTATGTACCTAATAATTATATTGAATCGCAAAATCTGAGAACGAACAATAAAACAAAGAAACTCGCACTAAAAAGAAAACTAAGCACAACTTTATTATAAAAATATTCTAGCGAGAGCGGGAAACCCTTTAAAAATAAAAACAAACTTAAATAATTGTACCGATATCCGAACGTCATTTCAGTTTGACAACGTTATTTCCGTTTCCAAAAGATCTGAATTTTTCCGTTTTATCACCACTTCAAGAATTTTACTTTAAAAAAAATAACAATTGAAATCGATAGAAAAAGTCGAAGACGCCTCACTACGCTGAGATGATAAAATTTCTATGTTATGCACTTTCATTAAATTATTAAAATGTGCATTTATATCGTTAACCATTAAGATTCCAAGTCCATTTTGTCTTCTATTCATTTCTCATATAAACCTCTCGTTGACGGTTCGCAGTATCACCGGTTCCAGCTAACGCAATAGGGTATGTCACTGGTGACCAATCACCACACATATAATTTTATGAGACCAGTGACGGATTAGCATAAGGCAGAGTAGGCAATAACCTATCGATTGAGAAAAAAACATATTTGGCAATAAAGTTTTTCCAAAAGTTAGATACTATTTAAAAAAATCTACTGGAAGGTTCGTGGTAACTTTATCATACCATTGGTGCTAGGTGTAAATTCAATGTACATACATTGTTCAGGGGCGGATTTTCTGGCACTTATTAATCTACTCTAAATGCCTACAATTGTAAAGCCCCGTGCTTACTGCCATGGGTAATGAAATCCTAAATAATTATTTTATAACATTTAACACGTTTAATAAGGCTTTGAGGAAAATTGCGAATTAGTTTAGAGAAAGGCAACCACAAATATGTGACTTAAAACTCCCACTTTTGGACCACAGGAATTTCAATCCGGGAGTCAAGAAGGTGAATTTTAAAAATATGTCAGGTTTTATATAAAATTTTCCCCTTCGTTCAAGTCTGAAATCGACACCAATTTTCCATTGTAATTTTGAATTTTACCTATCAAATCATCCAACCCCATCGAGCATACTTTTAATTTCGGTTGTGGGTCTGCCTGTGTGTATTTGTAACTCTGGTTCAATGAACATGGATATGTTTTTAATTTGAGAGTCTTGTTCAAAATTGAAACTGATTAAGTAGAGTGTTCAGAGAAGCGATGAAATAGTTAAAGTATGTAACATAATTGACCTTCCTATAACAAAACCTCTTCGGACCTACCGTCTTCTGCGGACGACATAAAATGTTTCCAAGATTCCACCATTCAACCAGTCTCTTCCGATCTGGCCTGCCACGCAGCAAGACCTGGACAAACCTCACCCTAATGAACCCGGGCACCCCTGCTAAGTCACCAAACGTAGCGAACCACTTGGGGTGACCTATGGAAGTTGTTCTCAAAAGAGAACAAATTAGCCTGAGGGGTTTAAAAATAATTTTGCCTCAATCATTTCTTCATCCATTGAAATGATGTCCGGGTATAGGATGTTTCAATAAAAATGATATTTTGAAATTTTTTCGTTGGGCGCAAGGGTGGGAGGGGGGGGGGGGGGATTTTCACAGTCTTCGTCAGGGCTAAATCCGGCACTGCACACGACATAGGCTATACTGTGTGAGTGCTAGACATAGCACATAGCTCGCGGGGTGAGTGGCGAAGGTAAAGTGTCGAGTGGGAATGGACGTAAATCATAACACCGCACCGTCCAGTCTCCAGTACGGGAGATATCGCGATTAAATTGTTGAGTGACAGCCGGAGTTATTTAACGACAATACTCGGAAAGTATCCTCGTCATAAAAATATATTATTTTGTTTATTCATCGCTCATAACGCGCTTCTTGATTCCTCGATTTCGTGACAAGATCGTGTGACCACGAGATTCGAGGATTAAATGGACATAATTATAACATATTTTTTAAATATATTTACCTCAAGATACATAGATGATTTTTTAAAAAATGAGTGCGTCTAACCTTAATGCGCGGAAAAAGCAAAACTTTTTTGACTGCTGGGCGAATGCGAGAACACTTTAAGAATAAAAACAAAAACACAGATGGCAGTAATTGTACCGATATACGACTCTCGTACCCGCAAACAGGCCTTTTATACCCTATATTCGCTTGATGCAGTCACCAGAGACATACGTCAAATATTAATTTAAAGTCTCCGTCCTACGTTCATTACTTCACTATAAAAAAAAAATTACGACGGCAGAGCACAATTCTTTACAAAAGTGTAACTTCCATGTACGACCACAATATTTCGAAAATACTTAGCGCAATTTTATAAACATAAAATACAGACTCTAAAGTTCATTAACTTCGGGGGGTGATTCTGCATGATGGTAGGAGTAAAAAGGAGTAACTTTTTTTTCGAAATTCTATTTTTTTTTTTCCTTTACAAAAAGACGTTACCTATTAAAAATCCTTAGTGCAAGGTTCAAACTTACCCGATAAATTTGCTGTGAGTCAGCCGGGCGCTTTGCGGCGACGTTGGTTTTGATTAACGCGTGTCGTAACAGTGGAAAATGCCTAATAGTGCGGGCCGCACACGCCGTACTAATTTTATCATTTTACCAAAAAATTAACCCTAAAAGTTTGAATTTCGAAAAAAGTTATTTACATTTTTTACTTACACTATCACGTAGAATCACCTCTCAAAGTTAATGCACTTTACCCCCGGACACCCTGTATATTATATATATACGGCTGGTTTGACGATGAATGTCGAAACCAGAAGAGACTAATGCGGAAATTAGAGAGGACCTATAGAAAAAACTGTACAGTAAATTCAAGGGATGAGTGGATGCTTGCTCAAAAACAGTATATGAGCAAAATAAATTCCAAAAGATCGGAATATTGGAATGAAAAGATTGACTCTGAGCGAACCAATCCACAACGTCTCTGGAACTCCATAAAGACTGTTATTTCCGAAGCCACAGTTCCTACTAAAATAGATATTACCCCAGATGCGTTCTCAAAGTTTTTTCGGGAAAAAATTGAATCTATTCGTGCATCCACATCTCACGCCCCTCCGCCAATTTTCACTCTCAATTCCAAAGGAAATTTGTCTTCCTTCAAATCTACAACGCTGGAAGAATTAAAAAAATTAATAGCAAGTTCGACAAATAAGCAGTGCAGTCTAGATCCTATACCAACATGGTTATTAAAAAAATGTGCAATTATCTTAGCTCCGTTCTTAGTTCATGTTTTTAATAAATCTCTCAGCACAGGTCACTTCCCTGAACCTCTAAAGTCAGCCATAGTCACACCCATATTAAAAAAGCCACAACTAGACTCCGATAACTTAGGTAATTATCGACCCGTTTCAAATTTACCTTTCATTTCAAAAATCCTAGAGAAAATTGCTGAAGCACAAATAACCAGTCACTTGAATTCAAATAAATTATTCACAAATCGTCAATCCGCATATAGAAGGTTTCACTCAACAGAAACCGGACTACTTCGTATGCTGTCAGATATAACTCTTGCCATAGAGTCAGGAAAATTAGCACTCATCTCACTTCTAGACATGAGTGCAGCATTTGATACGATTGATCACAACTTCCTCATTAACAGATTAGAGAAAACATTTGGTTTGAATTCCGACATCAAAAATTGGCTGGCATCCTATCTATCTAATCGCTTACAAGCCGTGAAGGTTGGAAATAAACTGTCTAATTTCGCTGCACTTTCTTCAGGGGTACCCCAGGGATCCGTTTTAGGTCCACTTCTCTTCATCCTTTTTACAAATGATGTCGCCAAAATAATCGAGTCATTTGGTCTCTTGTCTCACTGCTACGCTGACGATCAGCAAGTTTATTTTTACTGCACTCCAAACGAAATCAACAGTCTCAAAATGCGTGTAGCTGAATGCCTAGAAGCAATAACTCGTTGGATGTCTTCAAACAAGCTGAAACTGAACCCATCTAAGACCGAGTTTCTCTGGGCGGCCACAAACAAACGGCAACATTTGGTAGACGATTCACCTGTTTCCATTTCTGGCAGCAATATTATTCCAAAGAGAACAGTTAAACTTCTTGGCGTTAATCTAGACTCGGACTTTTCGCTTAAAAGTCAAATAAATAGGACAGTAAGCACCGGATTTTTTCACCTAAGACAACTTAAATCAGTTCGAAGAAACCTTCCAACAGAGGCAATAAAATTACTCATCAACTCATATGTAGTCTCACGTCTCGATTACTGTAACGGTATTTATGCTAGCCTTCCGAAATGTCAAATCGACAAACTTCAATCCGTGTTTAATGCAGCGGCACGGCTCATAACAGGGGTCTCTAAATATTCGCACATTTCAGAACACCTTCGCAACCTTCACTGGCTTAAGTGCCCTGAAAGAATCCAGTACAAACTGTGCTGGATGGTGTTTAAATCCATCAATGAAATGGCCCCACATTACATCTCTGAACTATGCGTCCCGGAAAACATTGGTCCAAGGCAGTCAACCCTTAGATCAGCAACATCATCAGCTCTAGGTAGACTGATAGAACCTAAACGAAAGCCAAATACTAAGTTTGGAGATCGTGCATTCGAAGTATCTGGGCCTAAGGCTTGGAACAAACTCCCTCCGGAACTAAGGGGCATAACAAGCCCAACAGAATTTAGGTCAAAACTAAAAACCTACTTATTTAGGCTCTCATACCCTTAAATTTAATAAATCTATTTGTATTATGTATTGCCTATAATTTATCTTAATCTATTTTCTTATTAGATTAACATCATTCGAAGCCTTCACAGCAATCCGTCGCTTAACGAGAGACTGAGACTTCATTTAAGAAAATAAATAAAATTCATGTACTACTCTGTACCGCCCATTAATTAATTTTGCTTTTCCCAAACACGTTCATTAAATAACATAATATATATCAAATAATTACTTTTCCAACAACATGTGTTCGCTATTATGTCCTCTGCGCGCAAACTGTATATAAATAAACATCTTTTAACTTTAATCTCAAGTGACCTACCAGGTAAGTATGGTCCTGTACATTATCATTGAAAAAAAAATATATATATAATAAAAATAAAAAAATAAAAAATAAAAAAATAAAAAAAAAATAAAAAAAATACATGTACATTTACATTTTTGGGCTGCACCGCGCTGGTTGTTCAGATGCATTGTACATATAGTTTTGTATCGCTGATCAAAGAACCGGTGGATTTGCATCCATTGTTTTAGCCATAGGTTTTTTATATTTTCTAGTGTGTAGTTAGAAGTAAGATTGTAGAAATTATTGAAATTTGTACAGCGCCCTTGAGGTGATTTTTCACAAAAACGGCGCTATACAAGTCATCCAATTATTATTATTATTATATATAATATATTTTATTTTTCATGCATTTATTTTATTTTATAAATTTTGTACTAGTCAATCATAAATCATAATTGACCCAAAATTCCTCACAAAGCTGTGGCACCATCAATTCACATACCTGAGTCCCACTATTTGGGCATATGGCGGGTCACCCCACGACAGTCCCGCGTCCTTCCTTCATTATGGCTACTGTTAACAGCCAAACATCTGTTCACGTCTACTAGTGATTCGACGGCCTTATCGCTGCGATCAAATGGGAAATTATAATACCTACGTAGATTTATTATTATTTCTTTCTCAAGTGCTACTATTGTCAATGTTTTCTGTTTGTTGTTGTTTTTTTAAACTTCTTTAGGCGCGATATGACGAGTAATTCAGATATTTTTCAAATGGAAATGACGTTCTGATATCGGTACAATTACTGCCATCTGTGTATGTTTTTATTTTTAAGGGGTTCTCGTCTTCGCTAGAATAGTAATACCTGCCACAACAGTCAAATTTTTTTTTTAGTAAACGTCATATTGCGAGTTTCAGATGATATATAATTTAATTGCATAGAAAAATAATAAATTATTTAATAGTATGCAACTGATGAACCTGTAAAATCGCAAGTGCGGCCCCACCGTTGAATTTGGCATTCACCAGGTCTGGAGCCCCAAAATTCCTGAAAAAAACCCTTGGCTCTGTGCAGGTATGCTTTGGTGAAGTGTATGATTTGTATGTAGAAGTGATATCGTGTTACAGGCGTTAATTTTAATTGCGATTCAGTAAAGTACAAAGTCGAAATTTACATAGGTAGGATGCGTGTAGAAATGAAAGAGTGAACAATTATATCCAACCATAATAAAGAAAAATACAAGAAGCGCCTTGTTGGCATATTTTATGATCTAAATACCGGCTCAATTTGGGCCTATATTTCAATAAGAAAAAACCTATGCTTTTGAAATTAAAATGGCATTTTTAAAGATGACCTTTGAAAGCAAATCCGTTTCTTTGGCTAATTTATATTATCAAAATAATATTCAGAGGCATGCAGGTATTTCCGTAGATAAGTGTGGTGAATAATGGTGGTATTTTAGAAGGTTCTAACATCACATTGAACGTTTTGCAATCACCTTTTTTTTGTAAATTATTTTATTACATTCGGGAGACTAATAACTAATAACAAAGTTACACTAATAACAAAGCATATTTAATTCACCAATTAGTATTTAATTGAACCATTTACAGATTTCCACGTAACTATTGTAAGATATAAGTGAAATGATTTGAAAGATTACATAAGTTGTTTGAATGTGAATAAGGTGAAGGTAGGTTAAGTTGGGGGGGGGGTCATTCTAGTTGAGTTATAGTATATAGTATGAGTTATAATGTGCATAATATATAGTATGTAGTAAAAAAATGCATAACAAAAAGAGGGATAAATGAAGAAGTTTTGCTTAGAATTTGTGTTGCATCGAGGGAGGCTAAGAGTTTTCTCTGATCTGATAGTTTATAGTTTTTACGAGGCGCGTTATAGTTCGTCATTTAGTTGTTTATGGTTCTAACTTCGTCTTACCATAATCTGAGGTGTAGAATTTGCAAAGACGAATTCTCATAATATATTTTAAAAATTCTGATTTTGAGGTTCAATCTTGTGTAAAGTATTTTAGTTTAACAAATTTTGAAAGAAAGTATTTATTTAGAACATAGGCCTATCTTTGAATGGCATTAGGGAAATATAGTTAGAACCTTATGCAATGAATGAATATGGTTCCATCGGCACGTTTATTGAATGGTATTTTCATTTCAAATATGTTAAACTAAAATAGTCGTATTCTACACAAGATTTAACCTCAAAATCAGAAATCGGTAAATAGATCCGGTTTGAACGGTCAGTGACCGAGTTGGCATCGCGTTTGGGTCCCTCCCAGGAGTCCCGTGTTCAATTCCTTGGCTGGCCAAGTCCTCCATCACGACACAAGCAACACTTTCCGCTTACCGTGGTGGTAGTAGGAGATTTTAAAATATTATCATTATCGTAACTCGGAAAAGTTTGCCTTTCTAAAAAAAAAGATAATTAGAAATCTTCTTGGCAAACTTTGACACCTCAATCTTAGAATAAGGTAAAGTGAAGCCAGAATCCTGTCCAACCAACCTACATTACCTCAACCATACCATAGTATAAAACAGTAATACCTGGTAAAAAATAAGAAGAAAAAAAATTCAGTAACGTCTCGGTAAAGTTTTCGGCTTAATCTTTTTTGCCGAGTTGTATCGGGTCAGTGGGTGACCTTCGGGCATGAATGACGTCACGGGCTGAGGGAATATGGCGCCAGCTTTGAACTTCGAAGGTTCACCGACAGATGTCATCTCGTATGATTTACTATCCGCAACAAATATACATATATATTCATATTTAGTAATTTAGTACGCTTTTATGGTTTTTGTTAGGACCGCATTTTATTATTTATGGTTATGGTTGTCACTTAATACTTGAATTCGATGTAAAATAATATTAATTTACAACTGGCTATTTGACTAAGACAGACAAATTCTTTGTTGAGGTGAAAGGCCGATATTTTGTTTATTTGCATAAAAATGCTAAAGTGCCTAAATAAATCATCGAAACCAATCCCTGAAGATATAATACAATAGGAATGAATTGTTAACCAATAATTTAGTGGTAATTTTTTATTTTACATGAATACCGCACTGCTCCCGTCTGAGCCAGTGAGACTATGGCATCCCCAATTCGGGTACGTTGAGAGCTTGAAGATTGTGGGGAGGGGAAGGAGATGGGGGGAGGAAGATCGAGAGCTACCTGGCTATTGAGATCTGGTCCCCGAACATGGCTAAAGCCATTTCAAGCAACGTTTCAATTCTGGATGGTGGTCTTACATCACGGCGATACTGAGGGTATCCTCCACTCTGGACCGTGCCACAAATACACTGAATAAATTAAAAATGAAATAATTGTGAAATAATATCTACAAATTTATCAAATAAAATTTATGTGCGCACGCCGGGTTCGAATCCGTGTCCTTCGGATTGAGAGTCGACAGCTTTGCCACTCGACTACTCGAATGGGTATGTCATCGGTGTGGTATAGTGTATACGGCCCTGGTATGAAATGGATCAAACATTTCAAAATATTGAAATTATTTATTTAAAATATCTATTTACGTACAGACTCTAGTATGCAACATACTATTTACTACAATTTATTGCCGTCAAGGCATTTCCGTAGATTTCGACTACTGCTTATTCTACTATTGTCTTGACGGTGGGTTGCTGGGCTACCGATATTACGACAATATTGCCAAAGTGTGCGTCTCTGTTCGACACACATCATATTTTTAAAAATATAATAAAATAACACATTTCCATATTACATATTTAATACAACTTTGCCTCCGTGGTCGAGGGGTAAGGCTCTCTACTCCTAATCCGAATGTCGCGGGTTAGAACTAGAACCCGACGTTCGCAAATAAATTGTATGTGATTAATTTGAGTTATTTCACAATTAATTAATTAAAAATCATATATAGTATATTTGGGCACATTTCAGAGTGAAATATTTCTACTCTTAGTATCGCCCTGGTGTAAGACCACTATTCAGAATTGAAAAATTGCTCGAAATGGCTGTAGATGGGTGTGAAGACAAGATCTAAATAGACAGGTATTTTCCCACTTTTCTCTTCCCCTCCCCACAACTTTCTGCCTCACAACATACCGCAATTGGGGATGCCATAATCTCATTGGCTTCAGACGGGAGCAGGTGGAAAAAAAATTCAGTTAAGTATTTTGATATTAAATCCTAAAGTAAGTTTTCTATGAAATGGGTCAAAACAGGTTGCGCAGCCATTCCTTTTAACAACATTTCATTTACCTGTCTGGTTTCTGGTGTCGAAAGGTTTTATTTATTAAATAGGAGACATCATGCACAGTGCACAGGACTAGGATTATAAAAAAAACTTCAACAGAACAAAAGTCAAAACAAAGTAGAAAAAAAACTTCAACAATAACAACATAAAACCTCTTAAATCCCATGGCACGTGGTAAGCATGGTTTTTCTGCGGAAGTTCAGTACCTGTCCATAAACGATTTGCCACGGTTTAATCATGTAATGGCATGGTGCACAAGTTATCTGTTAAAATGGTACTAAAATGTGGCCGTCATTGCCCTAAGCACTGAAGCTAGAATTCACACTTAAATTCCATCGCGTGGAGGTATCTTGCGCGAATTCTCGTAAAATTAATCGATCTTTCTCGCCTCAGTCGTCTTTCAAACAATATAAAACTCGGTGCCTTGGACTAAGGGCCTTTTACCAAGGACGTACAGTTTTTTTAAAACCTAATTTTACTTAATTTTTATAATAAAAACTCTCTTTTTATAACTTTCAAAAGTTATAAAAAGAGAGTAACTGCGGTCTTACCAAACTACTTTCCATGTTCCCTTTTTATTAATATTAAATATATATATATATACATTTTTTCGCTTAACAAGTGTTTCACATAGCAAGCAAGATTCTGGAACAAATTATGCTCGTTATAAGAGGTTCCACTGTAATAAACACATGTACCTGCATACATATTTAAATTGAATTAAAACAAATAACTTTGTTTAAACCACTAATATAATCACAATTACCTACATGTTTCAAAAATAAAATATAATAAAAATAAAATATAATTTTAGAAACAAATCATTCTTTTGATATAAATAAAGGGTTAAAAATTTTACACACAAACTCAACAGATTTACAATTAGCAAACTTAGAAATTTTAGAAATTAGAAAAAGTGTTAATAGTAAATTAAATATTATTAATAACCAAATATTTTTTTAAAATAGCCATCTCTTAAATTTATTTTCTTATTAATAATTATATTTAAAATAATTTATTTTTGTTGTTTAAACATCTTTATTATGTTTTGATAATTTATATAATGTAATTTTTCATATTTTTTAAATAATTTTTATATTTAATTTTAAATAATTGTTTTTTACGATATTTTTAATTAATTAATCACCTGTCTCTAAAATATTTTTGTCCATAGTTCTTTTTAGTCTATACTTGTTTGTTTATTTTGTTATTAATGTCATTACTACGCTGACGAAGAAACCATCGGTTTTGAAACATGTAGGTAATTGTGATTATATTAGTGGTTTAAACAAAGTTATTTGTTTTAATTTAATTCAAAATGACGCCACAAAGTGATTTTGCGAAGTTTGAAGAAATATTTAAATTGTTTCCCGTTATGAAAAACCTAGTTTTATTCCATAGAAAACGATAATAATAACGTTTCATATCGGAAGGATTCCGTTTAATGTATGATCCAAATTGTGTTACATATGTCTCATTGTTATTCTGTAATACGCATTTATACAGCGTGAAAAACAAAATCTTAAAGCCTCATTCAACAACTTTTTACATTTATCAGCAAACTGCATTTACCCCCTTTCTTTCCCCACTCCAATGAGCTTTACAATATATCCCAATAATTGAGGAAATCATTGATCTAGGGTTAGAAGAATTTGGGAATCTTGTGCGGTAATCAGATTTAAAAAAAAAATAATAGTCTTATTTTTAGTAGAGTGAAACCGATAGATATTGTAATAATTAAATTTGGGAGGCGGGTATGGGTACCGTCGCACCGGGAACCACTTCTGGATAACAAACACCTCTGCCATTGGTTGCCCCAAGTGATCCGCTACGTTTACTGGCAGGGATGCCCGGGTTCGTGGGATACGGTTTGACAAGGTCCTGGCTATGGAAGCGTCTGCTCATTAACTGCGTGGCAGGCCAGATAAGAAAATAACGATTTTGACCTCTAGCCGGGCTCTCTCGGACCATCGCCTTGCATCGTAGGGGGAGGATGAACTCATACTTCCGACACTCCTGGACCCATTAACCCCCAAATTACGAGTCAATCAAGGACGACATAGGCCTTGAGAGGAATTCTTATACTCAGCGCCTCCTGTGTGGAGCTAATGAAAAAAAACTAGAAACACAAATCGGTTTATTCAAATTCAATTTTATGAAACACATTTTAAACATCTCTTGATCATATCATAGAGATTGGTAGGTAAGTATGTATGTAGGTACAAATGTTAGGCATTTAAAATAATTAAGCTAATTATACCTCTGTAAAAACCTATTATTTGTGTGATTGTTATTTGATAGTGCATATGGTTAACAAGCACAAGCTCGGTACATAGGAAATACCTAAAGGCTCGGTCTCACAGTGCGATATCGCTGCTACCTTGCCGCGGCGAGTGATCGCCACTACTTGTCTTGTAGCCGCCACTACTTGTAGACAGTCACACGGAGTTTTGAAACTGTCCTGCATGTCGAAAAATTACACAAAACACACCAAAAACATTCAACACCTAATTCACTAACAATTTGAGATGTCAAACGGTGCAGCGACGCGTTATCAGAATTGAAGACGTTATAATCGAATCGCGCAAGTGAACCAATGTACACAACGTATGCAAAACTAGGTTCTCAGGCTGACGTGCATATCTGTTCATCACAAAATTGAACCGTAATATCGCGATATTCAATTAATTTTATGCTAATTCGTAACGTATTTTTAAGTCTGTTAGTTGTTCAACTTCGTTTTAACAAAAAAAGAGCAAATAATGTCAATACACGCCAATTATTTCTTTACTATTGAAGGCTGGCGTAGTCCAGGGGCAAGGCTTTGGGCTCCCATTCCAAACGAATGTTTGGGTTCCAACCCGTTCGAATTGTGAAATAACAGAAATAAATTTTATTTGTAATATTTCACAATTAATGAAATAAAAATAATACATGCTATATTTGCAGCACGTTCCAGCGTGGAAGATACTCTCAGTATCGCCCTGGTGTAAGACCACCATTCAGAATTGAAACGTTGCTTGAAATGGCTTTAGCCGTGACTAGATCTGAATAGCCATGTACTTTCCCACATTCCTCTTCCCCATCTCCTCCACTTCCCCGCTCACAACGTACCCCAATTGGGGATGCCATTGTCTCACTGGCTCCAGACGGGAGCAGTTGGGACTCTTGTTAGGCGTTCACTAAAAAAAAAAAAACGCCAAAACAAACACAACCTTAAACCAACCAAAAAAATTTACCCATAAAATCAAAAAGTTTCTTTACTATAATACATTAATTTTCAATTTTAGACCTAGTTGCACCATCTCTTGGGCCGGCTACTAGTCAATATCAGTAAAATTTGCGTTAGTGTGCATGTGTGCGCGTTGACAGAATGCAATGTTTGTGCCACCAAATGTTGATAGAATGCAATGTTATCAACACAGAGTATCTGTCGAGTTCAGCTAGATCAGATGTCGAGAAGTGGTTTAATTTTCACTTTTAAGATTTGCATTCATTCATGCAAGAAAACAAATATCAAATTTAAATTGTTGTATTTAAAAATCAACCCTTTGTAAGGCCTTTCACATATCTTACGTCGACCTAAACAGTGAATATGGATGTTGCATGGGGAGCGTAAGCTTGTGTCAGGTGTAACCAGTGGGTTTCAAAATCATCAGCTTTAGTTGTTACTTGGACATGTTGCTACTCAAACTGACAACTCCAACTTGGAGAAACTCATAGTCACTGGCAGAGAGGAAAACAGAAGAACCAGAGGAATGTCACCAGTGCGCTGGATTGACCAAGTATAATAGCGTCTGGTACTAGGGAGTACGTTGCCTACGTCGCGTACGTAAACCAAGTTTGTCATCTTAAAAGCTGCTAATTGAGGTATGCGCTGCGAAAACTTTGTCACATGAAGCGATTTCGTCGCTACTATTCAAATAGCATAACATAGTTGTGTAATCGCTCTGTGTGACCGAGCCTTGGGTGTCTACTTGCTCGCATTTAAAATTCATTGTTGTCGGGTTTACGTTAAATCCAACTACCGACATGTTATTAACATTTAAATATTCATGAAGTAAACTGAATGAGTTTCGTTTTAATTATTTGAGTTTTATTAAATTTAATTTATGCAGCAATAAAACTATCGATCAGTCAGCTCTAGCGTTGTGAAATGTATACATTTTATCGGCAAATTCTACGTCAAATCAACTATTTCAGTTCGTAAAGGCAGTGTTATCTTCTTCTTCAATGATATTTCTATTTATATTTTTATCTCTTACGCGATCCTAAACCATTCATCCAATTGTGATCAAACTTTGGTGAGTTGTGGCTTTGGCGTTATATAATTTACAAAAAACACAAATATTGTTTGAAAAGTGTGTACATTTCATATAGTTTAGCGGCTGGAAGGACAGGCGGGTAAGGAAAGGGGAAGGAAGGGGTATTCCAGGGGGTATTAGGGAGGACATGAAAAGAAGGAAGGCAGGGAAGGTGGAGAGGGAACGTGGGAAAAAAAGGATGCGGGAAGAGAACGGGGGCGGGAACGGTGTCGCATGGGAAAGGACAAGTAGGAGAGGGGTGCCGGAGGGTGGCAAAATTAATCATTTTTTAATTCAAATAATATCAGGAATCACTCATTAAAATTAGTCAAGTACGTCCTTTCACCTGTATATGATATCTGTTTCAATTGAATTATGATATATCATAATTACATCTAAATTTTTGCATTTTAATGTTTAATGAATGTGTATTTGGCGGAAATTTTTAATTAAAATAATTTTTAATTAAAGTTTTTTTAAATTACCCAGATTGCTTATTGTACACCTACGTAAAGTAAATTATGACAACACGGCGAAAACAATAATTTTACGCATGCAGTGACCTACCTATACAAATAATTTGAAATTCAATATGTTGGTCGCTTCACACCAACGATACTATTGCATCCCTGATTGGATTATGCTGTGAAGCTGGAGTTAGTGGAAAGGGGAAGGATATGGGAAAGAGAAAGGTGGAGTAGTACCTGATTATTCAGATCTAATCACCAAACACGGCTAAAGCCATTTCAAGCAAAGTTTCAATTTTGAATGATGATCTCACCCCAGGGTGATACTGACAGTATTTTCCACGTTGGAACGTCCGCAAATACACGATAGATTATTCCTAAATGAATTTATGATGAAATAACGACGGCCGGCGCTTCGTAAATGTCTAGAGGTAAGGCTCTCGAACCCCAATCCGAAGTTGAGGGTTCGAACCCGATTTTTATTTGATTAATTTGTGTTGTTTCTCAATTAATTGATTAAAAATAATATATAGTATATTTGCGATACGTTCCAGGGTGGAAGATACCCTCAGTATCGCCCTGTTAAAGGACACCATTCAGAATTGAAAAGTTGCTTTAAATGGCTTTAGCCGTGTTTGGTGACCAGATCTCTGAATAGCCAGGTATTTACCCATCTTCCTCAGCCCCATCTTCCTTCACTTCTCCACTACCTTCAGTCTCACAACATACTCCAATTGGGGATGCCATAATCTCATTGGCTCCAGACGGGAGCAGTAAAGACTCTTGTGCGGTATTCATATACAATAAATTTTACAAAATTAATCAAATAAAATTTACTTGCTAGTCGAGAGCCTTACACCTCGACCACGGAAGAAGCCGTTATGATAAAATCATCGACGTACATTTATTTTTATTTTTACAACAAAATCATAATTTACATCATAACGTACCGTCATACGTAGTAGGTAGTAGGTACCCGCAGAAAGCGACCACAATCGAAACAACATCGAAACGAATATGACTATGTTTCCGAGAAGTGATATCAACTTTATGTGCGAGGATCGGGCAATAAACCGATAAAATTCTAAAAACGTTTAAATGATCGCAGAAAAAAATACTATTCTTGGTATAAAAGAGCTTTGGTTAATGGTTGGCATCCGATGCGGCTTACGGCGAGCCTTGGGGAGGTACAGTACCAGTGGTACTGTACCTACCGGCATAACAATAAAACTCTCCTAGGTAGACCTAACCTAACCTAACCTAAATGCAACTCTAACCTAACCCAAATAATAATGAAGAAACTTTTGAATTATGTTGTTTTCTTCGATTTGTCCAGCGGGTATGGGTAGCACCACCTAGGAAAAGATTTTTTGGTTTACCAACACCTCCGACATAGGTCACACAGAGTAGTTCGCTACGTTTGATGATTTACGTTTAGGTTTGTCTGGGTTTTGGTGGATACGTCTGCCCACCAGCTGTATGGCAACCGTGTATTCACTGCAGGTATATATAGTCTGGGTACCAATGGTACAGGTGGAAAATTGATGAATCTACAGTGGAACCAAAAACATAAATTTCCATTTGCTCTTTTTTTAATGTGAAAACCTCACAACAGTTCCAACTGCTCTCATCTGGAGCCAGTGAGACTAATGCATCCCCCATTGGGGTGTGTGAAGGAGGTAAGTTGAGAGTGAAGAAGATTGGGAACAGGAAGGTCGGGAATTACCTGGCTATTTAGATCTTGTCGCCAAACACGTCTAAAGCCTTGAGGAGGGGAAGGAGATGGTTATTTTTTTAAATATATGTTAACATTAGGATTTCGTTCCGGTATGTAGGTAATTTTAAAAACCTATTTAAGTATATACCTTTCTACATAAGTGTATATATTAGGTAGGTAGTACAAATTAGGAAATTTAACAGAAGAAAGTAATTGGTCTGATTATATTATCTATCCACAGTTTATATATAATATATTTGATGTAATATTCCGAATAGATTAATATCGAACATATTTTAACTTTATCACAGTCAAAGTCTCTGTTATTAATTACGCATCAATATCCGAATCCAATATTTCCTTAGGACGGGTAAAACCATTTTTGATACCCGATTGCTAGGAATGTTATTAACTTGAGAATGTGCATAATATTAATATAGATATAATGAGATATACATTATAAATCTTCAAAATTCAAATAGTAGATAAGTTAAATTATAATTTATTAATCAATTTTGAAAATAAGTAACTAATCAATTTTGTCTTTGATCTTATGATAAGAGTGTAAGTATATGTAGGTAAATAATGTAAATTGAGGAAATTAATTTTTTATATTTTTTATAGTGAATACCTCACAAGAGTCCCAAATGCTCCCGTCTGGAGCCAGTGAGACTATGGCATCCCCAATCGGGGTATGTTATGAGGCTGAAGGTAAGTGGGAAAGAGAAGGAGACGAGGAGGAGGAAGGTGGGGAAGTACCTGGCTATTGTAACGTTTATAAGTAACGTTTCAATTCTGAATGGTGGTCTTACACCAGGGCGATACTAAGAGTATCTTCCACTCTGGAACGTGCCGCAAATATACTATATATTATTTTTCCGATGAGAAAGATCGATTATTTCCCGTATCAATTTTTTAAAACTGAAAATTCAATATCGATTTATTTCATTCAAAACTTGCTTAATATAAACCTACAATCATATAAGCATCACAAATGCTCAAAACGCGTGATGATAAATTATTAAATATCGTGTACTTCTTGTATTTTTTGATCATAAGTATTTATGATTTTTTAATAATGTCTAAGCAAAATAAGGGTGTAAAAAAAAAGAAATATTTTAGTTTGTAATACCTTAAATAATAAAAAAAACTCAGGTATTTTCGTCACAAAACACGTTCCCGGATTTATTATTCAATGATTTTAATTGAACTAAAATTAAGATTAAACTTAATTAAGATTCTAAAAAGTGTCTATTAGATATTGATTTATTTTGCTGTATGATTTGAAATTTTTGTTGTATAATAAAATATTTCGTTTGAAAATTTTACAAATCGTCGTTTTACAACGTCTAATGGTATAAACCTTAGTATATTAAAAATAAACTTAGTTTTTCAAAATTCAAAAAGTGAATTAACAGATAAAATAACAATCTTTCAAAATGAATAAAAGACTGTTTGTTGTCTTTAGGTTTAAAATGACAAATAAAACAATGTGTTGCTGTGGAGTATAAAGAAACGACAATTTAAGTTTATTTGTCGTATAGAGATTGTTTTTATAATGTTTTAAAAATATCAGCCACATAACATAGTGTAACCAAATTAATGACACTTGAAAAAAAACAATAGAATAAAATAAAATTTATAATTCAAATATAAAGGAATCCTAGATATTTCTAGGTAGGTACTTAAATACTAGATAGGTACTCTTATTCCTTTACATGAATTTTTTTTTTTTTTTTGTAAAAAAAGAGTCAAAATGCCTGGAATTTGATTTAAAAAGGACAAATTTCCGGTATTGTCTGGTTATACCCTCTTATGATTTATAACCGTTCTCATCTCAGGCGAAATTCCCTACTGAAATTCGATGGACTTTCGTAAAAGGTACTAAAACCATGCAACAAATGAATGTAGGTATGTCTCTTATCACTTGTGTCATAACGGGTTCCATGACAGATGATCCCCCTACGGTTGCCCCCCCCCCCCCCCCCCCCCCGGCATACTTTTATATACGCAAGAGGTTTAAGGAAAATACCAAACAAAAAACCTTACAAAAAATTAATAATTTTATAATAAAATCACATTTCAAGGGTCAACTGTATAGCGATCAACTATCGGGACAACATCATAATGTACTGTGTATGTCTTAATAACCAAACAAAGCGTTTTTCAGATTTCAGATTCAATTAAACATTATATAAACTGGAAAAGATAAAACTAATAACCTAAACTAAAATATGAAAATGATCAAGAAACAGAAAAGTAAAATATAACGGTCGCAAATGGGACTCGAACTCAGAACCTCCCGTTTTAGATAGAAAAATGTGACGTTCAAATAAACAGTGGCAGTAGCCAAATTGGTAAAGGCGAGAAAGATAAGAGGTTATGGGTTAGAGCCCCAGTTGTGACCGGTATCTTTTATTTTTCTGTGTGTTGTTCATTTTCATATTATTCTTTCAATTATTAGTGTTATCTTCTTCTTCATTGCATTGGAGTGACAGAGCAATATAAAACTTTTTTCTTGGATTGCTAAAGGAAAATTTTCCGCCCACATTAAAAAAATCATATACCTCTGAATTTGAATATGGAGACATACAAACTATTAAAATTAATTTATAATTTAAAATAAATAAATAAATAATTGTAGTTCTATATAGCCAATGAATTATCTTTTGTCTATTATCACATATTCGTAGGATTTATAAAAAAAAAATTAAATCGTTAACTTTAAAACATTTTATATATTTTTTTGTTATATTTTGAATGTACGATATATTATATAGCCGCTTTAATAAAAATATATATTTTTTAAAAAGCCACATTTTGCAAACAAAGCAGTCCGTGGTTTTGGAAATAGTGCCATAATGTGGCAAAAAGCGCTCGAGTGGTTAAAAGATTATTCTAACTATAAAAAATGACAAAATCCTCACGTTAAAATAAATATGTATGTACTTTAAATTTACCTCATTATACCTTAAGACCGATTACAATGATTTTATTGTTGACAAAGCTGCCCGGAGTTGCACGGGGCTTGATTTGATTAGTAACACGCTATGAATTGGACACCTTATTCATTTCTGTATTGTACACAACTAATTATTTAAAACAACCTGTGAAAATGTCGGCATAGTAAAATGTCTTTGAATTGATTCCTCTTTGTGTGATGTAGTATTAAATATCTAACAACGCCTTTTTCAGTTTTTTCTCCGAGTGTGGAAAAAAAATTTGGTCCGTACATTTCGAGTTTCGGCGGCGGCCGACTAAAGAAAAAACATTCTCGAGTGGGCAAAGGGTGCAGGCGACTTCGAGGAAACAATACGTTCTCGAGTATTACAATAACACAATATAATATATTTTATATAACAGGTAAAATAATTTTTCTTTGACCACAACACCTGCTTTTTGTTTTTTTATGCTCTTCACAGATTATGACTCTTCTTCAAAGTGATGTATTGCGAGAAAACATAATATTGTGGTTTTAAACGCTTTTATACAGAAATTCATATCAACCATTTAAATAAATTTTAGGTAATAATAATAAAAATGTTATATTTATTTAATTTTTAATTTATTAATCTTCATCCAGGTGAAGTCCTATTTGATGTTAATAATCGGAATGTAAAACCATTAATTTTATTGTGTATACAACTCTTTTTTTTTAATAAATCCCTGGGGGCCTATGTTTTCTTTGGGAACGCTGCATGGAAGGCCTTTTTAGGAAAGGAAGTTCTGGGAAGGAAAAACGTAAGAGGGGTGCGTAAGAATCTAGGGTCAATGTGTCTAGGTGTGGCGAACGTATGAATCTATCCCTCCCACTGCGATACATGGCGATTGGTAGAGAGAGTTCGGCTGGTGAGGTTAAAGGGTCTCCCTCAACCAGTCTCTCCCGATCCCGACCGCCAAGCAGTAGGTAAGCAAACGATTCCACCGCGAAGACCTAGACAAATCTCAAACCATAAATTATTTTTTTCCCAGGGCCTCGGTACCGATACTCGCTACCCAAATTGAGAATTATATATTGATTTAATTATAAACTAGCTTTTTAGGGGCTTTACAAAACAAAGACTAGCAAAAATTATTTAATTTATGTTTTTTACTTTTATATTATGTAACTGAACAGTCTAAGCTACAACCTTTTGTATTCATTTAGTGTGAATTGAAGAACTCCGCATAATTATTTTCCTCCATTAGTAGATATTCGGGGCAAAGTCGAGTACATATTTTGGTAATTAGGTCACCCTTATCTATTCGAAAATGTATTCGTACACTTACAATTTTATTAAACGATTTAAAAATAAAAAAAATACACAAACACACCTAAATACTATACTGTCAATATTGTGGTTAAAATTAAACAAATGTGGATCATAGAAGAAGTCGGGGACGCCTGAGGAAGACATGGCACGCTCAAATGAATCTGATGTTTGAGTCGCGCTATATCAAATGTCATGTTAATAGAAGAGTATGTATGAAACGATGTATGAATGTGGATGAGGCAAAGAGTGTATGCAAACGAGTTGTTTGTCGGTCTGTCCTCTATGCCTACCCCTGTGGGGAAACGGCTTGATGGTTAGTTAGATATTGTCTTTTTCGTTTTGGAATACGTTATTTAAATTGTTGTAGGTATAAATGTACAAAATAAGTATTTTTATATGAATTGTGTTATTCGCCATTTCGCCCTTTGTTTTGAATGCGTTATGAACTTTGGTAATTATTTATTTTATTTAGTTATCTCATTTAATCATGTGTATTTATTATTGTTGTCAGTTATCGATCGGATATTGATATTGTTTTGTTGTTATTATTACAGCAATCCATGGTCCAGTGGTTGACTGCTGGTTAACAGTATGGAGTTTCAAACATACTGCCTAACTCCCCTTTTAGTGCTAGTTTACTACCTAACTAACTAACCAACTAAACATCACCCCGTTTCCACGCCGGGTTAGGCAGAGATCAGTCTTGGCCTTGCCTCATTCACATCCATACATCATCTCTCTCTTCTATTATTCTGACACTTGACATGGCCTGACTCAACAGCGAGTTACTTATTTATTTTATTGTTTGTAACATTTACAGAGTGTTAAGAATTATTACATTACTGATATTGATAATTGATAACACTCCGAATAAAAATGTTCACAGCATGCGTAATCAAGTTTTAATTAAAGTCAAAAATAATAATAATTATAACCAAATTACTGTACTTAAGTTTTCGCAATAGTGATGTTGTAATTTTTAAATGAAAATTATAAAATTATATCCCTTTTCTAATATTTCTTTACTCGAATTATAGTCAGAATAGAATGTGTTCTTCATTCATTATCATGGAGGCTTTACTTAGCCGCTGGCCACAATGGCCAAATCAAGACTTACCAACTTGTCGGAATCAGAAAGACTTGATGCAATAATTTCAGTGGATGTTCGTTGTTCTATAAAAGGTTTACGAGTCGGGCCGCAGTTATTATAGAGCCGGCGTGGTGCTGTAAAACTTTTAAGGTCATAAAATATAAAAACGTTGAAGGAATCGGTTGTTAGGTACAATAAATAATATAAAAGAAATAAAAAAAGATCTATATAGTTTTGATCGCTGCCTGAAGAGCAGCGTGTATCGAGAACAAAACTGGATCCCAGAGTTTGACGCCTACTTTATTGGTCCAATTCAATCCACACAATAACAACTGAACTAGGTACTTGTGGGAAACCGAAGTCTAAACCATGCTTCTTTAATGTGTTTTAAAACAATGCTATTTTTAAAATATATTTTGTTTCTATTGTGTTCCCGCTTTTTTGTTAGCTCCACGGAATTAGATGACTGAAAAATCCTCTGGGCCTAAGTCATCTTTGGGGATGCTGTGTGGAGCGCTTATTAACTACTAAAAAGGTTTATAAGATTCAATTTTAATTTTATACGATCCAGATTTGAATTTATTTTAATTTAATTTGAATTCTTTTATACATAAAAATATTGCTTCTCGATGTTCGCAAGGTAAACTCCGAAACTACTTAACCGATTTTGATGAATTTTGGCTGTGTGTAATTTGATACAACTTAAATTAGGATAGTTTTTTTATCTCGATTATGGACCTCAATATTTATTAAATGTTTATTTCGGGACAATGATTAAAATTTATTTGTAGGTTTTTGACAGACGGCGGTGTGAGTTATTTTGCATTTTTTTGGTTACCTAGGTAATAGCGTCGGTTACCTAGGTAATTGCGTTATGTTTATATTTCAAGTCAGTATATTCCACATCATAGCGTTGTGTTTCGTTAGCCACACCAACGCGTGGCCGGTTGATCTAGTATATTTTATAACGTGGATTATAATTAGAGGTATTGCTGAAAACCAGCCGTATTTCGGAGAAATTCTAAATGTATAACAGAGCTTTTAAACATTCGACGATAGAAGCAGTGTTATTAAAATAAATAAAAGATATATTAATTTGTAAAAATCTATTGACAAATAAATGTTTTTATTTTTATTATGAGTAAGTTGGTTTGAAATTACTATCTGAAAGAGTAGCAAAAAGTAACATGACGCAACTGCATAGGAATTCCACGGTGCGAGGATTCTGAGTATCATTACTATTACCGTTTTAACTGAGCCAACGTATTTCGGGTACCTACTTGTTGAATTTGCTGAATCGTTGAATCTTCGAATATCATTTTTATTAAAATGTCTTTATAATACGAATTCGAAAAACGAATAGTTTGTTTGATTCTGATCATAGCAAAAAAACACGGGTGCCTTTCGGCATTTGTCTATTATATTCTATTCTAGGCCCAATTTAGGCCTATAATTCTACATAAAACTCATTTCGAATTTCGAAAGGTAGTTGAAATAAGGGCAGTGGTTGCGCTGAATTCTAAATGGAACATTTTTTTTCATTTCAGATTTGTATGGAGGGCACTTCTAGAATTATATTCTTTGTTCTATGATTCTGATAGATCGTTTTGAAAATAGAAAAAAAAGTTCACGATTGTACCTACAAGTTACAAACAGAAAAGATTGTGTTTTGTTTAGATAATTATAATTTCAAGACATTTCAAAGAAGTTCAATGTCAATACAAATACATATAATTAATGACGGGTTGTTATACAGAATTGTAACAATTCATTACTTTTTAAAGATAAAATTCAACTTCTATGAAATTTCTATTCAAGGTCTGTTGTTATTCCTTCATGGACCGGTTTTTTCACAGTACTTAGATAATAGCAACTCCAATAAAACTTTCACAGAACTTGAATATTATCTTTGAAATTATTTTCAACGATTGTTTAAATTCTGTGAGAACACCTTAATCACGGAATTTATAATTGTTTGTCAAATCACACTTCTCCACCTACGTAGGGACGATACGGTGTGCTTTGGCTATACCCGACTTGGCTATACTCAGTTGCAACGTGTGATGGTGAAATATGAATAAATATATTTTATTTATTTTTTATTAAAAAAAAATCACTAATCAGCAAAATGACATTTTCATTTTGAACTTCAACTATATTGAGGAATCGCTGGTTAAAATCCTTTCGCGGTACACGCTTTATATACTAATAGGCACCAAATCACCCCGCTTTATAATAATAATAAGTTTTTTCTTCCCTTTAAAACACTCGAGTTTCGCAGTAACATAAACAGATACCAACATATTTATCTAATGTGAGGTTTAACCGTATTCACAAATTTGTTACAAAACGCGCTTACCGCAAACCGCACAGATATTGGCAGTTGGTGGCCCCTCCTCAGTATTGAGATATTCTGGTGTAAAGTACGCACTTGAGTTTGGCACTTCAGTGTAACGCCTTTGTTGTAACTTTAACATTTACCTTTGCCGTATCACCGCTTGGTGTTGACTTTGTCGACACGCGAAACGCCGCCACTCCTCGCGAACGGGTGCTGACGAGAGCGGTCGGTTTCGCGAGAAACCTATGCGGTGTTGCACCAAAGAAATTGGACGATTTTAAAATAACAAAGTCCCGTGTTAAATAATATTAGATATGTGGCCGTATTAGTTAAGTAATTGAAAAAGTAGATGACTATAATATTGTATGTATTTTAATAGAAAATTATTTGAATCAAGCGAGAAAGTATATGTACCTACATTAGTAAAACATATTTTTTTTTACAAATACATGATACACAATCACCGGCCTGTTTCCTTGATAAATTCTGTCTCAAAAATGATTAAGAAAATTGTAAAGAACCCTCTCAGTCATTCTTTACCTTGAATATAACAACATCCTTTCTAGTAGTCAGTACGGCTTTCGTAATGGTTTAGGCACTAAAAATGCCATTGCTAATTTGACAATAATCATCTCTAGTAATCTAGACAAAGGAATTATATGCACTGCAATCTTCTTAGATCTTGCCAAAGCATTTGACACTATTTCACATAAAATTCTGTTGCATAAATTACAGCGAATTGGTATCCAGGGTCAACTTTTCAAGTGGTTGGTCAGTTACCTAGAAAATAGGAGCCAAATAGTGGATATTAACGGTACTCTAGACGATCAAGCCAATATTAAATTTGGTGTACCTCAAGGAAGCACTCTAGAACCACTTTTGTTTAATGTTTATAAAAATGAGTTATGTAATAGTTACTTTGCAGACCAAATTATTGCCTTTGCAGATGATACAGTCTTATAATTTGAAGGCAAAACCTGGAATAAATCTCACAGTAATGCAGAAATTGGTATAAACAAAGTAAAAAAGCTAAACTCGAATAAAACTAAATTCATCTGCTTCAGGGCAACTCAAGCGGGTCAACCAAAAGAAATGCATAACATTCTGTACACTATAACTATATTTTTGTTTATTTAATTTTTTTATTTAATAAATTTTTAAAAGTTACAGTTTTTGACAATTTTTATAACTACCGTACTAGGCTATTGCCCGTGTTGTGGTAGTCATACATAATAAAAATATGTAAATGCAATACCTTAGTGTGGACACAACGTGTGGACAGTATAAAATATCTAGGAATTATCATAGACAAATTTCTGAGATGGGACAAACATATAGACTTAACTTCCCGAAAGGTCAGGAAACTTACACATCTTTTCAGGGCTATTAGAAATATTCTCTGCGTAAAAGAGATGAAAATAATTTGCCATGTGTAATTCCATATTATGCTTCCTTCCGTGGGGCGGTTGTAATAAAACAATACTTGATAACTAATAACTAGCACTTTTTCGATTGGAATTTTTTGAATTTGAATAAACGTCGCTCTCTAACTAGAATCCGCATCAAAAAAGTTTTATTTAAACTTTGTAAGAATTAAATCAACAATCTCATTCTAAGCGTAATTCCCATAATAAAATTAATCAAATTTTCGTTTAGAGGGTGCGAATTTGTCACGATGATTGGTAACAATCCAAACGAATCTTCAATATATATTCTTTTACACTGATGATTGGAATGGTTTTAATCGATACCAGAAAGAAAATTAGATTAGATTACTTAAGAAGTACTTACTTCAGTCGTGTGGTCTAAAGCAGTGGTCCCCAACCCCCGGGCCGCGGCCCGGTACCTGGCCATGGACCAAACTGTGCCGCGCAAGGGCCTGCTCAAAAATCAAAATTGCTTTTGAAAAAATCGAACATACCCAATAAATTTAATTATAGCTTAAAATAATTATTCCGATCCGTAACCTTCCGACAATACCTTAGAAGTAAAACAACACTACCATATGCATGAGTCGTCCTCTCCGAAGGCGGTCTTGCCGTAACTTAAATAGGGCAAATACTATTTAAACAATTTATGTCAAAAGTCGTCCTCTGTCGATCGAAGATCGAGTCGAGACGTCTGTCGATAGATATTTGAGATCAAATCGATAGTTAAAAAAAAGGGATGTATATAGTTAACCGTTTTGGAAGCTTCCTTAAAGGTACGAGCTGTAAGGGACGTGGCTCTTACATTTCAATATGAATATAAATAATAACGTACCGGGAGTCTGGCAGAGCCAAAATAAAAACATTTTTTTTAAATATTTCTAATTTCTTAAATATTAGAAATTGTTAACTTGACTGACATTAAGGCATACAAAGTTTAAGCTCTTAAAACCTGAGATTGCCTTAAACATAAGCATTAAATTCCTATTGCCATTTCCGACATCCTATCTGTGTGCAGCGGGGTTTTCTGCAGTGAAAGCCACCAAAACAAAACAAATAAATAAACTGGACATAAGCAAGACACGTATACATAAGCAGCACACTATCTTCCATTACTCTCAGATGGAACCATCTCGTTTCAACGAAGCAAGCTCAGGGTTCTCATTGATTTAGCAAGTTAAAATATTAACTGTGTTTATATTCATTTTTAAGGGTAACTGTATTTTATTTGGGGGCATTTTTAAACACGATTCAATTAAAATTATTAAATCAAAACACATAAAGCATCAACATCAAATCTTTTAAAATAGAAAATAGATAAATAACTTAGAAGTTCATATATCTGTAAGATATCAGAATAAAATTAAAATCCCGTTATTAAACCCTAAGCATTCTGAAAAAAAATTTCTCTATCTTGGAAAAACATACTTTTAATCTTCCGTAGAACCTTTGTAACACAATTGTAATTTTTATTATTAAACGTGTAGAAAAAACTCATTAAATGTGCCCCCCCCACCTTTTTATCAAACATTGAAGTAAAAGTTAAGTATCAGTGCAATATTTAAGTAATAGACAAAACAATAAATACATTTAATAAATCTGCTTAATTGGACTGCCCTAAAACAGGTTAATTTCCTAGTTGGACAGCCAAATATCATTTTAATATGAAATATGTAATGTTTTTAAAAATAATAAATAAAAACAAAAAAATTATTTATTAAAGTAAAAGCCCGTATTTCCTAAATACGATCTTAACATTCTCCCCCCTTTCCCCACGCTTTCTGCCTCACAAACCATTTCCCAAAAAATGAGGCCAGAGCCACACTGGCTTCAGGCAGTCAAATAAATAAAACAAAATCATTTTCCATTGAAATATTAAAGATTTTGCCAAATTGGCAACACATTTCAGAAACATCAAAATACCATCATATCAAATGCTCCCTTAAGGCGATTTTATTTATTCTCCCATTGCGAATCACACAACAGCAAATTAAACCTAATACTCGTAAATTTAAATAAGAAAATATTAAACTTTCGGTTCTCCACTCTCATTATTTTGATCTGTGCTTCGTTATTCAGCGACTAAATGTTTTCTGTGTAAGTGTTTAGAGCAATTTCATGTTCAAATTAGAAATTCTTCAGAAGGTTTTGAACATGTTTTCATGTTAACCATTGAGTAAATACCCCCTTTATTTAATACCTACAAAAATATTGCAACGTGGACGTGCTTGCGTGCCAAAACCCCAAAAAATGTTGAAAATGTTACGAATTCTTTTGAAGAAACGATTAAATGTTTTGGTTGTGACGACTCAATACAATACACTGTAATACTTAAGTATAGGTAACTAACTATTAACGAAAATACCGACAAAGTTGATAGGTGTGTGGTTAATAACTTTGAATTGCTTCTCATTTTCTTCGCAATCTTCACGCTTCAGTTGGTCTACGCAGTATAAACGTAAGAGTGACATCGACCTCGCTACTGAATTATCAATATCATCGGACGCCGACTCATAATTGACTAAAGACCTAAAAGTAATAATTAGGTACCGGTTTCGAATTGGAAAACATTGGCAACATGGAAAAAATTACATGTGTCATGGAAACTAACACCAGTAGTGCAAAATATAGAAACTTTTAATAAGAATATGAGGGAAGCGTTGCATGTGTAGAATAAACTGTGGTTTTAAGGGTGGTTTGACATCATAAAAGGTGATAAACAAGGCTTTTCAATGTCACCGTGGTCATTCAATCTATACGTTGAATTGAAGAAGGTTGTATTGGGCGCGAAATCGAGTTATCTGTACTTATGTAGCCTCTTATATGCCGATATGCGGTGCTGATTGAGTTAACAGTATGAAAGATCTACAGTCCTCGCATCTAGGGTGAACGAAATATGCACGAAGCATCAGTTAATGATAAATTAAGTCTAAAGTAATGGTGTTTGAAAGAAGCAGTACGTTAAATAATGTGCAATGAGGAATACTTGGAGCGGGTTGATAAGTTTATGTATTTGTGAAGTATGTTTACGAGAGATGGAAAGGTTAATAGAGATATTGAAAGAAGGGCAAATGCAGAAAGCACCATTAATGAAAGACTGAGCGCAGTTGGTGTTAATAAAAAAAAATTCAAATAATCGAACCTATTAGTATACATTGGAGTACCGGTACCTAACCTGGTGTACGGGCAGTGGGGCATGGAACTGGCAAAGAATGTAGACTGAATGCTGTAAGATTGAGATCCCTGTGGCGTCTATATGGTAAAACCATATATGATAGTGTAAAAATGTGGAGATTGGCTAAGAATGTTAAGCTGAATTAAGCTTAATTTAATAATATTAATAAAGTGACGCCTTGATGAATTGAACGAAGAAAGGTGTGTAATGAGAATATTTGACGCGATTGTAAATGGTATAAGAAGTAAGGGACGCCCGACGAAGATATGACACGATCACGATCAACTTAACCAAATACTTGAGTCGGGCCATGTCGAGAGTCGCAATAACAGAATAAACCACTTCACGAGGGGAACAACAAAATTATTGTCATGTAAGTCATTGAGGCAAAAAAGCAACGATCAAATAATTTTATGCCTCCAGTTATAATTTTACCAACGTAAAAATAATAACATCTCCATATCAAATCATATTTATGATGATTCATCTAATTAGCAACGTTGGAATAATTTGATACGATGAAGATTACAGTGAGCACGTAGTTAGGGAGAAAAACAACTACTTCTGAATCAGATCGAAAAGATAAATTAAGTTGAATTCAAGCAAGTCATTTATTTAACAGTGATAAAGGTAGATCTGGAATCTCGACTGAATCACCATTATACTAAGTACATGTGGAGTAAATTTATCTGAGTAAAATTAATAAAAATACACAATCACGCAGATATTACACGACGGATACGGTGGTCAGAGTATTTTCTTTATTATGTATGTTTTTATAAATAATTATCTCTTTAATTTTTTAAAAATTATATCTAATTTAAAAAAATAACTTTATATGAACAAAATCACTAATGAGTGAAAGTAAAATTTAAAATTAAAAAAAACTTCTAATTAATATATCATTCCAATACACATTTTGAATATGAAAAATGATTTTTAAAGTTTATATGTATGTCAAAAGCTTTCTCAGAAACCCGGTGTCAATGGCAACGCAAGCAGTGACTCGCGACTCGCCCTGACAGTTGCCGTGGCCAGCCGTTGCCAGTTTGCTCGGTTGTTATGTTTTTTTCTTGTTTTTTCAATATGACAGCGACAGATGACTACGATGACAGCTGATTGTTGTTCGTCTATGGTTAAACAACCTGCGATAATTACAGAAATCGTAAAATTGAGTAGGCTGTCATAGAAGTTGGGTTGGAAGCCAGCCGGTTTTAGTTTGGTTTCAGTTGCCTCGTTAACGGAGGCACTAATTTCTGAGCGTCCCTAATTATTTTTTAATGATCCTAAGGCAAATATTTTATAATTACTTAATAACAAATACTTATAAAATACTTTCAGTTTCCCAAATCCTATAATAATTATTATATCCCGTGATCTTTCACGGGTCTGGGATAATATATGTAATCCCTACGTAATATGAGTACTTACATTATCTTAGATGTAATGTATGCCATGTACAATGTACATACCAACATAAAAATTATATATTTAACTAGCTTCTGCCCGCGACTTCGTCTGCGTAGGATTATTACTTCGATTAGTCTATTTTCTTTTGGTAAGTCCCATCTATGTTTATACCAAAATTATTAACCTATTTATTTAAAATACTTATAATTCTTGATTCCACTCAAGGGTGAGTACTTCAAATAAATTCACTAATTTAAATATTTTCTAAAATAGAATTTTGGTTTTACAATCATTGTATTTCAAAATGTCATTCTCAAATTTTGACATTTTCTAGTAAACAATAATAATTATTTGTAATACATGGAAAATAGCAAGCTTTGGGTATAATGATGTATGAACTATATTATTGTAAAGTTTCATTAAAGTCCATTCAGTGGTTTTTGCGTGAAAGAGTAAAAAACGTACATACATCCATACAAACTTTCGCGTTTATAATATTAGTAAGATGGTGTTCTTCCAAGATCTTAATACTTACCTACTAGCTTCAACAGTCTTCAAGAGAACGAGAGATAATAATTTTGAAACTAAAAAAGATATTTGAATATTGCCAAACAAAATGACCGTAAAAGAGTAAGGCGCTCCGCCCACTGAGGCAACTAAAAACCAACTAAAACCGGCTGTTTCTCTGTCTTGATTGGTCAAAAAGCTTGGTTAACCATAGAAGAAGAATAATCAGCTGACAGTTGGCAACTATCAATGGCCGCCCAGGGCAACCAGTAGAGCAAGTCGCAAGTCACCGCTTGCGTTACCATTGACAACGGGGTTTTGTGTGATTGTGTATGTGCGGGCCATCACATTGTCATACAAAGACAGTTGGCAGTTGAGAGTTTTCAGTTGCCTGAGTGGGCGGAGGCGCTAATCCCTTCTATTGTTCAAAATTTAATTTAAAAAATACTACTCGTATCTATACTCGTGGGTACCTACCTCGTACATTAATAATCTAAGTAGATATTTTTTAATTGTTACATTATTCATTATTTTTTTTACTGACCTAGTGGTGAAACGTAGAACACGTAGAAAAAACATCTGAATTACTCTTCATATCGCGCCTAAAGAAGTTTTACTTAAAAAATGAATGATTTTGATTACCCCATTTTTTCCTCCTAAAATTGTTCGCTTATAGATTTATATATTGATATTACTTATCTACATATCCACTTACACATAATATCTTTCCTAATGCTTGCAATGTAGCTTGTAGCTGAGCGCATTATCAACTATTTAAAAAAAATGTTGCAGTGGAGTTCGACGATTACGAGCTATTAATTATTATCATCCGGTAGAACCCTTCGAAACTCCCGTCCAAAAATTGTAAGGCCAGGATTACTTGCAAAAACGTTAGATTCCGACACGAGAATGACTGACTCAGTGATTCCGTACCATTATTCGGTTTTCTGGGCGACAACGGTACACCATACACTAACAACCGAATGATAAACAGAATTATTATTATTATTGAAGGTATAGGTAGACCCGTCCTAACCTCTCCCTCTTCCATGCACAAAGTGGCATGTGAAAGAAAGAGAGTTACGCTGGAGTTGATGGTTGGAGGACCTGGTAGGAATAGGTAGTATAAAAAGAAGCCGGTATAATCCCAGAGGTCAGACATCGGAAGATGACTGCGGGGATTGACGATGGGAGATCAGGGCGATGATTGATGATGCAGCCGATGATTGAATTGTTGATTTGTGAAGAAAGCAGCGCCATCGCCAATAGAACCATTGAACATGAATACTCAACACGGTACGTCTTCATTTGGACCCAATTCAGGGTTGCCAGCCTCCAATATAATATATTTTATTAATTTCTTCTGTTGATGGGTAGACGATGTGGGTACCTATTGACGTGAAAACAGTTTTATAATATACTAGTGAGTTCCTGGAAAATATTTTTTCCCTGCGTGTCCTTTACCATTCGTTTTGTAAGTATTTGGCATCCTTCAAAAATATCTAGAGTTGTCAATTCTTGGCGAAAATATAACCCGAAGCTTCAGAAATTCAAGAACATTTTGTTATTTTGGTTTTTTTAAAAAATGAGTGCTGTCTAACCTTTACGCGCGGTTGAAGTAAAACTTATTGGCTGTTGTGGTAGGTATTACTATTCTAGCGAAGGCGAGAACCCTATTACCTGATTTACTCGTCATTAACATTTTACTTAAAAAAAAACGTTTTTAAGAAATGAATCAATCACGTATTTTCGTAATTTAAGTTTAAATTTGTCATAGGTATATAGCCATTACGGGAAGTGTTTTATTTGAGTACCGCACAAGAGTTCCAACTGCTCCCAAGCGACTGGAGCCAGTGAGAGTATGGCATCCCCAATTGGGTTTGTTGTTGTGAGACTGAAATGGCATCTCCAATTATGTTATGTTGTTGTGAGACTGAAGTTTGTGATAGAGAGGTGAGGGGAGATATAGGGAATAGGAAGGTGGGGAAGTATCATTTGAGCCACGTTTAGACACTGAACAGTTGTCCTTCACCAATTAATATCTCAATTTAAAAAATATATGTTGTTAGTAAATATATTTAATAAAAATAATTGACTTATTTTGTGTAAAACCACGAGTTTTAATTCATTTACTTAGCGATCGATTTCGCTTTGCTCAAGCATCATCAGGATACAAATGAATACTAAACATGAAATACGAAGTTTGTGTTTATATTACATAAATACAGAGGAAAAAAATGACATAAAAATATGACAAGCAGTGAGGATACATTTACATCAGTGAGGATAATTATGCAGACTAATGGGATTATAAATATAAATAATATTCAATCTTCGCAAAATCATTTTATGCCGTCATTTTGAATGAGATGAAATAAATAACTTTGTGTACACCACTGTATAATCACAATTATCGACATGTTTCGAAACCGATAGTTTCTTTGTCAGGATAATAACGACATGAATAAAAATAACAAATGAAACAAACAAGTATAGACTAATAAGTACTATAGAAAACTATTATAGAAGAAACCATCGGTTTCAAAACATGTTGATAATCGTGATTTTAAAGTGGTGTACACAAAGTTATTTGTTTCATCAAATGTGAAATCTGTTTAATTACAAGTTAGATTCATAGAATTTTATGATAGTTATATAAAATTAAAATAAATATTCCTCCGAAGACCCTGCTGATATCCGATATAACCCTTAATTTATGAAATATTGTTGAAAGGTCTAGCCCGGGATTTTGTTGAATACTAAAAAATATCAGATTAAATCTCTGATATTGAAAGGGAAATAAATTGATCTGACATTTTTAAACATTTGAACTCATTCCCCTGATAGTCCAGTCAAGATGTACATCCGTGCTTGCAAAAGGTCCGATCTTTCTGAATTTTTTATATGTTGTTAGGACCTAAACCAATATTAAAAAAACAAATTTGCAATTTCCAAAGTGCTGTGCGAGCGGCGGTGTACCCAAAAAACCATGAAATTTTCGGACTTTTTTCAGTTTTTGCTCAATATCTCAGTGAAGGAAGGGTCTGACCGGTATAGTTGTTCAACACTATTTTAAAGTAGACTAAATTTGCTACAATTTGAGACCAATGGGAGTTCTATACAGCAATTAGTTTTTAAGATACAGTTCTTCGAAAATCAACAACTTTTTCCAAAAAATGATTTTTTCTCGAAATGGTCACTTATTTTGTGAAATATTTTCTAAAATACGCATCCCACATCAAATATTACAAGATATTAAGTTGTAGTAAATTTAATTTGCTTTCATTTGAGACTAGATTGGTACCTGTAGGCCCGGCGGTTCACTAAAAAATTCAAAAATGGCAGATAACGGACGGATTTTCCCCAAGTGTTTTCGTTGTCCCCTCCCTTGACCTCCTTACCAGCACCCGGCTCTTCCAGGGCAGCTCTCAGAGTGTTGCGAAATGTCTATCCGTCCGAGCGTGTGTTTTGTGTGTCATGAGGACCTCGATACATGTCCTGTTGTGATCATCAAAGAACGAGGAATTCGAACACTAATTGAAGTGAGTCAAAAGCGTGGTCTCACAGAAAATAAAAATTTCCTCTAAAATTTCAACCAGGAAGAGATATCCAGCTGTGTGTAACGTTGAAGGAAGGGATTCTGCTTCCCAACCGAAGACTTTATCGACAAGATTATCAAGTAAACTGGGTCCTACCTTGAGAGGGATTTGAATTTTGTGTGGTGATGATGCTATCACTGAATAATTTCTCGGGCAACAAAGCAAACTGCCCTTGGCAAGAAGGAATGTGGTCCGTACAGTTGAAAAAATGGGCATGAGGCAAACTATTTTAGATACAGCTAAACGCCGAGGTGACGATTGGAGGAGCGCCTCCTCGCCATTGGCGACCTGGTTGCTGCAGACGGAACCCACAGATTGTGCTACGTGAGCCTATTAAGATTACCACCTGCTCCTGGGAATAAGAGAGGGTATCGTCCAGCCAGTAATTCTGAAGAAGCGATGGAGTATGTGTACGATTACTTATTGGAAAACAGTGATGAATGCCATTTTTATTTATCACACCTTCTGCAGCAAATTAGGGGTGATTGTATCCCTGATGTCAGAACAGCGAAAACTTACCATCAAAAACGTTTTAGCTCCAACAAAGGGACACTCGTCTGCTTCATAAACACCGGCCATAAAATTTTGTATGATGATTGGTACAAGGAACAAAAAGGCGGTGTGCAGCAAGAGCGGTTGAGAGTTGTGAAGGCAGCAGCAGAAATCATCGTTGAAGATACCCGCACACAAGTGTATAAAACCAGTCAGTATCCCACCTCGGAGTATTTTTTTAACAATGTTGATTCTGTCATCCCTGAGTCAGTACAGCTATTTTTTGAGACTGTTGTTGTCAAATACATGCGTTTCCTCCTTGAAACATGGAAGAAGAAGTGTGTGTTATTACTCATGCTCTGATAGTGCTGTACGAACTCGATCTTTTGTTTCCTCCCTTCTGATTGGAATTAATACGTACTTTTACCGAAAATATGTGCGCTGCGTTGGGGTTATCCTGTTCTTATTCAGTAGCTGTGCAGCTTGAAACTTCGGCGATCTTGCGAGATGAATCCTCACCACCAATAGGAAAAGAAGATTTTATCCAAAGATAAATTTGTTCTCTGACATTACGGAGGTGAACGTTAACACCCTAGATAGTGATAACGCATTTCATGAGATGGAAGGCATTATGTGCGTGACCCGCCCGAGAGCAGTAATGCGAGACAAAAACATCCCACGTATGCAGAACTATGTTTCTGCTCAAAATGTGACCTCCAGCAGTGAAGTACAAATCAAATGAAGTACAAACGGCGCTTTCGTGGGAGAAGACGCCGACCTGCTCGTTCTTCTCAATGGTTTAGGCGCTAAAGAGACAAAAGTCTACGTACAGAAGAGCACGAAGGGCGAAGCTGGTTGCTGTCACTACTCTACGACCTGCTACAACCACCAGGGGTGCTAGCATGGTAGTCATTGTAAACTGTCACCAATTCGTTTGCGATCTACAGTTGTCCTAGGGAACGATGAGAAGTTACCGACAATCGGTCGGTAACTTCATATCGATCGACCGTGCTAGGGGTGCAGGGACGTTATATACTATTCACCCAAGCGTCTACCGGGTGCGATACTATAACAGCACCGTTTGGCCAAGGAAAGACCAAAATCACCACACTCCTGAGCAAGAGTGAACCACTTGCTGAGCAAGTGGAGGTCGTCCTTCGTCCACCCCAAAAGCCGTGAGAGAAGCAGACATCAAGTGCTTTGTGGCTTCATATGGGGGTGACATCGCGAGGGATACTTTGGATTTCCTGAGATATAAGACGTTTGTCACTTCAACGAGTATAAACCTCGTCCGTTGCCACAGGCCATATGCCGCAGGCCACCATGCAGCAAGGTGCTACCTCCAAGTGCAGAAGTAGCGGTGTGTCAACTAGAATCCCACTGATTGGGGGTGGAAGCTCTCTTCTCGGGGACTCACCCTCATCCCCAACACCGTTAATTCCGCACCTCCTGCACTTCTGCGAAAAATTTCATGTAAATGCAAGAAAGGGTGCTCTGGGAGCTGTGCAGATGCAGAAAGGATGGACTCCACTGCTCAGTCCTCTGGCAAGTTGTGCATGGTACACGATAAAGATGACCCGACTGCGGACTGGACGCCTTTCCCAGCGTCCATCACAGCCTTCGAGACACCATTTTCGTGCGAGCCCAAGCCCGTGCCATCTAAGATAAAAAGAATGGCATGATTTGGCCATCAAAACACAATCCTACATGATTTATATTAGTTTTCTTTTTTGAGTAAATGTAATTTGTCCTTATAGTAGGTACCATGATGTTTGTACAAGTATTTTAGTATGTAGGTATGTAAAACAATGTTTGATGATCACTAATTTCCGATAGGTAAATTATCTTATTCTTTTTCCATCAAACAATTTGTTAACAATAACAAAAATAAATAAATTGTAACTGTTTGATAAGTAAAGCCATAAAAAGACGTGGGATCAGTTTATTTTCAATTCCCCCAAAACCCACTTTGACTTTGGTTATCTGCAAGTTTTGAGAGAACCGCTGGGCCTACAAGTAGCAATTTGATTTCAAATGAAAGCTAATTAAATTTACTACAACTTCATTTCATATAATATTTGAGGTGGGAATCGTATTTTAGAAAATATTTCACAAAATAAGTGACCATTTCGAGAAAAAATCATTTTTTGGAAAAAATTGTTGATTTTCGAAGAACTGTATCTTAAAAACCAATTGCTGTATAGAACTCCCTTTGGTCTCAAATTGTAGCAAATTTAGTCTACTTTAAAATAGTGTTGAACAACTATACCGGTCAGACCCTTCCTTCACTGAGATATTGAGCAAAAACTGAAAAAAGTCCGAAAATTTCATGGTTTTTTGGGTACACCGCCGCTCGCACAGCACTTTGGAAATTGCAAATTTGTTTTTTTAATATTGGTTTAGGTCCTAACAACATATAAAAAATTCAGAAAGATCGGACCTTTTGCAAGCACGACCCCCTTTTCATGTTTAACTTGACTGGACTATGACGGTGGTAGGAAGGTACCTACTTCAAACTCGAAGATTCACGCCGTAAAATATTAAAGTTGTGAAATATTCATAACAATATGTCAGATTCCTGCATTTTGGTGCTTGCTCGCACTGCTAATAATAATTGAATTTATGAAAACTCAAAGAAGATAAAACATATAGTTTATTTACAAATAAGTATGTTAGTACATTTATTTATACAAGGTATCCAGAAACTCGTAGTAGGTAGAGACAGAAAACTCACATTTGGAGTCTATTGCGCAGTAAAACTTAAGATTTAAGCTTTCGTTTTCGAGCAAATCGGGTCCAAATTTTGATATTTATTTTCGACGCTGAAAAGAAATCAATAGCTAGGGTTTATACCAGCTGTAATATATTTGAAGGCGAGATCCCTTTGAAAATATAAACAAACACAGATGGCAGTAATGGTCCGAATGTCATTTCCGTTTGAGAACGTTATTTCCGTCCGAATCTGAATTACTCGTCATATCGCGCCTAAAGAAGTTTTACTTCAATTTTTTTTATTTTTTTTTTTATTATTATATCGGGGGGACAACTTGTCGCGTCACTAAGTATTTGTATTACATATTTTAGCACAATGTGTGATTTCGCTTTGAATTGTTGTTTACACCTTCCAAGAGTGATGTTAGTAGATTAAAGTATAGAAGCCGTCAGCAGTTCGAGTGCAAGTCTTCCCAGAACAGCACTTGAGGTCGGGGCGTGACGCAGGTCTTAGTCTGACAAAACATCCTAATATTATATATCTCCCGTCCTCTGGTGGCTGTGGGCAGTAGGCAGTAGGCAGTAGGTACTCCAGTCCCAACTCCCAGACGCGTAACACAACTGTATTGTATTGTATGTTCTAGGACGAGGAGTATTACACAAGAGCCAAACTAGACCAGGGGTCGGGGAACGTCGGTAATACACGCAAAACGGATTAAAAATAAATAAAATTATCGCTCGATACTTGATAAATACATAGTTATAGGTAATAGCTTTTTCTTCTTCTTCTTCTACCCCTTGTCCTATTCGGGTCGGGGACCCATTCGACAAGGCTCCTCCATACGTCCCTGTCTTGCGCCGATTGTTCGGCCTCCGTCCATGGCAAACCCATTCTCTCCTCAGACAGTTTCTTGAGTTGCCTCGCCCAACTGTGTCTGGGGCGGCCTACTGGACGTCTTCCCTCTGGAATGGCACTCAGTATTTTCCTCGGATTTCGGCCATCATTATTATCAATTTATTTAATATGACGACCGTGAACCGACAATAACTCGCATTTTTTACGATTAAAAATAAACCATTGTGTTACAAATCATACTAAATCCTAATTCTATATATTTAAATATTATTTATGGAAATCAACAAAGATACTAATTTCGGCTGCCTGTGTTGTGCATTAGTTCTGTGTGAAATCTGGTTTTGATTGTGTTTAGAATTCAAACCAGCGATATAGTACATACCTATCTTTTTACATAATATTAAAAAAAAAAAACCGATAATAGGCCACTTGCATCATATTCTTGGTCTTAAACATATAACTTGATATTGTGTCTCTTGTTTGATATTATCCAAATGTTGTGATTTAAATTATACTTGTAATATTTGATTTTGTTAAAACAGCATTATTACCATTAGGTACACCCCTAAGACAGCGGCTCTGAGCGGCTACGGAAGGACTGTACGATGTTCACTTCCTAACAACTGTAGGTACCGTTTTGTTTTGACATATTATCTAATTGCGGTTCCAATTAAATTGATATTATTACGTCTCATAGAAATCGTTGTGTTTCCCTAATGCTGGGGCCGCACCTACGTTTTGACATTACAAAAATTGAAACAACGAATGTTTTGAATTGCGAATGTTCGTGACGATAGCCGATAATAGCCGGTCACATTTGCGCGTATCGTGTCATAGCACGAAGCTTCGTGACGAAACACGCAGGTGCGGCCCGGGCATTACTATCCTAGTGAGAAGTATGATCTAAACAATATTGAAAAGGGAATGCAACACGCCATACATTCAAATGTAAAAGTTAACCACAAAATAATTGAAATGTATACCTATATGAGACCAAAGTTTCCGACCGCAATTTGAAAAACAAATTTTTAAATTTTATAAATTTTTCATGATTTTTTTTACATGAAACGACAAAAAAGTGAGGTGACCATAACGTTTAAAATTCATTTTTCTAATCTTAATATATAAAACAAAGTCGGGTTAGTTACACCATTTATAACTCAAGAACGGCTGGATCGATTTTTATGATCTTTGATTTGTTGGATTTGTCTCCGTTCCGATTAACATAATAACCATTAAAACGGAAAAAATCACGGGAAAAATAATTATGAAGAAAATATTTTTTTTCATTTATTTTGTATGGAACGGCTTTTCAAATAATGTGCGTTGGTCGACATAATTTGAATCAATTCGAACAGCTAATAAATTAAGCACAACATTTATTTAACACAACAACAGTAATTTTTCTTAACCATTTTTCTAAGAAAATATATATTTGTTTTAATTTTTTTTCGTAACCAGTAATTTTAGTTAGAAAAAAACGTAATAATTTTATCCTCTGACAAAATACGCCAAATTTTTTAACAGTATTTTCCTAGTTATTATAAAATCCCTGCAAGTAGCCTATTATTTTAATCAGGTATCTCGTTTTCAAGTTTTGATCTAATGTGACAAGAATTTAGGCTATGCTGTAATTTTGAAGCAGGTGATAATCGGAAACAGATTTAATTTTAGGAAAAATTTTAAGAACAAAACTTTGTGAAACAAAGTCATTCACGAACCCTGTGGTACACCAGAAGTTACGTCAACTAAAAACGAATGTACAAATACATTAATGTAAGACGTGAAAAAACATAGTTACAACCATTGAAGCTCACACAATGTTTGAAATGTGCTAATTTTCTTGAAGCCAGAGTTCACCTCGAGGATTTTCTCTTTACGCTATTCCGTCTAAACGTGTAGTCGACAAATTAAACGTACTATGTTAAATACTATGTGTTATATTATTTTAAATATCCTAGAGTTAAATGTGTAGGAATATCGTTATAAAAAGTTTTTCTTTAGGCGCGATTTGACGAGTAATTTAGGTAATTTTTCGGACGGAAATAACTTTCTACTATCGGTACAGTTACTGCCAGGGTTCTCGCCTTAGCTAGAATAGTAATACCTGTCACAAGTCAAAGAAGTTTTACTTCAACAGATTAAAGAACCAAACGTCATTCTTTTTTTAACTTCGCCTGCAATACTTCATATTTCCTATACCTACATTATTTTAATCTCCGTGTTTCAAACCTGATCTGATAAACTTCGCGTTTGAAACCTACGTGGTTAATTAAAAAATTCAACCTATTTTTAATACAATATAATATAATTTCATCCTATATTAAATGTAAGCGTAAAGCAATCACCGAGTCATTTTCTTATTTTCAAGCCCACGGAGTAGGTAAAGTAAATACAGTTGCATTTCCAAAAAAAGTTCTCGTACCCATGAAGTAGACAAACAATGCCGTGGTTGAGTAGTCGAGCAGGCGAGTCGATGGCGTGAAAATCCGAGCGCCACCACCTTATAGAGACATAACCTCTCGGCCGCAATTACCGGAATACTTTGTGCGAGAAATACGCCGAATCATTTATAAGTGCTGCCCCATCAGCAGCATCCCAGGGTCCTCCGTTCACACGATGTACATGACGGTGGCGATGCGATGTTAGCGAGCATTCACTGCCCCGATGCATTATTTCATTACAGAATTTAGTGTGATGATAAACGCCTCGAGTATAATGGAGACGAGGCGAACGGATTATGAATAAAGGTAAAGTGATCGTGAGTGATTGACCCGAAATCAGCTTCTCGGAATCAAACTCCGGAGTGCAAAGAATGTAAGCTATGGCTTAAGTATTTGAACGGTTTGATTTATGGTTTTTACGGTAGCTTTAAATCAGTTTACTGTATGATCTGAGAAAATAAATCATTACTTACTGTGTTTTTTGACTTCAATATGTTCAGTGAGCGTTGAGCGTATATCCAATATGATGAATCATTTGCTTACAAAACGTCACGTTAGAAACGCTAATATAAAATGGAAAAATTAATGCATATAATAATAGACAAAACAGTTTATATTCAGATAGGCATCTACCTTTGGATAAAAAAATATTACAATTAATCTTAAAAAATCATTATCCTAACGAATACAGTAATTACCTCCTAAATACCACTCTTATTAATGTTATTTATTTTTGGGGTGTCATGCCGTGTTACACTATCTCTTTCTTTAGCCAACGTTGTCCGAAACGTTGGCTAAAGAAGGAGTTAGAGTAACACGGCATAACACCCCAAAAATAAATAACAAAAATGCATGTTTATATTTTCATAATATTCTGTGAATATTCTCTTATGTGCTTAACTACTCTTCGGTCATTTTGGCTTCCGGATCTGTTTCCTAGGGTCAGATATTCTCCTGGCACTCTTTCTTCTGTGACATTTCCAAACCATCTAAGCGTTCCGTTCTTAATCATACCCATTAAACTCAGCCTTGCATCATTTCCGGATCCTCACATTTGTAAAACATCAAAAATGGTTTTATAGCATACATACAGCTTCAAGAAGACACTTGTCATCATTCAATCAACTTCCACCCTTTCTCTGCCAGTTACATGCCTCATTGCCAAACATCAGCGATTATATCAGCACTTAAATTAAACGATCAATATTTTCCTAACGTGAATCCCAAATCAGAGTACTTGTCAGTAATAACACAGATAACAATAAGCAAACATGGCAGATTATAAAAGTCCACTTGATTCCGGTTTTGTGACCAATTCTGGCTCCCGGATCTGTTCCACCCCTTATTTGCTCAGCGAGTGTAGGTCCCCTGTCTAGTTCTGCCAGCCCCTCCAGCAAACTATGCTCCCGACTATTTACCCGGTAGATTAAAACGTCGGGCGTGTTCTGGTAAGTGGATAATGCATATAATAATCGTGTCATGATTACGATTCATGACCTCAATAAATCACCGCACTTTTTTCGGTTGTTTAAAGCGTGCAACAATGGCGTTCTTCAGCACGACAAATAGATTTGAACAATGCATATTATTTATTGTAGTTATTATTCATAACGCTCACAATAACCGGTTGTTTCTTTCTTTAATGTAAGGGCTCAGTGGCACTCCAATTTCAACACACTTTCAAGTTGATATTGAGCAGCTGGACAATTAATAAGCGTGTGTTTATATTTTTTACTTACCGTATTGTTAACTAATTGCAAACATTTGAACGAAATACAATTGTACCTACTTGAAATGTTTTCCCTAAGCTTTGCATTATTTTAAACATTTCTAGGTATGTGCGTACTCTTACAAAGTGGTCTCAATATTTTGTGTAACCAAGGATAATGGAATTGACGCCGCTGCTCCCAGCGGAGGCCCTAGCACGCTAGCTCTATATCGATCGGTAGGCTAACTATCGGTAACTTCTCATCGTTCCCTAGCATGACTACAGATCGCCAACGAATAAGTGACAGTTCACAATGACTAAGTGTCCTTAACATATTCGACATCAACTGTTGTTTGTACGTTAGCGATGTGCAGTTGTCCTAGGGAACGATGAGAAGTTACCGATAGTTATCCTACCGATCGATATAAAGCAAGCGTGCTAGGGCCTCAGATGTCTTCTTCAATCGGAGGTTGACTATTGTTAAGGCTTCATCTTATTGAATGAGCATAAGTCCTATTCTGACTCGACCACTTTGCAGTTTTGTAAATTTGTTCCGTGTTCGGTCATTCCTGTCAATGTGGTGGCTGTGTTTGATGGTACCTTTTTTATTCCGACAGAGCGCATGGATATTGCGACTGTTGCAAGTCAACAACCTGCAAGTAGATTTTTTTTTTACTGTAGCTCTACAAAAGAGGCTTGGAGAATTTTAAAATCCCTCCGGGATCATTGGAGATACTGTGTGGAAGATATTTTAAGGAAAAGGAAGGAGTGGAAGTTCTGTAAAGGAAAAAGTTATTAAAGGTGGGTAGGAATTTGGAGGTCAATGTGTCCAGGAGTGTACGAATGGTACGAATCCATCCATCCCACTGCGTTGCAAGGCTAGGATCGAGAGAGTCCGGCTGGAAAGTTCAAAAGATTTCCCTCAACCAGTCTCTCCGAATCCGGGTGCTACGCAGTAGGTGGGCGAAAACATCCGCCTTATAATTATAGTAAATAAAAATATGTAGAGATTGCATTATTAAATTATAATATATCACCGTTTTCATTGAAAAATCACCTCAATGGCGCTTTCAACTTAATTTACTATGAAATTATAACTAATAACTTACAACTAAGATTTATAACTAGTGACTTACAACTAAGACTTAACTTACTAGCAACTTTGTACTCAGACTGTGACTGAGTGATACTATGACTAGTGACTTACATCTAGGACGTATTTTAACTATTGACTTACAACAGAGACGTGACTAAGTAAAGATGCATTCCATTTCCAGAGCACAAATATTGGATTGTGGCGGATTGGACCACAATTCTTCGCTCCTCGCGAATTTTCCGCACACTGAAAAAATACTCTGATAGAAGTGTGTCGCGTTGTTTTCGTATCGCCCAAAGTAAGCTTATATTTTCCTTACTTCTGCTAAAATTGATCGAACATTTTAAAAATCCAATATTCTTTCTTGGACCGAAAATCAATTTCATTGCTCAAGGTATTTTGTAAATATGTAAGTATTTTACTTCGGATTGTTATAGATCACGCTGACTAATTATTAAAATGTGGAATTCTATGAATTGTAAATGAACACGGGCCTGATGTGCCGCAATAGAACTTTATCTCAGCACACACTCCTTGCTACATTCACAATCATACATTGTCCCAAATACAAATTATTACATTTCAGGGCAATATTCAACATGTGCAGTATGATATCAGAAAATAAGAGTTTTGTATAAAATATTAACAATATGTATCTAAGTTTTAAAAAATGATTATTTAATTTAATTTCTTTATTATGATTGGTCAATAAATACAATGCATTTGAGTAAGGATTTTATTGAATTCTTATGGCTTGGTGAATGTGAATTAGGTGTCATAAATTGATATCCATTTCTCTTAAGTATTATTCCTGATTTTTTTTTTTGAGATTATACATTTTAAAATTAGATACATTTGGTACTGGAAACAGTTTGAAAACGTATATTTTATAGTATTTGATGCATTTAATCAACCTAATTTGACATAACGGCCATTGTTCCCAATGTTTCAGTCGATCAATCTGGGTCTCCGATCAGTTACGTAATTTGTTTAGTAACGCCCTGTTGGTCAGAGAGTTGCGTGGAGCCAAATTTCAGCCCCACAAGTAAAATTCAGCAGAATTGGGGAAAATGACTGTTAAACTTACAACTAAGATTTATAGCTAGTGGCTTACAACTGAGATTTATAACTAGTGACTTAGAATTAAGACTTAAAGCAAGCAAATAAGTTCTCAGACTTATGTCTACATATATCTAGTGACTAACACGTAAGACTTACCTATAGCTATTGACTTACAGTAAAATCTCAAAGTGATCACATGGCTTGATCACATCGAGAGATGTCATGTCTTGTCCCAGACGCCATGCTGCATTCACATTCATACACTCTTGATTTTAACCTTACAAGTAGATCGTGCCTCTCTTCCTCAGGCTTCCGACTTGTGATAATCTGTTCAGTTCCTCCGCGTATCAATATTTGCCCGTGTGGGGATGCGAGTGGGGTCGCGAGTGGGAACGCTCGGGATGGATTAGAACGCGCTGCCAAAGGAATCGGTGCCGCTTAAATCACTCGTGTTTTTATTCAACGGCTAATTTGGGGGTAGGTGAAAGGGGTTGGGATTTGGTATCGCTTTGAATAATTATCGGAGCATATGAATTATGATGTAAACATTTCTCGGTGCGCATACAAACAGGATATCCATGATCAAACATGGTTGGCTGCGATATAATATTATAATACAGTTTTGTATTCAATGTATTTCTTTATACCTCAATATCACGAGCTATTTTTAACATAATATAAGCATTCTTATGAAATAGATGCTGAAGAATCACACTGGTCACACGTTTTTGATGCGCGAGGCCAGTCTGATTCTGAAGCATCTATTTCCAAAGAAAATGTATGGTTGCAAAGTAGTCTAGATATTGTTATGCGTAGCGTAGCGTACGTACGTCGACCCAATATGTACCTACCTTAATATATATATATATATAATTCATTTATCTAATGAAATATTTGTGTGTTTTTCTTTTTTTTCCGTTGTCATTAATTTCAGTTAGAAAAAAAGTAAAACGTTCCATTTTTACAATTTTTCATTTTTGCAATTAAATTTTGAGTAGATACCTATTTAAAAAAGTATAAGTTTATTTCTAACAATAATTTTTAAAAACAGTGTTTAGTATTCGGACACATTTGGAATTATTCCATTGATTAGGATTTTATTGTATATTATATATTAATAATATTATATTTTACTAAACAACATATTATATTTCATTCTTTTCTCATACTTCCTACCTCAAAAGTAGAATTTTGAGTGCATTTCGTAGTACCTACCTAAACAAGCGTAAAATAATAGATTAGCATTTCAATATTCATGTAGGTTACCTACATGAATATTATTATTATTGAATAACATTACATTGTGTTAAATTTATTTCCAATATAATGGCCATGCAATATCAATATGGCTTCAGAAGTAAATTAAGCACTGAAGATGCAATATTCGATCTGACAAAAAAAATATACACATCTGTTGATCAAAATAAAAAAAAGTCTAGCTATATTTTTTGGACTTAAGAAAAGCGTTTGAAACGGTAAATCACAATCTACTCATGAAAAAAAATTAAACAAATAGGTTTCAAAAAAGATACACTCAAAATTCTCACTAACTATATATATCAAAGACAGAAGACAAAAAAAAAATAGGGATTTCTTACAGCACAGAAACAGTGATTAAAAAATGGAGTACCACAGGGAACTGTGCTTGGCCCAATTCTGTTTCTAATATATACATATAAATGATTTATGTAATGTTGTTATCCCTGGTAATATTGTATCTTACGCCGATGATACAGCAATAATTGTAAATGGAAAATCCTGGCCTGAAACTTTTTTAAAGGCAACAAAATGTATTGCATATGTCTAATCATGGCTAACATGTAATAAACTCTTTTTAAACTATAGTAAACATTTTACCAAATTTTTTATAAAAACAGTAAAAACAAACCTCCCAATAACCTCAAAATTAGAATACATAATGCTAACTGTAATCAAGTAACATGCACTTCTTACTTTGAACTTGGAAATGTTGAAAAGATAAAATATTTTGGTATATATATATTGACACAAATTTAAACTGGCAATCATGAATTAATAATACTGTTTCTAAATAAAGATATCTTACGTGCATATTTTACAGACTTAAGGAAGTACTCACTATAGACAAATTGAAAATGATTTATTTTTCTTTGGTGCAATCCTGAATCATGTATGGTATATTAGGATGGGATGGCGCCCTTGATACATTTATAAAACCGTTACAAATAGTCCAAAATCACATTATAAAGGTTATACATAATAGAAAGGGGACATTTTCGACAGACCAATTGTACAAGGAATCTCAACTATTCAGTCTTCGCAAATTATTTATACTACAAAGCATGAAATATTTTTTTAAAAACCAAAACAAATTCCAAAAATGTGAACCCAGAATCAATTTTAGAAAAAATCATGTATTTTATAGCCCTTAAACAAATACCAAACTAAACCAAACTCACAGTAGTTTTATTGCACCTCGTACTTTTAATCTATTACCAAAAAAAATTCAAGTAGCAACTAAACCAGCTCAATACCTAAAAGAGTTGAAATTGTGGCAGAGTAATGTAGATATTCAAGCATTATTAATTTAATCTTTACTTCATTCTAATTTTCATTTTTGTTTCTGTATTAATTTCGTTTCTGTATATTTTACTTTCTTTTCTTTTACTACATTTTTAGTAGCTTACAATTTTTATTTTTTGCTTCGATGTATTTTAAGTATTTACGTCTTGTACAATCTTTAGACAACTTTTAATTATAATCTTACCCCTTTTATTTTTTAGATTCAAATCATGGTTTATTCTTTAGATGCACTCTATTTTTAGGTACAAAAATAAAATGTAAACACTTATATTACCCACGCACAGGCTGCGCCTTAGTGGGTTTCCCTTTCTTATTATTATTGAAATGTAATGTCAATATGTAAAAAAATGTGAAAAAATAAAGGAAATAAATAAAAATAAAAACGTATCTACTAACACACATCTTCTGGAATGATACTTTTTTATTCATCAGATTTACAGGAACGGGTTTAGTTTTTCCCATAGGAAAAACTAAACCCTTTCATACACTTTTCCATATAAATGATCATCTAGTAAATCCACGTTATGCAAGTGTATTATATAAGTATAATTAATACAAAACAATACAAGAACAACACGTTAATCTACCAAACTATTATATGGGAATATAATTCACCGTCTCCAGATATTTTCATATCAGAGGGTTCGGCTCTGTGGAATTCCTAATTTGACCGATAAATCCTACTGATCCCTCAATATAAATATTTAAAAAATCTTTCGTAATTCTACATGTATTTAAAATGACTGATTTTTGCATTTTTTTATACAAATTCTTTGACAAATCTAATATGCCTAAATTTTTAATAAGAGAGCTAGGTATAATGCCAGTAGCCGAAATAACAAAAGGTAATATTTTTATAGTCTGAGAATGCCAAATTCTTTTAATTTCATTTCCTAAATCTGTATACTTTCTTATTTTTTCAGAAACAGATTTTTGAATATTACAGGAATTTGGAATAGCTACATCAATAATATAAGTTATTTTTTTAATTTTGTCATGTAAAACTATATCAGGTCTATTATGACCAATTGGTCTGTCTGTTAGTATAGTTTTATCATAGTAAATTTTAAAGAAATTATTTTTTAAAAATGAATTTGGTTCGTATTCATAATATGGTACTATATTATGACAGTCAATCAAGTTATGTTTAATTACCAAACTTTGGTGAATTATTTTTAAAACCTGATTGTGCCTAAATGTATACTCAGACGGCGCTAATATAGAACATCCTGATATAATGTGTTCTATAGTTTCCGGTTATTAGTTTTTTATATAATAAGTTAGCGTGAATAACATTACATTGTGTTTCATTTATTTCTAAGTTAACAGTCATGCAATTTGAAGCTAGTCTAGTGAGGTAGGAAGGTAGGTATAGGTAGGTAGAGATATAAGGTAGGTCAGGTGTTGCGCGTGCGCACTGCGAGCAATGCGGCCGATACGGGCATAAACTGTTATCATTAAGCGGCGCATGGATTTATGTCTTAATCACCTTTTATCCATAACTTATTCTAATAGATAGATACGCCGAGAAATAAACACTGTTATTTTGTGTAATGACCTCTGAGAGCAAGTCTATATGGGCGCTACATAAGTAACCTATTGCACATATGGTAAATAAATGAAATGAATGGCAGTGGCTGGTTTCTTTTTGAATTTTTTCAAAATATTTTTTTTTAAGTAAAACTTATTTAGGCGCGTTATGGCGAGTAATTCAGATTTTTCATACGGAAATGACGTTTAAATATCGGTACAATAACTGTCATCCTTGTTTTTTTATAATTTTAAAGGGTTCTGGCCTTCGTTAGAAAATTTTTATTATTTTTCGAATCTTGTCGACAGATGAATGATACACAATTACACCACCCCTGTTGAGTTTGATCGCTTGTATTGAGAAATTCAATAAAAATTATGAATATTCGCTCTTCATTTTTCATACAAGTTTAGAAAAATATTAAAAATATTTTAGCAAAGGCGTCTTCTTCTTCCTTGCACTGTCCCAACTCATTGCCTAGGTAGGCTGTTGGGGTCGGCTCTCCTCGTTCTCAGGTTGTAGCTTCTTCGGTTCTGGGTATCGCTCTCTTCCAGGCCGTTTCTACTTAGAATTTTTGAGCATTGAGTCATCCAGGAGTTCTTTGGTCTTCCTCTGGATGACTGTCGATGAAGCTCCATAGACATTGCCTGCTTCACTGTGTGGTCTGGTGGTCTCCGTTTTATGTGACCATACCATCTCAACTGTCGTTCCTCTAGCTTATTGTTTATGTCTGTGACACCCAGGCTACCACGAATGCGTGAACTTTTAATTTTATCTTTTAGTGACACTCCTGCTGACCATCTAAGCATTCGCATTTCTGCTGATTCAAGTTGCCTGGTGTAGGAGTTGTACATGGTCCAGCATTCGGAGCCATACATTATCGCGGGTCTAACAATAGTCTGGTATACCTTTCCTTTTAGTTTTATAGGCATTTTTGTGTCACACAGGATTCCTGTTACGGATCTAAATTTACTCCATCCCACACCTATTCTGTGGTTAACATCTGCTGCACATCCTCCATCTTTGTGGATGAGTGAGCCGAGATACTTAAATGTGTCACAGTTAGCTAATGTTACTCCATCCAGTTGCATCGAAGGAGTTACAGCATTTGTGTTTTCAAATGGCAAGTACAAATATTCAGTCTTTTTCCTGCTAATTTTTAGGCCATTATCCTCTAGGATTTTTCTCCACCTTTCCAGGCTATTTTGTAAGTCACAATGATTATCTGCTATCAGTACTACATCATCTGCAAAAAGCATAGTCTTGAGAATATTGTTGTTCATTTCTTGGATTGTTAGATAATTCATGACCATTATGAATAGCAGTGGGCTGAGGACAGATCCTTGGTGTACCCCCACTTTAATTGGAAATGTTGGTGATGTCCCTGATGTGCATCTTACTTGTGTTTCTACGTTTGTATACATATCTTGTATGGAGAGCACATATCGTTCTGGTACGTTATGAGATCTCAATGCCGCCCATATCAGGCTTCGGGGAACCCTGTCAAATGCTTTTTCCAAGTCTATAAATACCATGTGTAAGTCTTTTTTTGCATCTCGATATTTTTCTACTATGATTCTGACTGTTTGAATAGCATCTATTGTTGATTTCCCTGATACAAAGCCGCATTGATCGTCGTGTATTTTTATAATATTCCTGATTCGTGTGTTTATAATCCTCTCATAAATTTTCATGGTGTGAGACATAAGCTTTATCCCTCTATAATTGTCGCACTTCCTAGAGTCTCCCTTATTTTTGTAAAATGGAAGGAGATAACTCTTCCTAAAGTTTTCTGGCATTGGTTCTCCAGTCAATACTTTGTTATACAGGTTGCACAACCATTTATGTCCCACTTCTCCACACTCTTTCCATAATTCGGCTGGAATATTGTCTGGCCCCACTGCTTTCCCCTTTTTCATTTGTGATATGGCTACTTTAGCAAAGGCGTGTAGATCTGGAAATCAAAAACATAGTCAACAAACATGAAGATGAGGAAATCAACAAAAATGCAGACGAATAAATTAAGATGTAACACCAACACGACTACTAATCCTTAGTGAGAATACTATGAAAAAACTATTATACTTTGTATAGTAATTAATTAAAAAAATATGAGTGCGTCTAACCCTTACGCGCGGTTGTAGTAAATTTTTTTTGACTAAAAACTAAACAAAAACCAATACTTTTTAGGCGGCGGAACATTATTTTGAGAAAACCAAAAGAAACCTTGCATTTCAGTAATTCTCATGCATTTATAATTTTATTCACAAAGGGAAACTTGGGCACACAGAGCTGGTTTTAATGCCAAATAACTGATTTTGTAGGTAAATAACTGAATCATTAACACAGTTTCATTACTAGTTCACTTTTGAAAAAAGTGGAGATTAGATTGCTGTGTTTGATTCTACACACCTCATTTATAGACGGAGGGGTAAAATTTTCCTGCGATTCAGCCATTTGAATTATAAACAACACAATTTTTACTGTCACTACTGCCATTTTCATCCATTTTTGCTACCTTTCAATAGCTAGAATTCACAAGAATCAGAGCGATAAATAAAACAAACCAATATGTTCATCAAAAATATTTAGTTAAATCATATAATAAATAACAAAACATAACAAAAACATGTTGAACTTATCATATACATAAGTAAATAAAATAAACGGATGACGTCTGACGTTTGAGTTTGCTTTAACGTTTTTTTTTAATTAGTCGCACTCATTGTTGCCATACCTCCGACGTTAATATGATGAAATATAATTCGAACGTCATTTCCGATTTAAAATGTTACTTTTGCCCAGAAAAGATCTGGGTTACTCGTCGTAATCCGCCTAAAGAAGTCTTACTTCGAAAACGAACCATGCTATTAAGAATCTACTCATGAAAAAAAAGCTGTTGCGATTTTAAACAACCGCAAAATATTTATTCTAGACGAATTTGTATGTAAGCAACTAGGTAGGTATCAGCTTATGTCAATAATGTACATTTTCCTTTCATACTGGGGTTTTATTTTCGATTCATACAAAAATTCTCAAGCCACTGCACAATTATTAAAAATCAACCAAAATTAATGTTTGCAGTAAAAAATGGCTGCTGGAAAAAAACTACCTTAAGCAGTGATTTTGGTACTGAGCGTCGTAAATGGAAAAAAAGTAACACATCGTACGCCACTCCGTAGATAAATAAAGAACGTAGGTAATAATTTTGTATGCTTATAATTTGTGTCATAATAATGTGCAATATTATATGGTAAAGGTGTAGTTGCTAAGTGTATTTACTAACTAATGTCTGCATCGGGTAGGTAAATACATAAACCCGACATATGTTTTTACACACAGAATGTCATAACGTCGTCGTGCGCAACAATGTTGGGAGCGGGACAGCGGTTAATGCTGACCACTTATGAACGTATCTGCAAAGCGTCCGTTATCGCATTCATTAACCATAAAGAGAATCTGGTATTTGATTTAATTCATCGCCTGGCAGTGATGTAATTTAATTAACCGATATTGCGGTTACGACTCGAAACTGCATTCAATGAGGTGTGTGGAATAATATGAAAAAGTACGCTATAAATCAGCCATGATGGGCCCTTTATGGAACGCGACTCTACTTCGGACTACCATCATCAAAACGAAATAAAGTTGTTGATTATTTTTTAAACCATTTTGTTTTTTCACATTTATTTAGATATATATTTTTTTTATTTAAATATAAAGGTGGGTGAGTTTTTTGGACATACTTTTTATACAATACAATATAGTTATACAGTAAAAGTGGTGAATCTTTATGACATTATTTTTGGAATAGATTCAGGTACAATTTTTTTTTGTGTTTAAAGACTAGTGCCAGTTATTTAACTGAATTTGCACATTACATCAAAATTCAAAAGTTTATTTTAAGGTTCTGTAAAAGTTCTATTAAGTTCTGTTATCATTTTAGTTAAGGGACATATATTAATTACGTGAGCTATTTTTTTTTTAAATTTAGACTCCCCCCCTTGGTGAGATTAAGTGAGATTTGATGAGACCCCACCTTCCCTTCACGTAAGATTTACACTACAGTAAAATAAATGTTTTTAATAAAAGCCATTTTTTCAGCGTGCAAAATGGGACACTTCAAAAGAAGTGAAACAATTTCATAATTTTTTGTATTATCTTTATAATAATATACTTGTATTCTTTTATAATTGACGTGAGATTTTTATCGCCTCCCACTCCCCGTGAATTAAATAAGATTTTATGAGATTTTATTGGACCCCTCCTCCTCTATTTTTTGCTCAGGTTAATAATGTATGCCATAATAACAGAACTTGAATAGAACCTTTACAGATCTTAAAACTTAACTATGCTATTTAATGAACTATTCAAATTTTGTCAAACAACTGGCCTTTAGACACCAGAAAACGAAAGCTCAAATAAAAAAAATTATACCACAAAACAAATGTGAAAATAATATGCTGTAGATTCACCACTAATTTATTGATCAAGTTCTGTGAACCTCGGAATTTTTCAGGTAAAATTTAATCAAGTTCGGTCGCTTCGGGGTAACCATCAGCTGTTTTATATCTTCTAAAATCCGTCGAAGCATAAAATAGCTCCAAGTTGGTTTAACTCATAAGTTGTCATAAAAAATTCTGGGTGATAAGTAAATTCACAAGTTTTCCGCTTTAACCACTAGTTTCCAAACACCGTATACTATATTCAGTGCTGTCAGTTTACATTATCTGTACCATAACATGCATTACATATATTAATTATTGCCCATAAGCAATCAATTCTCAAAAATCTTTAAAAAAATCCCCATTTGTGGATAATTTTGACAATGTTTAACTTATACATAAGTACGTTTGAATACAACTCAATCGATGTTTATCGTCATCACTCAGTGTCCAAACTTAAACTCAGCATATTAGAACATTTACAATAGAATTAGAAATCTCCAGCGTGTGCACAGTTATCGTAAACCCACATTGTTATGATTCGGAAAACATATAAGGTTAGTAATTTATTATTTATAAACGAACGACTCATACTTTGATTAATATTTTTATTTGATGCTCTGTTATATTATATTATCGAACACATTTTTCCTTTCCGTGATAGTATGTAGGTATACCCTAACTGACATTATTTGCTTAATCCTGAAATGTTTCATGGTAGCACTAACAAGCATTTTGTCTTCTGAAATTAAATTCTTTCAAACCTTCCCCTCCCGTCCCTTTTCATCTTGCCCGCTTTCCCCCTCCCTTGATCCTCCTCTCGCGAACTACCCTTCGTTCTCCTCCTTCTCCCTACTATTTGAAATACACACACTTCTCATAGCTTAACTGTGTGAACGGCATAAATATCTCAAATTTATAAATATCATAAATATCCCCCCCCCCCATCCCCGCCACACCACCACAGCGAGTCACACCACTTTCCCGTACTATGCCGTTGGTTTCCCGCCACCCCTTCCCCTCTCGTGTTCCACTTTCCTGCGTTACCTTTCCACCTTCTCCCCTACCTCGTCCCCCACCCATGAACCCAACTCCTTCGTTTCCCTTCTCCCTATCGAATTTCCCCTCCCAATTGCTCCTTCTCACTCTTCTACTAAACTATATGTAATATATATATTTTTTTTTAAACTCGCGTGCTACTTATGGTAATTTTTTACACAAATTTAATAATCCCAGAGCTCACTATTATATACATATAGAAATCTTCGCGGATCTTCGCATAACAACTCACCAAAGTTTCATCGCAATCGGATGAATGTATAGGAAATAATTTCAATGCTAAAACTCACTTGCACTATAATAGGAACCTTCACAGGCAAGTACACGACAAATCATCTAAGTTTCATCGCAATCTGATGAATTCTTTAGGTACCGCATAAGGGACAAACAAAGAAACATTTGTTTTTAATATAAAGATATACATAAAATAGTTTCACTTGCAAAAAATACGATGAAACCGGAAGAAAATGTAAAATGGCTTCAACAAAAAACTAAAACCTGCTCGGGATGATACAATAATGTTTACGAAAATTATTCAACTTACGTTAAACTACTTTTCATTATTGTTTTGTGTTCAATCGAATCTACTTTCTCGTTCATTATTAGTTATTATATTATATATTGTGTTTGTATCTCATTCCGAGTGTTAACTTAATGGGTATCACTTAATAACATTAAAGTGCTTGTTAATCAAAGACAAATACACGAGTCCACATTAACAAAGGTGTTTCATCTTCACAAATCACAATATTAGCGTTGCGGAGAAACTCAATTATTTTCCAAACGCAGTTTTTGTTCTTAATTTTTATTCACAGCATGATTTTTCGGCGTCCGCATTTGAGTTCATTATAAAATCCATTATTTTGGTCCAACTCAACACGGTCGTAAAAACGAATGGCCCAAACTGCATAATAATTAACAGACCTAGCGGCTGGGAAATTATTTGCCACATAAAAATTTTTGGCAATGAGTAAAACAGAATTTTGGCCGATAACGCAGAAATAGCGGAGTAATTCTCACGATAAATCGGGACGATATCAATTAAATTTACGACCGCTGACATCATCGGCGAACAAACTCAAAATACCTGGTCTTTTTGGTGTTATGACATAACTAATAGATAACTCAACGCGATCATAAAACGTGTAGGTGCTTTAAATCAGCATTATATTTTACGGTTTACTTATAAATGAGGTAAACCTTTGAACAATTCATCAATTTTCAAAGTTAATTTGCCAGTTGTTGCACAATACTGAAATAATAACTCAAGAAGAAACTGTGTTTGATAGATTCACCTGTTTTAACAAACTGATTGAAATCTTTAAAATACAGACGTTGCCTTGGGTGTGAGTGCTGCCCTTGTTTTACTGGTATTTCAATAGAAGAAGCTCTGGGAAAATAGACTATAATTAAAATTGATCACGCGCCCAAATATGTGTACTGTTGACATTTGTCACACGAGAATATGTGTACTGTTGACATTTGTCACAGTTTCGCCTTCTAAGGGCATTTTCAAACTGACTGTTTGACAATATTCATGTCCATGTGAGTCAATGCCTTCAGAAGGCGAAACAGCTGTAACACGTAATTATAATTTCATAACAGAACTTGTTCATAAATAAACTGTTCTGTAAATGAAATAATTATATGAGGTATCTTAATATTATGTAAAACAAAGTCGGGTTAGTTACACCATTTATAACTCAAGAACGGCTTAACCGATTTTTAAGATCTTTGATTTGTTGGATTTGTCTCCGTCCCGATTAACAGAATAACCATTAAAAGATCAGAAAACATCACGGGAAAAATAATTATGAAGAATTTTTTTTTTTTCATATATTTTGTATGGAACGGCTTTTCAAATAATGTGCGTTGGTCGACATAATTTGAATCAATTCGGACTGTCAATGGTATAGTGTGCCGAACATTTCTTGCTTAGTCAATAGCTCAATTTCATTTTTTGAACATAGAGTAGGTATTTATTGTAACTTAATAAAAAAATAATTTATTTCAGCTCTTAAATTAAACACAACATTTATTGATTCTGAGGCGTCACGAAGTTTGCCGGGTCAGCTAGTTAAATATATAAAAAAGGAAAAATCTAAAAATTTAACTTGATAATAATAAATATGACAGGACCTTACTTTCAAATCGGAACACACACTTTTATAGCTTATTTTTGTTCGGTGGTTGTTATTTTTTCCTACTGGAGGTGACAACGAAAATCTTATATATATTTTTGATTGTTCCCTGCCCACAATATATATATATATATAGTTAAACCTACAATGAAGCTGCCAAAATAAGATGGTAATCAATCCATCGTCGCTGCTTACGCTTCGGGCGGAGAGCGAAGGGCGTTTGTACGCAGAGCACTGAACACCAGTGCCGGCTGGTGGTCATTCGTAGAGGGGATCAAAGTATAGAGAAGAAAAAGATCAACGTTTATTTACTTTTTCCTTGTTTGTCCTTACAGACGTTTTACCCAATTTCCTCTTTGGATTTTGTCACTATTGCAAATATTTTTTTAATATGTATAATGTAATAATTGACCTCTATCGTGTCGGTACGTCGGTGATAAGTTACTTCTTATAGGAGTTAGGACCCTCCAAAAATTGATAAAATTTCCTGGTTTGAACGCCATCAACAGACGTTCATTATACAAACTAGACGTTGTATATTTTATAAAGCAAAACTTACAGATATAGACTACTTTTTCTCATACATTTATTTAAAAAATATTCGAAATCGGTCCAGTTTTGGAGACGGAAAATGGGGAATTTAAAACCTTTTTAATTAAGGTATTTTATTGATTTTATTTAGGTTGTTATAAAGCTTGAGTTGCTTTCGCTCAGCTACAAGAGTAAGAGAAACAGTGACCACAACAGTTTGATAAAATACCTATTGTTAAAAGTTTCCTCTTAAGTCAGTTCCGCATTGCTGAGAATCGTGACCCCTACTTCAATTTCGGTGGTGGACAAGGCTCCTATACTCCTCAAGATTCTGCATTAAATTTGGGAAAAATCAACGTCCGGACGTTTCACCTCTTGAAGGTCTTCGTTATGCCCCTGTCACTCCATATCAAATTGAAAATTCTTCTTTTCGCTTCTGTTTCACAACCTCCTGTCACTAATCGATTTCTGAAATAAAAGCGTAAAGAAATTTTACTTCAAAAACTAAGAAAAATGATATAAACACAACAATTTTTTTTTACTAATCAGTTAGAGGAAGTGAAAAAATGAGTACGTGTAACCTTTACGCGTGGTTGATGTAAAACTTTATTATAAAAATATGTTAGCGAAGGCGAGAACCCTTTAAAAATACCGATATCGAACCTCATTTCCGTTTGAAAACGTTACGTCAAATCGCGCCTTAAGAAGTATTACTTCAAAAAAATGTTTTGTGCACCCAATAAATTTATTATGACTTTATTCTAAAGTGAAATATAAATCTTGGATGTCACGTGCACATTGCATAACGCAAAGTAAATGCCAGCGGGAAGTGCGTTGTGACAATATACGAATATTTTGGCATTGGAGATAGAGGTTATTTCATAGAATTTATTGTGCGTTCTGGATTCCGCTCCTGTGAACTGATTTTAACAGTGGTGGTTTGAGTTTAAGAGTAAAAACCTTTTTAATATTATGTATAATTCGCCTTTGGTGCTGTTTGGAAGATCACTGCGCGTACGCTCTTTAGAGTAAACCGCCACTGCTGAACACTGAAAACTGTACGCTGAACGATTTAACATGAACACCCCAATCACAAGCGGCGCGTGAGGAGGACTAAGATTAATCTTCTGTCCGAACTGGCGACAAGGATAGAAGCTGTCATTCCGGCAGGTGCAAGGGTTCACTTCAAAGACCATCATTCAGATTTGAAGCGTTTTATAAACTGGCTTTCAGCGAAAAAAAAATACAGTACTCATTTCTATTTTAATCACTTCTACATAGGATAGATACTCCTGCTTGCTTCATTCTACCGATTCCTATTACCTTCAAAAATATTTATTTACGAGTAGCAAATTTCGTTTCAACATCTCTATAGATAAGAAATCTGTTTTCCGAAGCAAAAAATAAATACCAACTGTGAGCTCTGCCTTCATGCAGATTGTACCGGTTTCTTTCAAAAATTTTACATCTACAAAACTATTTTCAGATCGAAACTCCAATTCCTATCTCGGATCTACTCGCTGTCAACACAAAATAAGGTAGAGTAAGAACCTTCAGATTGGGCAGGGGTAGGCAGAGAGGACGGACCGCCAAATAATTCGGTCTTAGCACACATTCGTCTCAAACATACTCTTCTGTGTTTTGATTCTTGACATAATCCGACGCAAAGACACAAAGTGTTTGGTTTGTTTGATCGCGTCATGTATTCCTCTGGCGTTTACGCATTGTTTATTATTTAAAATTAATGACCGACTTATTTACTAAATAATTATTAATTTATATAAACTAATTGTGTTATTATTTTCTGTTCTTGGCTGCAGGTATTGCAGTGACAAACATTTCAACTATCATGATTTATTTTTACTACCTCCTTCTTTAGCCAACGTTCCCGACAGTGTTACAGTGTCCATCATTTGGCCGTGAAAATTAAAAATCATATCGAACGTGTTGTTTTCACATAACATTACAGAAGCCAAAGCTCACACCAGTTACTCAGTGCGGTGAGCGTGCTTTCGGAGTGTCCGGATCTAAAGCCTGGAATGGGCTGCCGCATGAGTTAAGGATGATCACAGACTCGGCACTCATCTTTTCAGATAGGCTTATCTATAAAGTCAAAAATCTTTCACCCTCACACTGTAAATAACTAATTGTGAAAAAATGTAAAAAAAATATCTTATTTGTGAGTTATTTGCACATACAAATCTTCAAGTCCTATAGAGTTCTAAATTCTCCAGTCTTTCAAAATAGTTTCAATTTATTAACTCCATTTTAATATGTAATATGAAAAGAGTGATAGGGTAGCAAATGCAAAATTACGCAATGTCCAATATTTTAAATGGTGTCCTCCGTTTAAGTCGTATCTCCTCCAAGAATAAACTTTCTAATAAAAGTGTTTTTTTCGGCAGTGACATGCTAGGTAAGTACCTAGATATGTTTCTGCACCTATTTGTAAATAATAGATCTAGATACAGCCTAAGAATTCACAATAAAATGTACAGCGGCCCTTGAGGTGATTTCTCACAAAAACGGCGCTCCGCAAATTATCTAATTATTATTATTATTATTACATTTGTCACAAACTTGAAGGAAAATATCACAATTCACAAACACTGATTTCTGATCAGTCCAAATGTTTTTTTTCTTCATTATTTTGTCTCACATCGTACATTTTGCCACAAACCTATTTTTTACCACGAAATCAGTGATCCAACATCGACGTTTTAGGCCCTTGTTAGACCGGGTCGCCTGCCAGCGATGATGGATGGCGTGCCCGGCGTTGCCCGGGAGAATCTAATTCCCTTCCCATGTTCCCGGCCGAGCGCGGGCTATCCGGCCGATATCTCTATCGCCGGCCGGGCCGCGCGGCTTGAGTTCAGATTGCGTGGACGGTTGACGATACCCGGACATCGGAAGGCAAGATAAATAGTATTATTGAAGAGGAACAGGGTCGAAATTAAGAGATCACTTAATTTATTTTAAATTTATAATAATATCTAGCGACATGCGTTGCAATGCCACTCAAAGAAGAATGTTTATGGATACACGATATTTTTTGTTTTCTCCACCCTTCCACCCCCCCCCCCCCGGATTCTCCTCCAACCTTCACTTACAGCTAGACTATATGAAGACAAAAAAATTGTGTGTCTAACCTTTGCACGCGGTTGAAGTAACGGTACAATTTCTGCCATCTGCGTTTATTTTATTTTGAATATTTTTATTATTTTCCGAAATTAGGATTAAAAAATCAAGAGCGAATCTACATTCATATTTTTTCAAAGATGACATAGTCGCACAGGGAAATTACATATTATATTCCTTGGTAAAAGTCGCCAAGGCACGATTATGATTCTTCCCAGGTGCAAAACTAATGAAGCCAATTCTGATGTCCTTAAGAAAACTTACTAGGTTAATTAACTGCCTCGCGGGAAATTAAATATTTTCACATATTTCCAACACCACATTAAATTATTATTTAACCCATAACTTTTGTACCTATTTGAAACCAATTTTGTGTTCTACATACAACCTTTTACATTTATTATAATTTTCTGAATCGTTTTTGCAATTTGTTGGTTTTTGGACTGTTTTTGCAAAGTAAATGAATTAAAAAGATATGTATATACTTTAGGGAGATGCAGTACTAAGCAATGCAAAAACGTATGAGAATGGTTTAAAAATTAGATCGCTGAGTAATATTTTAGATGCTTTAGTTGAATACTGCAATTATAACACATATTTTCCTTTGAAATAATCGAAATTTTTATTTAGTCTTTAAATAAACGCATAAAAAATTATTCAGGCCTATAAAAATTGCTTGAAATATCAAAATTTTCTACTTATGGACCCCCTTTTCGGTTATGATTTTATTAATAATGTGGAAAATTTGATTCTATCGAAAATGTTCGTAAAGCATTTAAATATTTGGGCCTGAGCTTCGCATAATAAAGGTAAACATTCTTTTTGGCGACGATTTTGTTAAGAGCGATTGACCAGCGGCTGAGAATAAAAGTTTGAAAATGCTTGCAACTATACAGGGAGGTTTCAATGCGAAAGATCGATTATTCCACGTATCAATTTTTTTTAATTAAAAATTTAATATCGATTTATTTCATTCAACACTTATTTTAATATATACCTACATTCAAGTGAGCAAACAACATGCTCAAAACGCAAGATGATAAATTATTAAATGTCGTGTACTTCTTGTAAATATTTTTTAGTAGTATTTTTGATTTTTCAATAATGTCTAAACAAAATATGTGTGTAAAATTTTTTTGAAATATTTTATTTTGTAAGACCTTAAATAAATAAAAAAAACTGAGGTAGTTTTGTCACAACACACGTTCTCGGATTTATTTTTTTATGATTTTAATTTAACTAAAATTAAAATTTTGAAAACTATGTTTACTAGATTATGTATTGATTTATTTTGTTATATGATAATATGATTTGAAATTTGTAATAGAAACTTTAATAGAATCTATCGTTTGAAAATTGAACAAATCTGACAACGACCAACGGCATAACCTTAGTATATTCAAAATAAACTTAGTTTTTCAAAATTTTAAAACTGCGTGTACAAGATAAAATAACAATCTTTCGAAATCAATTTATTTTTTTTTTTGTAAAAAAGAGTCGATACGTCTAGAATTTGATTTAAGGACTAATTTCCGGTATTCTCTGGTAATACCCTCTTAACGGCCATATCCAGAATTTTATTCTACGTGGCGCATCACCATAATATACATTCTTTAAAATCTTGTCTTTGATTTTTTTTTATCAAAAAGAGTGTAAGGTGCAATCACCTAGTGATGGCGTCATGTCGGAATGAGATATTTATCAAATCACCCTTTCGGTACCTACAGACTTCACATACCACTTCACCACCGGTGCTAACGGGTACCCACCTGTTGAAAAAGTGTCACTTGTTCGAGATAACCCTCAGACAACAACGCCGAACGTCTGCAGGAAATTCGGCCTCATCTGATAAGTGTGACTTGGACGATAGTCCAGTCAGATGTCAGGTGATTTTACTTCAGAAAAGGAGCATTGTGGCGGAGTGTTTAAGAAGAGAAGATGCGTGTTAATAGGTACCTCAATATACCTTGTATTATATTTTGTGTAACTACATTTTTTAATATTATTGAAGTAAAACTTATTTAGTAATTCAGATGTTTTTCGGATAGAAATAACTTTTTAAAACGGAAATGACGTTCGGATATCTGCACAAATCAATAACTTCTATCTGTGTTTGTTTTTGTTTTTAAAAGGTTCTCGCTTTATTTTTACTAGGAGAATTTCGCTAGAAGAAGTTTTATTTCAACCGCGCGTAAATTTTAGATTCACTCATTTTTTTGTATCTTATATTGAAATTTAAGCCTTTAGTTAGTTTATTACGAGCACAACAAATCGCACTGAGGATACGTATTCTGTGAATTTTAATTTCAAAATTTGTATCATCGTTTACTTACACGTCGATCGTTTAGTGTTATCTAGCATTGTCGATCTATATAGGTTTTATCGATAATGTCGGTAACTAGACATCTTCTCCAAACATGACTGCAGACGAACAAACAACAGTTGACAACGGTTAAGTATTATTAATTTATTTGTATTTCTTGGGCATTAACTACCTATGTAACAATTTCTAGACATTTTGTTTTTCAATGTACTATCGTTACTTAAATTTTAATTTTTCAGCTACCGGTTTCGACACATCCGTGTCATTCACTAGCAAACTTAAAACTAAACTTAAAATTTAAAACAAGTACAGAAATGAATTAGACGTTATTAGGTGGGGGTGGTGGGAATAGTACATTGAAAATTAAAACTTTTCAAAACAAAATTATTAATTTAATTAATTTCGCCAAGTTTTACTTTATCATTTACAAATTACCGATTTTAACAACAACAGAAAAATCAGTGCAAACTAACAATTTTTGCCATCGCAGATCGCATAATTATTATATTGAATATTTTGTTATTGTTTTGAGTTTAATCCACCTTACTAAATTTCGGACTGCGTCAGCTAAATGAGGAGCAATAGCAACATGAAAGTGTTATTACATATTTCTAATATGAATATGTTTTTCAGTATTCATGAAATTGTTATTTTATCCAACATTTATAATTCAGTCACTGTGTAGGTGCCTACTCTAAGGTAGATTGCCTACGTCTTTAACTAGATACCTTCATCTACTTAGTTAAGTATTAATAACCTTCCGAAAAAGATATCAATTAATTTTGAACATCGATCAAAGAATCTGTGGTTTTGGTTTGTTGACACTTTTGTTATATTTTTGTTTTCTTGTTCGACATTTTAAATCCTGGCGCCTTGACAGCTTATTCAACCCGTATCAACATTTTCTCACATTCAGTCATTATACCGCAATAAACCAAATTGCTTTAACTAACCTAACAAACTATAGACACTCTGGCAAAAGAAACAAAGCAATTTCAAACAAAATAACAAACTCTTAAGAAATCATATCATCCTTTTTACTACTTAGAATTGCTTGTTTTGAAGCTTTCAAATATGCGATGTGTTATAGGGTTAACTTGAATAAGATACAAAGCGTTATATAAATTTGAGCTACTTTATCAAAAGGTATAAAGCTGGTTGTTTGAATCTTCGGTAGGTTGATTCCTTTCTTGCTTGGTTGTATTGAGACTTGTGGTCTGAGTCGATCCTTTCGGACATGTTTATGACATGGCTTATCGGTCGGTTCCCGCCAATGTGAACAGATCAGACTTCTAATAATAGTATTATAATTTAGTGGGTAAATTAATAATTAATTTTTATTGCTAATGCAGAGACATAACGTGCGCATAAAAATATGTGCGAATGGCTTTAGTTCAAACATAATATAAATTATGCAAAGTTTATAGTATTTTCGTAAAACTAGCGGCCGATTTATCTGATAATGTGGGAAAATCAGCTATTCGTGTATGGAATTTATTTATTTATTTTAGTTTTATTGTGGTTTAACTTTTTGACAATACCTCCTCACTATGTTCATTTTTTATTTCTGATATTAACCACAATACTATTCATTTATTTATTGTTTCTTTACATGGTAGGTATTATTAACCTCACAAGGACAAGCCATGTTGAGTTTAATAATTTTACATAGTAACTAGCTAGATCACGACATGCGTTGCAATGTCAGTTAAATAAAATAAATAAAATATAAATAAAATATTTCACCCTGCGTTCTTTCCTATTAGTCCCCGTTTCCCTTTCCTTCTCCGTTCTCCAAGACTTTCCCTCCTTTTTTCCCCTCATTCACTTTCCACTTTCCCCTCCTTCCCCCTCCCTCAACCCCCACCCCGTGAATCTAATCCTCCTTCGTTCCCCTTCACCCCTCCTGGATTCCCCTCTCCATCCCGGCTAGTCTCACTGCCGCTAAACTATATGAAATATGTTCATTTTTCAAATTTCATAATGCCAGAGCTCATCATTCTACATAGAAACCCTCACGGGCGTACCCACAACAACTCACCAAAGTTCCATTGAAATAGGATAAAGAGATAAGTATCTACCTTGTACTCACATTGTACCTTAGATTTAAGTACTACCCGCTTTTCCCGAATTTTTATAGATAATTTTTGTAGTGTAGTTTCGTAGATGAATATTATAAAGTTTAAAAACATAAATATGTAATCTTAATTTAAGGGCACGTATATTTGGCTTGGGGCCTTCAAGTTTCGGTTTCTTTCTAAATAAAAAAGATAAAAAACAATTAAATTTTATAACAAAAAAATGTGAAAAATATTTTAAAAGGCAAACCGTCATATTAGAATGTATCAAAGTTACATAGCTCACTATATAAATTACGTGGCAGGTGGAGACTATTACTTTGTAAATTTTGTTATCATATTAGTTTCTTTACAATGTTTATAATTAAGTCAATTTTATTTGTTCATAAAAAAATTATGTTTGTTGTTTAATGTTGGAAGATTATTATTTTTAAAATGAATATTTCCAAATACAGTTATAAGTTTATAAGACAATATTATTTATTCATCGAACATCAAACCAAGTCAAGTCTGGGAGTACTAATGTCGAATGCACCACCCGATATAATGTTTGTTCCAAACCAGTCCTAGAAGCCACGTCATGTCAAATCATTTCACCGTGTGAGACATTCAATTAAAAAGATAACTACGAATATATTTACGGCGTTAAAAAAAATTATGGCATTTGATTAAAATTTAACTATTATCGCTATGTGTAAATTATGCGAATATCGATTGGGTGTGCACTTTATGCAGATCGTGAAATTTTATTCGGGTGTAAAGTTACTATTCTAAAAATATGTATGAGGTGTTTGAAGAAGAATTTTCCATATATGTCCAATTGAATTTGTGAGCGTTGCAGGTAGTTCTTTTTAACCCTCTTCTTGGGAAATAATATACGTCCTAAAATATCATGAGGTAATTAATACAAAAAGATTTTCCGAAGTAAATACTCCTTTACGCAGGCTTGACTCTAGGCTGGCTCTAAACTGGCGAATGCGTTACGGAAATTACAGCGTTACGAGAGGCGTAATATCGGGCGTTCCAAACGTTACGAAAGCGAACGATAATAAATTTAAATTAATTTTGAGGTTCATTTCTCACAATCTAATAGTAACAACAGTGCTCAAATCCATAGTATTGACGTTTGGAATGGGTCACGGCATTTATTTTAAACTTTGTAAGAATTAAATCAACAATCCCATTCTAAGCGTAATTCCCATAATAAAAAGAAATCAAATTTTCGTTTAGAGTGAGCGAACTTAGTGCATTGAAACGACTGATTTGCCACGATGATTAGTAACAATCCAATCAAACGAATCTTCAATATAGATTCTTATACAAAGATGATTTTTTCAATTTTATTTTTTCTATTCTTTTCGACTACACTAGACGCACGTTCGTATTATGGTAGTCGAAATGGAATGGTTTTATTCGATGCCAGAAAGAAAATTAGATTATATTGCTAAAGAAGTATTTACTTCAGTCGTGTGGTCTTATATCACACACTTGTATTTTTTTTAAGTAAAACTTCTTTAGGCGCGATATGTAATTCAGATGTTTTCCGGGCGGAAATGTCGTTTTTAAACGGAAATGACGTTAGAATTACTGCCATGTATGTATTTATTTTTAAAGGGTTCTCGTTTTCACTAGAATATTTTTATTATTTTCCGAAACTGGGATTAAAAATTAAGAGAGAATCTATAATCATACTTTTATTTCATTTCTCAATTCAAGCGACCAAACTCAACAGCCGGTGGTGTAGTGTGTAGGTATCATTCATCAGACATAAATGTTATTTGAAAACGTTATTTCCGTCCGAAAAACATCTGAATTATTCACCAAATCGCGCCTAAAAATTTTTTACATTAAAATATAAATTTTAAGAGTTCAATAGAATTCACGGCACACCACCTGTGGGAAATTACTTGTACCACCCATAAAATATTATTCTGACACAGTAGTCATACATATATAATTGCAAAAAGGATAAGCGTGTAATTTCGTTTTTCATGAAGGCAATAACAATACTATTTTAAATTATTGCACCTAGCAGTAAAAGGGGGTTAGTTAATACCCAGTGTTCGGTACAAGTTACGCCATTGGTTCCGGGGGATCGAATTAATCAGGGAGCGCAATCAAATTCACTGCTCTTTACGTACAACAATTGAACGAAAATGAAGGTAAAAATAATATAAAAATTGTGTGGCAACAATTATTATTATTATTACTGTGGGGATCCACCCTGTCAGATCAGAAGTGAGATATCATAAACTGTCAAACGTGGATGGGGGGACACCCTAAAGCACCGTGATCTGATGGTGGATAGATGGATATAGATAGAGTTGTTGAATATGGAGCTTTGAGCCCATCGTTTGGGGACTTTTAATAAATAAACGCAACGTTGATTGTCTTAGGTAATTCATGCATACTTTCCCACAAGTTCCACATGGATGATAATCGTAAGTGTCCTCGGTCCCATTTCAACAACATTTAAAAAATCATATTTTGGCTCTCTTTTATTTAAATGTACATTTACCGTAAGTACCTAATTATAACGAATGATAAACATACATTACACATGATAATGTTTTAAAATGCTGGCGTCAAAAATAATCATTTACCTTTGTTTCATTTTATTCTCTTTTCTTGGTTTTGGAAAACACTCCTTGCCTTATTCACATCCATACATCATCTCAAACATATTATTCTATTTTTCTGACTCTTGACATGACCCTACTCGAGTATCTGATTCACTTAATCCTTCCACCTCTTCCTCGGGCGTCCTCGACTTCTTCTACCATTCACATTCGTGTCATATTAGTTTAATTTAATTTAATTTAGCTTAGTTTAATCTGCACTATTCAATGTAAAAAAAATATATATGTATTATTGTCTTTCAATAAAAATTTCTTTCTAAATTAATAAACCTATGTAATAATGTTTGTATTTATCTTATAAGTCTTTGATTATTGATTACAAATTTAATTAGAACGTTATTTTTTTTCTGTAAATACTCCTCCCATAAACACGAGCTCTTAGAGCTCAACTTATGGAGTAGTAGAATAATTATGTATAATTGTATAACTTTGCAGAATGTAATCACCTATAATGTAAAATCTTTTTCTTATTAATAAATAAATAAATAAAAAATAAAAAAAATATATATTCTCTTTACACTCCTTTCTTCATCCATTTGCTCTACATCCCAAACCATCTAAGCGTCTCTTTCTTAATCTTACTTATTATAAATTATTATTATGCTCACATCAGCCTTTCTTTTCGGATCTCCATCATTTCTCACACGATCATACAAGGTTTTACCACACATACGCCTCAGGGATCTCATTTCTACAGCATTTAGTCTACTTTCATCCTTTCTCTGCCAGTTCCATGCTTCACTGCCATATATCAGGGTATGTACTAGCACTGCATTGTGGACTGCTAGCTTCGCTTCTTTGGATAACTTTTTGTTGGCGCCAACGGCGTTCAGCATTCAGACGGACCGCCAAACAACTCGGTCTTGGCATACACTCCTCGCCTCATTCACATTCATACATCTTATCATACATGCTCTTCCATTATTCCAACTCCTGACATGGCCCGACTCAAGTATCTGGTTCACTTGATCGTGCCATGTCTTCCTCGGGCGTCCACAACTTCTTCTTCCATTCACTTTTACTTCCATATATTACACTCCTTTCTTCGTTCATTCGCTCTACATGCCTAATCCATCTGAGGGTCCCTTTCTTATTCTGCTGGGCATAATACCCTAAAAAATTATTGATGAATTTAATTTACGTGTACTTTAGGTGTTAGCTGACACAAAATATATAAAAAATGGCAATCGGCAAAAATCTCAATGTAAAACAGAAGACACCAACCTTATATCGTGACAGCATAGGAGGCTTTCAGATGTTTTCCAGTCCAAGTGAGAAACACATTTCATGGGGTGTGATTTGTACAGGTCTTGGCGGCGGATGATCAGGCCACCTACCCAGATTCTTACCCACCCCTCATACCCTTTTCCTTTCCAGAACTTCCTCTCCTCCCTTTCCTCAAAAGGTACCTCCACACAGCATCCCCAAAGATGCCACGGGCCTTGAAGGAAATTATTTTCCTCAAGACCTCCAGTGTGGACCAAATGTACAAAATGTTTTTATCTTTACCTTGTTATGTATTTTGCATTTGGAAATTATGCATTAAGAACTCGCATCATATTATTATTGTACATTATCCGCAGTTCAAAAAAAATTTCTTTTCTTCTTTATTATATTTATATTGTTACAACAAATACCTATTTAATTGTATCTTTACATCTACCTCTTGTTATTTTTTCATCTTTGTATTTTTTTTGTTATCTTAACCTTTTCTGTTTACACTAAATCCTAGAAACTATATAAATATGTAAATGCCCATTAGGGCGTTGATGAATAATATATATATTTTTTTAAATAAAATACATTTTAAAAATTTGTCAAAATTTGAAAAAAAAAATTGTAATTGGATATAGTAAAAAATCAATTTTTTACGGTCGCCTTTTTATTTTCATACCATTGTTGTTTCTGTCCGACACGATAAGTATCAATACATTTCATGAAGATAAAAATTCATTCCACCCCCCAGAAAAAAAAAATTAACCGTGGCCTTATCTTTACTAGGTTGAATAGAAACGAGCCCCACCCCGCCATGCGCCACCGTGGCCAAAACAAGAATTAATAAAGTGTGCAACATATGGACCAAGTTCATTGTACTGGAAGATTTGATACGCGATATACAGTTTCATATTATTTGTACCCTACGCTATCTATCATAATACCCTGATCCCTCTAGAACTCTAGAGTCTAGGTCTAGGCTATCGCGAACTTCACCCCTGGATAATTAAATCATTTCATAACATAATAGGTATCCTCTCCCTTCAGCTTGTTAAAAATTATATAAATCATAAAATACGTCGGTTTCAATATTTTTTTGGTAGGTACCTACTAATAAAAAATTCAAGCAATATTATTTTTCGACCTCAACCGATATTATATCCCACACTTTTATTTATCCAAATGAAACATTTCTGCAAAATTGTTGTCTCTAGTACTTCTGTTAACAGTGGACCTCGCGTTCGAAAATAACTATCTAACTAACCATCACGCCGATTCAACAAACCACACGATATTGGCACACACTTCTTACCTATTAACATTCATACGTACTCTTCTATTAGGTATTTGGCCTGATTCACTTGATCGCGCCATGTCTTCCTCGGGTGTCCCCGACTTATTTTACCATTCACATTTGCGTCGTATATTCTCATTACACACTTTTCATCGTTCATTTGCTCTACCTATCCAAACCATCTGAGGATACCTTTATTAATGTTCCTCATTTCGTTTACATCAATCTCTTGTGGACTTTTTTGGATCTCCGCGTGGTTCGAACCCACGTACGCCTTTGGGATCTCATTTCTACTGCATTCGGTCTACTTTCATCCTTCGTCAGTACCATGCCTTACTGTCATATATCAGGATGGGATGGGCTGCTGGCTTTATATTGTTTCTCTTTTTTTTCTTATACAATAAATCACACATTTCCTCCAAAATCGAAAATATTAATGATATGCCATGACTTATTAAAAAAGAGAAATAAATCTGAATGGCAGATGTTTAAAAAAATTTGTAGGTCTTTAAAATTTGTCCAAAGAACCGTCACTATCTTAAAATCTTAACAATTTTTTTTTTGCTGTGCAAGTAATAAACCATAATATTGAAAAAAATACGAATAAGAAAGTCCATTGGGATAAACTAGACAATTTTTAATTTGAAAAAAAAAAATTCTGATCTAAAAATAAATCTTGAAAGTAAATCGAACGTAGAAACAAATGTACAAACAGAAGAAATGCAAAACGGTTGAGTTAAAACAGGTCTTCGATAAGTTTAGACAATTATGATATGGAATCTGTAATAATTTCAGAAATTTATAATAATAAAATCTTAAATCATATCAGAAATCTGTACCTTTTGTTTTCATCCAGACCGAAACATTTTGTTTGATTATTTTAAATTTTGATGATATTATGTATAATATTATACACATTATCGTTTTATTTAGTCAATGTAGGTAATTATAGACCATCATGGAAACATATTAATGACTGCTTTAAGCACCTACGCATAATAAGGAATTCCTTATCCGAGCGAAGAGATTTTCACCGAAATTTGCACTGGAATGTCACCCAGACCATAAAGACATTTCTAATAACAATAATTCCATTTCGCTTTCGTGGTATTTGTAATCGCACATTTAAATAAAACACGTGTTTGTTATTATAACACTAAATCCTATTACTTTCGACTCGGCAGATAACCACGGTATTTTTTATAACTGTAAGGGCATTAAAATATAAACTTTACAACACTGGAACCTTAACCCGTTTTCGTTAATCTTCGCGATATTATGTTGATTTATGTAATTTACCCACCAAATATGATTTTAATTCTGTAAAATTCATAGAATTTCAGAATTTCGTAGTCAAAGCCAATGAGTGCGTTTTTTAAGTGTCGTTTTAAGTACCAAGAGAAACACCAAAAAGTGTGGATATTTGAACAAATGTTTGTGTTGTTATTTATTTATTGTCGTTAAAGTATCTATCTGGAATCACGTTTCTTTAGAAAATTGCGTGAACTTTTGATTTGGTAGACACCTAGGCAACATGAGTCTAGACTCATAAAACTTTAGTGTCAAAATCGTTAAATCTTAGCTGGGAGAAAACGATTTTAAATGTTTATGTATAAGAGGGAAATTGAAAAAGTTACACGACCAGACAATTTAATTGCACTATGAATTGTAGAAAAATGTGTACACTTTGAAATGGTATTCTTTACAGATGACAAAAGATGGATCTGACGAATATTCGAGCTGTTTGCAATATAATTTTTTGTTGTTGTATGCGCAAAATTACTAGTGATAATGTTTTATTTTCATGAACTATGAACACCGTTAAAAATGTATGGAAGATTTGAAGTTTATTTTTCTGATCCGATCATTTAAAAACGAGCAATTTTAATATTTTCATATATAATTATTGATTTTAATGAAAGGACTCCAATTGTCCACAACGAATTATGACGTAGAAACCGTCAACGTCTGGTAAGACGACTCTCCATAATATGGCCCGGCGTGACGTCAATGACCTCGACATAAAAATGAAATAACAATTCTTTCATTCTCCTAATTTTTTTCTTATTTACTTCGAGAATTAAAATAAAACAGTGAACATACCAAAAGAAACTACGTATGCAAGTAGATTTATGTAGTTAGGTATTCATTACATCATTTTACACAAAGTCCCTGACTTCACCTACCTTTCACATTAGCGTCATAAAATATATTCTACTTAAACTCCTTTCTTCTTTCATTCTTACCCATTACGATTATATTAGCATCGCATAATTTGCGGATCTCTACATTTAACACACAATCATACATAGTTTTACCACACGTACGCCTCGAGGATATATTTTTGCATCATTAAATTTAACTATCAACAATTGTCACACTCGAGGGCGTAATAAAAATCAGATCTATTGAAGAGGGTGGTTGTGAACGCCGCTTAGCCCGACAGATATGTTTCAATCGGCCATCATCGCGGATACAAATCGTCCAATTACGGAATGCTTACCATATTTTCCAGATAATATCCTACGATGGGGTCGTTAGAGTAGTGTACATAGTAGTGCCGGTGGCAGTGTGACAAATATAACAAATGGATTCAGTTGTCACTTATTATTCAGGAGGCGCGTAACATTCGGGGTGGGATGTTTTGCCAGTGGGGTATCCATTATTATTATTTTTTATTATAAGCACCTACTAAATTCCCAGCGGGTAACGGATAGACGCTCTCGAGATGTGGTGCTGGAGAAAAATGCTGAGGATTCCTTGGACAGCCAGGCGCATAAAGCATTCATTCATTTTAACCTTTCAACTATCAGCCTACAGCGTATCTTAAGATACTTTAGACATGTTGCTTGCCAAACTGAGGACTCCAACTTGGAGAAACTCTTCGTCACTGGCAAAGCGGAAGGGAGAAGAAGCACAGGAAGGTCCTACCTTCTCCCACTTCCAGGAACTGTAATTTTTGGGGATTCTGTGTAGAGGGTCTTATTAGGGAAAGGAACGAGGGGAAGTTACAGGAAGGAAAAATTTTGAGGGGTAGGAATCTGACGGTCAATGTGTCCAGAAGTAGCAAACGTATGAATCCATCCCTCTCATGAGACAGTCCGGGTGGAGAGGTCTAGGTTAGGTCTCCCTCAACAGTATCTCCCGATTAAGCACTGTGGGCATACCTAGACGAAATTTACCCCTTATGAAAAACAATATAGATTTTTTCTTCAAACTTCGCAAAATCACTTTGTGGCGTCATTTTGAATTAAATTAAAACAAATAACTTTGTTTAAAATATATATTAGTGGTTTAAACAAAGTTATTTGTTTTAATTTAACAATATAGATGTTTATTTATTAGAAACAAACACCTTATACCTTCATAAAATACAGAGATTATATTTAATTTTTAAATTAACCGAAGTCAAGCCAAAAAAAGACATTATGTTCTTATTTCTTGGAGATGTAGTGTAATTGCATCTTAAAATTAGTTTAATGTGAGTGGGAGAGGAAGAGAAATATAGGAAAAAGTTGGAAGATTCTCCCGATACATTCCACACTCTTGTATTAATTTTCAATATATTGCGCACTTGTACGGGGAATTCAGGATTTTTTGTTTGTTCTACATGTGGGCAAATTAAATAAATTGGATTGTCGTGTTGATCTTGACGGAACGAAACATTTTAATAGGTTCATTTATCCAGGTCATTATTCAGACTTAAATAATATTTTAACTGATATTTTTAATTATATCTATTGCTAGATCGAATATAATGTTACCGCTAATAGAAAAGCAGTGTACCTACATTAATGTTAATATAATGCCTTTCTAAATCTTGATAGGTAGATATCGACCTTAAAAATCACAATCAATGTTTATTAGGAGCTAATGCGGGCTATCTCCAAAAGGGGATTATTGAAACCATAACAATAAATTTGCCTCAGTTTGTTTTTCAGAATTAAGTTGTACGGGTGCCACGAAAATGTGTAAAAAATAAAAAATATCGGAGAGCCGAGCCGTGTAGTAAGTATGGCAGGACTTTATGAATGAATCGGACCTCTAGAAAGAATAAAAGTACCTAATACCTACGTGAAGCTGGGTGCTCATAAATTATTGGGAGATGGGTCGCGGATAAGGTGACGCCTGTAAAAAAATGATCTCGGTGTGTCGAGGGTAACGGGTCCTTCCAGGTCAATTCTGTCGGACTTGGATCTTGCCTGCATTGGTGGCATAGGACAACCCTCGCATTAAAATAATAATATATTTTGTTGATACATAATCGTACGCTTTTGTTCTGATACATTCTGCAATTTAGATTTTGAAATCATTCTTCCCTACTTTAAATTTTTCACCTACTAATTCACCTTGTAATTGAAAATTGGGAAAATGTTTATATATTCTGGAACATGACTCGTTTAAAATAGAGCAAAAATCTCTCGACAGTACCAAGAAGCATGCAATGAAACTCTGTGAATTTTTTCAAATCTATTGTGTGTTAAATTAAATGAGGGTATTCGTGTTTACCGTTTTGGCTCGACAGTATCCAGAGATTATCTTAAAAAATAATATATTTTTTTACAACCTAGAAAGTGTTCAAGGGACATACATGTTATATATCAATAGAAAATCGGAATTCCGGGCTTTAAGTAAATACGACGAAAATAATTCCTTCTTTGGTGATGCTGTGTTGCGAAAGTATAAGAGAAAAAGGAGAACCTGAGGGTCAGTGTGTTTAGAAGTGACGGACGTATAAATCAATCACTCCCACTGCTGAGGAAGGCGAAGAGTCGAGAGAGTACGGCTGGAGAGGTAAAAAGATCTCCCCCAATCAGCATCTCCAAATCTGGCCCGCCAAACAGTAGGTGGGCCAAAATCTAGTTAATCGTAACCCAGGCATCCCTGCCAAGTCATCAAAAGTAGTTAACCACTTGGGGTGACCTACGACATAGTTACACTCTCATGAAGGTTGTGTATTATTTATAAATTAATAAAAAAATTAAAAAAATAACAATATTTCCCGTGGCGGCGGTACCCACACCAACTTCCAAATTAATATACTAAAGGTTGCGTAAAAATACGAATGTACACGATCAAAAATACTTTAATTAGATTTTTTGTTGTTGTTATTTTCTTAGTGCTTTTACCTAGGTGCTGTGTCTATGTCTGACAAAAGTTCTGTTATTGAATCTTGTATTTACGTGTTTATTTCCGAAAAAAGGCAAACATTTTGAAAATATACTCTAATATGAATTACCCACAAGTAGGAAGAAAAAGATGGATCTTATGATTGCCGTTGAAGCTCAGTGGATAGGGCAACAACCTAGTATGCAGAAAATCCCACAGTTCGAATCTCTGTCGTAGCAAAAATCCTTTCCTTTTTAAATAATAATAATAATATATTGCCGTCCATCTATGTCTGTAGATATTCTATATAAGGTACGTTTTGCTTTTTTTTTAAATCTAGTTGTTTAGTTTGTATGCTGAACGTCTGTTGATGGCGTTCAAACAAGTCAATTTTAACAATTTCTATAAGAAATAGCTTATCAAAAAAAGCAAAACGGACCGACACGCTAAAAATCGATATCTGTATTATATTAAAAAATATTTCCACCAGTTTCAAAAATCCAGAGAGGAAATTGGCGAATTCAATTGTCTGGACAAAAGTTAATTACATTTTCTTGAATAATAACCATTTTATATTATGAATGTTGGTGAGCATTAAAATTTACTTTACTTGATTGATTATTAATTGTGAATGATATTTTGGTTTCTATGATGATCTTTTTATGCGATTTTCATAAATAATTCTGGTTCTTAAATCTATCTAAACACATCGAATTTTTTCAAAAAAATAACATGGTATTTAGCATTGTCAAATTCAGTAAGTAAGATATTATTAGTTCGAGTTCGCTAATTGTTCGTTTAAGTCTTCCATGGTGCGATTTCAGCTGTAAAAATTTATAATGAATCCTTTTTGTTAACCGAAATAGAACAATTTTATTGATACCGTCCCAACCGCCATATCAGACTATTCACCGCTCTCAGTCAAGTTAAATGTTACCTTTTTTTAGAATTTTATTTCGGATCTCATAAAAGACTTTGGGGTAAGTATATCTTTATTCCAATCTCCTACTAAATGTTGATATTTCTATCTTTAACTGAGCAGGAGTAAAAAAAATAACATTAAAAGGTTCGTTTTATGGGTACTTCAGGTATAAGCAGGACTGGTGTTTGAACCCCATGGACATTGATAAAAACATTCGAAACGTTTATCAATATTATCTATTCGTTTGTCGCTTCATTTAGTGCTTTATCTACAAAGGTAAAAGTGGATATTTTAATTTAATATATAATGGTAGTCACAAAATCATCAAGTTTATTTTAGGTTCAAACTTCTTAATAATCATGGGCTTAGACAAATTTTATACACTGTGTGTTACATTATAATAGATTTGATACTATCTATGCGTTTAATGACGTGATATAAGTGATGCATATGTACGATTACAATAATTTAGTAACGATAAAAGATTATAAGATTACGATGACTATTTGTTTTTATTAAAAGCTCGATGTTTCAAGAGATCTATATTGTAAGTTAGTACATTTCGTGTAAGTTAATGAATTGATGTAAGTGGAGGTGGTACGCATCCGAGGTGCGATTATTGCTAGTTGAAAACTTTTTAATAATAATAATAATAATAAGCCTTTTATTCTGGACTTCGGTTAGGTACATGAATTTAAACATTTTTTGTTTTTTATAATATGTTTGTTATAATATGTCCCGAAGCTCAGTTTGCCTCTTGGCATAGGCCTCCTCTAACATTTTCCATTGGGACCTGTCACGCACTACTCTTCTCCATTGATGTCCAGCCGTGAGTTTTAGGTCGTCTTCCCATCTTATGTGTTGACGTCCTCTACTTCTCTTGCCATCTCTGGGATACCAGTCAGTGACATTTTTGCACCATTTCTCTTGTGGATCGCGGAACATGTGACCTGTCCATCTCCACTTTTGTTGGTCTATTCGGGTAACTATATCGGCAACTTTAGTTTTCTCCCTTATTATGTTACATCTCACCCTGTCCTGTTTCCTTATTCCTGTCAAACTTCTCTCCATGGCTCTCTGGCAGCGTTCCAACTTTTCTCTGTGGCGTTTGGTGAGTGCCCAAGTTTCACATCCATAGGTTATGACTGTAAGTATACACGTGTTGAAAACTTTCACTTTAATTTCGTTAGCTCCAGTTTTTTTGAAGAATACAATAATTAAGAAACGATAAAAGATTAATAGATTACCGTGGCTATTTGTTTTTATGAATAACTCGCTTTTATAACAAATCTATATTGTAAGTTGCAATAATTTAGTAATGATAAAAGATTATGAGATTACGGTGACTATTTGTTTTTTTTATTTTATTTAAAGCTTGCCGTGTCAAGAGATCTATATTGCACTTTAGAACATTTCATGTAATTTAGTGATTTGGTGTATTTTTTTATTGTATTATTTTATTAGGGGACAGGCATTAATTAAGAGAGCTGTTTTTCTTACTCTCGAAATAAATGTTTTTCTTAATAGCCATTTTTTCATCAGGCAAAATGGGACACTTCAAAAGAAGTAAAACAAAAAAAATATATTATCTCTATAATAATATGTATTATTTTTAAGTTAATGAAAGATTTTTACTGACCCCCCCCCCTCCCTCTCGGTATAATGAGATTTGGTGAGATTTCACAGGACCCCTCCCCCCCATTTTTTGCTCACGCTTTTTTTAATATATTTTTTTTTATAGTTAATACTTCACAAGAGTCCCAACTGCTCCTGTCTGGAGCCAGTGAGACTATGCCAATTAGATGTTGTGAGGCTGAAGGTAAGTGGGGAAGGGAGGGAGATTAAATAAAATTTATTTGCGTCCAATGTCCTACCGCTGGACGACGTCGGTCGTCAAATTAATATATGCCCCCTTACACGCCCTAATGGGCTTTCACATAGAATTGTAGTGTTTTTACCAATTTCAAGACATAAATCAATTAAAAAAATAAATGCAATAAGCATTTGAATGAAAATATTTGGCGGTAGATCCTATCTTCACACCCCTTCGGGGACACTGGTCATATTTTGTGTAAGTAGGTATAAGGCATTTTTAGCCGGGGGGCCAACAGAGGGAGGATCAACTGTCATGTCTTCAACCTTAACAATGTTGAATCATTCAACATGGCTTTATATCTATTTTATTGATATTGAGAACGAAAAAACATAATCGATTTTTAGCATTCAAAATGATTTTTACTACGTTTAGTAACCACATCCAAATATTTAGATATCTTTAAAGCATTCTCCATTTCCTTTCGCCGCACAGCATTCCCTGTATTCAAATAATAAAAATGAAGAAAAAAATATTGCCTCTTTGTGACAGTGAATCAAGCGAACAAAAAATGAAAGCTCCCTCTTCGACAAATTAAAATACCTGGCAACCAAAATATGTCACTACCCACTAATCCCATATATCAAAGCGTACATACTATTTGTGTCAACTCTCCCCACTTGACGTTCCGTATCTGCGTCAAATTATCCCCGGTAGTAATGTTTCCCCCAACCAGTTCTGTAACATATGTCACGCATGTATGTACACATACACAGGGAACTGTATATTCGACTATTACGATATATCAGTTGATTTTAAGCTCGGCTTGGTTGGAATGTCGACCTAAGCACAGCTTGGAACATAATCCGTATACATTATGAAGGTCGAAAGCCTAGATCTCACCAATTAATTAAAATGTATTGTCTATAAATTTAATAGAGGAATATGTTTCTTTTTTCCTTGAAAAACAAATTTTCTATCTATGTTCTTTACTATCATCTCTACGCACCGGGAAATCGTAATCTTTCAAAAAACGACTGTTTATTTTTAGGGAGAGTTAATTTTTTATAAAGTTCCCCACTTCAATCAGAATGGTGCTACACGCGAGTACACTAATTTTAATTAGTATTCGTTTTGCTGGAGCCAGTGCACTATTATTGAAAATAACAGCTGAAAACAATCTGTTCTGACGTTGGAGCTTTTAAAATCCCTTATCCCTTGACTATTTTTGATTGATTATCAATTAATAACATCGTCATTCCTCATCGCTCGACGAATATAATAGCCCATATTAGTAACATTAGGCAATTACTCAAATATTATTTACGTAAACGTCAGATTTGGCAAATGACTGCTAGTAAGTACCTCGGCGTCTATAAAAGGAACTGTTCTGAGGCTTATCGAAACTTAAGCGGCAGATTTAGCTCGCTTAAATTGGAGCGAAGAATGTCGTACATAGCAAGGATACGGTTACGGACTGGCTGATACCGGACCGTATACACTGTATGTTCGTCTATCATAGTACATTTATCTCACACGGTAGGTATATTTTTGGCACGGGTATGGTATGGGTTCGCTGACAGCACAATGAGAAATACTCAGTGTGGCCCGGAGGGACTAGTGAGTTCGGCGAGCGGGGTTAGTTTTGGCACTGGCAGTGAGGGGTTGTTTTGGAAGGTTGGGTGGGTGGGTGTTAGGAGGGGTTGGATCTGAACTCAGATAACGCGGGTGGCTAAATAAGCGAAGCGCAAAAGAGGACAAATGGAGGCGCAACGGAGGGTGTTTATGTTTTAAGAATATTCTTTTATTTTAATTTTTATATTTTGTTTTAACTAGTAAATTAGAAGTCACTTTTCGTGTTACCTGGTGACGGCCAACATTCTGACTGAAAACTTGAAACGATTTTTTTCAAACTATTATTTTTGGACGTAATTGTAGTGCCGTTTGTAGATTTATATCTGAATATAATTAAGTATATCAAGTAGAGTGTGAAATAAGAGAAAGTCTACGTGAAATTTTGAAAAACCTATCCACCAGTTAAAGCAGAATTTTGACACTTCTTGATAATTTTTTTTTTGACAGGCTTTCAACGTATCTTAAGATACTTTGGACACTTTGCTAGTTAAACTGAGAACTCCAACTTGGCGAAACTCATAGTCGCTGGCAAAGGGTTTGGCAGTAGAAGCAGAAGAAGTTCCAAGTCACCAAGTACCTATCACTGTGGTCTGGTACTAGGGTGTCCTTGGTTTTCCACGCAGCGCAGAACCGAAAGGAGTGAAGGAGCCTTGTCCACCACTTGGGGGGTAAGCTGGCGAAAGTGTAACGGAAATTGAAATGCGTTGCGAGGCGAACGGGCTCATTGTAGAAGCAAGAGCATTTTCTTTCTCTCTTCCTCTCATAGCCAGTGCATAAAATATTTCAGTCCGTATTTTGAAATACCAATGACGCGCCAAACGCGGCAGGGAGCAGACGTCGATGCGCTCGGCTTGATCTGGCGAGGCGAATGATAATAAATTTAAATAAATATTTGTAGAAAATTAATATATGTATATAAATGCATATATTTTATTTATTTATTTATATTTCACGCCCTGTTGGGCTTTTACATGTTTTTTTTTTTAATTAACAAAGTACATCTAAATCATAAATTACATTCAATTCACACAAAATTAGTTGGCTCTTTTTCACACAAAATCAAAAATAAAATTATAAAACTGAATCTAAAACAAAATCCAAAACAATTTTATACATATTAACATATATATGGACATAGACGGAGAAAAATTTTATTCGAAAAAACCATCATTTTAATAGTAAAAACGGTTAAAAACGGGACTGAAGTTCTTACAATGTTTATTGGCGGGAACATGTAAGAATAAACATTGAAACACTGTTAATTTGTTCGTAAAACTTCAGTCCCGTTTTTAACCTTTTTTACTATTAAAATTATCGTTTTTTCGAATAACATTTTTCTCCGTGTACATATAGATGGAGCTAACGAAGTATTTACTTCAGTCGTGTGGTCTAAAGCACACTTGTATTTTTTTGTATTTGGCAGACCTAAAAATGAATAATTATATAACGGTCTTAATTATCTTTTATATCTATTTTCTATATTGTAGTGTCTCATTATATCTGCTTTAGTTTCATAGTTAATATGTTGAAATCGACCTGCTGACAAACTGTTTTGGCAGTTTAGCGAATGCTTATAATGAAGAACAAAATTTAAAAAAAATAACAAAAAGTGAACTGCATTAAAAGTTTGATTTTATATTGAAAATATTCACAATACTTCACTGACTAATAAATCAGAAATTAAAAATGGTATCAGCATTTTCCGCTATACAAATAAAACGTGTAAAAATTGCTATTGAAGGCGTTCAAAGGTTAATTCACCTGTTACCACAACGGACAAGAGATTGATTGAACGATCGATCTATGAACACGCGAGCTCTAAAGCACGATTAATTGGCTATTATTGTTTGTTACCGAACGACCATCTTGCCGAACTAGATATTTAATTTTTTTTAAAATTATTTATAGAATTACTTTATACTACTAATTAATTATATCAGAATATAAATGAATATATTCAAAGTAATATTTGTTTTTATAAATTTAAATATTTACTTTATAAATTTAAATATTTTTACAATAAGCATAACATTTATTTTTAAGTACATTCATTCTTCAGACTTTCAGGCATTTCATCATAGTCTATATACATTAGTCATCATCATAATCTTTAGTCCTATATACATTAGGCAGACCTGTGATTTCGATTTTTTCATATGTGGATTTGATTGATTGAACGATCGATCTATGAACACGCGAGCTCTAAAGCACGATTAATTGGCTATTATTGTTTGTTACCGAACGACCATCTTGCCGAACTAGATATTTAATTTTTTTTAAAATTATTTATAGAATTACTTTATACTACTAATTAATTATATCAGAATATAAATGAATATATTCAAAGTAATATTTGTTTTTATAAATTTAAATATTTACTTTATAAATTTAAATATTTTTACAATAAGCATAACATTTATTTTTAAGTACATTCATTCTTCAGACTTTCAGGCATTTCATCATAGTCTATATACATTAGTCATCATCATAATCTTTAGTCCTATATACATTAGGCAGACCTGTGATTTCGATTTTTTCATATGTGGATTTGATTGATTGAACGATCGATCTATGAACACGCGAGCTCTAAAGCACGATTAATTGGCTATTATTGTTTGTTACCGAACGACCATCTTGCCGAACTAGATATTTAATTTTTTTTAAAATTATTTATAGAATTACTTTATACTACTAATTAATTATATCAGAATATAAATGAATATATTCAAAGTAATATTTGTTTTTATAAATTTAAATATTTACTTTATAAATTTAAATATTTTTACAATAAGCATAACATTTATTTTTAAGTACATTCATTCTTCAGACTTTCAGGCATTTCATCATAGTCTATATACATTAGTCATCATCATAATCTTTAGTCCTATATACATTAGGCAGACCTGTGATTTCGATTTTTTCATATGTGGATTTGATTGATTGAACGATCGATCTATGAACACGCGAGCTCTAAAGCACGATTAATTGGCTATTATTGTTTGTTACCGAACGACCATCTTGCCGAACTACATATTTAATTTTTTTTTAAATTATTTATTGAATTACTTTATACTACTAATTAATTATATCAGAATATAAATGAATATATTCAAAGTAATATTTGTTTTTATAAATTTAAATATTTACTTTATAAATTTAAATATTTTTACAATAAGCATAACATTTATTTTTAAGTACATTCATTCTTCAGACTTTCAGGCATTTCATCATAGTCTATATACATTAGTCATCATCATAATCTTTAGTCCTATATACATTAGGCAGACCTGTGATTTCGATTTTTTCATATGTGGATTTGATTGATTGAACGATCGATCTATGAACACGCGAGCTCTAAAGCACGATTAATTGGCTATTATTGTTTGTTACCGAACGACCATCTTGCCGAACTACATATTTAATTTTTTTTTAAATTATTTATTGAATTACTTTATACTACTAATTAATTATATCAGAATATAAATGAATATATTCAAAGTAATATTTGTTTTTATAAATTTAAATATTTACTTTATAAATTTAAATATTTTTACAATAAGCATAACATTTATTTTTAAGTACATTCATTCTTCAGACTTTCAGGCATTTCATCATAGTCTATATACATTAGTCATCATCATAATCTTTAGTCCTATATACATTAGGCAGACCTGTGATTTCGATTTTTTCATATGTGGATTTGATTGATTGAACGATCGATCTATGAACACGCGAGCTCTAAAGCACGATTAATTGGCTATTATTGTTTGTTACCGAACGACCATCTTGCCGAACTACATATTTAATTTTTTTTTAAATTATTTATTGAATTACTTTATACTACTAATTAATTATATCAGAATATAGATGAATATATTCAAAGTAATATTTGTTTTTATAAATTTAAATATTTACTTTATAAATTTAAATATTTTTACAATAAGCATAACATTTATTTTTAAGTACATTCATTCTTCAGACTTTCAGGCATTTCATCATAGTCTATATACATTAGTCATCATCATAATCTTTAGTCCTATATACATTAGGCAGACCTGTGATTTCGATTTTTTCATATGTGGCAATCTAATTCTATTTATATTTCTGGTTTCGTAATTATGTGCATCTCTATTAAAAATAATTACATCCTTAACATATGTTGGCATTTGGTTTATCATGACTTTTTGCACAAAAAATAACAGTCTCTTTTTTATTGGAATTTTCTCCTCTCTCATTTGATTAACCTATGCGTATTTGCATTCTCCCAGAATACATCTCATAGCTCTGTCTCCTGTATAACATCTGGCGTTTTCAAATTTCCTTCATTGGCCAAATATGACATCTACACGGAGAAAAATGTTATTCGAAAAAACGATCATTTTAATAGTAAAAACGTATAAAAACGGGACTGAAGTTCTAACGAACAAATTAACAGTGTTTCAATGTTTATTGGCGGTAAAATGTAAAAACAATTTGTTGGTATCCGTACGAAATTACGTATACCCTGTTAATTTGTTCGTAAGAACTTCAGTCCCGTTTTTAACCGTTTTTTTAATATTAAAATGATCGTTTTTTCGAATAACATTTTTCTCCGTTTAGGAGCAGTAATATAAATGTGGAGCAACTATAGATTTATAAATGAGCTCTGTAGTGTTCCTATTTAGTTTATTTCTGAGTTTTCTGAGAAAATTAACTTTTTTTATACCTTCTTTAGGACATATTCAAAATTTGCAGTAAAAGTTAGTTTTGAATTAAGTATTACGCTCAGGTATTTGATTTCATTTATTTTTTTCTATTTTTTCATCATTAACTGTCAAATTTAACCCTGTGTTATAGGTTTTATTGGCTTTCAGTTTCAACTTGTTTAATTTCAGCCATTTTCATATGTTTTGTAGGTCTTCGTTTATTTTATTAATTGCATACATGAACTCTTCACACGAAAAAGAGATTATATAGGTAGGCCAAATATAGCCGAAAAACCGCAAGTAAAAATACCTTACTTAGATAAATAAAATTTATAGTTAATAACATAAAACACGGTGTACAATAACTCCATCAAACTTGTGCGAAATTATAAATAAAATCCCGCAATCATTTATTAATTAATGCGTCGAAATGCCGCTCAAAAGAAAGAATGTGTTTGTGTTTTAATTCTGTTTATTGAAATGCTTTTGAAAATACAATAATTCCACCCCCCCCCCCCCTCCTCCCCCCACGAACCACCAATTAAAATTTGTCAGGGAGATCGACGGGAATATAATAAAAAAGAAACATAATAAAAACACTTCAAGGGTTCGAAATCTACGATATTGGTACGAAAGAAGTTCCGCCAATATTCGTGTAATCTGCAGCCCAAATTTGTGATGACTACCCAAATAATAGCAAACTTCTAAAGGAAGTGGAAACCAGAAGAAGTTATTAAAAAAAATTAAAAAATTTTATATTATGGCCGAAAGAATATTATTTCATGTTTTCCCTTCCTGAGATAAATATTTTTAGAGGGCACGGTGTCCGGAAACTTGTGGTAAAAGCAGGAAACCAGTGAATCCAAATAATATTCGGGGTCGATTTTGTGTTTATGACTTTTTTGATTTGAGCCTTCGTTGTCCAAATTCCGAAGTTTACAAGTCAAATTTCCCAGAAGGAGGAAAAACTGAGAGCGTCTAACCTTTCGCACGGTTGAAGTAAAACTTATTGGACTTCTGCGACAGGTATTACAATTAGTTTTATTTTTAAGGGGTTCTCGCCTTCGCTAGAATATTTTTATTATTTTATGAAACTTGAAGATGAAACATCAAGAACAAATTCATAATTTTTATTATATTTCTCAATACAAGCGACCAAACCCATCCAGCGGTGGTGTAGCTGATGACATAAATGTCTACAGATTCCGTTTGAAAACGTTATTTCCGTCCAAAAAACATCCAATTACTCGTCAAATTGCGCATTAAGAAGTTTTACTTTAAAAAATATATATTTAAATTGTCAAAAATCCTTGTGATTTCGATTCACTAGTTTCCCGCTTGTACTACAAGTTTCCGGACAACGTGTATAATACACGAAAAATTGAATAAATTATTAAAAAATGTTGAAATTATCTCATGCGCGGTAATGAAGCATAGAACTCTTCACGAATACGGAGGCGACCAGATATTAGGTCAACACTAATGGTTTTCCTCGAAGGCGAATTTTTTCTCTGCTACGCCGCCCGCGCCGCCCACCTACCAAATTAGTCTCGTGATAATAATTATCACTTCCCACGGGCCCACGGCACTCCACGGGATCTCCGTTATTACCGCGCGGAAAATGGCTGAATAGTTTTCGCTGGTGTCGAGGGCCTTAGAGATCCCACCGAACACCTAGAGGCACCCATTCGCTCCAGGGGTGACATTTGTATCCTCTGCACATCGATCGAGGTAGTTCGTATAACATCGATGCTTCCACATTAAAGTACGACTATCTACTGAGTTGTGATTGATACAAAACTGCAAGCAAAGACTTTCCAGCTTATTGAAACAAAATTGATTATACAAATGAATGAAGGAAGGAGTGTAAAGAGAATTTAAGACGCGAATTTGAATGGTAGAAGAAATCAAGGACATAAGAAATAAGGTGAATCTGATACTTGAGTCGGGCCATGTCAAGAATAACAGAATAATGAGACGATGTGCGAATGTGAATGAGGCAAGGAGTGTGTGCCAAGACCAAGTTGTTTGGCAGTCCTTTCTCCCTGCTTACCCCTTCGTGGAAACGGCGTGGTCGTTAGTCGGTTAGTTGAATTAATTATAATAATAATATATCTTTGAAATTTGCAACATTTAAAACTAAAAAATTAGGTGTTCAGTGTTATTGTTTACAATGGTTTATAAATTATATAAGTACAAAAAGTTATCAACAGAAAATAATAATATACCTACATATAAATATAAACAGTAGGTGATATTTAAAAAACGAAAGTTTGTATTTATTGTTGAGGTTTGTAGGTAAGTTGAGGTTTTTCATAATCCGCTTACGTTGAGGCAGTAATTTTGTAAGTTAATTTATAATACTTATGAAGACTGTAACGACGGACGCTTTAATTTATTTATCAAAATAACCGATACAATTTCGGTTTCGTAAATCACAATTTTCGATAAATATTTACTACGAATCGGTTAACATTATGAATACCAATATATTTTTTGGATAAATTGAAGCTTTTCCTATTGTTTCGATTGAATAAAATTAAAATAAAGATTAAATAAGAATTCAACTAAAATTCTAATTATTAGGACCGAACTAAATTAGAAAAAGTTTATTTTTTCCTTTTGTATTTCTTATTATTTCTTATTTCGTAAAAAAAAAAAAATTTCATTCGTATACACATAGAACGGCACACATATCAATGAAGTAAAATATATCAGTAACCTTGGGGTAAGTCTGGGTGTTAAATTAAACTTTATCCAATACACTGATGAAATCATTATCAAAGTCAATCAAATGCTTGGATTTATAATTCGTATAGCAAAACCCTTCCACAACATAAACATTCTATATTCCCTTTACATCACATAAATTCGCCCGCACTTGGAACACTGTACACCGATCTGGACTCCTTTTTACCAAGCCCATACATATTAAAAGAATAGAAATAAATAAAATAAAAAATTAGAACACATAAATTATAAACTAAAATTACACTTCTCAAATTATACCGAATCCATTAAATTTTACAATTTCAGCTCCCTCCAAATACGACGTCTAATTTTTGATCAAATCCCATTGTTTAAAATCCGAAATAATGGCCTGAACTCACCAGAACTTACCAATTTAATAAATTTTCATATTCCGTCAAGATCAACCCGATAATCCGATTTATTTTATTTACCCTCGTGTAGAACAAATATTAGAAAAAAAATCCCAATTCCTCGTGTATGTGTATCACAATATAATACAAAATTTCACAGCATTGACATTTTTAGTAATAACCTAAAGAAATATGGATATGAAGTTAACGCGTACGATCGATTATTAATATGATAATATGGAATGTATCGGGAGCATCTCCTATCCTTTTCCTATATTCCTCTTCCTCTCCCCTTCCTATAACCCAAAATTAATTTAAAAATATTTTTTTTATTAAATAAAACATACAATGAAGTTGCACTCCCATGAGTTATCAAAACTCATTAAGGGATCGCCAATTGGTACTTTTGAAAAGAAACCCTATCCAACCCAAGACACAATATTTAAAGAAAAAAATTATAAAACATTTCACAGAAGCAACATACAGACACAACAAATGAAGAATCACTTTACAGATATTTCACATAAACATGTCTTATAAGATTTTATGAATTATAACCAATCATTTGATTTATGTATCTACTGTTGGTATCAAAAAGTTAAAATAGAGTATCCTCCATGTTGGACTATAGAAATGCATAAAAAAAAACAAAATCAGGAAAATACAATGAAAAGGATCGGGCTCAAAAATATACAGACCTAATACAAGATGTTTACATACAAATACATGATAAGATTTTAAAAAGATATAAACTGCGCCCATCATATCTGGATGTACAAAGTTTGGTACTTGGAGATAATCAGGACAGCTATCATTAAAACTTCATTTCCAATAAACGTTAGCATAAGAAACTTCTGTGGCTTGACTCCAGTTCACTTGTATATTTATCACTGTATACTATGTAAAAGCTATCTATGTAAAAGCTGTTTGTTTCTTACAAATAAATAAATTATTATAGTGGAATCAATTAAGCGGAATCGACTGTATTAGGTTAACTGCTCATAGTACGTGTTTATAGTGTATCCAGACATCGCAAGATCGATGTGCCGTGCCATTCTACGCACCCTTGCATTAATAGTTCCCAGCGGGTGGTTGGAGTGGATCGTTAGCGGGGAAATAAACTCCGAAGGCACCGCGGCGCTCGCATTGAGGGCCAACCCTTCGGATTTCACGTCACTAATTGGATTGTGATAAGGCGTCATCCGCCAGGACACGCCACCCCTTTCAGACCCATCGGGTGCCTATCGAACTCCTGCGCTTCTCTCGTCTTCGTCACCGCACTTATTTCTCTTCTCGCTTCTAGCTGGCATCTTTGCTTTAAACACGTAGAGGTGGTTTTAGGAAATTTCACGATGTTAGTCCGAGATAAAACTCCGAAAATACTTAACTGATTTTGATGAAATTTGGCTAACTGTGTGTAATTTGGTCCAACTTAAAAGGTGGTATTTGAAATTATTAAGCTTCATAAGTTTCTGACAGGTGGCGGTGTGAGTTAATTTGCATTCTTTGGTTACCTAGGTAATGGCGTTGGGTTTCGATTTCCCATCAGTCTATTCCACATACATAGCGTTGTGTTTCGTTAGCCACAGCCATGTGATAAGTTTAATGTTTATATTCAAGACAATAACTTGCACTCAATGAACAACGATCAACGCGAGTCTTTTCGGGCTAATACATTACGTCATCAGTGTTATTCATAAATATCTTTACTGTATTATGTGAGACATTTTTTTGTGAGACCAAAAATAGCCGACAATAATCTAACTTCAACAGGATACCTTCTCACTCACTCTGGGAAAATTTAGATTAATCTAAGATCAGGAGCTGACAAATGTCTCAATAAACTTATTTATGGACCGACAGAGCCTTCCATACTCCCCTAGCATAATATTCCGATCCAACTGGAACATAGAAATATTTGTAGGCCTCTAAAAATACCTGACTCTACCTTCTGTATTTTCCACACTTTCGAGTACGGCGGCCATTCAAAGAATGCTCTATTCTCTATTGCCTCGATCTTTCCTAGGTCTTAAATCATGCGGTCTAATAAAGGTACAACCGCGTCGTCTTGTATTCGATCAATAAAGTCAGTTCCCAAATAAGATGCCCAGAGTAATCTGCGATCAGATGGGCAGATAACGGCCGGGCTGGTGAAGAATTCCACTAAGGAGCCCGGGACTTCCGTTCGACGTGGGGACATTAATTCCATTCAACGTTGTCTTCAATTCACCTGCGGCTTTGGCCTTTACGTATCCAATCGGCGCGTCTCAATTATATTAGTTGGGTTTTCTTACGAGCAAATCAAGTTGTCAATTTTCTCAGGACGTGAGAGGTGAGAGGTAGCTGATTTGCGGCTTATGAAAGACATACAATGAGAACATGTACTATATAATTATAGTTTCTGCATTTTTGCATGTAAACATACCTACAAGTAAATCAAATTGTCATTAATTACAGGAGGTGATTCGCAGTTGATAAAGGATAAGAGGACTTGTAGGTAGGTACTATGTTAATAAGTTTTGCCATGTTTACCATATAAACTATGTTTTACCATGTAAATATATTTAGATTGGTCATTTTTCCTTAAAAACAAAATCTAGTTGTCATGTTCCCATGACATGAGAAAAAAAGATTTTTGCGTTACCTGTATATGAGGGAATATACGTACTATCCATTCCTGTATCCATCCTTGTTCTTAACAGGGATGCTCGATTTCAACACCTTAGAAGCCCGCAGAAAAATATTTTTAGGTAAACACTTTTTTAAGCTAATCTCTGGTATCATACTCAATCCGCCTATGTTAAAAGAGGTTAATTTTTACGTCCCTAACAAGTATACTCGTGGGAAATCCCATGCACTTTTTTATGCTCCGAAAATGAGGACTTCTGCCTATTAGAACGTGCCAATAAACAGAGCGACTCAACTGCTTAACGATTCTGCATTGACCATCGACATTTTCAATGTCACTTACAGACAGTTCAGCAACTATCTTTTAGCACATGTCACTAAGTAGTAAAACTGCCCTTGTGTACTTTGTAATTTATAATCTTCTCCATCATATATTGGTGTATAACTGTTTTATGGAGAACATGAAAAAATAAATAAATAAATTTGATGTGCGGCTTTTTTTTCATTGTTTTTTATTTCTTGCTAGAGCAATCCCGATGAGTTACAAAACTCATTTTAGGACAGGAGGAACTTACAATTCATAGGTAGGAGGTAGTAGCTACAATTTTACAAAGGTATTTTGATATCATAATATAAGTTTTACATTCAGTACAGCATAAAAATAAAAATAAAGACAGGTTAAGTAGAACAAACAACAAGAGAAAACAAGTAAAGAGAGGAAAAAACTGATACGAGTATATAAGATATAACAAAAAAAAAAAAAATGACAAGACGATTACATATTTTTATTTTTAAATGTAGTTAAAAAATATTCTTTTAAAGCATTGCTTTGCAATTTTTTATTATGCTGGATGTTTTTGTACATATCTGGAAGCGAATTATATAGTGTATAGGCAATGAAAGACATACCATGAGAGCTTGCAGATACTGTATAAACAGGATTTCCGGATGTAAAGTGCATTCACTTCGGGAGGTGATTCTGCATAATGGTAGGAATAAAAAAGTTTAAGAAATTTTTCCGAAATTCCAACTTTTAGAGGTACTTTTTTAGTAAAAATGTAAAATTACCATTTTGCTGTTTAGCACGTAGCGGCGTGTACGAACACTAATAAAAGTATGGAGGGTACGGACGAACGGCGATCGAGTCGCTTGAAAGTAGAAAAATTTCTTTATTTAAGTGGCATCAGCTAGTAGATTAATAAAAATACAGGAATAGTGTTTATACAGTTTAGGAATGTGAATACAGTATGTATAGTGTTGGAATAAATATTTTACATGATCTACAAAACTTGCCAATTTGATATTAAATATGTCAACATCAAAGTATTGATTTCCCATAGTGAGAAATCGTTGCATCGGAGAGTGTAGTATTCATATGGAATATATCGTACATGATGGAAAAAAATCTGATTTGAATGGTGTACATAGCTCATTTTGTCCAAAAACGTCACAAGGGATGTATTGATAATGATAATACGTAAAAGAATAGCCCCTTGCTAATAAACATGTTTTAAATTTAATAAACTGATGATCAACTATATAAGAAAGGTTATTTATCAGTAAAAGTTAAAACAGCTTTATGAGTAAAGCCCCATAATTTACGAAAATATCTTAATAAAATTGTAGTAAGAAAGTGGGGAAGTTAGTAGTGGTATGAAAAGTTGTATGAAGTTTTAATAATTCAATAGGCTATAAATACAATAATTTTGATTTTTAGAGGCTGGAATGGGTACCGCCGCTCCGGAAACCATTTATTGGATAACCAACATCTCTGCCATAAGTCCCCTAAAGTGGTTTACTGCGTTTGGTGGCTTTGAATGGCTCAGAACTTAAAAAGACCCTCCCGAGGAAGTTGTTTAATTTCATTAATTATTCCATTTTCCCGTTGAAATGACTTCCCACCAAAAATTGTGCTATGGATATTATTAATTTATTATTATTATTTTTAAAAAAAATAATGCTATCCACTCTTAACCGCACGCACGGAACACAATTAAACCTAAATCCACCCGCGGCCCGCGCACCTTCCTTTGTTAATAATCATGTAAGCCGATTGTAGACTAATGCGAAAAGATTTGTATAGGTGCATAACGATCTCGATGATATAAATGCAAATAAAAAACATAAAAAACAGTAGAAAACCAAACAAATAGGTCGGTCCGATCACGTGGCCCCCGCCCCATTGCGGGGATCCCCGGCATTGTGACGTCACGCGCCATGAGGCTATTAGCGCTCGCACGGGCCGCCACGTGCGCAGAGCAAACGGCGGGAAACTGCGAGCAAGATGGCCGCCGAGGGAGGAAAACCCATCACGTTTTTAATGACCTAAATAAAAATCATCGCCATATTGATTTCATTCGAGTTTCATGGACCTTTGTGAGAGGATAAGTACTACATATCAACTAACGCTCCTTTTTTTGTATTGTTCCCAACTCGTGCGTTTTTTATTGTTTGTTTTATGACGAGCTTTGATTTTTGACGTGAGAAAATGTTTTGTGAAGCAAATGCCTAAAATAAATCAAACGTTTGTTTTTTGCTGATTTTTTTTATTGGTTTTCAAATTATTTTTTTTTATAGTGAATAACCTCACAAGAATCCCAACTGCTCCCGTCTGGTGCCAGTGAGACTATGGCATCACCAATTGGGGTATGTTGTTAGACTGAAGGTAAGTGGGGAAGGGAAGGAGACAAGGAAGAGGAAGGTGGGGAAGTACCTAGCTATTCAGATCTAGTCACTAAAGCCATTTCAAGCAACGTTTCAATTCTGAATGGTGGTCTTACACCAGGGCGATACTTAGAGTATCTTCCACTCTGAAACGTGCCGCAAATATACTATATATTATTTTAAATAATTAATTGTTATTAATTACTACGTATAATCCCGTTAAACTGCAACTAAGCAGTTTGAGGGATGTTAATGTTCAATTACAATTTAAACATACGTAATATTATTACTCATTATAATATAACTATATAGATTGTCACAATTAACACACATGACTTAGTATAAAGCATCTCTATTTAGTGTTATCAGCATGTATCTTAATCTATTTAACATATTAAATATTTTGGTCACTTATGTTCCAGAGTTCGCTGTCCGTAGTTATTGTTATATTTTGGAACAATCATTTCTTCATTCTTTGTGAACCTAGTATCATGTTCATGTCCCACTTTCATCATGTATTCAGAGTCACATAATCTGCTGAATCAATATTTTGTACCATAATAAGGCCTGCACCGGTGAGATTGTTAAATTCCGAAACAACAATGGTATGTTTGGTGTCTGTGAAAAGATATGTTTTTGGACTAGTAATTTAACCACAGAATATGGTATTTTCACAAACGAAAGATTCTGTTGAAAATATATTGATTATTTAAAGGACATTTTTCTGATTTTAATCATTTTACTAAAAATGTTTGTTTTTTACGTTTTCATTCTAATTTATTCATTTTAAAAATGCTTAAAAACCAACGAAACCAAAACGGCCCGTGATTGCCAACGTCGCTTCGTACGCACGTCATCAAACAAACAAAGTAGTTTTGTCGGAAATTTTTCAAGAACGAGCGACTATTATGACGTCACAGGTCGAAAATGCCGTTTTGGCGGGATTACAAAAATGGCCAACTTAAACTCGCTGTAGAAAATTTATTCGTCAACATGAAAATAAATTAAAAATACCATAATAATCGTAATTTTTGCTTTTTTTTTTTTACATTAGGTCCACACAGGAAGCTCTGAGGAAAATAATTTCCCTCAGGGCCTATGTCACCTTTGGGGATGCTGTGTGGAGGGTATTTTTAAGGAAAGGAAGGAGAGGAAGTTCTGGGAAGGAAAAAGGTATGAGGGTTGGGTAGGAATCTGGGGTTCAATGTGTCTAGATCATCCGCCGCCAAGACCTAGAAAATGAACCCCATGAAATGGGGCACCACTGCTAAGTCACCAAACGTAGCGAACCACTTGGGGTGACCTATGGCAAAGGTGTTGGTTATCCAATAAATGGTTCCCGGGGCGGCGGTACCCATTCCCGCCTCCCAAATTGATAATGCTTAATTTTTTTAAGCAATAATTTTTTTGTATGTATCTATCTAAATAGGGTATTTGTGGAAATACCCTATCTAGATAGATACATACTCTGTCGACTTACGTACGAATTGATACGCCCAACAATATCTGGGATACTTAGCAACCATACATTTTCTATGAAAATATACAACTCGAAAATTTATTTTCCAGAACAAAGTATTTTTCATACCTGGTGTGATCATTTACAAAGGAATAATTCTGAAGCCAAAACACAAACCGAAAACTTTTGTTTAGGAACATTGTCGGAATATCCAGAATACGCAAATGCAAGTTAGTTCATGAATACTGCCCATCGCTCAATGACCAAATAACATTAATTACTACTCAGACAACTCAGTAACAAGTAATAACTAACAACCCCACCAAACTCGTGCCAGCAAGTGATTATTAATTCACTTACTATCTATATAGCTGTACCATCAAACCATTGTACGTGTTGTACACGTGGCTCAGCTCGTCTGGTCACCAAACTTCTGCCAGAAGATTGTATCTCAAAAAATCCGGATTTCATAAAATCCGGATATTCGGATTTCATAAAATCCGGATATTCGGATTATTTATAGTGGAAAAAGAATCTGGATTTAAAAAAAATAAATAATTGATTATAATAATTATTTGTAATCGCGCAATGTTCTAAAGAATGGACGTCCATGGAGTTGTTAGTATGAATAGGAATGTAGGTGCCTGTGAGCTGAAATGTCTTATACAATTACATTCATACTTTTATCACACCTCTGATTATTTGTGGGTAACTTACATTTACATATATTTAAAAGATATGAAAGGCGGATATGGATACCACCGCCCAAAAAAACATGTATTGGATATCGCCCCAATAGTTTCACTGCGTTTGGTATTACCCAGGTTCTTGGGGTGAGATTTGTCCAGGTTTTGGCGGTGGATGCATTTACCCACATATAGCGTGGCCGGCCGTACCATGAAGCCTTTTGACCTCTCGAACCGGACTTTCTCGACCCACCGCCTTGCACAGCAGTGAGAGGGATGGGTTCTTACGTCAATCACTCCTGGACACATTGTCCTCAAATTCTTATTCACTCCTCATACCTTTTTCCTTTCCAGAATTTTCGGGCATTCCTTTACTTTGAAATACATCACACACAGCAACCCTCAAAGATTCAAAGATGACATAGACCCTAAAGGATATATTTTCCTATGGTGGAGCTAATGTAAAAAAATATATTTGAATACCTAAATAATTTTGTAATTATAAGGCTGATAACCCACAAATCGTAATGCACAAATACAAGATTTAGTGCTAAGAAGCGTTCTTACGAGATTTATTTAAATAAAAGAAAATAAATTAAATATTTTATGTAAGAAAGCAATATAATTCAAGACAAAGGAACAGAACATTGTTTTATAAGTAACTAAAATAACTATATTAGAAATGTAGATTCATTATATATCAAAACAATAATGCATCCACATTAGAGTTGCGTTTCTTATAAATTTCAATGGGGCATGTTCTAAAATTTAAGAAAAAAATTATTTAAAAACTTTTTGTTTAATTATTTCAATCATTGAAATTATTTTTTTTTTTTGTAATTAATTTAAAAAACGGATTTATCCGGAATATTCGGATTTTCGGGAACGGCCCTTGATTTTCAATCACTAGATACGGACACCGGAAACTAGTGGTACAAGTGAAAAATTGGACAATCTCTTTTTAAATTATCACAAAAGAAGGACCTGAATAAAAAAAATTCCTCAGGGTCTATGACATATTTTGGGATGCTGTACGGAGAGTCTTTTTAGGGGAAGGAAAAAGAGGATGATCTAGAAAGGAAAAATGTGAGACCCCTGCTAAGTAAACAACCTTAGTGAACCACTTGGGGTGACCTATGGTAGGGCTGTTGGTTATTCAATGATTCCCGGGGTGCCTACGAAAACCATTTCCGTTTGAAAACGTTATTTACGTCCGAGAAAGATCTGAATTACTTCTGTTTTACTTCATAAAACAACAACGATAGCATTAGTTATACCGATATCCGAACGTCATTACGTAACGTTATTTCCGTCCAAAAAACATCTGAATTACTCGTTGCATCGCACCTAATTTATTTATTTAAAAAAGTTTCTTAATTTGGTGCATATTTTGCAGTTTCCTCCTTGTAGGTACCGCTAGTTTCAGGACACTGTGTAGTTACATATGCCTCAACTCGTCTGGTCACCATAGTAACTAGAGATAATCCTCGCCGTATCCTGAAGCCTAGTGAAGGGTCGGTATTGGTACCCTGAGGTACTCCTTCCGACCTGCTCAGTAAGCCGTACGTAGAGATCAAAGCGCTGTGACTGTACGGTGGTGCCTATTATACCCAGAGGTGATTTCTATTGAGTATCGAATTAGTGCGATGTGAGCAATTAGGGGAGTCTTGAGCACGTGTGCCTGCAACGTATTGTGTCAAGGCAGTGAGCAGTTTATCACCACAAGTGTGATTTACGTAACTGTGATCGCTAGTTTTTATAACCTTACCTTACCTAATCTAACCTCACCTCACCTAACCTAACTTAACCCAACATAACCTAAAATAATCTAACAAAACATAACCTAACCTAATCTAAATCACCGTAGATAGGACAATGAGATTGATTACCTAATTATTTATTTAATAAAAGAATTTATATGTTTGAAAACATTTGATTTCGATTTTTGAGAGCGTTTGATTAATTTTGCATTAATATTGAAAAAATAACCTTACTTTTGTGCGTTTACTTACCAAAATAATACAATACATATAGCTGTATTTGATAACTAGATCGGATCATCTAGGTACTTCCCCAACTACCTCTTTCCCATCTCCTTTCCCTCTCCTTTTACCTTCAACTTTACAATATATTCCAGTTGGAGATATCATAGTGCCACTGGTTCCAGGCAGTTGGGAGCACTTTGGACTCTTGTACGGTATTCGCATAAAAAAAAACAGTTTCACAAGTTTCCCACTTGTATTCCGAATTTCCGGGCGCCGCGTATATTATTATATACACGGTGTCCGCAAACTCACTGTACTAAATGTAATAATATAAAATAAAAAAATTAAGTACTACATTTATACTATTTACAATTTTTTTCCATCATTACAATTTAACTTTCTTATCTAAAATATTAAAATAAAAGTTGCACAGTTCCGGAACTCCTGCAACTTGTTCAATCCACAATACAACAGTTTCGTACTATGCGAAACCAATACTTGGGTATTGTTAACATGTTTAATATTGTAATTTTGTAAACCTCGAATCACCGTACTTTTAAATTTTTGTTGCTTGTATTTTTAATTCATGCATGTACTTTTTTATCGTAACTTTATTTACATTATTTATTTCTCATGCTAAAGTTGTATTGCCTTTATTTATTTATGTGAAAGCACTCTGGGCGTAAAATAAATAAAATAAATCAATATTCTTACTTCTATTTATCTATATCTACCTAGGCAATGAGCTGGGACAGTGCGAGGAAGAAGAAGATTTATCTATATCTAATTTAGTATTTGCTATGTTAGTCAATTTCATTATCTATACCTGTTATCATGCTACCTATATAAGTTAACTTATTTCTTTATTTTAAAAAAATCTTAAAAGAGTGTAAGGAGAAGTACCTAATGGCACTACTCCCCAATTCAAACAAGAGAAATTATTTTCTCTATTGAATTGGATAGTTTTGTTAAGAAGAAATTACTTTATTGCAATTAGTTATTGCAATGTGTTATTCTTCTATAAATCTGTCACAATTTTAAATTTAAAAAAAATTAAAATTGGAGTCGATTTTGTGGTAGATATAACTTTTCTTGATTTAAGCTTTAGTTTTGGGTAAAATCAGGTAAGAAGAATTTAAAAAAATCATTCCCCAGGGTTTAATTTGAGCCGCATAGTTTTTTTAATACCTTGTTACCGAAAAAAAAAAATTTCAGTTATTTTATTCTTGGGTGAGAGTTTGTGGCTTAGAAAAGTTACGTTGGTTTGAACGACGCTTTGAAAAGTCATTAAAAGTGATGTAAAAAAAGTAGCACATTACCTAACCTAACGATAATTTTTATTACTAATTTATCGGGTTCTTCCAAAATATTTTCGCGCACCACCCTATAGACACCACCAGTCACATGTCATACAGTAATCACATAAAATAAAAGAGCCGGTGAGTGCGCTACAAAATACGCACATATAATAAATAGCGTATGGCGGAATCAAAAGCGCACAGGTGCACTGACCACGCAAATCGTCCCTTTGAGGCATAGTTAATACCACACGAATAATCCCGCGATACATTATACCCACAGTTACTTTGCACATGTGATCCTTCAAATAATTGCCCGGGTATCGCGATCACTCTTTCGCAATTCACTTAAATCCCTTTATGGTACTATGTTTTATTTTGTTAAAAGGTCGGTAGTAGGAGACGCATATAGTTTGTATGAAGTTACTGTATATCTGCGTGAAATATGAACACTCGAAATATAATTGCAAAGGTCAGGGCATTGACCCTTTTTGTCTACGTAATCAATATAATAAAATAAAATAAGTTGTACAAATGTGTAAGAATCGCTTGATAAATAAATGTTTTAATTGTTATTATTATTATTAAATATATAGTATAAAGGGAAAATGATAGGTATTAACCCTTTTACTTATTGTGCAAATTAAGTTAAAGGTTCCAATACTAAGATCCCGCCAGATTGGTACCAAAACTCTACTGTGGACTGTCATTACATTTTGGTTTTTGTCTATGACAAATATTTATTTCAATGTCCATAATAAATAATAACTAACAATAACTTTACCGGGATGCTGACTGCATAGGTCAGTCTTAAATTAATATTAACCTTTCTTTCTGTTTTTTTACGATTCGTTATTATTTTCGAGGCCCCATTTGCAGACCAATTTGCAAAAATATTAAAAATAATGATTGCTCATTATTTGCACCGAAAATAATTGGACATTTGATAAGTCGGTGATTGAATCGAATTGCGTCGTTGCCATTTAATAACTATCTGTAGAAATTAACAATGTCACTATTCACCCCTCGCAATAGAGCGCACAATTAACCTTTATTAATTACCAACAAATAATCGTCATAATAGGTAAATCTCTGAAAACGTTGTTTCACAAATAAAAATTTGAATGCACAAATTAAAATTTGATTAAAAAAATATATATTATCTTTGGATTGTTGTTTTTCCTACTGAAATAAATCATAATTAGTCTATAATTATTTATCACATTGCTTTATTTGTCTACGGGCTCTTCGGTTCACTTGGTTTCGATTATGAGATGTGCCGAAGGTAGGTGTGCAGAGTCATTTTTTTTATTTTTTTTTTTATTTATTTACATTTGATACATTTAAAGCCAAAATAACAAATAATATTACATAATAAGAGAATATATTTAAAATGAATACAAGTGTTATTACGTTGTTTTAGGTCGATATTAGTTCCTAGCTAGGCAGATTGCCTGTTATTATAATAATAGTCATTATAATAGTCATTATAACATAAAATTATACAATATAGACATTTTTAGCAATATCATTCAGAAATTTAATACAAGAGTGTTGGATGTATCTGGAGCATCTCCTATCCTTATCATATATTCCCCTTCCTCTCCTCCTCACTTTAAATTAATTTTAAGATATAATAAAACTCCATCTCCAAGCTATGTACTTTAACATAGGAGACTTTTTTGGCTTGACTTCATTTAACAACGTATATTATATATTTATCTCTATATTTTACGTATATCTAAGCTTTTGGTCTCTTGCAAAAAATAAATAAATACATAACAATAAGGACGTTGAGTGAAAAATATTTTGACTCATAAAAAATATGTTCATGTAGAAGATATGCAAACTTAAATACTAATTTTTTTTTTTAAGTTCGTATTCTTAATTAAATTAATTCTACAAGTTTGAATTTTATTAGGCCCGCGAAAACGCCCGGTAAGAGACGAGAGAGTGTGTGACGTCATCTGGTCCCCGTTTGTGTGAAATATAAGGGTAATTTGTAGTAACTTGAAGAATTAATTTCATTATGAAGACGAGCTTTAAAAAAAAATCTAGTATTTAAGTTTGCAAGTGAACATTGATAAACAAAAATAAATAAAAAAAGGACTCGACTTCCCTATTCTAGAATTCCTCAGAAAAAACCTAGCTTCCAGACAAAAAAGACATTAGACCTCTGAATTATAATTATAAATACGGCAGTCAACAGTCACTGTGATTCAAAGAAGTAATTCTTTCAATAAGCACATTGTAGTACTGGAGAATGCTGGTCCCAGGACTTACGAATAACGAATATCTCTGGAGAACATAGAGATATTACACATACCAACTCAATTAAGTAGGTATTAAAATAAATTCTTGTTGATCAATTTGTTTGTTTTTGTGGAATAAGAAGAGAAAGCAAAGTCGAACTATATTATGCTTAAAATAATTCGGGTGCCGAAAGTAAATAACTTGACAAAGTTAAATAATTATACCTACATCGCTCGGTACCCATACTCATTATTCCACGACTAAAGATGTTACATTATGTTTGTACCTCTTCGCAAAGCCGTCTACGATTTCGATACGCTTCGTAGGGGTAAGCTGTTGCCATGACAACCCCTCATTAAGCTAAATTCTCTGAAACAGTATCATCTATTTAAATATATTTAAAAATTTGAACCCTCCCCCCCCCCCTGTATTCACTTACCCTTTATAATGCCGTAGTATTATTTGAACGAAGGTAGAAACGCCGTCAACCAACGAAGAAATAATCCGGTAGCAGCGATCGTATCTATTTGCCCGATGTAAGCTCTATTTTATCTTACTTTGGGTGAAATTGATCAAAATATTTTCAATGATCCAAATTCTTTATTGACCAAACTATCAATTTCATATGCTTTTCGGCGACCAATTAATCGAATGGTCTTAAGTAAAAAAAATATATATTGTTGATTGAGGTCAGTTTATACAACATGAATATTAACAAGAAAATATTTCATTTTGTAACTTTAAATATTTTTACAATAAACATAACATTTCTATCATTGAAGAAGAAGACAACAATAATAATCTAGATTCAAATATGAAAATGAACAAGACACAGGAAAATAATAAAACATAATGGTCGCAACTGGGACTCCAACCCAGATCTCACATCTTACCGGGACGGGCTCTCTAACCAATTCAGCCTTGGCGACCTATTACGAGACTGTCGTATTTGTCAACTTCATATTTCAGAATTAACAATATTATCTTCGACTAATGTTTTTTTCTATATTATTGGCAGCTACCTTTTTTCATTGGAAACAAGTATTCAAATAATGCATTTGTTACCTAGATAGTGTCTCGGATAATACATAAGTAGCATTTATTTTTAAATACATTCATTCTTCAGGCTATCGAGCATTTCATCATACATATTTAGTCCTCTGTACATTAGGCAGTTCTGTGATTTGGATTTCTTCATATGTGCCAATTTAATTTTATTTACACTTCTGGTTTCATAATTATGTACATCTCCATTAAAAAAATTGTACATTAAATAAGTCTCTTTTTTATTGGAATCCAATTTAGCTGCTCTCTCATTTGATTAACCCTTGCGTATTTGCCTTTTTCCAGTATTAGCTCTATTCTGTGTAATATCTAGCTTGTTTAAATTTCCTTCATTGGCCAAAAATAACGTCTAGGAGCAATAATCTGAATGTGGAGCAACTATAGATTTATAAATTAGATCTGTAGTGTTTCCATTCAGTTTATTTCTTAGTCTTCTAAGAAAATTAACTTTTTTTATACCTTCTTTAGCACATATTCAAAATTTGCTGTGAACGTTAGTTTTGAATCCAGTATTACACCCAGGTATTTGATCTCATTTACTTTTCCTACGTAGTCTTCACATGAAATATAGATTAATGCATCGTCTGCAAATAATCTGATTTTGCAATATTTTATGGTTTTAATTGTATCATTTATGAAAATTATGAATAGATTAGGACCTAATACTGACCCTCGCGAAACACCAAGGTTGTTTTCTGTCGGTTCTGATTCTGAGCTTTCAACTTTTGTTACCTGTTTTCTTACATGGAGACATTCTTTGATGGCAAAATCAATGACAAAATCAGTTTTTTTTTTGCGACCATCTGTTTACCGGGTGTTTGCAATGAAAGTATAAAAAAAAATAATGCACATCCCATAGAAAAGTGTCGTAAGTCAAAATTTTCTATTTTACGTTTTTTCTATGAAATGTAAAGTAATTGTGAGTATGTATGCCACACGAAATCCGTATTGAAGTTTGATCACTCCATCCCCGCACGATGTCACTAGTATCTCTTTTCGACGGGACTGCTTGTTAATCCTTCAATCATTTGTTTTCGCTCTACCGTAAAGATGCTTTCCTACGAGATTTGTTATTTATATAAACAGCATTTATGAGCTCAAAGTAAAAGCTTTTACAGAGTTAAAATAATTTGTTTTGGCTCATTATTTTTCTTCTAAAGTCACAATAACAATTATGTTTTATTGTACTTGTTAGTATAAAACATACTAGCCATTTATTTTATGTTATACTTATCATATCATCTTTTAAAGGTTAAAAAATAATTGTCAAACAAAATTAAAATTAAATGTTATGTTGTAATAAATATGAACGACGCACCGGTCAAAAAGGTTATCCGAAAAGTTAATAGAATATTAGTATTACAACATTAAGTTAATCTTCTAGTACTAAACAGTTAGGAGGGTGACAATCTGCAAAATCTACCCACCTACACAACCCCCCACAAAAAACAAGCTTCATCCCCTTTTGCCCTCACCACCCTCTCCCGGTCACCCCTCCGTTGGCAGTTTGATGTATTGAAAACGGTTAATCCGTAGCTTATGTTCTGGTGGGGAGTAAAATAGGCATGTCTTTTCATTGTTAACGATGTTTTTTTCTAACAGTGCAATTAATGTGATTTTTAAAATACTAAATATTTAGATATATTTTTATATCATAATGATAATTATATTGCATAATATTATAATGTGTTTTGTGTTAAAATGTTAGAAAGATGTCATTAATAGCTAATCTGAACCAAGTATGTATCTATCATTAATATAGATGACAGTGTAATTATTGGTCAAAATGGAATCGCTTTGAATATTAATTTTAGTGCGGTGCAAGTCGGTAGCGTATATTTTTGTTTTAAATCAACTTCGCTATGTATTCAACACAGAAATTATACATATATTAAGAATCCACTTATTTGTCCTTAAGAATTTGTATTTAAGAATCCATTATTATTTGTTATGCACATATTATGATATCTGCAGCTCTAAAACTGATTTTTTCTGTCTCTCTACTGTATAACGCTATACTTTTTACCTATCATCTTTACTTCTTTGAATGTGTAAAATAAAACCTATTTATGTTTTCTTTGTCATCTAAACACACTTGTATGAACTTAAACATAAAATGTAAATATATGTTAAAGCCCTAAGGGCGTTAACGATTAATAAAAAATTAAAATTAAATTAAATGAACTTCTAGACAAGTCGATACATTACGTGTATAATTGATGAAATGTAGATTTATTTTATTTTATGTATATACCTCACAAGAGTCAACTGCTCCCGTCTGGAGCCAGTGAGACTAAGGCACCCCCATTTGAGGTATGTTGTGAGGCTGTAGGTAAGTGGGGAAGGGAAGGAGATGGGAAGGAGGAAGGTGAGGAAGTACCTATCTATTCAGATCTAGTCACTAAACATGGCTAAAACCTCTTTTAAGCAACGTTTCAATTCTGAATGGTGGTCTTACACCAGGGCGATACTAAGAGTATCTTCCACTCTTGGTTGGTTCAAATCGGTTCAAATCATTGTTGGTTGGTAGGTTTGCTTAGTCATAGTTACTAGTAAAGCAATATTGTTTGAATACCCACTCGGACTTAAAAAGAAGTAAGGCGCTAGTTATATAAGTCTTAGGGGGTTTTTCACCATCCTCCCAATAGCTTGTCTACCCTAATAACGAATATTAATAAAAATAAAAATAAAATACTCGCAGTGGTTAGAAAACCCGGTCAACTTATCCAATATATAGCCACTATTCATAGGTTCGATTACCGAATTATAAACTCCAACTTAATAAATAAATAAACCGTAAATCGTAAAACGAAATTATTCGTTATTAGTATAGATAAGCTATTGGGAGGATGGTGAGAAACCCCCTTAGTTTTAAGTCATTAGCTATAAATCTTAGTTATAGTTACTCGTAATATTTGGTAAAATGTATAAATGAATTTGTAAAGCGCCCTTGAGGTGATTTTCTCACGAAAATGGCGCTATAAAAATCATCCACACATAACTATTATTTTGCTGGATTGTTGCTTGGTTGGTAGGTTTATCGGTTGGTTGGTAGTTTTGTTTGTTAATTGGTTGGTTTGTTTTTTGGTTGTCTGGTTGGTCAGTTGGTTGGTTTGTTTGTTTGTTTGTTTGTTTATTTGTTTGTTTGTTTGTTTGTTTGTTTGTTTGTTTGTTTGTTTGTTTGTTTGTTTTCTGTTTGTTTGTTTGTTTAATTGTTTGTTTGTTTATTTGTTTGTTTGTTTGTTTGATGATGTTTTTTGTTTGTTTGTTGGTTGGTTGGTTGTTTAGTTGATTGGTTTGTTTGTTGGTTGGTAAGTTTGTTGGTTAATTAGTTGTTCAGTTAATTGGTTTGTTCGTTGGTTGGTTGGTTGGTTGGTTGGAATGTTTGTTTGTTGGTTGGTTGATTTGGAAGCGCTGATTCGCCAGGCGCCCTACCCCTAAATTTCAGCATATTCAGTTTTCCAGGACTGGCAATGGCAGTGACAGTCGCAGTCGGCAAAATCAGCTGATATTCGAGAAGCCGAATGCCACAAAGCGGATCATGTCTTCATAGTCGTGGGGTTTAATTTTTCACAAAGTGTAACATTTGACAGTCCTGGCTCATTCTCTGCAGCCAGGGCTGCCACAAAACGTATATACTACTTTTGCCATTAATAAATAAAAACTACACTGTGTATTTCAAGGATTTTTTTACACGGAAACCAGGTAAGACCAATGTTAATAAAAATAATATGATGTTTGTACAAGTTACAAGAGTGGTGGAGTTGGAAAGTGTTGAAAAGGACAGGAAAGTGAGGAAAGACAATTCCAACTAATTAAATTATTCACAAAATCAATTGAATCAGTTTTACTAAATTTTTCATTTCTGAATGGTGTTGTTTTGTTCAACATGGCGAATCTCGAGTATATTATCCCCTTATAACCACATTTTTTTTTATCGAACGCATAATGGTAAAAATTCTAAAATATGCACTTTGGCCCATGACAGATACTAGAAGCTGGAAACAATGGAGAAAACTACTGTTATCCTAAATATATAATGTTTCCACTTGAAGAAACAGATACAATGCACCAATCAATAAAGTATTCCTTCAAATAGAATATGCACTACGTCCTGGTGAGAGGCAATCATTATTGGAGATCGAAACTTTGATTGTGTTGGTTAAAGCTGGGACTAATGACTAGTACTGATTATCTGTGTACTTTCTACACTTCTTCTTATTCCCCACCTCCACTTATTTCCACCCCACAACATGAATTCTCCAAACCGAGTAATGCCGTTGGTACACCGGCTAACCGGCATTGATTTCAATCGATTTCACAGTTTTCTCAGATATTAAAACAGTCTAAAGAGTTAGATTAATATATATGTATATATATATATATATATATACAGGGTGTTAAGCATCGTACTTGAGTTACTTTAACCAGTGATTCCTGACATTATTACACACACAAAATTTTATTTGCTTTTTTTTACTTTAAATAATGTCAGGAATCACTGATTAAAGTAAGTCAAGTACGATGCTTAACACCCTGTATATATATTTATATATTTGTTTTATTAATTTAGCTCCTTAGTAAGATTACTGACGATGGTTTGAAAGGGATGTGGATAAATAAAACTTATACCTGTAAAATAAGAGAACTAGGTTTCTTATAATTTTCGGAGTATACTTTGCGGTTTTATTCCATCGAAGATATTTCATATATATAATTACCTTTTCAACTCGGTAGCATAGTGTAAAATTATCTGTGTGTTCCGAGTTATCCTACCAAGATGGTAGACGTGTTTGATGATACCATTTTTTTCCGCTAGAGCGCATGGTAAATCTGAATAATCAAACTACTTAAGATTCACTTCAAAATTATCTTTTTTTGAAGAGCTCAGAAAACTTAAAGTGTTCAGGGGAAGTTGGTTAAATATTACCGGTGGAAATTCTGAATTCGGGTCTTAATCTTCTTCAACACTTTTCCATGTCTGAGTTCGATTTGTGGCAGCCCTGCACACCCGTTCTCCGCCGCTCCGGATTCATTTGTTAGTTGTCTCTGGCTTTTTGTTTCATTTCTCCGAGCGTTTTCCAGCGCGACCGACGCCGATGAAAAATGTCGGCTCAAGATTAACGTGACAAACATGCCACTGTTTGTGATTATAATGACAACTACACCATGATACTGTGTTTACTTCATTATATTGGATAACAACGTTGATTTATTACTGCTAAACTTTACTATGTACTGCTGGAATGAATACGAATTGGTATCTTCTTTCTAAGTTCAACCATTTTAAATTTTTTTAATATTTATATCTTGCTATATAGCAACCCTTGTGAGTTATAAAACTCATTTTGGGTTGTGAGGAATTTACAAATATTTGGGTTGTGAGGAATTTACATAATGTAATACAAATTTGACTTCAAAATCATTAATTTCATATTATGCACAAAACAGTACCAAAAAAAGAAGAGAGCTAATTAAAGAAAATAACTTTATACAAGGATATATACAGTAAAATAGATAGAAATTCGAATAAACACAAAGTAGGAGGAATTCACAAAATAAACTAAATTTGTTGAAAAATATACTTGTACATATGTATTTGTTTTTAAAAAGCGGCTGAACTAGTAGAATTAAAAGTTATCATTTATATTACGAAGGAGTCGTTTTCTTATTCATTGTTTTTTCAGGTATTTATACAGATATACATAGGAAAAATAAATTTTAAAAAGCAGTTATATTATACAGGTTGTAACAAGACGTACCCGAGAGATTTTAAGCAGTGATTCCTGAGCTTATTTTGTCTCCGGGGACTTTTTTGATGACGTTTTTTTCTAATTTTTTTTCACAAAATCAAAAAAAAAATCTTTTTTAACTCGTCACTTGTCACTCAGCCGAGTAACCGCCCAGCCTCTTAACCCGCTTCCAACCGTCCAAAATCTACTGTTTTTTATGTTTTTGTAGAAAAACAACAAAAAAAAACATCAAAAATGTCGTCGGGGAACAAAATTTTATTCACAACATTTTTTACTCCAAATAAGCTCAGGAATCGCTGGTTAAAATCTTTCGGGTACGTCCTGTTACATCCTGTATATCCTTCAGAAAAATCGAACTAATATTATAACGGGAGCCTCAACTATTCTTATCATTCTTATCAACTATTTTTATCTTCCTCTCTCATTTACCCATTTATAAGTTTTAAGGTATAATCAAACTCAAATTATATCTAAGCAACCTTAGCCCAAGAAACTTTTTTGGCCATCTTATAACCTACTGTACATGTAAAATACAAACTAAAAGGACGGGTTGTTTCAAACAATTTTAACATTTCATCAAATATTTAAAGTTAGTTTTCACGTCCTGTGTAAGTTCTATTCAAGTTCAGTTATTATATCATTATAGGCCAGTTACTTCATAAAAGTGAAATAATCACAGAACTGGAATAGAACTTTCACAGAACGCGAAAATTACCTTAACATATTGATTGATGAATTGTAATTTTTTTAACAACCCGTCCTAAGTAGAGCTGCTTGTTTCTTACAAAGTAAAATTTATTATAATTTATTAAAGGGGATTAAAATAATCATTTTAAACTACCTAGAGAAATAAATTGTTATCAAATATTATAAGTATACGAGTAATTCAGTTTTAGTGCCGGCAATCAGGGCTTATGTTTTATTTTAATTTATGTACAAATTTTTCTTTTATCCACCTCTCTAGACAAAGCCTGTTCCGAGGCGGGGAATTTTATAATGGATTACATTTTTTAAAAGATGATAGTAGTTTGTATTTTTTTAAACATTCGTTTTCTGCCACCGAGTGTGAGCAAAATAGAATGATTTGTTGTCATTTTCCTCTCCACACAATTTGAAAAATTTCACTTTTAACCCTTGACTCGTGAGGTATACATTTATACCGGCTTGTAATGTAAGTATTATAGCGGACAAGAATAAGGTACGAAAAAAACTTCTTTTTTCCTAGAAAATTTTACATTACGATTCATTTCATTCACGATAATGTCACAAAAAGAAGTGAAAAGGAAACAATTTAGCTGATCCACATTTCACCTATAAACACATTCGCACATTAATAAAATCTGAAAACACATTATTATTTTCAATGTATAATCTTAGGGTAGTATAATAATAAAAAAGGAATGATTTCGGTGATGTGTCCCAGTACCTCAATGAACTCCAGAACTGGGATTTGCTTTGTTTTTCAAAATTGAGATTGATTGTGAGACCGCTTTAGAAAACCAAAAAAAAAAAGTTTAAGTAAGTTTTCATGTTTGCTAATGATTTTCATTCGAAATGTAAATTTTGATCGTCTTTTAAAGGGTGTGATACTGTGGCAAATATTTTTTATGATAAATTTATAAAAAACTTACAAAAAAGCATTTCACATATATTTTTAAAATATTTATTAGTTTACAATTTGTTTACAAAACTGTAAATTTTAGTTAATTTATTTAAATAATATGTTTACAGTGTATACCTAATTTTTTTGTAATCTATTTTTTACGTAAAAAAGCTTTATTATGTACATAAAGTTATTTTTACGGTGAATAAATAATAAATACTTTCCGTTTCACATAATCTAGAATTACAATATTCCGTGATTTTTCACCCAATTAATATATTTGAGTTATTTTAATACAAGCAAAAGAAAGTTCCCATGCCCAAAGGGGAATTCAATAATCTTTCAGCTTGTTTTGAATAAAAAGTACACGAAGTAATATTATTTTTTCCCAAGCATCACCAATTACAAATCACGGCTGAGTGGCGAAACGTGACGGCGATCCCCATTAGAACGGAAATAATAGAGAAATCTTTTTAAAAACAGTATAATAGCCCCCTCGGAGGCGGAGTGAATCCAAATTCACCGGCTATCGAGTGGTTTATTTCATTAATAGAAATAAACTCGAATTAAACAATGCGCCCCGCGGCGGGGTGGGCGACTCGCGAATACCGGGGGGTGGGTTGGATGTGGGATGTGTGGCCACGTGACGGCCACGCGGCGGACACGCGGCCCCGCCCCGAGCAGACCTGCGCGAGCGCTCTTTCGCTTCTACCTGCGTGATCTTGCGAACTGAGCCACCATTGTACCACTACTGCCTTGCTGCAGTGGTGCGTTATCCCGCCAGCACGCCCTGAGAACACTGTTTGGCCACGGCACAATGGACGCGTGCGCCGAGAACAGGAAACACCGAATTTTCTTTGTTGGAGCCGGATAAAATGCGCTTGTTAAAATAGTGAAAACCCTCCTTCTTTCGGAGTCAAGGTGGCGTGAGAGGATTGATATATCCGATGATACTTCAAAGGGATAAAAAAATTCTAAAGCCCTCAGTGGAAACCGGAATCCAATCAAAAAACCCATTTTTTGGTTGTTATTACCGTGGAAGAAGAAGAAAGAAAAGTGCAGGAAAAATATCGTCTGTCATCATCTTTAGGGTTGATACACCGAGGATTTATTACGGATCCTTCTTGGCGAGCCTTTGCCTTGGGGGAAGCCAACTCTAAAATTACAACACTATTATAATAATGTGGTAAGTGTATATAATATATTAATAACCAAAATAATCCGATATTTTGAATTCACTGTTGCTCAATATAATCATTGATTTCTTTAGTTTTTATTTATTTACACATGCACGATGTATTTGTGTCAGTAAAAACATTTCTTGTGGACAATTAAAAAAATGAATGCGTCTAACCTTTACGCGAATACTTTAACCTTTTTTCAAGACCCACTTTCACTCCGTCCTCTTTTCAAAGAGACCCTTCACACAGGATCCTTACAGATGACACAGGAGGCCCCGAGGGAAATTATTTTCCTCAGGGCCTCTAGTGTGGGGTTAATATAAAATAAAAAATAAAAGAAATGAATGCGTCCATCCTTTAGGCGCGGTTGAAGCAAAACTTCTCGGTCTATTGTGGCATGTATTACTACTCTAGCGAAGGCCAGAACCCTTTAAAAGTAAAAGCAAACACATATGGCAGCGTTATTTCCGTCCGAAAAATTACACGAATTACTAGTAATATCGCGCCTAAACAAAGTTTTAGTTCAATAAATTATCATATTTCAGTCGATTGTTAAATTTACCACCAGGAGTCGCAGAGTCTCGGATATCCGATGAGTTGTTAATTAATATCAGTAAGTATGTATTAAGAGTCGAATGGCTCAGATCTGGCAGGCGTGCAATATCCGATCCGGACCACGCGGCCAGGGGCGCACGTGCCGGGCCGAGGGGGCCTCATTAGTGCCGTCGGCCGGGGGAGATCGCACGGCGAGGGACAGCCCTGAATCACGCCGGGGAGTAACATGAGATAAGTTTTTTCGCAGCCCTATAATACCAAATTAATGTTAAAAAATCGGCAAATTGATAAAATAAAATTGTTAAAATAAATAATATATTTGACACCACATGTTTCAAAACAAATGATTTCTTTATAAAGAGTTGAAATAAAATATATATTGGTTTTGAAACATGTTGATCATTTTTAAAAAATGAGTGCTTCTAACCTTTATGCGCGGTTGAAGTAAGACTTCTTTGACTGTTGTGGCAGGTTTTACTATTCTAGCGAAGGCGAGAATCCTAAAAAAAAACAAAGACAGATGGCAGTAGTAGAACCGATATCCGAACGTAATTTCCGTTTTAGAACGTTATTTCGTGTGTGGGTACGCATAAAAGTGTCGTAAGTAAAAAAAGTTTATTTTACAGGTAATGAATGTTGATTAAGCGGTCCCATCCAAAAGAGATACTAGCGACATCTTGCGGAGATGGAGTGGTCTAACTTAAATGCGGTTTTCGTAGGGCATAAATAATCGAAATCATTTTTTAGAGATGAATCGTAAAACAGAAAATTTTAACTTACGACCATTGACGACACTTTTGTATAACTCGAGAAATTCTAATTTCGGAGTTACCTGGTTGTAGTAATTACCTGCGATACAATTAGTTGCATTTTTATAGGACTTTTCTTAATGACTTTTCTGTGGAACTACTAGATCTATTATACTAAACCTTCTTTCCTTTAGCTAAACAGCATACATCAATCGCTACGTAAACAATGCAACATTTGGCTACTACACAAAAAAAATAGAATGCATCACCAAGTTAATGCTAATCTCTTCCTAATTGATAATTTATCTTTTTTTTACACATGTTTTATTTCCAATTATAGAGATTTATTCTTTCTTCTTATATTGATTTATTATTCTTGATTAATACAACTTGTATTTTTTTAGTTTGTTTTCTGACTATTTTCCTGTGAACCTTTTATCTTTTTTAATGTTCTAATTATTACCCGTCCCAGAACAGACAACGTCTAGTGAGGCGGGTAACTTACTTGTTATAAAATACTATATTACCTTAATAAACGCCCGGATTGCCGGCAATGAAATTGAATTGAATTGATCAATTTCTGGGAAATTATTTTAAGCAAATGATTTCACTAATAAAAAATATATACCTGCAGTTATTTTCCCTACGCAAGGACAGAAATGAATATATGCATATTAAGATATTAAATTTTGAATTTGTTTGAATTAGTTTTTTTTTTTTTAAATAATAAATATATTTTATTTAATGAAGACAAAATATTAGCGAAACTCAATCGAAAATCTAAAACAGAAAAGATACGGTCACATCTGGGACTCGAACCCAGGCCCACAGCTTTGCCGGGGGCGCACCTCTATCTTTTTCTGATTTTCCTTTTTCAGATTATTTTTTTTAGATCAGTTTGCTAATAGTTTTCATCAATTAAAATATTACAATTTGAGGTTTCACCCATTAGGTAAAAAATAAATATACATATTACATGATTGAATCCTTAATTAAATGAAGAAAAAAATTAAATGAAGAGTTGTACGACAAAAAGAGCCATTTTAGACTTTTCTGTGGATTCTTCACTAGTAGGAACCTATACTCTTCGGAACTCGGAATATAAATTATTATCCTTTCTATTTTGCCCATATTAACGAGGTTAAGTTAATGTTTTGAATTTTCTGTTTTTTTTTTTTATTTTTTTTTTTTTTATTTAGTACGTTGTACAATTTTGCATCGAATTCTTCTATTACAAACAATTATTCATGTAGATAGGAGCGTGGATCAGGTTAGGTTGGGTTAGGTAAATTACATAACATTTTTAAACTATTGAACGATTCATATACATTTTGTGAGGTTGGAGCCACTGAAACTATGCCATAGTGACATAGTGTCAGTATGTTGTGAAACTAAGGTAATGGAGAAGGGAATAGTTTAAAGGCATAGTGTCAGTATGTTGTGAAACTAAGGTAATGGAGAAGGGAATAGTTTAAAGGCATAGTGTCAGTATGTTGTGAAACTAAGGTAATGGAGAAGGGAATAGTTTAAAGGCATAGTGTCAGTATGTTGTGAAACTAAGGTAATGGAGAAGGGAATAGTTTAAAGGCATAGTGTCAGTATGTTGTGAAACTAAGGTAATGGAGAAGGGAATAGTTTAAAGGCATAGTGTCAGTATGTTGTGAAACTAAGGTAATGGAGAAGGTAATAGTTTAAAGGCATAGTGTCAGTATGTTGTGAAACTAAGATAATGGAGAAGGGAATAGTTTAAAGGCATAGTGTCAGTGTGTTGTGAAACTAAGGTAATGGAGAAGGGAATAGTTTAAAGGCATAGTGTCAGTATGTTGTTAAACTAAGGTAATGGAGAAGGGAATAGTTTAAAGGCATAGTGTCAGTATGTTGTGAAACTAAGGTAATGGAGAAGGTAATAGTTTAAAGGCATAGTGTCAGTATGTTGTGAAACTAAGATAATGGAGAAGGGAATAGTTTAAAGGCATAGTGTCAGTGTGTTGTGAAACTAAGGTAATAAAGAATGAAATAGTGTAAAAGCATAGTGTCAGTATGTTGTGAAACTAAGGTAATGGAGAAGGTAATAGTGTAAAGGCATAGTGTCAGTATGTTGTGAAACTAAGGTAATAAAGAATGAAATAGTGTAAAAGCATAGTGTCAGTATGTTGTGAGACTAAGGTAATGGAGATGTCACGTCGCGTCTCTCAGCGAACACGAACGGTGTAAATCAGTGTGCGATAAATAAATTGTAAAAGTGATTTAAAAGTAAACGAAAAACGCTCAAACTACTTTAAAATGGTGCAGTGTAAGAAATGTAAAAAATATGTTGCTAAAGACAGTGAATTGGTTAAATGCATCGACTGTAATGGAACCTTCCACAAACTATGTACAAACCCCGCCATTAACGTGGGTAATGCATTTATTTGTACAAGCTGTGAAGTACAACGAACAGTCAATGCGAACACAGATAACGCAACGGCCGGAGGCAGCGGGTCACAAGGCCCGAACCCAGAAAATATCCCAGAAATGAAACAAATTCTTAATGAAATAAATAATAAAATAAGCATAATGTACGTCATGAAAAAAGATATGGAGACTCTCACACAGTCAACTGAATTTCTATCCAACAAATATGACGAACTGATATCGCTACATCTAGAATTGGGAAAAAAACTAAAAGAAAACGAAAATAAACTCAACGAAGTTATAAACAAAAACACATACCTTGAAAAATGTAATAGAGCATTAGAATACAGGATCCAAGAAATTGAACAAAGAGAAAAAAACTACAACATTGAACTGTTTGGTATAGAAATGAAAAAAGACGAAAATATTGAAACAACTATAAAAACAATTGCAGATAAACTAAATACGAATGGCGAAAATATTGAAAAGGTTTGGAGACTTCCAAATAGAAAGGACTCAAAACCGGCAAATGTAATTGTGAAGTTCACTCGTCAATCTCATCGAGATGAATGGCTACAAAAAAGAAAAAACATGTTAACGAACAACGACATTTACAAGAACGGAAACAACGACCGAATATACATAAATGAAAATCTAACAAAAGAAAAAAAAGATCTCCTATACATTACAAAACAAAAAATGAAAACAAAATTTAAATACATTTGGGTACAAAATTCCAAAATATTAATAAGAAGTGAAGGTGATGGGAAAATAATCCATATAAGAAATGAGAATGATATAAACAGATACATTTAAATAAAAATAAATCAAAACACCTTTTGACCCGAAACACTTACTTTATCAGTTACTAAATCCACGTCATGGAAGATTCTACACAATTCCAAACTCACAAGTTTACAAAGTGCTATAATTTGGATAACTGGATAAACGATAAAAGCATCAATATGAGGTTTGTGGCTATTCATCTAAATATAAGATCACTGAAAAAGAATTTTAATTCATTTATTGCACAAATAAATGACATTCTGCAGTTTATAGATGTAATTTTTCTAACGGAAATAAATATTACAAACGAAATAATAACTATGTTCAATATACCAAACTTCATCTCGATTGCAAATACTAGAGAGAATAGAAGAGGAGGGGGATTAATCATGTACTTAAAAAACCATCATACTTTTAAGAAAACAAACATTTCATTTAAAAGCTGCGAGACAATATCTGGAGAAATAACCACCGTTCATCAAGATGTCATAAATATACTTGCAGTATATCGCCCGCCGAACAACAACAAGAATATATACTTGAAGGAACTCAAAGAAATATTACAATTAACCTCATCTGATTCAAATTACTTGTACTGTGGTGACATTAACTTAAATTTATTGGATACCAAAAATAGTGTAATTACAGAATACCAAAATCTACTCAGTGAAAATGGATTAGAAAATGTAATATTAGATGTGACCCGGGATGAAATTTTAAACGGTAAAAATGTTTATTCCTGTATCGACCATATTGCAATTCGTAACCGTAATAACATTGTATTTTCATGTATTGTGACTAACAAAATATCGGACCATTATATAACAGGAGTTGCGATAGGGAAAGAGGAACTTACAAAGGATTTTAATGAAAAAAGGGAAATTATTGATAATAAATTGGTATATTCCAAATTAAAACTAGTAAAATGGGGTAAATTATTACAAACTGAATGTCCCTCAGAACTGTACTATAATTTAAAAAATATTTTTGATAATATCTATGAATCCTCGAAAAAAGAAAAATCATTTAAAAATAATCATAGGCACAACAACCAATGGGTTACTGAAGAAATTAAGAACATGATTAAAAAAAGAGATTATCTTTACCGAAAATGCAAGAATAGCCCTAATAACCCTGTTTTTCGTTTAGAATACACGCGATATAGAAACAAAACAAATAAACATATTAATATTACTAAAAACACATTTCATAAAAACGTAATAAATAGTTTAAACGGCAACCCAAGGAAACTCTGGGACGAAATAAATAACCTAATAGGAAAACCTAAACAAAATCTAGATAAAATAATCCTTCAACATATGGGAAGTCAAGGAGACACAAAATTTTTATGTGATAAATTTGCTACAACATTCGTAAATGAAATAAAAGACATAAGACATAACTGTACTAAAAAATTCCTAGATCGTAACACGTATACAACTCCTGCTAGTATGTCAATGAGATTTAGACCTGTATCACAAAAAGATGTTAAAAAAATTATTAATGATATGGATGTTAAAAAATCAGAAGGCAATGATCAAATAAGAATTAAAGACCTGAAGTTAATTGCTGATAATATAATCCCAATATTGACTAAATTAATTAACCTTTGTGTAAGTAAAAGTATTATGCCTGACGAACTTAAAACATCCATTATCAGACCTATATATAAATCAGGAAACCACAAAGATTTCACAAACTATCGACCAATAGCGATTCTCTCATGTATTGATAAAATTATTGAAAGAGCTATCTTTAACCAAATACAACTTTTTATAGAAAAAAATAAAATCATAAATCCCATACAATACGGATTTCAAAAAGAAAAAAGTACTACACAATTACTGTCTAAATTTACTGACCATATAAATTGTCATTTAAATGAAAAATATTATGTTGGTATAATTTTTATAGACTTTAAAAAGGCCTTTGACACATTGGACCATGAAACATTATTAAGGGCAATGGAGGAATGTGGTATTAGAGGTCCTTTAAAAAAATTGATTAAAAATTATCTATTAAATAGAAAAATTAAAGTTAAAATTGACGGAATTTTTAGTGATGAAATGTTAACAGATACCGGAGTAGCAACAGGGTCGATATCGGGGCCTACATGTTATATAATGCAAGTTAACAGTCTACCAAACGTAATAAAACGTTGTAAATGCTACATGTTTGCAGACGATACTTGCATTATATGTGCTGACAAAGATCCACTAAAAATTCAGGAAATTTTACAAACAGACCTAAATAACATAATTAAATGGTCCCATGACAATGACATTATTATTAACGCAAAAAAAAACCAAATATATGCTTATACACTCACCATATGTAAATTGTCAGGAAAAGGAATTGCATATAAAAAGTCATTCATATGATTGTTTGCACACAAAAAAACAATTCCAGCAGTGTAATTGCCCGAATATAGAAAAAGTGTACCAATATACATACCTTGGTCTTACAATAGATGTCAACTTTAACTGGTCAAATCATATTGAAAATGTATGTAATAGATTAAGATCCATATTAGGAAAATTTTACCACCTAAAAAATTTTGTTAATAAAAATATATTATACTGTATATACAACGCATTAGCAGAATCAATTATAGGATACGGAATAAATAGTTACGGATTAACGTACAAAACATACTTAAATAAAATAGAACAGTTACAAATCCGTTTCCTAAAATTGATATCAGGCAAAAAAAAAGTCCAGTTATGTGAAGGTGATTATAAAAAAATGTTCTCCTTGTGTAATGTCCTCTCTATACACAGTAAGGTAAATTACCAATTAACGCTAGATGAATTCTGGAGTACAGAATTCAAAAAACCTGTAAACCACAACTACCCTACTAGGCATAGAGAAGCACAAATGTTTATTATCAATAAATCTCAAAATGTATACGGAGATAGAACAAAAAGGCATAAAATTCCGGAAATATTTAACACATTACCTGAAAATATCAAAAATGAGACATCTTATTCAAAAATCAAAACAAAAGTAAAATCTTTCTACCTCCGAAGAATATGAAATCAAATAATATATTTCCTTTCTATTTTTTTCTCACTGTATGTTTGTAGGTACTGTGTAAAATATTTTTACTACAACGCAATTCATAAACATTATAAAAATTAGTTTGTCGTAATAATTAGTATTTTAATATTAAGTATTATTATATTTAGTATTTACTATGTAAAACTGAAAAGTATACTGTATTAAATAATTAGAAAAAAATGAGAGATTTCTTACAATCAAACTGATTGATCAGTTTCGTAAGATTTGTAAAATAAAATATTGTAAAATTAAAACTGAATAAACATATTAAAAAAAAAAAAAAAAAGAAGGGAATAGTCTAAAGGCATAGTGTCAGTATGTTGTGAAACTAAGGTAATGGAGAAGGGAATGAGGTGGGGAAGAAGAAGTTCCAATCATAAAACACATTTAAATCCACTTCAAGCACCGTTTAGAATTTTTGTGACCAGTTACCAGTGTTTGTGACCAGATCTAACACTCTGATGGTGTTGAAGTATTATTTCATTACAATTATAAAATTAATTTACTCACTGAAGATCATCAATAAATCGAGTCCAAATTTTACGTCCGTTCCGAATCGTCCTCTTATTCTCCGATGCGCCACAAGTGGATCGTAACAATAATGTGCCGATGGCCGTTGTAATAAAATAAATCAATTTTCCATTCGATCGCCACCTTCGGGTAGAGCCAACAGCCAACAGCCAAACGCGTCCTATTTCGTGTTTACAAGATGGCAAGCTGGGAAGTATGATTTATCGCCGTATAAATTACGATGGACTTGAAATACAAAGCGTTTATTCGATATTAAGAATCGACCGCGGACGCAGTGCTTTATTTTCCGATGAAATTATTTATCGACGGCCGCGCGGTGAGGATGGGAACGCTTGGGTTTATAATATATGTTCATTAGGATGCATAACAATACTAATTACAGAATCAGATTTTATCGAAAGCATATTATTGGTTTTGTGAACATCAACGGTTATTTATTTTTATATTATACGTGGCGTCTGGAAACTAATGATACAAGCGGGAAATTGGTAAAACTACATCTCATTATTTGAGATTTCTTTTAAGAGTAAAACATGTCCGGAGTTTGATGTCCTTATTTATTTATATTAATATGCGCCTGGTTAGGTCATTTACACAACACACAGCTACACTTATCTCTCACCTACATTATACATCTACATATCAGGAACCGCTGTGTTTGGTAGTTAGTATTGTTACATGTTTTACTTCCTACCTGCTCCTTCCTAGACCTGCTATATTTAGTACCCACATTCAGTCATAATTGATCCTCACCGCATAAAATCATCCGCTTCAAAATTCTGTAATTCGCTCTCTGCCGTACTACAAAGTACTACATCTGAGAAAGTGTTGCCAAGTTGTTGTTAGTTGCGGTGAGGATGGGAACGCTTGGGTTTTTAATAAATGTTCATTAGGATGCATAACAATACTAATTACATAATCAGATTTTATCGAAAGCGTAGATATTATTGGTTTTGTGAACATGAGTGATTATTTTTTTAAATATTATACATGACTTCTGGAAACTAGCGGTACAAGCGGGAAATTGGTGAATCAATACATAATATTTGGAATCAAATTTGTGGTATAACTTTTTTGGTAAATATTCCACTAACCCGCCGTACATTTATTAGGCACATACTACATTTCAACCTAATTATTACAAGAAACTACAAATTACTACCATAAACAACTAATTACTACAAGAAACATATTGTTACTACTAGAAACAACTATTTACTACAAGAAACCACTACTTACTACAATAAACAACTTACCACAAAAATCAACTAATTACTACAAGAAACAACTAATTACTACAAGAAACATATAATTGCTACAAGAAACAAATAGATACTACAAGAAACAACTTATTACCACAAGAAACAACTAATTACTACAAGAAAATACAAATTACTACAAGAATCAACTAACTGCTACAAGAAACAACCAAATCAAACGTTAGGATGGATGATGAAAATTAAATTTTTTATTCAATCAAAGTTCACAATTTCCCATATAAAGCGATTTCTTTGCCGTCATTTTAATTAATTTTTGTACGGGTTGACATTTGCGGGAGTTTCGTTTCAATCTAAATACGCATGAATTATACAGTAAACCCAAACTAAGAACCTAATAATCTATTTTGTGCGTATAAATAGCAGTTTCTTGTAGTAATTGTTAAAACTAGGTGAAATTTCCTTAATCTCTGCCTAAAAGTTGGGCGGTTAGCACTTTTTTTATTTGGTGTTTTTGTTAATTTCTAATCGAGTCCAATAATTATTGATATAAAACTCACTTAGGCGTGATTATGGCGGGTAATTCTGGTAATTTTTCGGTCGGAAATAACGTTTTCAAACGGAAGTTCAAATATCGGTACAATTTCAGAGAGGTTCAAATTCAATTTCAAAAAGGTTTCTCGCCTTCGCTAGAATATTTTTATAATAACGTTTTACTTAAACCGCGCGTAAAGGTTACACGCAATCATTTATAATTTTTCTATGAGTGTGGTTATGAAAGCAAACAGGGATTGACGTTTCGAGAATTCAACAACGATTAGTGGCGAAGCTAATGATTTTCAGTAGCGAAGTGGATCTAGGAAAGGGAGGGAAGGGTACATCCGTCACTCCCGGACACATAGACCTCAAGATTCCTACCCACCCGCATACCTTTTTCCTTTCAAGAAATAACATCCCCAAGACATAGACTATGAGGGATGTAAATGTATGTGAAGAGCTAATGTAAAAAATTGAGTGCGAAAACGTCTTTGACTGTTGTGGCATGTATTTATTTATTTAAACGCCCATAGGCCTTTTACATATAATGCAGTACATGTGTTTTTTTTTATAACAAATAAAGAGTTTGACAAAATACAGATAACATAAAATATAAGAACAATATATTTTTATTGTTGCACTACTGCCACTTTTTACTTCAATAGCTATGGAATTAACAAGAATCAGAGAGAAGAAAGGGTTAAACATTATGTGACTTTTAACATTCTTCAAACTTGATTTTGAGGGTTATTATTATAATACCTGATGCAGAAGAATTGAATTGCGCGTGCTTATACTTGTGAACAATATTCATCAGAATTTCGCACTTGTCTTTGCTGAAAATCGGGCACCAATCTCTCTTATTCGTCGTAAGAGATAAGAAAAATCAATAAGTTCAACTAAAATCTTTAGTTAAATCATATAATTATAACAAAAAGTTGTTGAACTTGCCTTATATATTAGTAAAAAAAAATGGATGACGTCTGACGTTTGAGTTTGCTTTGACGTTTTGTAATTCGCTGACAGGCTTCGACCTCATTGTTGCCATATCTACGGCGTTAATATGATGAAATATCAACGTCATTCCCGATTTAAAATTTTACTTTCGTCCAAAAAAGAACCGAGTTACTCTTAGTAATGCGTCTAAAGAAGTTTTACTTCAAAAAATCAATTATTCATCTTCTTTATCGCAAGATACCTTTATCACAAGATGTAGATATACAAATAGTATGTATTTTTAAATTGGCTCGTTGATGTGAACAGGTGTTATACATTTTTCTAAAACTTTCCTATCGTAGCTGACAAGGTATCGATTTTATAACTGAACAATATTCGATGTGTGCGCTTATAATGATTTTCAGTTGATCGCGCTGATAAATCAAGCCTGCATTGTTTAATGACCACACGATAAATAACCACGGCCCTGCATTTATTAAAACGGCGAGGGCATCTAAAAAACAAGAAAATTTATTATTGTTTAAATATGTAAATATTGTGACTAGAAGCGTGCTATGGCGCTAAGAATAATTATGGCTTGGGGTGCGGACAAATTACCGATTGCGTTACATTTGTCATGATGTTCACACGATTAAATTTTAAAAAAGGTAATCGTTATAAATAAAAATGATTACACCCTTTTCCAGAAATCATGATGCGTTTGACTATTTGTTTTTTTTTCTACAATTGAACGCCACCTTTCTAGGCAAATTTCTGAAAGTCCAGTTGATTTTCAGGTTGGTTGATTTCCTTATCTTCATGTTTGCTGACTGTAGGTTGTTGTGTTGGTGTTACATATTTCTCATATTCGTGTTTGTTGATTTCCTTAACTTGCTTTCTGTAAACCTCATTTTAGATTTGTTGATTGCCTTATCTTCATGATTGCTGACTGTAGGTTGTTGTCTTGGTGTAACATCATGATTTTCTCATCTTTGGGTTTGTTGATTTCCTCAATTTCATTTTTGTTAACATTTTTAGATTTGTTGATTTCCTTACATTCATGTTTACTGACTGTATGTTCTTATGTTGGTGTTAATTCATGTTTTTTTCTCATCTTCATGCTTACTTTGCTACATTTGATGTTATAAAATGTTGTTTATCTCTAATTTAACTTGACTCCCCATTTTGTGGAATGTGAATTAAGTCAAGTTAAGGAGCATTGGAAGGCTGTGCTCGGCATCATCAAAAAAAAATCTTTTAATTGTTTTATGTGAATACCATACAATAGTATTGTGAATTGTGGGGCTAAGGTGTAGTTAACCCTAATAAACCATTTCGAGCATTTTTAAAAATTCTGGTTTGAATTATAAAATTTGAAAGCGTACTTGTATCACCTTTCGAAACCAGTTTTTAATTTTCGAATGCGTTCAGAAATATTCCGTTTATTTGGATTTTATTGCAAACCGAAAATATTTAAACATTTTGACAAGTTCGAGGGGTTAAAAAACAAAATCAGGGTTGGGGGGTGCGGGTAACTTATTATTGTAATTTAATGCCAACAACTTTGTTCTAAAAAAATCGCTTTAAAAATGTGTAAAATTGCATTAAATCTATTGATTTGAGTTGTTTTCAATTAACAATGGTCATCAGTGGAAGCCTTGGTGTACACCCGGTACCAGACGTTAGAGTTAGAGTTCTGTAGCCCGAGGTGGTTGCTGTGAGAAATGCACTGGCCCCGTGTCAGCTGGGATGAGCTGGGCAGGAAAACAAATCATCAACCCATGTTACAGTCAACACTTTTACTGGACACGCACTCCTTTTTGTGGGTACTAATGATCGTCGATAGCCGTGGCACCAAACAAATAATAATAAAATTAAACTTATATGTGAGAGCCTTCGTCGGTATTGACCCTAATAAAAAAATGGGTGCGTCTAACCTTTACGCTTGTTTGAAGTAAAACCTCTTTGACTGTTGTGGCAGGTATTACTAAAACAGTACAGTTACTGGGTTCCCGCCATCACTAGAATATTTTTATTTTTTCTGAAACTTGGATGAATCTATATTTACTGGTTTTTAACCCAGAATAAAATAATTATAAATAAAATTGGATATATTTATCCGAGACATTATCTAGGTTACAAGCCAGTATATTCCAATGAAAAAGGGAGCTCCCAATAATATGGGGAAAAAAATTGTTGAAGATAATATTGTTAATTCTGAAATTTGAAATATGAGATTGACAAATATGACATTTCAATAAGAGGTCTCAGTAGCCGAATTGGTAAAGGCGTTCGTCCCGGTAAGATGAGAGGTTAAGTTGTGACCGTTGTCTTTTATTTTTCTGTGTCTTGTCCTTTTTTCAAATTTTCGTATAGATTATTAGTGTTTATCTTCTTCTTCAATGACATTTTTTTGTCTTTACTGCAACTTGCAATCTCATCAGACAGGAAGTTTGTCTGTGTACATTTTGTTTTACAGTGCCCCACATTAAAAAACCACAGATACATTGATTTTGATCTTATCAACTTACCAAAACGAAGCAAATTTAACAATTTCATTAATAACCCCGAATACTTTCTTTGGGACCGTCAAAACTCAAAAACTCAAAATGATTAATTTGTCCTAACTCAACCCCACTTATTAATATTTTGTTACTATTTTTTTTGTTAAGAATCGTGCAACCAGACAGTGTTCTATGAATGGAGATCTAGCTGCGATAGCTTCACGGTTGCTTGAAAAAATCATGAATGCCCCATGCAAAAAACAGCACATCATAACGGTGCACCATTTTTTTCTCCACAAAAATGATAAACGATATCTTTCGGCAAGTGGGTTTGTGTTCAACCTCTGGGAAGTCCATCGATCAAATCGAAGCGTAGCGGAGTAGGTCGGACCCGAATGGGAGACGCTCGACGGAAACGGGACGCGGTAAACGAGGCGGAGCAAATGATCGGGGTAGCCCACGTGAGGCACACGTGATCCCATCGGAGTGTCAGATGACACTCCTGCTCGTTTAAAATTATATATTTTATTTTATATTATATTACAACATATATCATATAATTGCAACTAACTTTCGTCACATTTGATGCCCTGCAGATCATCGATCAGCGCCGCGCCGTTAATTTTTTACTGTTAACAAATGATGTTAATTGATAAAATTTAAAAAATATATACTTTTACTTTCAATAATGAAAAAATGCTGCTTTGTTTATTGGGAAAAGAGGGCTATTGATGTTATTGTAGTCTCTATAAAACATTGTCTATGTCTACTTCTACATGATTGTTTTCCTTGAGAATGTCTTCTTGTCACGCACTTGTTACTGTTGTCGAATCCCGAAGTGCTTAAGTAATTTTTATTTGATTAATTTGTGTTATTTCACAATTTACTCATCTTAATATATAAAAATGAATGTTGCTTTGTTTGTCCCTTATGCGTTTCTCAACCACTCATCGCATTGCAATGAAACTTTAAAAACATATTGTGAGCATGCCCGCAAAGGTTTCTGTACTATATAATGGTGAGCTTTGGTGTTATAAAATTTGTTTAAAAATTTTACAATCAGTGGCACGAATTGTTTGAAAAATGTATGTATTTCAGGGAAGGAATGAGAGAGTGGAGGGTAAACTCTGGAGGGGGGGGGGGGGGGGTGAAGAAGGGGATTGGAGGGAGGAGGATGAGGGAGCGGGGTGGGTGGAAGGGAACATTAAGGGAACGGAAAGCCCGGAAGATGGAGGGGAACGGGAGCGCATAGAAAAAGGCAAGATGGGGAGGGGTTGCAAAAGTGACACAGCATTGGGGGATAAAAGGGGCTAAGTCGGGAAACCTTCTGATTTATTCCTAGGTATATGCACCAGACGGAAAAACACAAAATATTGTGTATCCAAAAGGATTTCAATAAGCAGAATTAAAACACAAACACTTTCTTTGAGGGCATTTCAACACATGACGAGTACTCGCTAGTCACCTGTAAAATATTCTCTCTTCATGTTAAAGTATTGTCAAATCCCGATTTTAATTGATTAATTTGTATTATTTCACAATGTACTCATTAAAAATAATCTAAACTATATTTGCTGCACGTTCCAGAGTGGAAGACTCTTAGTATCACTTTATAAGAACACCATTCAGAATTGAAACGTTGCTTGAAATGGCTTTGGCCGTGTTTGGTGACTAAATCTGAATAACCAAGTATTTCTCATCCTCCTTCCCTTCCCTACGTCTTGCAGTCTCATTACATACCCCAATTGGGGATGCCATAGTTTCACTGGCTTCAGATGTTTGATGAGAGCAGTCGGGCATCTTGTGTAGTTTCACATTTAAAAAAATAATTATATTAATGGTGTTCTAATTAATTACCACAACACAACTGATTTTTTTAACATTTACTGATCTCGGTCCGTTTTAGCTTTTGAACAAATTGTAATCAGCTGTCTAGCATAACAGCCAGGATGTTATGCTTGATAGCGGCAACATTGAAATGTAAAAAAAAAAAAAAAGGCTTCGATCTACGATTTGGCGCTCATAAATTAATGAAGGATACCTTTTTTAAAAATTTAAATTGAAAGCTAACTTGCTTCAGACATAACTGTTTCTTCGTCACCAGAAAAAAATGATTGCGTCTAACCTTTACGCGCGGTTGAGGTAAAACTTTATTGACTGTTGTGGCAGGTTTTACTACTCTAGCGAAGACGAGAACCCTTTAAAAATAAAATAAAACAAACACAGATGGTCGTAATTGTGCCGATATCCGAACGACATTTCCGTTTGAGAACGTTACTTCCGTCCAAAAAAATGATCAATTACTAGTCGTCTAATTAAAATATCGTGGAGGAATGGCAAAACGTTTTCATTCCAATATAATGATTGCTTTTGATGTTTAATCTCACTGTTAACAAGTCCTCTTCTAACTCGACCGTTTTGCATTTCATCTGACTGTAAATTTGTTTGTACGTTTCTTTTCCATTTCGAAATCACCCTCCCACTGCGGAGTCCGGCTGGAGAGGTCTACGATAGATTTCCCTCAACCAGTCACCGGATACGGCCCGCCACGCAGTAGGTGGGCAAACGTAATCGTTGCCAAAACCTAGACACATCTCACCCAAGTCCTCAAACATAGCGAACTACTTGAACAGTTATAAATAACAACTTTTTGTTTTCATTGTGATATCTTCCTACCTATTTTTTTAAAAATAATAATTACAATAAACTTAACTAACTAACCATCACGCCGTTTCCCCGCAGGGGTAGGCGGAGAGGACAGACCGCCAAATAACTCGATCTTGGTACACTCTTTGCCTCATTCATATCGTCTCATACATATTATTCTATTTTGCAGACTCTTGACATGACCCGACCTAAGTATCTGATTCACTTGATCGATATACGTGCCATATCTTCCTCGGGCGTCCCCTACTTCTTCTACCATTTACACTTGCGTCATATATTCTCCTTGCACTTCTTTTTTCGTTCATTCGCTCTACATACCAAATCATCTGAGGGTCCCTTTCTTAATCTTACTCATGACGCTTACATCAGCCTTGCATTATTTGCAGATCTCCACATTTCTCACACGATCATTTATGATTTTACCACACATACGCCTCAAGGATCTCATTTCATCAGCATTCAGTCTAATTTCATCATTCATATATCAGGGTAGGTACTAGCATTGTTTTACTGCCAGGTTTTTATTTAGCGCCAAAGGCATTCAGTCCTTCATTGATGGAGTTACCTGCATTTACCCTTCTTTCAATATCTTAATAAGTAAACTCATTAAGCATTTAGGAGTAAACTAGAAATAACTAAAGTTAATTCTGAATCTTGATCTGATTCCTCAATGTTTCTGATTATTTTCATCCTGTCTTCTCATTTTCTAATGGGGTGAATCTCTCTTTTAAGCAACCGTGACTATTTCACGTAGCGAGGGGTTCTCGCCGAACTGGGGTCGTTCAACCGACGAAATACCTTTAGGGCCTCTGCCTCTATACACCCAGCGTTGAAAACCGTCGACGAGTTCCACATTCAATGGAAGGTATTTCCAGCATCCCTCTGCTGAAAGAAAACCATTCGGAAATGAAGCGTTACTTCTGTTTCGACTATGAGACGTAACGTTCCCCCTCAATTATTTTCTACGAAGGATTTTAAGGGATGTATATGACAAACTTTAACCAACCATTTCTGACGTTGTTTGCATTTAAAAATAAACGTAATTTTTCTCTGCCTTATCCGCATTCAGACATAAGTATTTGTGTTGGAGCTCTTCGCGGAGTTGGAGTTTACAACATATTGTACTTCTGGGTCTTACTGGACTCTAATTGTCTAGCTTGATCACCATCGTCGACCTGCTGTACTGCTCGGGGTACCTCCTCTTATTACTGGACATCTATCGGAACTTGAAATAAGCTAAATCAAATAACAGCATCTATCAAAATCAACTGAACTACGTGTCATTCAAGCGCGTAACGCACTTTATCCACTAATCAAATTAGCTAATAAACGTACTTTTCGCAGAACACACGTGTTGTCATTTTGTACTCAAGTCTCATTTGCCTCAAGTCTCTATTCATTTGTCCAATGCCTACGGAAAATAACGTAACGATAACGAATAAGTCAATAGTTTTGTCACAGTATTATGAAATATTAATCCCTAAGATTAACACACTCCTCCCATCAGTGTTAATGTTTATGGACAAAAAAAGCTCAAAGATTAACGTACGGCATAGATGGACCGCCAGAGATTTTTATTGGATTCCTCCGGAAAGTCCAATAATTTTATTTGCCCACAAAATTGTATGTTATAGTTGTAATTGATTATTTCAGTCAAACTGATTGTGAAAGGAAGTTGGCGGGAATTTTTAAACTTACTCACGCGGGCCATTTATAATTCGTTCGCGGGCCACATTGTGCAGCCTTTTATTTATTTCTATTCTTGAACATACATTTTACAGACGATTGCATTGGTTTACGTAGTAGTACAAACAATACTAATAAAGTACATACCTAGCATTTTGTGACACTGAGAGAACTTATGCATGTTTTGGATTAAGTTTTAAGTTTTTTTAAATTAAAAGTTATGCAGTCGACAGAAGAAGTAAAAACACATTATCCTCCTTGATATTATTAAGAAAGGCACTGTGGTTCGGTCCATGGCGGCAGAATCTTATACATAATGATATGGGTATCAATGTAGGCTCAGTAATAAAAATACAAGTGTCTCGGTAAGATAGTTTATTTTACACAGAATATCAATTTAATGTTTATGAAGTGCTTATGTCACAATAAATCTTAAATGTACGGAGTGTCTATTTAACTTTGTTTGATACGGTAATACTATCTGTTGTAATCCAAGGGCACTCTACTATGAATCACAATTCGCGGAGAACCACTTCTCATAGGACAGCCGCAGACCTGAAGGGAACTTCTTCGGTCAAATAGTCCGTGATAGGTTTGGCAGCTAACTGCTGGTAACATCTGGAGTCTGCAGCTCCAGGAGAACTGTCTTTTCTCTCCCTAGGTCCGTCCTTTTGAAGGAGCCCGAACTCGTCTGCGTACTTATCGGGCCGCTCCAGTGACGTGCTGTGGCGGGTGGGTGCCGACCGCCGTAGGTACGCTACACGCTGCTCCGGGGTAGGCCTGGGGTTCTAGCATGGTCGATCGATATGAAGTTACCGACCGATTGTCGGTAACTTCTCATCGTTGCCTAGGACAACTGAAGATCGCTAACGTACACCCGATAGTTGATATTGAATATATTAAGGACACTTAGTCATTGTGAACTGTCTACTATTCGTTTGCGATCTGCAGTTTGCATCGACAATCGGTCAGTAACTTCATATCAATCGACCATTCTAGCACTCATGGTTGGCATAAGTCGTTATTCTTTCTTAGAAAGAAAGACAAACATTCCCCGGTTACGAATAACCCAACTACCACACTAAGCGGAAGATGTTTCTTGTGTTGTGATGGAGCCACTGACCGGTCGAATTCATGCTCGTACTTAAGATTGGTAGCAGTTAAAGTTAGATAAATAATTGTCTTCAAAAGCAGGAAGGTATATTTGTTGTTATAATGTTAGTTGGTCTTTGCACGATACGCCATTGCTAAGGGTTTCAGAATTGGACGCCTCGCCTACCTCAGGAACATAACCCAGACCAAAGCCAATTGTACTTAATTTACTCCCGAGAGGATTCGCGACGGGAAGCTGAGTCGATGCGTTTCGGCAGTAGTAAAACGAAAATTGTTTTGTCGGAACGGCTCACTTCGCGCTCCGGCGACCGATCATAAACACATAACACAGCGGTTTTTCTTTTAATATTCGTGCCATTATGAAATCATTGTTCTTCCCCTCTGATGAATAAACACGTACCTGTGAAAATGACTAAAGGTTCATTGCTTTATTTTTTTAAAAATTTTTATTGTTTGAAACATATACAGAGTGTTAACAATTATTACATTAATATTATTGACGTTGGAATGTGCATATTAGCACTCCAATTAAAAATGCTTACAGCATGCGTAATCAAGATTTAGTTGTTATTAGGCGGAGATTCTAGTAGTGAAAAAACAGAAACAATATCTAATAATAAAAATTAAATACAAAACATAGTGAGTGTACATTACATACAGATAAAAATAATTAAGAAAAACATTAAAAAAACGATTACATAACAACTTTTCTCCATGACATCATGGTAGAAGATTTTTAAATTGGTTTTTAAAGTAGGTATGCGAAATTGTTGGCGAAGATATCTATACGGTCACATTCAATAGTATTGCACAGTGAATTCGAGACTCATTCGAGACAGTGAATTGAAGTATGCAATATTGTTATTAATATATATTGTTATTAAATATTTTAAGATCGAATATATTATGACTCCAATTACATCAATTGGGACCTTCAATATGAATTTTGCTCAGACAATCAATGAATGTGCCTTTGTGGTTGAAAAATAGACAATTTTTTTGTAAATAAAAATATTTAAAACATTTATTTGCCGAATGGCTCACTGCCCGGCTATACGTTTTAAGATTTCTCCCGAAATGCAGTTGGGTTTCAGCGGTGCCCCTATTATATTGTACATATAATAATAATAACATTAAATTTATATAGCGCAGATTTGTGTGGTTTCACTTCAAGTGTGCAAAATACGCATACATCGCACATCACGTAGAATGGTGTCATAAGTAAACATTTTCTATTTTACGTTTTATCTCTGAAAAGTAGTGATTGTGATTATCTATGCCCTACGAATGTGCCCTGAGAATAAAAGTTTAAAAATGCTTGCAACTGTACGGGGAGGTTCCGATGAGAAAGATCGATTATTTTGCGTATAAAATTTTGTAAATTAAAAATTTAATATCGATTTATTTCAATTAAAACTTGCTTCAATATATACCTAATTACAATAAGCAATAAAAATGCTAAAAACGCACGACTATAAATTATTAAATATCGTGTACATCTTGTAAGTATTTTTTGATCATAAGTATTTATGATTTTTCAATAATGTCTAAAGAAAAAAAGTATTTAAAAAATTTGAGATGTTTTAGTTAGAAATAAATAAATAGAAAAACTGAGGCACTTTCGTCACAAAACACGTTGTCGGATTAATAACTTTTAATGACTTAAATTACAATTCAGAAAAATGTGTTTACTAGATTATATACTGATTTATTTTGTTGTATGGTTATATTATTTGAATTTTGTGTTGTATAATACAATATGTCGTTTGAAAATTGAACAAATCTGCCAACTACCAACGGTGTAACCTTAGTATATTAAAAATTGACTTAGTTTTACAAAATTTTTAAAATGCGTTTACTATAAAAAATAACAATCTTACAAATAATTTTTTTTTTGTAAAAAAGAGTCAATACGTCTAGAATTTGATTTATAAAGGACTAATTTCCGTTATTCTCTGGTAATACCCTCTTAAGTTACATTACTCATTCAATCTTTTGTTTTCGCTCTCCCGTAATTTTTTTATTTATTAATTATTACTGTTTCAGATGTAAAGGTATGTGTATATATAATAATCAAAATGAAATAAAATTCAAATAAAACAATATGAATCAATATTCAAATTAAAGCAAATATCATTAAAATAAAAAAAAATAATCAGAAATACAAGTAGATATTCCTTTCGTTGTAAATTATATCAATTATAAAATTAAGCGAAGTTTTAACTATTATGTGTGCGAAAAATGATAGCACCTCCAATACATATAAATAAAGGACTCACCCAATTTTTTTACGCATAAAACAAGTTCTATTTGAAAGAAATGTTATTAAATGGACAAAACACCGCGATGCTAAACTTTTACAATAGGTTTTTTTTTCAGTTTCAAACAGATCTTTTCTTTGTAGAGATATATTAGACTCCGGGTTTGTCTCACAAACTATCTTTTATTAAAAACAAAACACGACATTTTGTGACATTACTTTATGACTTCATTGTGGCACATTAAAAATTTTAATCTGGAAGGCGGGAATGGGTACCGCCGCCCCGGGAACTATTTATTGGATAACTCCAGATTCCTACCCAACCCTCATACTCTTTTCCATCCCAGAATTTCCTCTCCTTTCTTTCCTTAAAAATACCCTCCACACAGCTTTCCCAAAGACTTTCACATAGGCCCCGAGGGAAATTATTTTTCTCAGGGCCTCCTGTGTGGAGCTCATGTAAAAAAAATATACGAGTGTGCTTTAGACCACACGCCTGAAGTAAATACTTCTTTAGCCCCATCTATATGTATGTCCATATATATGTTTATATGTATAAAATATATACATCTATATACATGTATTAATTTTCTACAAATATTTATTTAAATTTATTATCATCGCCTCGCCCGATCAAGCCGACGTCCGCTCTCCGCCCCGTTTGGCGCTTCACTGGTGTTTAAAAATACTGACTGAAATATTTCATGCACTGGCTATGAGAGGAAGAGAGAAAGAAAATGTGGGCGCGCACTGCTCTCTCTTGCTTCTTCAGTGAGCCCGTTCGCCTCGCAACGCATTTCAATTTCCGTTACACATTTGCCAGCTTACCCCCCAAGTCAAGCGTACGTAAAGAAGTTTTTACTTCAAAAAATCTTATTTAACAGGCGGTAATAATTATTCTGGACCCCGACCTTGAGGCTCCTACAGTATTTATTATACTCTCGATCCCTACAATATCGACAGCTAAACGCCGCCTGTGAGTCAGCTTTTACACTAATATCTAAGATATTACAGATTTAATTTATTGAAGCTTTCTGCGATTTAGCTTTGAAGGATTAAAGTAATCGAATTTGGAGGCTTAGAATTGATATTTTAAATCTTTCGCTACTATTTTAAAGGATATTCGACTACTGATGTAAAACACGCCTTTGTTTTTTAGTTAATCAGTAAGGATACAAAGGATGTAGGAAAACTATTATTAAAATAAAAAATCTATAGTTTATTTATATAAACATATATATATATATATATATGTTATAACCGCTAAATTCAGTGCGATACTTCAATGTTGGGAATGCTTTCATTGGATTAAAATGAAATATAGTTAATGTGCATTTCTCCACTTGTCGGGCGTTTTTCCCTCGGGGAATGCCGGCGAGGCCGCGCTGCCGACGCACCGCGATCACCTTTTTTACGTAATAATTTTATGCGATCGCCGGCAATAATAGTAATGCCATATAATATATCGACTCGTAACTCAGCGAATGAGAGACTTACGTATCTTGTTAAGTAATTACTCTCAGATATGGTCAACAACCATTCCGACAGCCATCAGCCATGTTGTAAATGGCTCTGATACGCCTGCGCCCTGAGAACCCAAACACACATCAAGCAATCAAACCTGCTCTAAAAGAACATTTCAAATCAACCACCAAAGAACTCTCTTCTCATCTTGAATTTACTCTTTCTGTAATGTACCTTCAAAGACTTCCACTTTTCCCGGTCTGGTATAAGCGGGGAATCCTTATTTGGCCGACGAATTGGTATTCCGATCGCGTATCCGATGTGAAATTCATTCCCAGTCATTATATTATGTATATTTTTAATTTTAGAAAAGCGTTTTACCACGACTTTTCACACACAAAGAAATATATAAAGCTTTGGGTTCTCCATAATGATCCAATGTTTTTTTTAAGACTCTTCAAGCAACAGAATCGTAATTCGTAATTGTCAACTCTTATGGTTCGGTTCCCATCCCAACGAACATCTACGAATATTAACTTTTTTAATCCGAAGAGTACTTCCTATATGGCGATGTTTTATGAACACTATCTAAATGACTTTACGAGTAAAACAGTGGCATATCGAAAGATATGAACAGTTTGATACATGAATATTGACAACAATCTTTAGATTTCTTGGATGGTTGGTTTGCTGATTTACATTCCCATTGCTATAAATTATTTCCTTTTACGTAAGTTTGCAGTATACAGTTTTTTTACATAGTTTTTTCTCATGAAGAGGACTTGATAAAAATAATAAAGCTTATTTCGTAGGAAAGCATTTATTCCTCCATGATTATAGGTTGTACTTTCTTAGTCGATTGCGATTTATATATATATATACAACTTTGATTATTCTTAAATAATGTTTTTGACGATAAAGAATACAATTTTGTTAGAAAGTACACTTCCTTTAAATCTAATAATCTAAAACACTGAAGAAAAAACGTCTTAAATTTTAATTTTAACAATTCATCCAGTTTAATTTTCAATTTCTGTGAATGATCTTTTAAAGTCCTGTTTTTATTAAAGTTTTGTGAAACAACTTTTTAATAATAACTTAATAATAGAACTGGGGTATAACTTTCAAGAAATGAAAATTAACAATGAAATTTGATGAATTGTTCAAATTCTGTAAAAATATTCAAGTTCCGTGAAAGTCCTTCACTCAAGTTCTGTTATTATCTGTTAAATTGTAGTTCTGTTGAAATAATAATAGATCTTTCACAGGACTTGAATTTTAACTTCAAAATTTGATGAATGTTTTAAATTCCGAAAAACAACCCCTCCTTAGATCATTTACATTAGCCGAGATTCTTTCTTAGGTACGAAATCACCTTTTGTTAAAGGAATATTTGGAAAAATTTAAAAAAAAACTTATTGCACGTGCAATGCAATAATGTCCACTGTGTCGAAAACCACAAGCTGGCGTCTTTCATTGTGTCACTTATAGGAAAAAAGTGGCAAAGAACGTGAATGCATTTACTGAAGCGATCCTTCGTACTGTATAAACACAATCGGTAATGTAAGATAGCTTGAGCCAGTGTACTGACCTATTGGTCATGGAATACTAAATGACCTGTTTTTATTAAAGTAAGAACCAACAAAAATACAAATAAAATGTATTGCCCTTCCGTTATCTTTGCCCGCCTTGTTAATTAATGTAAACAGTTTACAGAAAATTCAGCACTGGCTTTTATGCCTATTTGGGATTTCACCTGCTTATATTTTTTGGCAGTCTAAAAAGACACAGCTTCGAAAAGGAATCTACTTTTTGTTGCCTTAGCAGAAAATTCGTGTAATGCGAATATATTACTCGTTAAGATACACTCTAATATTTTAATTAATGAAGACAATATTAGCGGAAGCTCAATGAAAAATCTGATACAGAAAAATCAGAAAAAGATACGGTCACATCTGGGACTCGAACCCAGAACCTTTCGCCTTTTTTAGAACTTGTTTAGTGGTGAATAATTCAGATGTCTTCCGGACGGAAATAACGTTTTCCAACGGAAATGACGTTTGGATAAGGGTACAATTACTGCCTTCTGTGTTTGGTTGTATTTTTGAAGGGCTCTCGCCTTTGCAATAATAGTAAACCTGCCACAACAGTCAAATAAGTTTTACTTTAACCACGCGTAAAGGTTAGACGCACTAATTGTAAGTTTTGAAAGTATGTTTTTGTTTGTTTAGTTTTATGTCAAGTAAAAAATGTAAGATTTGAAAATGACAAAAGATCATATACTGAAGTACACCCTTAGCATTATAAATTCATTAAATATGAAAGTGGCAATACCGTTTTAAATAACTAAAAAACTACGCTAGTTTTGTTCAACTATTTCTACAAGATTTTAGTATCGGTCTGAAAGGGTTGAAACCGTAAACACGATGCCGTAACAGATTCAAGTTCACCGAGTAGGCACTAATTTCACGGAGTGAAAGCCAAATCAGAACTTTTTGTTTGCTGAATTACTCACCACCATTCTATTCCCTACCTATACAACAAAAAACATTATTATACCATATACAGGGTGTTAAGGTACGTACTTGACTCTCTTTAACCGGTGATTCCTGACATTATTTGGAGTAAAAAATGTAAATAAAATTTTTGTCTTCGGTGACATTTTTGATTGATTTTTTTTTCTACAAAAACATAAAAAAATAATTGTTGGATAGTTGGGGACGGGGTAATTTTTGGGGCGGTTACTCGGCTGAGTGACCAGTGACGTCATGTCGAAGATTTTTTTTGGTTTGATTTTGAAGAAAAAAATAAACAAATGTCGTCAACAAAGTCACCGGAGACCAAAATTTCATATATATTTTAAGTCCAGTACGTACCTTAACACCCTGTATACCAGTGGGTAAAGTGATAATCTTATGGTTAACTTTGGATTGGGGACGTTTTGTAAAGAAAAAAGTAAAAATGATATAAAATAGAAGAAAATATAAGCTTCGGAAAAATGTGACAGAATGGATCAGAAAAGAGTTACGAGAAGGATTTTACAAGTAGCATTAATTGCTTCCGCGGATTTGCGAGATATACGTAATATACGACAGATATGAGAAATTATCTGTAATGACTTACTATGTTTGCATTTTCAATGGCTTTTTTATAATGTACTAGTAAAAAAATTTGGTATTATTTAATTTCAATATCGCTTAATTCATTTTTCAAATCTCTTGAATCCCGCGAAATTTCTAAATTCTATCCCGAAAATCCCCTATTCCTGAAGGTCCACATCTGAACAATCGGGAAAGTAGGTACACCACCCCCTATTCTCTTATTTTCACAACACTGGTTCCGAGTGGCAGAGAAGACGTAGCAATCCTACATCCTTATATAAGTTAAATTATAAATATTAATTAAATTATGTTCGTCTTAAAAAGTATTAAGTTTTCCCACGCGCAATACAAAGGTCTATAAATATGTATTTGCTCTTTCTAAATCCATAAGGGGACATACATTAAATAAGTGAGTTGTTTTAAAAAAAAAATAGATCCCCCCCCCCCTCCCCTCCCCCCCCCCCCCCCCCCCCCCCCCCCCTTGGTGAGATTAAGTGGGATTATTGCTTAAATTAAGAGAAATAACTTAAAATAAAATTAAAGAAAGTCAATATCACAATTTTATATTTATCGAGGATTTTGAAACTTTGGCGAAAACGTTGCCTTGACAAAAATAACCCGTGCGCGCCTGACCTAAGAGTTGAGAATGCGGAGATCATTTATAATTATTTGACGTATATTTTTTTCCATTTCCGTTGACAGTCTTGGTGTTATGATATGATATGTTGGACTTTACCATAATTCGATTGACAGCTGTCGCAGGGAACATTTAAAATTAATTGACTCCTTTTGCAATGTGGCAAAAATATTAAAAACCAATCATATTTTTTATTCCCATAACTGAACGGTAGAACGGTTTTGAAACCGCAACCATCTAGATATATATAATATCTGGGACTTAATGCCAGAAGTGCCTATGACAAATTAGTGCATCGCGGAGGAATGAAGACTTTTAAGACTGAATCAATATTTTGAATTCTAAATTAGATAGTGTGGTGATTGTTGCATGAACAATGATATGATAGAGATATCATGCATGCAAGAGACAGCATGTATGACTATATAAGGGATGTACTTTTTTCCATTGAGTCTCTTTACTCGAAATCTCCACTTGATACAACATTGTATAGTAGGCACTTGCTTGTCCATTAAAACTCACTAAGAAGAACCGAACTCTATTTATTTATCACCACCAATATAAAATCTTTGGAAACCATCGATTACGATAACCTTGCACCATCCTAGGTGCAATCCACCACAGATAGAGAACACCTTTTATCAATCTAGAGCACATGACATAGGTATTAATAACATTTAAATAAGAAAGTTTTAGAATATTTTTTGTACCTAAATCAAATTACCAAAACTGACATAGGCACTTCTAACATAAACCCCCAGACACATGAATATAAATTTTATAGAAAATATTGAGCTGAAACAAACGCAAACGTACTGGATGTGTGTCTGGTCCTTTAGCTTTAAATAGGTCAGTTGCTTCAAACGGGTAAGATCATCACGGAATCGGCCAAACTGAAAACTTTTTAAAAATGCTTCCATTCTATGGTAATTTATAAAAATGTTTATCGTTTGGGTACATTTTTTCAGCGCGTGTTTTAAAAAGAAAAACTGAAATAATAATTTACATATCACAAGAAAACTTAGTCATGTAAATCTCCAAAAGATATAGGTAATTTGGTTATAGTTAAGATTATTTGGTTATAATGGGTCTTTTATTTGGTGATACTCCTCCCTCCGGCTGGAAATAGGTAAAATAACAATAAATGCGTTTTTAAATCTTTAACGAGAATATAAAATATTAATTTCACAAATTACACATGCATCACACGTGTAATTAATCCTTCACAATGATGATGGTACTGACTGATATACCTTTTTTGTTAATGTTAAAGGAGGTGTCAAAAATTTTGCGGACGAATATCTTTTAATTCGTGTCGTTGGTGCTGGAATATTGTGGGGAATTTTTAAAATGTCTTTAAAATCAGTTTTTTGTTTGTACTGGAACCGTGATGGTCTTCTCCATTAATTGAAATTATGTTAAGGCTTCTGGTTTTATGGCTTCTTTATTAATTAGAAAAATTTTAACAAAACTTTTTAAAACCATTTTTGATATTATTGTTTGAAAAACTGGATTCGGGATAGTTTGAAAATTATAGCTGTTTTGTTATATTTTTGTATCATTATGAGTGTAAGATCTTTAGACGTTTATTAAAATTTAAAGTCACCTCAGCACATCTGACAGCTGATAAAATATATTTCGTTTGCATAAAATTATTTACTGTTTTACCAGCCATTCAAAAACTTCCGAAGATGAATTATTATGGTTCACAGGACTGTTGTTCATCTGTGGTTTGAATTTCAAAACCGTATACTGCACAGTAAATTGAATAATGCCAAAAGTCTCCTATATCACAACATTACCTATATCACCAGATAACCTTGATTTACCCTAGATATTTTTTTTTAAATACAAATAAAGGGTCGACAAAATACAGGTAACTTAAAATATAAGATCAACATATTTTTATTGTCACTTTTTACTTCAACAACTAGCATTCACAATAATAAGAGAGAAAGAAGGATCAAACATTATATGACTTAACATTGTTCAAACATGATTTTGAGGGTTATTATTATAATATGCTGATGCAGAAGATTTGCGTGCTTATACTGGTGAACAATATTCATCGGGAATTCGCACTTGTCTTTACTGAAAATCGGGCACCAATCTCCCTTATTCATTTTAAAAAATAAGACAAATCAATAAGTTCAACTGAAATCTTTTGTTAAATCATATTTATTTATTTATTTATTCACGCCCATACAGCTTTTACAACAATCATAATACAAAAATAACAGAAAAATAAACAATAATATACAAATTATGTTACATCATTGTTTAGTAAGTGGGAAACAGAATTTTTGAAATTTCAGAAATAAATTTTGATAAGGAATAAACGAAAATATCAATTGAACTAAATTTATTTCCAAGCCTATGTAGTCTTTGGATTGGGGAGTTATTGAAATAATTAGTTTTCGAAGGATAAACAAAGAACAGCTCTTGAAGCCTCGTGTTACAATTTGGTACTTTGAATGTTATTAGTTTAGTTAAATCAGGTGCGTCAATTGTGCCATTTACTAATTTAAATAAAAGTACCATATCGCTCTTGGATCTTCTAGAAGATAAGTCAGTTAAATTAAGTCGTTTCAATAATATATCATAATTAATTTGTTCAATGGGTATGGAGAGTTTGAAATTAATGAATCTTAAAAATTTATGTTGAACTCTCTCAATTTTTACTTGATGTGCTTTATAGTATGGGGACCAAATAGTAGAATTATATTCTAAATTACTTCTAACTAAGGCAGTGAAGAGTATTTTAAATGAATAAATTGACGTAAAATCTTTGACTGTTCTTAAAATAAATCCCAAACATTTCATAGCCTTATTAGTAACTTCATTAATGTGTGGAACAAACGTTAATTTTTCATCAAATACAATACCCAGATCCTTGATATGAGACATCTTTTTAAGAGAAATATTATTGATACTATAATGAAACATAATAGGATTTTTGTTTCTACAGAAAGATATGAATTGACACTTATCAATATTTAAAAACAGTTCATTATGATTACACCAATTTTGTAAACGATCGAGATTGGATTGAAGGATATTACAATCATTAATACAGGTAATCGTTTTGTAAATTTTTAAATCATCGGCAAACAGGAGTATGTTTACTCCATTAAAAACTTTTACAATATCATTGATAAATATTAAAAATAACACAGGACCCAAATGAGAACCTTGTGGAACTCCGCTGGAAGCCACAAATTGCTTAGAAGTGCAATCTAAAATTTTTACACAAATTTTTCTAGATGACAAGTAACTTTTGAACCAGTTTAACATGCTACCAGAAACACCAAGAACTTTTAGTTTATGAATTAAAATTTTGTGAGATACCTTATCGAATGCCTTGCTAAAGTCTGTGTACACTGAATCAGTTTGAGATCGTTTATTCAATGTTTCAATTATATGATGTTGATAAATCATAAGGTTTGTTAGAGTTGATCTTCCCGAAATGAATCCATGTTGAAATGGTGTAATAACTTTAATTAATTCCTTATTAAGTTTCGTTAATAAAATAGATTCAAATAATTTAGGAATTGCAGATTGTATACATATAGGTCTATAATTTGAGACGTCAGTTTTATCACCTTTTTTAAATATAGGCGTTAAAAAGCTATTCTTCCATTGATCAGGAAAAATTCCAGATTTTAGAGAGAGGTTAAAAATTTTCATTAGTGGAATTGTTAATATAGATATACATTTTAATAAAAATATTGGAGGAACATTATCAGGGCCTGCGGATTTATTTTGTTTTAAAGAGACAATTTTCTTTTTAATATCAGTTTCATTAAATATACAATTGTTTAAATCAATCGAATCGTCAAAATTGATATCATGTAATGGAGAATCAGTTTTAGTGTCGTAGACTTCACCAAAGCAATCAGCAAATAAGTTTACTATATCTTGAGAGTTATCTGCTATTCTGTGTTTATAATACATTGTCGAAGGAAAACCAGATTCTTTACAATTAAGAGTATCAGAGAATTTGAAAACAGTTTGCGGATTCACAATGGCCAACTGTTCTAATTTATATAATTATAACAAAAAACTGTTGATCTTACCACATTAGTTTCGAGTTTGCTTTTTTATTCGATGACATGGTCGCACTCATTGTTGCCATACCTACGACGTTAATATGATTAAATATAAATCGAACGTCATTTCCGATTTAAAACGTCACTTCCGTTCAAAAAAGGTCTGAGTTACTCGTCGTAATTTGCCTAAAGAAGTTTTACTTCAAAAAGTAATGTCGGAACGTGTAAATGGTTTGTGAATTTATTGGATTCAAGAGGTCTATAATAATAATTTCTGGATGATTTGTATTTGTAGCGCTGTTTTCATGAACACTCACCTGAAGAGCGTTGAACTAATTTATGGAATATTTCTACAGTCTTACTTCTAACTGTATACATACTAGACAAACCATTATAACAAATTATGGCTTAAATTTTGCATCCACCGACTATTTTATCGATACAAAACTATATGTACACAACATGTTAACTATAAACGCTTTAATCGCAGAACCGGTCAGAACCCTAAAACAATGGAGACGCTAGACACAACGTAACGGAGAGCGGACATGTTTAAAATCGAAGATACGTAAACATCTACCAGTTCAAGTTACGAAACTGTAGTTGGAAACAGTTTGGTAACAATTGCCAGATACGCTGCAATCTGTAGGGAGGCATCCCATGCAGTTGCTGTTTGCGGCATCTTCACCGTGTTATTATTATTCGTGGGTAGGTACCGGCGTCCAATTAAGGGGTCGGGACTCGATGGGTAATGGAGGAAGCAGAAGACACGCCACCTCTCTAATGACGTCGTCCCTACAAAGATAAAGTAGCAATAAATAATTATTTGACACGCTTTGATGTGTAAAAATATCGTATTTCTCTGCAGACAGAGCGCTCCCTGGCGTAGACAGGACGGAGCGGTAGCCAGGGCTGACTCTGCCCTCGGGCTGATGTTTTCAACAACGGCACCGTTCATTTCGCTGGAATTTGGTTGGTAGGTAGGTATTAAAATTCATAAAAATGTATTTAAAAAATTGAGTGCGTCTAACCTTTACACGTGGTTGAAGTGAAACTTCTTTGACTGTTGTGGCAGGTATTTATTTAAAGGCTTTTACATCAAACGGCTAAAATTTGGTCTTTTACATAAAACGCAGTACATGTTTTTTTTTAAATAACAAAGAGTTTGCAAAACCCAAGTAACATAAAATATAAGAACAACATATTTTTATTGTCACACTACTGCCACTTTTTATATAAAGTTTAAATTTAAATTAAATTTAAATAAAGGAAGGTTTTTTTGTTACCAATTATTCAATGGCTTCTGGTAACTTGTGGAAATGTGTTGAGATGAGAGCGATATTATGTTTAATGGATGCGTCTTCAAATGCTAGCTTGATTGATTGAATTGCAATGGCCTCAGAACTGTCAAATTGACCAACGAAATATGCACGATTGGGAAAAAAGGTTAAAATATGCATTAACGCCGTAATTAGAGAGTTATATGCATTTTCATATGCAAATATGCAAATGCATAAAATCCGATGTCTAGTTATCATTATAATACCTGATTCAGAAGAATTGAATTGCGCGTGCTTATACTTGTGAACAATATTCATCGAAATTTCGAACTTGACTTTATTGAAAATCGGGCACCAATCACCCTTATTTGTCGACAAATCAATATGTTCAACTACTGTCTTTAGTTAAATCTAATAATAATCAACAATACATTGAAATAAAAACAAACACGGATGGCAGTAATTAAAAAGGTTATTTCCGTCCGAAAAAGATCTGAATTACTCGTCATATCGCGCATAAAGAAGTTTTACTTCGCCAATGTTTTGTTCGGTAATTTTATTAGACCTTACAAAATGGTCTTAATGCTGTCATGAGAGCTCGATACATCATTTATAAAAGTCCCGGCGTGGATTTGATTGTTATACAAATCTTGATATATGATGATATTTTGCACACTTGACCTTTGAAACATAAGAAAACTCGCACCAAATTTCGAAAAACCAACCCTGTCCCCTTTTCCTATCCCTCAAAGGAGCATTTTTACTACTTGTTGATGAAATTTTATACACTTGACAATAAATTAAAAATAAAATTACTGTCACATTTGATTGTCAAAAATATCAATAACTTTACCAATCTGCAAAATAATGCCCTTGTTTTTAAAAAGCCCATCACTCGAATAGAAAATGGAATGGAAATCGAATAGGTACGGGAAAATCCACCGAAATGTAATATTTAATGTACGATGTATATATTTATATAGTTGGCATACGATTGTCAGCCCTGCGTGCGCCCGCAGAAGTGTCTCACCACTTTTTGTGGCACATTTCGTGAGGAAGTTCACGCCGCATTTACCCCGTACCGCGGTGGATAATTACCCCCGCTCCCCCCTATCCCATCTCTCCCCACTCTCCTTCCCCTCATTCCCCACCTCCATTCCGCGACACGCAGCGAATTCCAGCTTTGGCAGAACACTACTGCCATATCAAATCACTCGTCATTGTTACCCAACTCTAGTTTGTGACATTTCAAAGTTCACAGAAATACTGTTAACCAATTAACTGAATGTAACGTAATTTAGGTTCATATTGCATCACGCTAAACTAGCGATCCGACGGTTGCGGACTCAAATCCCGGCGAGCGCATGTAAATTTTATTATTAATTATGTTTCAACAATTTAACTATTAAAATTAATATAAGTTATATTTGCGGCAGATGCTCTCAGTATCGCCTTTTTGTGTAAGATAATTATTCAGAATTGAAACGTTGCTTGAAATAGCTTTAGCCGTGTTTGGTGACTAGATCTGAATAGCTAAGTACTTCTGCACCTTCCTCCTCCCCATCTCAATGTATGATTGCAAGATTCATCTCGAACTAATAGTGTATTGGATAAATTTATCAATTTTTATTTTTCTCTTATATATGTATAAATGCGTCCATTTTTATTTTTTTTATTTATAATTTTTTTTTTTACAAATAAAAAATGTTATTATGAAAGTTTTACTATAGGAAATGACTTTTTTAAAACATGAATATCCAATAATTCGTTAAAAAAATGAGTGCGTCAAAGCGCGGTTGAAGTAAAATTTATTTGACTTGTGGCAGGTATTATTACTATTCTAGCGAAGGCGAGAACCCTTTTAAAAATAAAAATAAAACAAACACAGAAGGTAGTAACTGAACCGATATCTGAACGTCATCTCCGTTTGAGAACGTTATTTCCGTCAGAAAAATTACTTGAATTACTCGTCATATCGCGCCTAAAAAAATACTACGATAATATTCAAGTAGACGAATTTTCATTGCATTTTGTAAATGTTACAATATGTTCTTTGTCGCGCATCGTTGTCTAATAATGTGTAATACATCACCGTTAGATACAAGCACAAAGTAAGGCAGACAGGCGACACCGGGCAGACACGAGATGTATACTTCTCCTGAAATTCATGAAATTTCTTGGGGTTTGAAACCATACGACAATGTTGAAATTTATTGATTTGAAGTTGGTTCCTAGTTTTAGTTACTGCAGTGAAACCCCTGACATATTATATACTATGTACAAGTATGATTAAAATAACTTGTTGGTAAAATCCAGGACTGTGCTTTGGTATTTTTTTTTTCATTAATTTTTTTAAGTCTATTAAGGAAACATACAGTTGTATAAAAAATCATTTAAGATAAGAAAATAAACATAATATCAATCAATTAAGTTCCATTTATAATTATTGTTTGTGATTACTGATTAGGAAGTCGTTAATTACAAGTTATAAAAGTATATAGTGTGAGTGAAAATATATTAAAAAGAAAATAATAAACAATATAGAGGTATTATAATAATAAACAATGCACAGTTTTGATTTAAGTACATTGTAAAGTTAATTTGGCTTTAAAAGATTTAAGGGTACAGTGGAAAATGTCAATATCGCGGCATTTAAGATTTGCAGATACGCGAGAGATTAAGGAGTTTTTATGAGTATTTTGTTTTGAAATTTTGTATATAAAATAAGGTATTTGATCTGGTATTGCGTTCAGGGCTACGAAATGCAATATTTTCTAACAGGGCTGGGGAGTCAATGAAGCAGTTCACAACTTTTTTACAGAAACAATTTTCAAAACGATACGACAGGTGTTTCAGGAATTTTTTTTTTGTTTGAATGTTTTAATTTTTTTTGTTTTTTGTTTTTTTTCACTTTTTTTTTTTTACCCGAACGGGACAAGGGGAAGAAGATGATGATGTTTTTTTTAAGGAAAGAAAGGAGAGGAAGAACAGGGAAGGAAAAAGGCATGAGGGGGGAGGGGGGTCTTGGGATCAGTGTGTCCAGGATCGATGGACGTTTGAATCCATCCCTCCCACTGCGGTGTAAGGCGATGGGCCAAGAGAATTCTGCTGGTGAGGTAAATGACCTCCCTCACACAAAACAGTAGGTGGGAGATGGATACAAGATATTTCAAGAAAATCTTTTTTTTAATGGGTATGTTGTATATGTGCAATTTTCTTAAGATGATTTCCAAGAAAACCCGCTCGCTTTAAGAAACTTTATTTCGTATTGGTGATTAATTGTGGATATTTTTTTGAGAAATATTAACTGATTTTGCTGTTAGTATGCTACTCCCAGTGTAAACAAATATTGTGTATTTTTAATGAAATTAAGAACATTTAAAAAAAAGGTTTTAATCAATAGGGTAATTTCATAAACTATGAATACAGATAAAAATATGTGGAAGATATTAAGTTTATTTTTCTGATACTGATCATTGTACTAAAACCGTGTAACTTTAATATTTTCATTGATTTGAAAAATCACACACTCGGAAACGGTTCCAACTAGATAAAAGGTCATTATAATATATATGGTAAGTCGGCTTTCATGTGACGTGATGTCAATGCCGTCGTCTCCACGAATAAAAACGAACACGACGTCTTCACGGCGAACCTTGATCGTCAACATTAAAATATAATAAAAATACGTTAATTATTTTCTACTTTTTTAATGTAACATTTATTATGTATAATCTGTATTGAAAACACTAAATCTGTACCGATGCGCTTTCAGATCAATTTGGCTTGATGTGTTAGTGATTCCACTGCTCAGCTAGGTAAGGGTAAGTAGGTACAGTAGACAGTCGCTGGCTGGGCAGGGTGGGGTAGGGCCGCCCTCGCGAAGCGCTGCAAGGGCCGGCCACCCTCTTGACTCCGTCTTCCCGACCAATAAAATCACGTGAAGTGGTCGCCATGGCAACGCCGGAAAAGGGGATAAAAGAAAAGGGCCACGGAAACTCGACGCGAAGACGGAATTCTCAAAATCACGAGGGGCTGAATTTTTCCCTACAAAATTCGGCATCGTTTAAAAAATATGCAATTTTAAATTTTCTATAAAGACATATTTACCAGAGTGATCGCCAACGTCGGAGGGACCTGATAGGGCACATGAAAAAGAAGAAAAAATATCATAATGAATTAAACTGTTGATGATTTGATGAAATCGAAATGGTAACTTTAATTTTTATATAAAAGTAACTTAAAAACTTATAAAAATAGTTAATAATAATAATAATAATTATCTTAAAATTAGACAAACTGTAATTAAGTAACATGCTCTTCATGCTTTGAACTTGGAAAAGTTGAAAAGACAAAATATTAAAGTATATACATATACTAGCTGACCCACCCATGGGTTGCTGTGGCTAACGAAACACAACGCCATCTACTGGATGGTTACCTAATCTAGATAACCAGGTGTTGTAAATATAATAAATTAACTCACACTGCCATCTGTCAGAAACTTATGGAATTACAAATAATGGTCCCATAAAAAACATTTAATTCGCAATATTGAGGTCAATAATCGAGAAAAAAACTATCTTATCTTTTAAGTTTGACAAAATTATACACAGTAAGCCAAATTTCATCAAAATCGGTTCAGTAGTTTTGGAGTTTACGTCGGACGAACATTGTGACACGAGATTTTTATATATAAAAGTTTAATACAAATTTAAATTTTCAATCGCATTTCAAAAATGATTTATTTTTCTCTGGTGCAATCTTCAATCATTAACGGTGTATTAGAATGGGGTGGTGCGCTTGATGCATTTCTGAAACCTTTACAGATAACAAAGTTATTTATAATAGAAATAAAACATTTAGACAAATGCGGTATACAAACAATCTAAACTATTCAATCTCCGTAAACTATTTATAATGCAAACTACGCAATATATATTTAAAAACCAAAACAAATTCTAAAAAAATGGAAACCGAATCAACATTAGAAATAATATGTATTTTATACTGCCCAAACAAATACCAAACAAATGCAAAAACACAGCCTTTTTATTGGACCTTATACTTTCTGTTTTATGTTTCGTTTAGACACATGATGATATAAAATACTAACATCTTAGTATTATATTCTTCTTCAATTATATATTACATTTATGGTTACCTTGACCTTAAAAAATATTAAGATGTAATATTAAGACCGGATAAAAATTGAAATGATTTTTTTTTAAATATATACCTTATAACAGTAAATTATATTGTTTTGGATTTTTGACCACCATACTAGGCACATGCCCGCAGTGGGTTGCCAATCGGTTTTTTATTTGAGTGTGTAACATGCCTAAAAGATAATAATATCGTCTTGTTTAATAATAATCATTAAGGTGAGGCATTAGTAAAATCTTGTTTCTTTCTTTTTACTTTCAAAAGTTTTTTATATGCAGAACTCGCTAGGTATAGGTACCTCTTCCGAGAATCACAAAATACAATTAGGCGCTCCGCTGACGAAGCAACTGAAACCAAACTAAAACCGTCTGGTTTCTATCTTGGTTGGTCAAAAAGCTTGTTTAACCATAGACGAAGAAGAATCAGCTGGCAGCTGGCAACTAGCAACGGCCGGCCACGGCAATCAGAAGTGTGTGTCGCGAGTCACTGCTTGCGTTACCATTGACAACGGGTTTTTGAGTGATTGTGAAATATGCGGGCCATCACATTGTCATACAAAGACAGTGGCCAGTTGACAGTTTTCAGTTGCGGATGTGAGCGGATCGCCTAAATGTTTAATTATTCTTCTGTGGCGATTTGAAGTTGTGTTACATACATAAACAAAGAGTACCTACACAAATTTCAATGTGTTGCTTCTGTTAATTATGTTGTTGATATTAAATTTTAATAAATATTTGTAGAAAATTAATCAATGTTTATACATGTATATATTATACACTTAAAATAAATATATACATACATATAGATGAAGCTAAAGAAGTTTTACTTCAGTCTTGTGGTCTAAAGCACACTCAATTTTTTTAAATTGGTATTTTAAGTCTAGATTGTACATTGTTTTAATTGCCATCGGAACAATATTATAAAATGTTGGTACCTGGTAGTACCTAGTGTGTCCTTTTACCATAAGTATATTTAAATATATGAAGCGTGTTTTCTCTTTCTAACACCGTTTCAAATCAAATTTCTCACTAGTAGTTTTTTTAATAACATTCAGTCTTCGTTCTTGATCTTTATTTTGATTTCGTTATTTAGTTCTTCGAATGTTGTACGAGTAATGTACCTAACCTAACCTAACCTAACATTTTATTTTTTTTAACAATTAATTATTCCTTCTATTCCTCTTGTCACCGTCGGTATGGTCACCCTATGAATACATCCGTTTATCTGATAAGCCATCACAGGTACCTTGTACATATTTGGTTTACAGTAGAACGTTTTTGTTGCCAACTATAAACGTACTGCCCAACTAAAATTAATGTTCGAATAACTGTATTCAATGCTTCTCTTGAAGGTATATTTTTATGATTACATGTGCTATCAAGTTTATAAGTTTTTTTTTGATTCCATAATTTTAAAGCTGCACATCTCGATACAGTAATGCCCTAGTGAGACGTGCAGCTTATGTTTTTATGTAATACATTATTTTTTTGAATAAATAAATGTACGACTGTTGTCTCTGTACCAAAGTGGTTGCTTTAGTTGGCTGATTGATAATCAATTCTCTATCACGTTGTCGCACCGTTGCCATGAGCAGGCGTAAAACCGTAACATCATATATTATGGTCACAGGTCCAAAGTCGCAGACATAAAAAAATTCAGGCGCAGAGTTTGTCACGAGACTTTTTGCTCGCCACATTGTCCGCGAGCGCGCTCCGAGCTAGAGATTGCAATCCGGATTATTCGGATTGTGAAAAATCCGGATTAACAGAATGTGGATATTTTAATGAAATAATTCATTTAATAATAGTCGTGCAATACTTAATCATATATGTAGTTATTTAAAAGATATGGTAAAGTAAATTTTGTAATAATATGGTATGTAACTCAATAACGAAAAAACTTCACGTTATTCACAAATACAATATTTAGTATAAAAAGGTGTTCTTTTTATTTACCCAGGAAAACATCACATCTAAGAAAAACATTACAATATTTAGTGCAAGAAAGTGAAAGAAATTAATGAGTAATGGGACAAACTGTTGTTCTGTCTGAAAATATTTATATATTTTATGTGATGAAAAAATATTTTATGTCCATGAATAGGATAATGCTATATTTTTTTAGGGTACTGTGCCGTGATGCGCTACCTCCTTCTTTACCCACGTTTGGGACAGTATTACTAACCTAATGATGGACACTGTAATGCTGTCCGAAACGTAGGCTAAAGCGTGGGCATAATAACCCAAACATATATCACTATAATACTTTTGGCCGTGAAAATCACAATTTTTTAAATTATTTTTTCCTCAAAAAAAATACGTTTTTTCATATTTAATTATTTTATGTCATTATGTATCCGGATTTTCAAAAGTCACAAAATCTTAAATTCCGGATTTTGCCTGACGGCTGTGGATTTGCAATCTCTATTCCGAGCCACCGTCTGTCGCAGGCACTGGATTTGTGGATAAACTACTCCGTAGTCCGCGAGCACCACAAACTAGAAGTTTCGTGGAACTCAACTGCTAGAACATGGCTTATTCCCAGCGGCCTGTGAGTTTCCGTAATACGCTTGTAAAGGGAATGCCCTCGTGCGTATTTTTTTTTAATTTTTTTTTTTTAAATATATATTTTTATTTTGATTTTTTAAAGAAAAAATATGGCCGATCCGGGGCAGTTCAATTACAGATTTAAGAGGAACGGCTGCGCTGCCCGTTTATAGGCCCGGTTCATACAAATCTTAATTTTGGATTTGTGGCTTAAATACCCGCGCTGAAAAATTATTTTTGTTATCAAAATACAATCAAGCTGAAAAATTATTTATGTTATTATATCAATTTGTCTTTTATATTATAAAATACTGGCCATTAAAGATTTTAATTTATCATGATTTTTTAGGCAACTTGTAAGTAAATGATATTAAATTAAATAATTTTATCTTATTTATTCTAAATATACGAAGAAATATAAAAAAGGAAATAAAAAATTATTATAAGAAACCACTTTTAAGGGTGTAAATTTGGATTACAAATGACCTACTTAAGTCGAAACACAAATTAGTCGTATATCTATTAAAATATCTACCCAAAAAACTTTTTAAGTATTTACACTGAGAACAATGTTATTCTAAAATACGATCATTTTAATCGTAAACACGGATATAAACGGGACTGAAGTTCTTACGAACAAATTAACAGTGTTTCAATGTTTATTGGCGGGAAAATGTAAGAATAATTTGTTGGTATACGTACGAAATTACGTATACCAACTAATTATTCTCTCATTTTCTTGCCAATAAACATTGAAACACTATTAATTTGTTCGTAAGAACTTCAGTCCCGTTTTTAGCCGTTTTTACGAATAAAATGATCGTATTTTAGAATAACATTTTCTCCGTGTAGGTTAGGCGCGATATTTGATGTTGATACAATTACTGCTATCTGTGTTTGTCTTTGTATAGATATACATTGATAGACAAGAATGTCTATAGACGAATGATGCACAGCTGTACCACCGGCTGGTAAGTTTGGTCGCTTGTATTGAGAAATGAAATCTTGTCTTGATTTTTTGAAAAATATAAAAAATTTCTAGCGTAGGCGAGAACCCTTTAAAAATAAAATCTAACACAGATAGCACTAATTTTACCGTTGTTCATTTTATTTTTTTATTAATTTTACCTGCACAGAAGTTTTACTTCATTCAAGCGTAAAGGTTAGTCGCTCTCATTTTTTTGTATAAACGGCGTAATGATACTTTTTAAAATGCGTTCCTTTATCCTTCCAATCACAATCCTTCCTAAACATAAAATAACAAGCACCATCCTACATATTACTCAACAATCAACTCACACTAACATCAAGCCACTTTACAATCAAGACATATCCACGACAACAATACTCGAAAAATCCAGGATCCTCAAACACACACTACAAAATATGGGATAAAATCTCTAAACTATATTGCCTATATATATATATTGCATATATATAATTCGCTTCCGATATGTACAAACACATCCAGCATAAATGCAGAGCAATACTTTAAAAGAATATTTTTTAACTACATTTAAAAATGAAAATATGTAACTGTCTTGTCATTTTTTTTTCTATCTTATAAATTTGTATCTTGTTTTTTTCTTTCCTCACTTGTTTTCTCTTGTTGTTTGTTCTGTTTAACCTGTCTTTATTTTTATTATTATTTTTTTTGCTGTTAAAAACTACATTATACCGACTTTAATTCGAATCCGTATATCGTTTTAAGGTAGATTCAGACTGGACGACGTACGTACGCATCGCTACACCAAACAATGCTTAGCAACCCATACATTTTCTATGAAAATGGCCACAGACATCGCACGTCGCGATGCGTGTGGCCAATGTGATTCTAACGCCGTTCTTCCACGTAGCTATTCACAAGCGACGCTACCGCTACCTGTCAAACAAATTTGCTAGTGTAGCACCTAGCGGCGTTTTCAAACACTAATAATGGTATGGAAAACACAGACGAGCGGCGATCGCGTCGCTTGAAGGTAGCTCCATGGAAGAACGGCGTTAAACATTAATTTTCATTGAAAATCTATGGTTGCTAAGTAGCCCAGATATTGTTAGGCGTAGCGATGCATACGTACGTCGACCCAGTCTGAATCTACCATTAGTGTTCTTCAATTTCGAATTATTCAACCTTTTAAATTCTTAAACCACTCCCTAAACACTTCTGGCAATAATAAGTACAAGGTGGCGTAAAAGTCATTATATAATCGGAAAATGCCATAATTTTTGCAAATGGCAGCAAACGTCAGTTCTGCTTTGACATTTTTAAAGTAAACAAACACAAAATACACTCAATCAATAAGACATGTATATATATCGCTATACCCCTCAAGAACGCGGAAAAAATATTTTTTTGATTGACACCGGCCAGTGCAGATCACCGAAACTCTCGTTTGGTGAGTTTCACTAGCCGGCAAGATCGCCCGATTTAACCGTTACAGACTTTTTGAGGGGTTTCTTGAAGTCACAAGTCTATGTCAACAAGCCTCAGACTCTTGAAGCCCTCAAAGAGAATATCCGCCAAGAATTGGAATGGAAAATGCCATTAATCGGGTCCGTATGGTCACAATTCTGGCGGCGGCCACTTGGCCGAATTCACCTTTTAAACGTAAAAGAAAAAAATAAAGACATCAAATAAACACAATCCAAAAGCAGAATTATTTTTTTTTATTCATAAAAAAAACTGTAGAAAAAGAATATCGAGTTTAATAGAATAACTTTGCGCCACCTTGTCCAATTAAATTTTTTTAGCTAAATCGGTCGATTAGTTTTTGAGTCTTACGAACGTTGCCTTTCATTTTCAATTATTTTTCTGCTACAAATCTTAAATTTATGTATGTGATATTGCGATGGGTCGAACCATAGTGCCTTTCTTGACAATATCAAGGAGGATACTGTGTTTTTACTTATGTCGACAGAATAACACTTAATAAAATGCTAACCTTTTTACATTCAGTTTCTGAATATTACCATTTTTGTAATACTATGCAAACCACTGTGATCATTTGTAAAATGTATGTTCAAGAATATAAACCAAAAAAATGAGTGCGTTTAACCTTTACGTCTTTGGGTCTCTAGTAAAAGTTACTTCTTCAATCTTTGCAAAATTACTTTGTGGCATCATTTTAATTAAATGAAACAAATTACTTTGGGTAAACCCCTATATTAATTATTATGGTGTTTTACATCATTATTTACATTATTTGAATAAGTTAATGAATTATTATGTTAATTAACTTAATCACTATAGTGGTTTACACTAAGTGGGTAATTTGTTTTAAACTTCTTTGACTAGAAACTGAAAACTAAATATAGTTTATGTTTGCTTTGACGTTTTGTAATTCGCTGACAGGTGTCGTACTCATTGTTGCCATACCTACGACGTTAATATGATGATATATAAATCGAAGGACATTTCCGATTTAAAATATTACCTTCGTCCAAAAAAGATCTGGGTTACTCGTCTTAAACTTCCTATTACTTACTTACTCTCTTAATCTTACTACTCTGACTTCGATATATGTATTTATATAGATTAGTAGAGAAAATAATATTCGAAAAATAGGTAAATACTTATATTATTCGCAGGATTGCAGGATTGACTCCTATCTGCTTCCTGCCGCTCTCGCCGCGGCCCCAGTATCGATCACCCCTGCCCTGTCTCGGAATGCTACCCTGCGAAGGCTGGAAGCCGCTCGTTAGCGAGGACAGCGACAGGGCCTCTCAATGCACATCAAACCGGGTCCTTTGACGGGAGTTTCTCAATCGAACCGACTCAGGAACCGATACGGGGAACGGGTCTTATGAGTCTGACATACAACATGCAACTTTCAACTCTTACTTCAAAGAGAAATAATATTGTCATAGGTTTTAACTTTAAATACTTTTTGGATCTGGTATTCTTTCGTACAATAATGATGCTAAAATTTAAAAATCTCCTTTTTTAATATATATTGAAGTTTACCTGAAATATTTTGGTTGGCTAAAGCAATTTTAGTGATATTCAGTAAAGTTCTTTTTACTTTTTATTTCTGAAAAGTAAAGTTATTGTGATTATCTGTGCCCCACGAAAATCGTATAAGTTAGATCACTCCATCTCCACAAGATGTCGCTAGTAACTGTTTTCGATGGGACCGCTTGTTTATCAATCATTTATTTATTTTTGCTCTCCTCTTTTTATTTATTTACTTTTTTCACTTACGACACTTTTCTACGGGATGTGCGATATATATCGCATATGGTATATATATATATATATATATATATATATATATATATATATATATATATATATATATATATATATATATATATATATATTCCTTCTACCACGCCTCGCCGTTTTATGACACTTTTTATTGTTTTTTTTATATGGTTATTCTGAAGTTCATTCGTGTTAAAAATGACGAGGTGACCTTAAAAATAGTTAAATTCACCAATAAACGAAAAGTCGATTAAATTTCATTACGCCAGATATCATCGACAAAAATAAATTGGAGAGCGATACAAATGTTTCGTTTCTGGTTAAAATTATCATTGGACTGCGGAGGTTTGACTTGCAGTTACTTTCAAAAGTTCTTCACATAACAAGTACCAGAAAACCAAAACATTTTCGTTGTGTGATAACTAAAAATCGCAACACATTTCTAGAACAATAATATACCTAAACTATTCTAACAGCTTTTTTATGCATATTCAATAAAAAATATTATTTAATTTATAAAAACAGTTTTTTTATAGACAAGTTCTCACATGTAAAGTTCGCCTTCTAAAGGCATCATCAAAATGCTCAAAGGCGAAACAACTGTCACGCGTAATAAAAATTATATGCCGGAACTTGTTTATAAATTAAATAATAATATAATTGAATACATAAAATAAATTCAAAATTAAATTGTTTTTCTACAAATTGAACTTGATAACAATTAAAAAATATCGTCAAACGAAAATATGCAAATGCCTCATTGGACGTCCGATGCCCTTTTCACCAAGTTTTCATAATAATATTTAAAAATTATATTTGTAGCTAATATATATTTTTTATCCCTGCACTAACCAGATTCACGACATTATTCTTAAGAACCACATTAATTTCCTTAATAAAAATCTCAAATCTCTGACAGGTTTTGCTGTGTTGTTGTATTTTGTATGTTACGTCAAGAGCAATATATCCACAGTAGCACACATCTCTCCTGATCCCGTCTTATCTATTACGCCACCGTATATTAGTAATATGCACCATAAATTCGCGCTGACAGAATATTAATGTAGCGATCGTTAAATTGAACTCGTCTCGTCGCAGCATCAAAACGACAATCTTCTCGATAAAATAATAAAATGCGCTACCTGTTTACGCTTAGTGCATTAAGCAGTCAAGTATCCGCAGTAACAGCGTCACCTCGCCTTAAGGCGAAGGGAAGAGGGGAGACTCACTAAAAGGCTTTTAAGGAGGTTTGAAATTATCACGGTCCTAATACAAGCATCCGTATTAGTATTAAATCGATTCCCTCTTTCTCGATAGCGGCTATTCTTTAAATGAATCGCTATCGCTTATTTGATATCGCCGGTTCCTCCGCACAGCGGCGCGGCGACTCACAACATGTATTGCATGTTGTGTGTAAAATATATATGTATATATGTACGGAAAGACCAGACTTTTGTATGAATACATATATTTCTGTATATAATATGTAAGAAACAACCAGTTCGATTCCACTCACAAAAAGTCACACGGAATACTGTTTCAAAAAAACTCGTTATTCAACCCATCCAGTTGTCGTCAAGTTGCGGAAGAATGAAATGTTGGCCCGGCTCAGGGCCGTGAATGTGAATCGAGGCTGCCTTATGTGCAGTCGACGTTTGGTGTAATACATTATATATGTGTATGTTCGGGCCGATTTATACTTTACCGTTCGGCTTGAGATATTTTGGCCACTTCGGAACGAGACATCGCATTCAATTTCCCAAAATGGTACACTGCCTCTGCCGAGGAGATAGTGGCTGTCTGGAGAATGACTAAGAGGGTTGTGAGTCTAAGTGGCGTGGAGCTACCGAACCCAATGGGAGGCATTTAATCCTCCTTCCCCCTTCCTCCCTGCCCCCTATCACCCCTTTCTCGTCCTCTGTCCTCCGTTTCTGGCGATGAATTCTATAAAGGCGAGACAGACATTTTGTTCTAATTAAGTTAATTCAGAAATCTCGGTCCAGGAATGTTTTGACTTGGAGAAGGAAGACTAGAAGTGGGGTGTTAAAGGCATAAGCTATTAATATTTTATTATCTTTATTCAAGATCTTTTTTATAATCTGTAGCCACTGTGAGCATTTTCACACTGCTTTATGTTAAGTATTTCTGAGAACAACGCCATTGATGTTAGAGTACTTAATAAAAAAAAACAACTCATAAAAACAAGTTTTTTTTTTTACTTGAATACATCTATTTTTGTGGTCAAGGGGTAAGACTCACGACTCGCAATCCAATGGTCGCGGATTCGAACCCGGCATGTGCAAATTATTTTTTTTACAATTTTTTGCTATTTCACAATTAATTAATTAAAAATTATATAAATTTTATTTGCTGCACGTTCCAGAGTTAAAGATTTTATTATTATCGCCCTGGTGTTAGACCACCATTCAGAATCGAAACTTTGCTTGAAATTACTGTATCCATAGTTGATGACAATATCTGAATGGCCAGGTACTCTCCCACCGTCCTCTTCCCATCTCCTTCCCCTCCCCCTGCCTGCAGCCTCACAATTGGGGACGCGGACGCCGTAGTTTCACTGGCTCCACACGCGAGCAGTTAGATTTAGTTCCATTAGGGAGCAGTTTTACAAAAATACATTTTAATCCATCTTATAATCTCTTGTCAGATTTGTTGTCTTTTTTAAATGATTTATGTTTAGTAGATAGATACTTACAATGAGTCCATGATAACTCAGAATCAACTTCACTCAACACCTCTTATAAAAATATTTTAAAAATAAAATAGAAAAATAGATAATAAACCAACCTAACGTAATCTATTTAACCATTTTTTTTCATTATTTTTTTATAACTTTTCAGAGGAGGTATTGAAATGATTTCATCGCCACTTACGGTTCCATGATAACTCAGAATCAACTCAACTAAACACCTGTTTAATTGTGATTCCTGATTTGAAAGATAGCAAAAGGAGGAGGAAGGAAAACAAAAACCATAAAAAAAAGAAATATCATAAAATTTTACCATAAAAATTTATTGAGACTATGAAATATAAATTCGTTTTATGTTTTAACACGTAACTAAACCTTATAATATTATAAAACTAATAGGATTTTTGTTTTCTGCTAATAAAATAAAATAATAAGTAGGTACATCCACTCACATAAAGCATAACCACAATAACCTTCCTCTTACCCATCAACACGAAATAATAAATAGTTAACATTACAATTTTATATTATTAATCTTAGCTTATTTACTCCCCGGTCTCCCCCTTATAGTACAAAAGCTGGGCGAAGAGAAAATAACGCAATTGCTTTGACTACTATTTTACAAGTGCTGCTTATTTTAAATATTTTTTCACATATTAACAAGGAAACAACCAATGGAAAGGACACTTCTATCAAATATATATACATACATGGCGTAACAGCACGTACTCGAAGGATTTTTAATTAGCGACGTCATTTCCGTTTAAAAACGTTATTTTCATCCGAAAAACATCTGAATTACTCGTCTTATCGCGCCTAAGGAAGTTTTACTTTAAAATATATATTTTTCAATCACACGTCGCCACTGACCCCATTCATATGTGTCGTGACGGGATCGTGTGATACTCTCGCTCTTTCGTGTGTTACCGAGCTGCTGGAAAGAGACGCAATGCTTATCAAGTGACCCACCTATCTATAAAAGCGCTAATCTCCTAACTACTCCGTTGTGTGAGATGGAAAAAAAAATATGCTTTTAATTGAAAAAAATATATATCATAGGATAGCAAAACGACATCTACATTTTTTACTCCAAATATGTTCAGGAATAGCTGGTTAAAATCCTTCCGATACGTGCTGTTACACCCTGTATATTACCATCTTATATCCGTGAACAAATACGGACAACATCGATTTGCTGAAAAATAATATAAAAACATTGTTAATATTCCGGTACTTATGAATATTTCAATATTAATTTTTAATGATGTACATTTTATTGAAATACATCATTGAAGAATAAGATAATATTCGTAAATCTAAACAAAACATTAAACAGAACAAGACAGAAAAATAAAAAATGAACAGTCGCAAAAAATATGGAAAAAAAATATTTGAGGAGAATATTTTGTTAATTCTGATTTTGAAATATGAGATCGACAAAAATGACAGAAAAATATAGGTCCAAATTCGTCAAGGCCGTGTAACGGTAAGACAGCAGATCTTGGGTTCAAGTCCCAGTTGAGACCGTTACCTTTTTGTTTTTTTCGTGTCTTGGTTTAGTTAAATGTTTAGATTTTTAAATGTTATATTCTTCTTCAATGATTTCTAGTGAATTCAGTACCATGCCAACAATCAAATAGCTAAACTTTTTAAATAAAATTGGACGTGTGAGAGATTTTCTTTTAAAATATCATAGTTTTTAGTATTTTATGGCCGTGATGGCTTAGAAAAATCACGTTTTGAAGGTTTTTCAAATGTGATTGTTTACAATTATTGTCTACAAATGAAAATTTTCAACATTTTCTCACAAGTTCCTACCTACAAAGATATTTTTTTATGAAATTGAGATGAAAATCTAATTAATTATAAAAACTTTCAAATGAACATCTTTTTAAGTAATAGGATGTTTTAAATTTTAGTCACTAGGTGGTCATATTAGGTACCTATACTTTATATTTTTTTGCGACAAACTTAGAATGTTAAGTTTTAGTTGATTCGTTTAACAAATGATTTTAACATGATTTGTTGGATAGGCGGGCTGTTTTAATGATTTGTCGCCCTGCAAAATGGTTGATTTGCTTATTAGTGGTACGAAAATTAATATTCTATCAAATACAGAAATATCATGGAGCGTTTTGTGTTTTGTGAATTTAATTATTATCCAACAAAAATGTAAAATGCATTTATTGTATTTTGAGATAAAATAGATTGGATGCATATTTTTTCGGCGTTTTATTGAAATAATTGAAACATTGATTTTTCATTTTCGTTATTTATTTTTTGAGTGTTATGCCGTATTGCGTCACCTCCGTCTTTACAGTGTCCATCATGACATCAACATGGCAGATGAGCCAGGGCATGCTACACATCTGCCCTGAAGATAGACACTGTAAGGCTGTCCGAAACGTTGGCTAAAGAAGGAGGTAGCGCAACATGGCATAGCACCTTAAAAATAAATAACGGAAATACGTAAAATGGCCGTAAAAATCTAAAATCATAAGTGACGTTATAATTCAAATAAAATAAGATTGTTTTTAATTTTGATATGAACATGCGTTGGAATGCGAAAAATAAGAAAAACGTGTCACAGAAAACTGGAAAAATAAATTTAATGAACTTTTTTGAGTTATGATTACAGATATTACTATGACTACGTCAATAGCTGCCTTAATCGTGAAAAACAAATAGTTCACAGAATGAACACACATTCACTTATCGAACCAATCAAAGAAGCCAAAGGTAAAGCTTCATCTGTATCGGACGCTTTATATTTCCTCTTTTGCCAAGTAAAAAAAATAAATAAAAAAAAATACAACCAAAAAAAACAGCAAATACGGGTGTTTCCAAATTCACATAACAGACTGATTCAAAAATATCAACTGATACTACTACTACTACTGTATGTAATGTATATTGTTGTGCAACAATTTGGCATCAATCACATTTAGCAACAAGTTATATTGTATTACTTAATAATATTAGCTAGGAACATAAATAAGACAAATAATTACAGTACAGAGCAACTCTTCCAATATATCCGTCACCTTAAATCTAAACTATTTACAACATTGCATCGAAACGCTAACATGTTTTTACATGTTTTTACAATTTCAGAATGGGAAGGTTTTATATATAGTAGGTATACTCTAGCAGACTGTTTGGCTGATTTTCTCATCAGGTAAAATACTTACATGATTGTTTTAAAAAAGAAAATTTTCAAAGACAGTTCTTTAATCTGACTATAGTATACTAACTAGAACAGTTTTGGCCTTTTGAAGACAATTATATTAATGTATTATTTATACAAGGGGTTTATTATCTGTTATTGCATACCTACATTAGTAACCTTACATAATTCTCAATTCGATAATCTTAATTTTTACTTTATACACTCGTTGTCTTTTCACATTCTTTACAAAATTAGTTTTAGGCATTCACGAACGTAGTACGGGTGTCAATAATATTTGTCTACTCGAGGTTACACGAAAGTTACAGGCTTAGTAACATCTATTATTGTAGAAAGCAATCACTTTGTGGTTTGACATATTTAATAAAAATAAAACTTATTTTGCGTGTTTTAATAAATTTATTTACCGACCGGTTTCGCTTTGATCAATGGGAAAAAACCGACAGACAATTATGCAAAATAATCAATATATTTATAAAAGTAAGTGTACAATGTGCGTGCCACTAAAACTCAGGAACGAGTGCCGGTACGATCAAGGGAGTTATATGATGTGGTAGACCTCTATCCCCCACCCATGAAGAAGGTTCCCGTTTTTACTTAAGGGCGTGCTTTTGAAGATATAAGGGCTGTAAGTTTCACCCTCTAGAAATTTCTAGAGCAGTCCAGAATATTCGAGAGTGTTTGATAGCATTCCACAACATTTCAGAACATCCCATAACATTCTGAAATGTTGTGGAATGTTCGGGAATAGTATGGAGAGTTCGGCAACATTCCGAAACATCCCAGATCATTGTGCAACATTCCATAACACTTTTGAATGTTGTGGAATATTCTGGAACATTGTGGACCGTTCGAAGCCATTTTTGTATAAGTGGTGGATGGAGGGCTACCAGAAAATATCATATCAACTGCCTGAGCGAAGCCGGGTACCCCAACTAGTGGGTTATAAAAATACATTGAAAGTGACAAAATATTGACTGGGAAATATTTAATGGTGTATTGAAAATTTACCTAATATTGGGCTACTAGATACATCTTATTGGTTCTTTCCTTTGAACTGATGTAAATATATTCTCAATGTTATATTTTTATCTTTTTGCCTTCTTCTGTGTTTATATATAAGCACACACTATATAATATTTCTTGTTTAGTATTAAATTGTTCCCTGATGATGCTAGAGTAAAGCGAAACAGCTCGGTAAATAAATTAATTAAAACTCGTGGTTTTACACAAAACAATTGTTTCATTTTTATTAGTTACTTCTTGCTTCGGTAATTCAAAACACTTCTTCACGAATATAACATGTTTTATGGAGGATACTTTTCCAGAGACTTCTCCACGATTGTAACATCTCTGTTCATCAATAAATTAACTTAGACCAGTTTTAGAACATGGGTCTTCTTGAAGGTTTTATGTATTAAGATCTTCAATTTGAATGCGACTGTTTATTTGATACCTTTTTATACTTCTTATCCAAAGTAACATATTTTAGTTGCTATTCGTAATTAACCATTAAAGTAGCACGGAGTAAATCATCCTTGTTAGTACCTAGCACTTACATTTTGATTATCAATGATAATAACATGAGTTATCAATTCTGAATTATCATGTTATTCTCCTGACGGTTTTGAAATATGTAAATATTATAACATGTTATTAAAGTGATTTACACAAAGTAATTTGTTTCATTTAATTAAAATGATGCCACAAAGTAATTTTGCAAATTTTGAAGAAGTGAATCTTCTTTGTTATCCAGAAAGCAGCACATTACGATTCGAAAAACTTATCCACGAATAAACCACGTTATTCATTGATGCGACTATTCGAAGGCTATCTACATGTTTAGCTCATTTAATTTACATGATTCGTTGAAGGTTGCGACTATTCGAAGGTTATCCTCAAAAGTAGTGCATTTTAAAGATCATTCATTTTAATTATCCACGAATGAAGTACGTTTTTCAGAAAAACAACTATCCGAATGCTATCCACGAAAGCAGCACATTTCATCCATAAAAGCAGCACGGTCAGGAATGCAACCGTTCGAAGATTATTCATTTGAGTTATCCATAAAAGCAACACATTTCGAGGCTGTGATTCGTATAACTTATCCATGAATATAGCACAGTCAGGAATGCAACCTTTCGAAGATTATTCATTTGATTCGAATAACTTATCCATGATTGTAGCACGGTCAGGAATGCGGCTATTCGTATGGGTTTTCCACCTTGATGAAGTGGGAGCAGCCCGCCAGCCCCCAGGGGGAGAAGGGCTAGGGGCAGTCAAGAGGGGGGCTGAGCGGTGGCAGGCGCAGCCCCCCGCCTCCCCCTGCCCCGTACAGCCCCTCCAGCTCCAGCCCCCCTTCGGGACTCATCTTGTCGGAGCATGCCTTGCCCTCCTGTTTGGTCATCATCCGTCTCCACTTGGCACGCGCGTTCTGGAACCACACCTGCGAACAACATAATACAAAAGTCAGTCAGATTACCAGATTATACCAAGTTTGTGCTAGCAGTCCACAATGGAGTCCTGATACCAACCCCGATGTATGGCAGGGAGACATTGAACTGGCAGAGAAAAGTAGACTGCAAGCTGTAAAAATGAAATCATGGAAAAAAACTATCTATGAAATGAAGATTCACAAAGAATGCAAGGCTGATGCAAGAGTAATGAATAAGATTACTAAAGGACGCTTGGATGGTTTGGGCTGGTAATGCGAACGAACGAAGAAAACAGTGGGAATAAGGATAATACATGATATGAACGCTGATGAAAAAGTCGGGGACACCCGAGGAATACATTACAAGAACAAGTGAACCAGATACTTTATGGGCCATGTCAAGAGTCAGAATAAAATAATGGTAAATATGAGATGTATATGTAGATGATGTATATTTGCCGAGACCGGGTTGTATGGCGATCCGTCATCTCTGCCTATCCCAGTAGATCAAAGGCTTGAGGATTGGTTAGTGTATTAAATATACATACTTTTGTATTTATTTGTTTCGTGGTCATGACAATGCAATGTAAAATTTATATGAAATAATCAAAAAATAAATATGACGCACATCCCGAGGAAAAGTGTCTATTTCACACCCAAATATCTGGTTCTCGGCTAAAAAGACGAATACATTGCATCAAATCCCACTGCGATGTGACATACGTGGTATGCGTCCCTACGTGATACATAAATACATACATACTACTGTCTACATAATAAAAACACAGTACTGCATAACATCTCTCATTGTCTCTACCCACCATTACCAACATACGTATCTGAAATTCAGATTTATAAATACGTTTAACATTAAAATATCGTTTCTGATGTTCAGAATGAAGATCTATTTCACACCCAAAGATCGGGTTCTTTACTGAAAAGACAAATACGAAATACAGAGGTACCTACACACTGCATCAAAAATAACACATGTTTAAAAGTCAAAATCAAAGCACATTATGTTGGAGGGAATTTGCGGTTTTACACGAATCGTGAAAGATTAATGTGCGCGCAATATATATGAATCAAGCACCAAGAAACAACGGTAGAACACGCTTGAAATTATAAATCAGTACAATTATATCTGCGAGCAAATGAGGAAAAGTTATTTTTTCGCGCAGAGCCAAATTATGGCTTAAAGTGACCAATAAATATTGCGGACTTTGAGAAACTTCAAATAAATACTACAAGGCTTAACGAAATGTCAAACATTGTGGTCGGGAAATGTGACAAATAAGAGCGCGTAATGATGCAAGAACAGTGGCGGATAAGTATCCTTTTCCATGAGGACTTCCCGAGTTACCCATCGGACTTGTAAGGTTAAAAGATTGCTTCGTTTAATTGTTAGTAAATATTTGTTTGTTTTTTGAATTGGAGATTTTTATTTTAACACAAACCTATTGTTTTTAAAGTAAAGAATATTAAAAGTAAAACGCTAAATTAAAAAAAATATATACACGCTTTGCAAATACGAATTTTGGGTAGCAACAGTGATTTGATAAATAAGGTATCTCTAGACAAGGGGAGGGGTTTTAGGGGATTCAAGTCCTTCCCTCCTTCATCGGCTTCAGTATTGCGTAGGAAAAAAATAAAATACTAGTCGCAGATTGTATTAACTCCAAAAATACAATCCCCAAAAAAAGAGATTAAATAAATTTCATGTTTCCAATTTTAAAAAATAGATTACGTACGTAGGCCTAAAACAACAATATTATTTACATACATATCTCTTTCATTATTGTGATATTTATTATTATTTATCTATTTATTATTAATTTTCAACGCCCTGATTGGCTTTTACATTATATGTATATAATACAGTGATATATATATGTAATATAGATATATATATATAATACAGTGATAATAATGTTTAAATAAGAAATATAAACTTATAGCAATTAACATTATAAAAATGGTAGGTATAAAAGTAAGTAAAAAATATTATATTATAATAAAAGAGAAAAGGTAAAAATAAATTAAACTGGAACCAGTTTTTAAATTGCAGATGGTATAAAAATCATAATATATAGTGTAAGTTAATATTAGAAATTTACAGATGAGTAATACAAGAAAAAGTTTACAATACAGAAAAACAAAAGAGAGTAACAAGTTTTTACATTATAGATAAATAGAAATAATACAAAAATATGTGCAACAGTTCCTACATTTTAAGAATATGCTACATCATTATATTATGGAATCTTTTAAATAACAGTAACTAATATTAAACACGTCTGATTTCACATTCTGACATGAATGATTTAATAATTTCATGTTTGTATTGTATCAGCGACACATTCCATACATCTACGTGCGAATACATATTTCCCAAGTTTTGAATTCTCTGTAGTGGTATATTGAATTGGGCCCTGGTCGCAGCATTACTACAATATAAATAATAAGCTGTGGTAGAGGTCTCTGAAAACTTTCTAATAAATTTATCAACCCTTCCCCTTCCACCTTTTCGTTTTCCCCTGCCGCCATAATCAATCCCCCCCCTCCCTTAGGGTTGAGCCCTACCCCTTTTGAATGCTATAGCTACACCCTTGCCCTTGTACCATGTATGATTATGGCTAGTGAACAAAAATTTTAATAGAATTAAAAGGTATAGGAAAAATATGGTAGGTGCACCTTTGGGTACAAGAAGTCAATAAAAGGCTTCATCCGAGAAATACGTAGGTGCCTAATTTGACGTATGGCGGGTACTAAAAACATTTTTCACTCCCCTGTAAATAGAACATCGGAAATCCTAGATTGTACGGAATCGAAGAAAACGCACTACGGACTACAATATTTTGTCAAATAGCTGTGACAATATTACACGAATAAAATTAGCTATAAAATTGATTTACATACTTATTATTGACGGAATTAATACTCAGTGAAGTGCACTTTCACCACAAACCTCGGTGGTATATCCCCCACAGCTATGCGACACAAGGGAGAGATGACAAATAAGAAGTTGTCTGGAAAAATGAAAAATTCGTTCTGGTCTCAAAGTTGACATGAATGAAGTAAAAAAAAAGCGCTCGGTTCGCTCACGCCGCTGGCGTGCGACAGCTCCGGTCAATTAATCATGCGCGGAATGCCCTGCGCTGAATGGGCCAGCAATTAGTGGCGCGGAGTAAACATTATAAATAAGACACCGCGACGCCCGAGACGCCCAAAGACGCCGGCGGACGCGCGTCCGACCGGCCGCGTTCACACACTGCGAGACGCCCAGAGGCGTTCGGTATTCAGTGCACTAGATTAATGCTTCAATAACTGTTGCTAACTATGTTTACACAATAGCTGAGATAATAGTAGCACATTTTCAAGCGAAATTGACTGCATTCTTACCTACTGCGTTGGAACAATAACTCAAGATAGCCATCGTTTACGTTAATGGTAGATTCAGACTGGGTCGACGTACGTGCCCATCGCTACGCCTAACAATATCTGGACTGCTTAGCAACCATAGATTTTCAATGAAAATTTATGTTTTAGAATCACATTGGCCACACGCATCGCGACGTGCGATGTCTGTGGCCATTTTCGTAGAAAATGTATGGGTTGCTAAGCATTGTTTGAGTTGCGATGCGTACGTACGTCGTCCAGTCTGAGCCTACCATAAAGGTAACGTTAAAGTTTTCAGAATAAGGTTTGAGATTGAGAATGAGAAAGAAACGAGCAATAACGACTTAAACTATTATATAACAAGATGTATTTTGATTTTTCTAAAGGTTTGTGTATAATATACATTACATCGTGTAGCTATTACCCATTGGTTTCAATTGAGATCAATATTCGTTAAAATTCTAAGATTAAGTCACCAATTATTTAATAATGTAACAAACGATCTTTTTATTTCGACCACGATAATTTTCCAATCTCGATTGCGTTCTCGTTCCCGCATCGTTTCGTCTCTTACTTATTACGGGTGAAGGATGCGATTGGTTTATATTCATCCCCTGCTCAGATGTGATCCTTGGAAGGAATAGCACATATGGTATGACCAATATAATGTCATGTAAAAACTCTTGCTTCCCGGTTCTAACCGCACATCTTCAAGTAAAACCGTTTCAAAATAGTTTCAGCTAACCCAGAGTGAATAGACTCGTAACTCTTTTGGTAAAAGGTAAAACGAGCGGTTGAGGGAACAATTAGATTAAAATTTATTGTACTGTCATATTAATGAACTACGTCATACTTGCAATTAGATCGTATTTATCCAAAATACAAAACTTATTTTGGATTTTATTTAATTATCTCTTTCAACAAGGTTTTTTCATGTCAAGGTAACCTCATCATTTTACAATTAAAACAATTTTTGTCACCTGCTATTATTATTTTGCACGCAGTAATAAATGCCAAATTAATAACGATGTTAAGTGCCAAGGAAACACGGCCAAGAAAAAAAGTGTCTTCTGAAGGGACTGGAAGTCATTATTTCCCCGGACATGAAGTGTAAGAATTATAATTTTTATCTATTTCTCACGTTTACTTTTTACATAACGTTGCGATATGGTAAGTAAGAGCATGTCACAATTGATGGATATTTTAAAGATAGTTTTAAATAAATAATTAAAGATGTGTGAAAAGTTTAGATTATTATTCGTATTGCACTTTTTTATTCTTTAGCCAACGATTCTGACAGTGATACAGTATCCATCATCAGCCCTGATGGGTCATCGTAAAACTGGCTAACGATGGGCATGTCACCATAAAGCCATCCGATCGTTGACTTTCAGAAGGAGGAACAAGCAACACCGCATAATAACCCAAATATTAATAATGATAATTCTTTTTCAGTGAAAATATCAAAGTATAATATCTAGAAAAAATTAAACTCATTGCGCATTTAAAATACCTACTGATAAATATAAATTATATATTATAAATAAAAGTGGTATGAATTTGTATATTTGACAGCAGGACGTGTGTAGTGAACATTTTACCTTTGATCGATTTTGATATTCTCAAGGCATAGACTTATTCATATTTTCTACATTATTATTGTTAAAAAAAACAGCAATTTATCCACTTTCATTCTCTCATTCTAGTGCAGTCTTTTTAAGCTTTAAGTCTTCCTCGAACGTCCTCTACTTTTCTCATAATTCACTACTGTATACTCCTTCTGTATGTTCCTTCACATGTCACCACTTCGCACACCTACAAATACACTCACACATACACGGACCTACATAGACTTCTTCTTCTTCGTGTGCTCTATCAGAGGCCCTAGCACGCTTGCTCTATATCGATCGGTAGGATAACTATCGGTAACTTCTCATCGTTCCCTAGCATGACTACAGATCGCCAACGAATAAGTGACAGTTCACAATGACTAAGTGTCCTTAACATATTCGACATAAACTGTTGTTTGTACGTTAGCGATGTGCAGTTGTCCTAGGGAACGATGAGGAGTTACCGATAGTTATCCTACCGATCGATATAGAGCAAGCGTGCTAGGGCCTCAGGTCCCCCCGACGTTGGCGATCTCTATGGTAAATATCGCTATCTTGGGCTGCCCGGAATACATAGCTCCTCATACATAATACCGGTCCACTCTCGTATATTTCGCAGCAAAGACATTTGTCTCCTACCAAGCCCTCGGCGATCCTCTTGCCTTTTAATATTAATTCCAGCAAGTGATATTTCTCCCTCCGTATCTCATTCCTGTGTAGATATTATGTGTTAACTAGTTTCCCAACAATTAAAGTTACAAATAAATTTATTTGAAAATCTGAGTTTACATATTGTGAATATTATTGTTTTAGTTGTTTAATCAGAACTCGACTTTAATTCTTAACCACAAGAGCTAACACGGCGCGCTTCAGTACCATTTTATTTCCACCGCCATGTTTTATGATTCATAAAAATGTGTGCTTTATTGGCTTGCGTAAATTTTACTAAGTTATAATTTTACTTTTAATGTGCTGTTTGCGGACGACAACTTTCGTTATAATAAGTTTGATAATACCTTGAGGGATAAAATTAGTTTAATTTTTTGCAGCCACGCTTTATTCTGCAAGTATTTTTAATTTTTTTATGTGAATACACTGCTGCCAATCGTCTGTAACCGGTGACGTTATGGCATTCCCAATTGAGGTATGTTGCGAGGTTGAAGATAGTGGGGAGGGGAAGGAGATTGTGAAGAGGAAGATGGGGCAGTACCTAACTAACCTAACTATTTAGATGTGGTCAATTAATACCAATTAATCCGATAAATTTTTTTCTCCCACGCCAGATTGCTGGTCCAGAGCCTTTCCCCTCGAAAACGAAGGCCGTGAAAAAATTATCTACAATAGGTTTTCCAATAATAAAGTTTTGGTTTAGTTCAGGCAGATTGATCTAATACCGTAATTAAATGGTCGATTATCAACTGTGTTCATTAGTTCAATTCAATAAATTTTACCTAATTCATTTTAAGGAGAATGTAATTTTGCTAACCAGCTAAGTTAACCATAATATGAAATAAGTTATCCATAATAGTTATTAGGGATAACTTCTCTGTTTGGAGAAAAAAATACCCTCCAATGTACAATAAGACACAATACGTTACAAGGATTAATATGGTTTTGTACTTTTTTGTGAAAAACGTTTGTAAAATAATATTTTAATTTGGAAAACAGTTAGAAGTTTAAAGTTAATAGTGTTTAGGTATACTTAAATATACTCAACTTACAATCATATCTATACATGGATCTATTGTATAGATATGATTGTATGTGTGATTTATCAACTAGGCTTAAGACAACGTAAAGAAGTCATCATACTTTTATGGGGCCAACAGACCTAGCTATAAAAGCTCAAGCGTTATTTGTGTAATGTATGACGAGCGATATGCTGAAGTAGGCCAAGCCAAATAACTCTTGAGCTTTTATAGCTAGGTCTGTTGGCCCCCTTAATGGTGTTCCAAAAAGGTACCAGTAAGGCAATCTGTAGTATAAAAATAATGTTTATTTGTTTGTTGTTTGTGTATTCGTACCTTATGCGCAGCTATACCGTTCATCCGGTTGCGATGAAACTTTGGGAATATGATGTGCACATACCCGGAATGGTTATAGGATAGTGAGCTCTGGCGTTATGAAATTATTTTCTGTACTATATAACTTTTTTGTACTACTATGTAAACATTTGTTAAATGTATGTTCAAAAATAGAAATAAATTAAATTATTCATTGCGATTAAAATTTTATCCGATTGCTATTAATTTTTTTTAATTGTTGTGAATATGTCTGTGAATACTTCTATACCTATACTGGTGAGCTCTAGCATTATGAAATTTGCATAAAAAAATCAATAGGTCACGCGAATTGTTGGAAAAATGAGTTCAGCGGCAGAGTAAAAAGGCTGGAGGGAGGAGTCTGCGGGAGGGTCAGATGAGGAATTAAGGAGAGAGGGCATCGCGGGAGGGGGGTCGAGGAAGAGGGGAAGGCGGAGAAGGTGGAAGCGGAATGCGGGGGGGGGGTTGTCGAGAAAGGGGAGAGCGGGAGAGGGGAGAGGGAACGCGGAGAAGTTGAACGTGGGAGGGGTAGGGGACGCGGGGGAGAGAGGAAGAGGAGGCGGAAGGGGAACGGGGATGAATGGGAAATGACACGAAGGGAGATTTTTTTTTTAAAGTTGCATTGCAATGCATGCTGGGTATCAGCTAGTACAAATAATAAGCAGTGGGTGTTCTATATTTAACGCGTTTACAAATTTAACGATTTTTTTTATAAATCCTACTAATGTGGGATAATCGATAAACTATTGGTAAATTAAATGGCTCTCTAACACAATAAGCATTTTATAATATGTCTCCATTTTAAATTTAGGAGGTATGATTTTTTGGATGAAGACGGAATAATTCCAAAATTTCGGAAATTACGCCAGAATTTTCCTTAAAGAATTGATCAAATTGCAGAACACTCCCGTGGTTTAAAATATGTTTAAAATTCAAAATTATAACATGAAATTACTACCGAACCCAGTCTGGATGGTAGATTTAAAATAAAATATAGCGATTCTTGATATTTAAACAAAGCCAAAAACAACACTGTATGATTTGATGAAATACTACAACATATTTCAAAATATCTGTACAGAACCTTATGGAGCATAAAAACAAATCATTCCTAATTATGCCTTCCTAATCCAAGAATAGTTCCACAATTACTTCATCGGATAACATGGCTATTATAAGTTTCCTATGTATTTTTATTTATTTATTTAACACCCAAAGCGCTTTTACGTGATGGTACAGAACACTTGTTACAATTTGTTAGCAGTAAAATTTTTTTGATCCTTTTTGTTGGTAAAAAATACAAAAATACGAGAACTAAAATTAGGTTTACAAAAATTAGATTAGTTTAGGAATATAGTGTTGGAATAAATATTTTGCAAGATCCACAACACTCGTCAAGTTGATATTAAATATGTCAACATATCTAAGTATTGATTTCCCATAATGTGAAATCGTTGTATCGGAGTATTGTATTGTATAATCGTTGTTATGAATGCTGCAGTAGAATAGTGTATTTTGTCGTGTTGTTACTGCGGGTATTCGTAAGTTTATGAGTTGCGGGAGTTCACAAGTACTTCATAGTAAAAAGTGCAGGGACCTAGAAGTAAATGCTAACGAGTCGGTTTTTCTGATTAATAAAGACTGGCAAAGACCCGTGAAAAATCACGGTAGATATATTATAATTATTGTGGGATTTGTGTAATATATAAAGTTGATTTTCGTTGGAATTTCTGGGGTCTAGGAGTCAAGAGGTCTCATTTTTTTATATTTTTTATAGTGAATACCTCACAAGAGTCCCAACTGCTCCCGTCTGGAGCCAGTAAGACTATGGCATCTCCAATTGGGGAATGTTATGAGGCTGAAGGTAAGTGGGAAAAGGAAGGAGACGAGGAAGAGGGAGGTGGGGAAGTACCTGGCGATTCAGATCTAGTCACTAAACACGGCTAAAGCCTTTTTAAGCAACGTTTCAATTCTGAATGGTGGTCTACCACCAGGGCGATACTAAGAGTATCTTCCACTCTGGAACGTGCCGCAAATATACTATATATTATTTTAAATAGTTAATTGTGAAATAACACAAATCAATTAAATAAAATTTATTTGCGCACGCCGAACCCGCGACCCTCGGAATGGAAGTCCAACGCCCTACCGCTGGATTACGCCTTCCGTGACTGGCGACATCAATTTCTTTCAAATCAGTATATTCAAATCATATTTTCAGTGATTTTACCCTTAAACCACTTAAATCAAAGTTGAAGCAAATTTGGCTCCAATAATAATAATTATTATTATGTTTGGATCATTTCTACATCACCGTTTTCGTGAGAAATCCATCTCTTCCTATATTTAACCCATTGAACCTAGACGAAAAAAATAAGTCATCAAATATTTCCGCTTAATATTCGACTTCAACTTGTGGTCTGTGTGACGGACGGTGTGTCCAGGAGTGACAAACGTATGAATTACATTGAATTGTGAAAGAATTACACTGCGGTATAAGGCGACGGTTCAAGAGAGTCTATATATATATATATATATAGAGGTCAAAAGAGCTACCTCTCAACCAGCCTCTCCCGATCGGGCCCGCCACGCAGTAGGCAGGCAAACGCATTATTTTTTTTACATAGCTCCACACAGGAGGCCCTGAGGAAAATAATTTCCCTCAGTGCCTATGACATCTTTGGGGATGCTGTGTGGAGGGTATTTTTAAGGAAAGGAAGGAGAGGAAGTTCCGGGAAGGAAAAGGGTATGAGGATTGGGTAAAAATCTGGGGTTCAGTGTGTCCAGATCAAACGCCGCCAAGACCTAGACAAACCTCATTAGCACGGACACCCCTGTTAAGTCACTAAACGTAGAGAACCACTTGGGGTGACCTATGGCAAAAGTTGGTTGGTTATCCAATAAATGTTTCCCGGGGCGGCGGTACCCATACCCGCCTACCAAATTGAAAAATTCGCTGCCAAGAACCCGGCCATCGCAGCTAAGTCATCAAACGTAGCGAACCACTTGGGGTGACCTAAGGCAGGGGTATTGGTTATTCAATAAATGGTTATGCGGCGGTACCCATACCGATTTTATATCTCTGAACACAACAGAAAAGGACATTTATGAGGACGTGTCATTTGGTGACAGATATGGCACCACGTGACCCGAGCGGTTAACCTGGTAAATAAAATATGAAGGAAGTTTAGAAGAAACTTTTCTTTTAGATTCACATAGAACGGTGATATCCAGGTTATCTTGCTAAACTTTTCATTTAACTCGTAAACCTGGAAAATTTTAGTTGAAGTAAAATGAGTTTAAGTGCAAAGTATTCATTTCTGAACGGTATTCGTATTGGCAACATCAGCCCCTTCTGAGCAGTTTGCAGTGCGCATTGTAAAAGGAAGCTGATCTCGCGAGATACGCTCGGCGGACGAATAATGGTCGGGGTTTTTGCGTTGTTTTGTCCCCGCGCGGGCCTCGGCCGGAGCGGTGCGGTCTGCGGTGTCGCCGCCGAGCGGCCCGCTATAAATTGCTCGAGCGTATAAATCCACGCCAGCCCAATTATACGGAGTTATGGGAACATCGGCGGATGCGGAGCTGCGCCCTTCGCTTCTGCTCCTCGCTCCTCTGTGCTCCCGATCTCTCGCTCTACCGCTCGGTCTCCCGCCACCCCAGTACCTACTTTCAGCCGTTTCGGGAACGACCGCATTTTATTAACCGTTTTATTCTATTGCCGATTACAGGTAAAAGGTCCGTCGTACAGTAATGATAAACAAAAAGGCAACTAGGAATTTGCAATGGTAACAATCTGATATACGAGACTTTTCATTTATCATAACGTAGGGTAATTACTACATATAGGTAACTCTGAAATCAACTTTGTTGCAAAATTGAATTATAATCTAATAAATCGGTGGTTGTAAATTTATGCTAATTTGTTAAATCGTAGCTTTATGTGTTGGGAACCGTAATACTTAAATTATGAAATAAAAAAATGACTAATCTCTTTTTTGTAATTATTTACAAAAATGGAATGACTTGCCTTGTTGTTTTATACAAATAAGCAAGTAAATCAATTTCACAAATTTTAGTGCTACAACTATCTAAGTTCAGTCGCCTAAATTTATTAAAACAGGAAAAAAACATTTAGAAAATTATACTAATTATTAAATTTAAACAATACCTTTTTATATAGATACCCAGAAAACACATATTTAAAAAAAACGAGTATGTTTTAAACCACACGCCAGAAGTAAAACTTCTTTAACTCCATCTATATGTATGTATATATAAGTTTATATGTATAATATATACATGTATATACATATACTACAAATTTGTATGTATCTAAATTTAATATCGTTAGCCTCGCCTGATCACACTTTTCGTAACTTAGAATTCAAAAACGATGATTCCATTGCATTACGATGTTCCTGTTTGTAGCATTCATAGACGAGGAAATAGAGTAATGGTAGATTCAGACTGGGTCGACGTACGTATGCATCGCTACGCCTAACAATATCTGGGCTACTTAGAAACCATAGATTTTCAATGAAAACTTATGTTTTAGAATCACATTGGCCACACGCATCGCGACGTGCGATGTCTGTGACCATTTTCATAGAAAATGTATGGGTTGCTAAAATGTAAGCATTGTTTGGCGTAGCGATGCGTGCGTACGTCGTCCAGTCTGAATCTACCTTTATGCTTTTAGTGTGTAACTCAAAAACGCTGATTTCGGAGTACCTAATTGTAGTAATTTTTTTTATTTATTTTTTTTTTTACAAATACAGTTATTATACATTGTATATATATATTTTTAATACATTTTTTAAATATCGTGATTCACCTTTTTTTTTTAGCAATGCTCGTGTAAAAAAGGTGGAGCAGCGAAAAACAATTCAACATATATTTTTAAAATGTGTAGTAAGTATAATGAAAATTATAATATTTAATTTTTTTATATTTGTATATCATACATTATACGTGAAACAGAATTGAGTAAAGAAAAGATATAAAAGAAGAAGAAGAGAGAAAATAAAAAAGAGTATAAAAGTAAAGGGATTTCCAAAGTCACAGTCACAATGATTGTAATATGTTATTGATATATTGTTTTAATTAACCTTTTGAATTTTTTATAGTTTGTTTCCAATCTTAAGTTAAGGGGTAATTGGTTAAACCATTTGACTCCAAAATATTTATAAAATTGTTGGGCTGTGGTGGTATTACAACGCGGGATAGTTATAGAGCCAAGAATACTTGGTCTTTTGCTGTTTGAAATAGATATTGAGGTATCGTTGTTGAAACAATCTTTGTGTATTTGTAAAAGTGAATTTTTTTTATAAATAATGTGTAGTGAAGGGACTTTAAGTTCTTGAAATAATCTTATGGTGGGGTAATCATATGGTTTTTTTAAAATTATTTTTATTAATATTCTTTGGATGATTTCTAAAGGCAAGAGAGAAGTTTTGAATGCACCACCCCAGCCAACAATTCCATATTGTAATACAGATTGAATCAGTGAAAAATAATTGATTATTATTAGTTACCCCACGATAATAAATAGCACAACAGAATGTGACTTTTGGAAATTCTTGCTGCCTTTTTTCTTAAGAAAATTTTCTCCGATCAGGCGTTCGGCGACCCTCTATCTTGCCTTTTAATGTTAATTGGAGCAAGATATATTTCTCCCCTCGAAGTATGTGACCATTCATCTAATTCATTAAATTTAGGAAAAATATCCGCTGGTAAGCAGCGATCTTTTGGAAATAGTAAATCAAATAATTAAATTATTAAATAAACACTTCATACTTAAATGATCGGTAAATTGATCGGAAAATAGTCGTACTTTAATTTTTATTGTTCGTCTTTCTTAGTACTATAATACACATTATAGGTCGAACAAAAGTATATTATATAGTTGCCAAAAAGCTGTGGGCACTAATTACAATGCACCTATTTTCAATTATTAAATAATGATCGTTGTGAACACTCAATACGAGTATTGTCATTCTCACAAACTTACGTAAAATTATTAATTGGGAAACATGTTCCAATTATCATTCAAAAGGCAAACAATTAAAATAGTGTTAATTAAAAATCAACGTACTTTATAGAATAGCTGACCGAGCGCGGATAAATAGTTATTATTATAAAGGTGTACGAACATTAACAAAATAATATGTTTTATAATTTTCGGAGCATATTTTGCGATATTTTTTTCTAACGAAGACATTTCATATAGTAACCCTTTTGGCTCTACAAAAGATATAATCTTTAAAAATATAAATGTTCACGTGAAAACTTTAACAGCCTTAAAAAACACTCCGCGGCCGTTAAACGGTGTTTCTGTAGCACGTTGTGTAAAGTCTGTACATTTCGTTTTTCAAATACTTACTAAACAAAATATATGGTTTTGATCTGACAACGTCGTATTTTACAAGCCTTACTAATAAACTTTTCTTTAACTTTAACTTTAACTTTAACTTCCTGAACACGATTTATTTTTATGTTTGTATTGCATTCGTGTACATTATCATCATCAAAAACTTTCATTTCACAATCTTACAAATAATAATAAATAATAACACACAACATAATAGAAATTAAATATATTTTGTAGGCGGCAAAATTAACAGTTACATTCGCACATTGACTGGCATGAAAATATGTTATATATCAGTATATACTTATTCGTTTCTAATGTTATATATTAGTATGGACCTATTCGTTTCTAATGTTATATATTAGTATGTACCTATTCGTATCTAATGTTATATATTAGAATGTGCCTATTCGTTTCTATTCCGATGGGAATAGAGCATTATCCCCTCTCCGAGGCCGATTTTTTCAAACTAAAAAATAAACAAAATTGTACAATAGAAGAAGTTTTGTAGTTTTATTATTGTTGTTAAATCGATCTTCCAATTGAAAATTATTTTATTATTCAAATAATTGGTTTTAAAATATTTGCAGATATTATCATCTTTTCACAAGTCAGATTCCCGCAGTGATTATCGACTTCAGCCCGTCCGACTGCCTGTCAACCATCCTACCCCACTTACCTGTTTAAATTTCTTATCCATACAATCATACAATGACCACCTAATGATTACTAATACGATATCAATTATCCAGGGTAAAATTATAGCGATTTAAAATTAGGCAAGATATGATAAGAAGACATAGAAACATTAAATAATCATATAAGAAACTCGACGATCCGAGATGATCTAAACATTGAACCACTGCTACTCTTCATAGAAAAATTGCAACTGAGTTGGCTTGGGCATGTACTAAGTATGTCTGATGACCGAATTCCGAGGAAAATACTGAGTGCCATTCCAGAGGGTAGACGTCCAGTAGGCCGCCCCAGACACAGTTGGGCAAGGCAACTCCAGAAACTTTGTGAGGAGAGGATGTGTCTGCCGTGGGAGTAGGCCGAACAATCAGCACAAGACAGTGACGTATGGAGGAGCCTTGTCGATGCAGTGGTTCCCCGACCCGGATAGGACACGGGAAAGAAGATGATGATGATGATGAAATAGTAAACAACAATCGTTACAGATTATCGCCATTACTACAATCTAAGGAGATTCTTCTGAACTTCATAGAAACTCCACGCGAGGTCTTTTTGAGGAGGGGAAGAAGTGGACATGTGTCTTGAAGAGAACTATGTTGTAGGAGGAAAGAAACACAAAGGCAATTATGGCATTGTGATACTGATAGAAGAAGGACGGCCTGAAGCCTGTGCTCTAAAAATTGGAGTCCGCTTGTAAAGATAGGAGAATCTATCAAACGGACAACCCGTTTCTGTATAGAGTCAAGGGTTTGTTCAGCTATTTTGGGGCTGCAGAGCAGAGGTGACTGCCAAATTCAACAATGGGGCGCACATTCGATTTGTACAGGGTCAATGATTGTGTACTATTAAGATAAAACCGGTCTACGTTTTGTCCATAAAAACGTGTTCCCCAAGTTGAACCTAGATAACCAAGTGTTGTGTCAATAAATTAACTCACCCCGCTATCTGTTAGAAACTTACAAAGCATTGTTTACAACAATCATTTGATGAACATTTAATTTTTCTTAATGAATATTGAAGTCAATAATCGAGATAAAACATATCCTATCCTGATAAATGGACAAAATTACACACAGTAAGCCAAAATTCATCAAAATCGGTTTAGTAGTTTCGGAGTTTATCCCGGACGAACATAGTAACGCGAGATTTTTATATAAAAAGATAGATATTGATCACCAGCGTTTCGGTACGTTTTGGTTTTTTTGATAAGTTACTTTGGTCAGTTAAACAATCAATGATACAATAGACAATGTGTTTTTTAATTAAGCTAAACGTATAGACATAAAGTATTGTCTTCCAATACAGTTAGTAAAAAAAATTTAATCTGTTCAGTTTTGGATGAAAAAAATAGGGAATACAAAATTTCGAATTTTGATGATATAATTTAGGTATTATCAGCCTCAGATACAGTTGTCCTTTTCGCTCAGTATTCGGAGGAGTAAAAGCGACAGTGACAGCAACGGTTTGGGTTTCCTCTGCGGGTACTGTAAATATAGTACACCCAGCTTCTGAGAGGCTATCTTGACTATGGTTTCGATGGAGCATTGCACCTAGGATAACTAAGATAATATGTGGTTGGTAACATTAAAAAATAACTTAGGTACAATACTTCTTCAAAGAGAAGACGATTCTCTAAATAACAAACAAAAAGTTACCTGCATAACGGACTACCGGAATTTGTTCTCTCGAATTATATACCTACCTAATTATCAAGTATTTTTTCGTAGTTTGAATAGCAGCCTTTTATAATATAGGACTCTAAGAATTTTCCGTTCCCAGGCCGTAAGAAGAATTTGAGGCTGTCATCATTTCACAGAGAAACGGACAAAATTATTTTTCAGTATTTGAACAGGTAGGATGTACCCTCCGGCGGCAGTTGTTCCCAAAATGTGGGAACATGACCTCACAAAGACAATTAAAAGTTTTATATATAACCTGTGCGATGTTCACTTCATAATGTCTGTCAAAATATCAAACCAAAATATTTCAATTCGAATTCAGTTATTTAAAAATGGATTCGTGTTACAATAATTGAATCTATTTTCGGCAATTTGTCAGAATGACCCTGAACAAAACCTATTTCAGCAATTTTTCAAATCCAAGAGATTGCTTAATAATTTCGTAAAACAGAGTTCGCAGGAGGCAACAAACAATGATGCAAGTGTCAAATTTAAAAATTTGCCGGTAAACAAAGTGTTGCTATGTTTAAAAAAAAAAAAAGTGTGGAATTTAACAAAATTAATTGAATATTTTTGGAGGCTTATCAGAGGAACGTTTCCATGTAGTGACGTCACGAGCCCAAAAAACGGGTTTATTGATTAAAAAAAATATATAAATTTCTAAAAAAAATTTATAACATTTTCGTAATTTTAGTAGAAAAATCTATCCACACGATTTTTTTCCCAGTCATTATGAAATACATCCAAGTGGCCATGGCCAATTGGAATGGCATTAGTCCCGGTAAGACGAGAGGTTCTGGTTTCGAGTCCCAGTTGGGACCGTTATCTTTTATTTTTCTGTGTCTTGTTCGTTTAAATAGTTTCATTTAGATTAGTAGGGTTATCTCGTTCAATAGTATTTGATTTATTCAATTCTATAACATCAATCCTCGAAGAGATTGATTAATGGTTACTGAGAAAATAAAGTATCATTGGCATAACTCTAGAAGTTTTACAATCTCTGGTTAAAAGATTTTGGCCAGTCATCTCGCGTCATCCTAAAGGCCACAATCATCGTAATTTTTTGAAGGTATTAACGATAAATAAAGTTAATGATCGGTTAGCGATGTTCCGTAATGCCCAAGGGTCGGACGTCTCCCGATTGAGTTATATTCAGATATCGCGCCATCATTACTGAATTTGTCTAAAGGTGTCAATAAGATAGATTATTTATTATATTCCTCGTGGATAAATAATATTACCGGTGGATTACGCATGACGGTAGTTGGAGAAACCCTCACTAATTGAATACCGGCAATATATGTACTCGGTTCGTCGACAAGAAATCAATGTCAAAATAAACGAAAAAACAAAAAAAATTAAGTAATCCTTTTTTAAGCGCGATATAATATAATGCAACTTTTCGGAGAATAGACATCGATACAATTACTGACATCTGTGTTTGTTTTTATATTTTATGAGTTTCTCGACTTCGCTAAAATGTTATTTTTAATCTTTTTAGTAATACCTGCCACAACAGCCAAATTAGTTTTACTTTAAGATTAGACGCACTCATTTTTTTAACATTATCTCCACAAACATAATTTCCCTCAGGGCCTATGTGATCTGTGCGGATGCTGTGTGGAGGATAATTTGAGGAAAGGGATAAGATGAAGGTCTGATATTTCTCAAAATATTAATTTTGAAACATATAAACTGTTTACTGCGGTTTAAAGCTAATAAATTCACCCAGATTTCACCGTTTATCTAGTATTTATAGGTTCGTTAAATTTGGTCCAATTTTGGACCGATATCAATCGCAGAAAAATAAAAGCGGATAAAAAAACATTTCAGTTTTTTATAAGCCTGTAGGTGTAAGTAGATGGATGGAATCACGTCAAAGCAAATATGACTAAATTACAAATTACCGCAATAATTAATATTCTATTACCCAGTCGAATACGAGATACTTGTGATTGTCAAAAGAATTCACATTCTATTCTTTCACAGATGGCGCGCGCATAATTATTTTACTTTTAAACGCTTTTTAAAAGTTATGCTTTGAAATATTAAAAAAGATATTTGTTTGCGCACGTACACAAGCAAAATGAATTTTAATAAATAGCTTTGTCAATTAAAAAACTCAAATCTTTCAATAAAAGCTAACAAATACAATAATGCATCGGTGATTCAATCCAATATTTTTTATTCTGTGTTCAAATAATTAAGTTTGTTTACGGACCACACTATTTTTTATTCACAATTAATTCGTCTTAATATTTAAACTCTTGGATGCGAAATGTACGAGATTGGACCGGTATTATCGGGGTAGCGCAATATAGAGATATATTTACCAGAGTGATCGCTAATGTCGGAGGACCTGACAGGGCTCACGAATGAAAAGAATATTTAAAAGCATAACTAGCAAAAGTGTTTTAACTTTAAAATAATGAAACTAGCGCCATCTACGAAAGAGCAGATTATGAATTCTTTTAAGCATTACCTTAAGGCGACACTAGTAAGTCTTTATGGAGATTTCACCATTAGTCTGTAGTTTTCGTGAAATATCCAATTATTACATATTTTTATGTATTTTTAAGAGTGATAAAGCAACATTAATCTGCCCCCTTAGACATGTTGTATTAAAGAGTTTTATTTCACATGCACATTTTTTATTTAATTTTTATTTATCTGCTTTAGGTTTCTAAGTTAATTTGTGTGCATTAAAAACCTTAGAAATAAACAAAAACAAAAAAATTGTTATCAAAATATTAGCATTCTGTAAGTCACCTTTATTGACAATGTTTCCTTGTTGTATTGACTCCTCCCACCTTTTATCCCCTAATTACCACTCCCACTACCAACACCTAATAAAAATCTAATCATATATGTACTTATATAATTTATTATGTTGGTTTAAGATTGCAAGTGAATGTCACGGATGTGTCGAAACCGTTAAGAGATAAATAAAAATTAAGTAACATAAATACATGGGAAATAAAATTCTACAAAATAAAACTCTTACTTTAATGGTATAGGCAATGTACTTGAGGTTAAGTCAAATTGAATTCCCGTCGCAGAGCAAAAATATTATAAAAGTGATTTTTGTTTCTAAAAAGAACGCTTCACGAAATTATAACGATCATTTTGAAACTCGCAAAAAGGGTTTAACAACTTACGTAAGATACATCGATAAGTACATACCACAAAATAATTTGAAGTTTTTCTTTTATACATGTTATGATATTATTTTTTTTTTAAAACATGAAAAATTTTAGCGGAGACCAAAATTTCATTTACATTTAAAAGCAATCACTGGTTAAAGTAAGTCAAGTAGGCACGTCCCTCAACACCACGTATAAAAGAAAAACTTAAAATTAAAATAGTTTTCTACAAATTAAACATGATAACAATTTATTAGTACCACAAAATAAACGCAATAATGTATTGTTAGAAAAGTTGTAAGAGAATGAAAGTAATGAATTAGTTGCTTCATTCAGTGGGATGCAGTGACTTTTTGGAGTAAAACTTCTTTAGGCGCGATATGACTAGTAATTCAGATGTTTTTCGGACGGAAATAACGTTTACAAACGGAAATGACGTTCAGATATCGGTACAATTACTGTGTTTGTTTTAATTTTTAAAGGGTTCTCGCCTTCGCTAGCACAATTTTATTATTTTCTGAAACTTGGATGGCATGAATGTCTACAGATGAATGAAACACAGCTACACCACTGGCTGTTGAGTTTGTTCACTTGTATTGAGAAATGCAATAAAAATATGAATATAGATTCGCTCTTGATTTTTTATTCAAGTTTCGGAAAACAATAAAAATGTTCTAGCGAGGATTAGAACCTTTTAAAAATAAAAACAAACATAGATGGCAGTAATTGTAGTTTAATTTAGTAATACCTGCCACAACAGTCAAATAAGTATTACTTTAACCGCGAGTACAGGTTAGACGCACTCATATTTTTTTTTTGGCATTGGCCTGTACAGTGAAAAAGTTGCACATGCCGAAAAGGTCACTGCAAAACTGAATACATTTCATAAAAAGCGGCGCATATATGTGTACATTTGTAAGAATTTTTTAATGTCTGTTTTTTGTTCACCTGCAACACGCGCTTGGGGAGTCCGGTCTTCTGTGACAGCTGCTTGAGGTCTTTGGCGTCGGGGTTGTGGTTGATGGCGAAGTAGGACTTCATGGTGCGCAGCTGGTGGTGCTTGAAGCTGGTACGCATGCGCTTGGTGCGCGAGCTGCCACCCAGTCCGGAGCCCGACCGGCTGAAGCCCATGTCTAGATATTCCGTATTCAGATCTGAGGAAGAACACCACGAGGTCGTTGTTTAAATCGGTCATACACTTGCTCAACACAGTCTCCTGGTATTGGTAACCTAAAAACAATACATTGTCATGCCATTTTACATAATATAAAAGCAGCAAATTTAAAAAAACAACTCAGAGCTACGCAAGTAAAATAGATATCATCGGAACATGGGAAACAATATAGGTAACATCTTGAACATCTACCTTCCTCCAACCAACCTACTTTCCACGCCTATTCGCTGCCCTAGTGCTTGTATGTTCAATAGACCATTTGCAAATTTTACAGGGGACGTTTGTTTTTGTTTTTTACAGGCAAATTCTAAATAATTCTCGACTTTAGTCATTTCGTTTTATACATGTCTATTGAATACGGTATAAAACGAAATGACTAAAGTCAAGAATTATTTAGAATTTGCCTGTAAAAAAACAAAAACAAACGTCCCCTGTAAAATTTGCAAATGGTCTATTGAACATACAAGCACTAGGGCAGCGTATTATCCTATCTGACAATTTGTGCCAATATTACCTACAGTTGACATTTTGGAACAATAACTACAAGGAACAATCAGTCTATTGAAGTAACTCGTGCAGTTTTCACTTCATGCGTGTGTCGGTCACTTTAATTTATCGATTAATTTATCGATTAGCTTAATACCAATTATAATTTATCGATTAATTTATCGATTATAATTTATCGATTAATTTATCGATAATAATTTATCGATTCTTACTGTGCAGTGCTGAACCCCGTGATCCTTCGGTGCCGTAATATTTAACCTCAAAATAACGTGCTGTGTGAAATTAGGGTAAGTCAAACTCCTTCAGTATCCACTGTTCACCAAGCTATTCCTATAGTTTTGTCATTTTGAAAACCCTTTTTTTATTGATTGCAGTCCAGTTGATTTGCAGCCAATCTATCTGTGTCCACAATACCCATATTGTTTTGTTTCTTTTTTAATGATGGAAACAAAGCCAATGAATGCACATTGTCATAAGTACCAATTTACATTTTAATCGTGAATAGCATGTATCAACTATTACAAACAAGTATTTCTGTGAACAGTAGTCCTCGCTTTTTTATCGACATCGTCGGATCTGCCGGATCTGCCCTGATGATGGACACTGCAACGCTGTCCGAAACGTCGGCTAAAGAAGGAGGTAGCGCAACACGGCATAACACCCCAAAAACAAACAACGAAAATGCTTTTGGCCGTGAAAATCTAAAAAACGTATCATAGTAGTCTTCGCGTCCAAAACAAATATGATTCTAATTTTCTCCTATTTAATAAATCAAAAACAAACCTCCTTTCAAATGATAACATTTATAAATAGTGTACATTTAATCCTGATGATGTCAACATCGTTCATGAAACGTGTTGATTGTGTATAAATAAAAGTGATGTAAACAAAGTTATTTGTCTTCTCTTTAAAATAAATAAGGCCATCACAAAGTGAAAACCTTTCCGAAGAAGTTTTCTTCGAAAGTTTATAAATAGGTACTTAAATGCCTATCTACTTAATTGTGAACTATTTATCATAACATTTTCAATGCCAAAAAAAATACGAGTGTGCTTTAGACCACACGACTGAAGTAAATACTTCTTTAGTAATCTAATCTAATTTTCTTTCTGGCATCGAATAAAACCATTCCAATCACCAGTGTATAAGAATCTATATTGAAGTGACAAATCAGTCGTTTCAATGCACTGAGTTCACACACTCTAAACGAAAATTTGATTTATTTGTTTATGGGAATTACGCTTAGAATGGGATTTTTGATTTAATTTTTACAAAGTTTTTACAAGTCAAGCGTGCCTAACGAAGTATTTACTTCAATAAGTAATTTTTAGTTCAATTTGCCCATAAAACGACAATTCCATCTCAATGACCATTATTTTCTCAAGCTTTCTTCAGGCAGATATAGTACACGCCGACCTGAACTTCATACGATCCCTTCTGTATCTATGTATATGACTTTCTGAGTATATGACTTTACAATGACCATAAGCGGAAGAGAAAGATGCGTAAAACATTCGTGCAACAGAAAAGGCGTCGGCGGGGAGGCATACCGACTATCTTATCTTAAACTCGCCTGATTCGACAATTTCTGTATCAACGTCGGAACGGTATTAAATTGGCGTGTACTATAAGTACCATAATATAAAAAGTGCGAATAATAAAGTCCGAATAAACTAGACTAATTTCACGTTTCAAAAATTAATCTTTAATGGCTTTAATGGCTTTAATTTTTTTTTTTAAGTTTATTTTTATTTATTATTTTTTTTTAAAGTTTATTTTGATTTTTTATTAAATTAAAATGGTTGCACAAAATAATTTTTGCTGTGTTAGAAGAAATATTATATTATTTTTCATCGGTGTTGTAACTTGTGCAAACCCGGGTAGTTACTTCAGGGGTGCTAGCATAGTCCATCGATAAGGATCGGTAGGATAATTGTCGGTAACTTATCATCGTTCCCTAGAACAACTGCAGATCGCAAACGAATAGGTGACAGTTCACAATGACTAAGTGTCCCTAATATATTCGATATCAACTGTTGTTTGTACGTTAGCAATCTGCAGTTGTCCTAGGGAACGATGAGAAGTTACCGACAATTATCCTACCGATCCTTATCGATGGACTATGCTAGCACCCCAGGTAGCGGTGTGTAATAAAAATAAAAATGGTTACATTATTAACTGCTGTGGAAGCGAATATATTTACTCTTATCAATAATAATATTTTTACTTAGACTCCTTATATTCAATGTAGCTATAATCATGTATAGGTACTGTATACAGTGGACTATGTATACTTTAAAACCCCGATTTCTGAATTATCGCCGAAGTATAGCATACTTTAGGTACTTGAATATTTAAAGATTTAAGCTGGAAATCATAGATTAATTTTTTAGATAATCTCAATTCAATTGCAGAGTGAAAAAAAAGTAAATAAAATTATTTCGAAAATTTAAAAAAAACGCATCTGGTTCTGTTTTTGATAGTTTATGAAAATTTTATAAATTTCAGAGTATTTATTTAAATGCTACTTATGATTCCCACGGACAAATTTTTTTTCTATTTAAATAAGTCGTTTTTTATCGTCTTTTACATTCGAAACAAAACAGTAATTTTGAAAAATAATGTCCAATTCAATGTAGCTTCTGCAGATGTATTATATAATAAGATACAGTAGCAAATCGCGCACTACCGGAAGTCATCTAATACATTGTGCTCCAAAAGTTAACTTATCTATTGCGAGTCCTCATAAATCACGGCGTATCTTATCAGGGACCATACTTCTGAGGAAAGAAACTGAGATAAAATACTTTTTTTTTGCGAGCCGCATTTGAAAAATTGAGATGTATAAGATATAAAACAGTTTTTCGTCTTAGGGGCCCTAGAATAATGTCTTTTTTATCGTTTCCGTTTCACGGCAACTTTTAATGGCCTCTTATAAGGAACACGACGTAAATCTTTTTTTTCACAAGCTCGATGTTAAATTGTATGTGGGTACCTCGTCTAGCTGCCGTGTTATAGCGTATACCTAATATTAATATCCTCGGTTCTATAAATAAACTACATGCTCTTTCAGTGGATTTAGGATGGTGCAAAATAATGAGAACGTTATTTCCCACACGGGCGAGGAACACTTTTTTAAACTATCGCGATTTTTAGATTATTACACATTTAAAAAAATGCTATTTATTATATTAATTTGGTTTACAGCTTATGGAAAGGAAAACTGATTTAAAGGCATTTAATCCATAAATGCATTTTGTGATACAATCAGAAAATGTCATTTAATCATCTACGAATTTACTTAGATTCTAAATATCATCACACTGCATATTGCCGTGGAAAATAATCTGTTAGCGAGAATTTTTTTTTTTAATTTTTGATTTTTTCGTTGAGTCGAGAGTCCTAACCGCTCCCAAGAACCTGGAGCCAATGAGGCTATGATATTTCCAGTTGGGGTAAGTTGTGAGATGAATTTAGTAATTAGGGGAAGGAGACAGAGAGAAGGAAGGTGGGGAAAAACCCGACTACTAAATTGAGCTCACTAGCTCACGACTGATTTTCACTTTCATAAGTTTCCGACACGGTCGAAAAAAATACGAGTATGCTTTAGACCACCCGATTGAAGTAAACTTCTAGAGAGAAAGAAAATGTGCGCGCGCCCTGCTCTCTCTTGCTTCTACAGTATTTATAAAATTGTTCAAGAACGAAATGAAATTACGAATAATCTTCATTGGCTATGAGAGGAAGAGAGAAAGAAAATGTGTGGGCGCACTGCTCTCTCTTGCTTCTAAAGTGAGCCCGTTCGCCTTGCAACGCATTTCAATTTCCGTTAAACATTCGCCAGCTTACCCCCCTCGCTCTTGCTTGTCTGTGTGATACAGCCCGTTCGCCTCGCCCGTAACGCATTACACTTTTCGTAAATCATTCGCCAGTTTACCCCCCAAGCCAAGCGTGCGTATAGAAGTTTTATTTCAATAATAGCTCCGTATTCAACAATGATGTTGACAGGATAAAGTGGTAATTTCAACTAACAAACACTGTGACATTTTATTGCAACTCAGTCGGCAATGTGGGTAATGAATAAAAGTATTTGGTAGGTAGAATTATGTTTGGGAAAGGTATATAACAATAAGAATTGCGTTTAATTGTTAACTTGTCGCATTGCTAAACGAGTACGTAATTTTTGTCTGTAGTCCTCTACTATTCATATGGTTTTTAGCAGCGCCGGTTCTACGAAATCTGGCGCCCTGTGCAGGAAGTACCGATGGCGCCCCCCCCCCCCCTCCAACATTTTTTTTAAAATCAGATAAAAAAATTATATACATATAAAAAAAAAATATATGCAATACGTTTAAAATAAATTAATATCCCGCCAACAAGAGTCAAGAGTAACTTTTCCAAGTAACCTGGCGGTAGCTATCTATGACACTGGACAAAAAAAGAACATCATAACAAAATATAATATAAAACAGGAGGCAGTTTAAGTTCAGAAATAATAATATTCTGATCAGTTTGTTTAATTGGATTCCTTTTTATCTTTAAATGCATAAATATAAATCGAATTATAACCTAAATTTCTTACCTTGACTTGACAGAGCTGTATGGTGCCAAATCGCGCGCGAGCATAAATAAACCAATAACGCGGCGAAAGCGACGAACTATCATCAAACAGCAACTTGTAATCAACGAAGGGAAACCCTACGGGCAGCGATTAATGAACCAATCACAATGTTTTTTGAATTTCGAACGATACAATGGTCGTAAGAGACAATAAGGAAAAATAGGTCTTACGTTCGTATGCAATGTATTGTATTTGGAAAAAAATTCCTTGACGTAAGTCAAATCCGTATTTCGTTAAATTTTAACCATCGATGCGCGCGCATTAGGTTCACGCATATGGAAAGTGAGTGTTGCAAGCGCATACTAATAATTCCGTATTACGAGTAATTTTTAAACGATTCGGGGAATATTTTAATTAAATTTTAAAACAATATTTATTTTATCACGGCGCCCCTTTGGAGTTGGCGCCAGGTTTTTTGCGCGTTTTTGAACGTATGATCATCATCATCAGATCCGGCGCTGGTTTTTAGAGGACACACGTCCTTATAACTCGGAAGCTAGATTTACACACATTGTAACCGACACCATGTGACCCGGATAGAGCATAGACAACAGGAAACAATTCGACTGCTCATAGACTGATATTATGATACGTTACACTATAAGAATGTTTTAAAACGTTTCGTTTCAAATATTCTTTTTTGGGCAGGTACTCGTATGTAGTAATCTACAGTCACATGGCTTTGTTTTGTTGTTTGTTTCTGGAGCCTCGCCTTTCTCACCGGATTCAAATAATTATTGTCGTGGCCTTAATTCACTAGGCGGCGTTTGAACGAGATATAAAATCGACAGGGGCAGCGAGAGTGGTGGAATTTTTCCGAAATCGAACCCATGAGAAAGAAGACATCACGGTATCTGGGTGCCATATTTTACTGGTAAGAAAAAAGGCCAAAACACATTCGGCCGTTCACCAAAACTGAGGAGTACGTCCATTAAAATCGCCCACGCCGAGAGACCAGTTACCACGGAGATTCGTAAGGGAGATACGACAATACCGACGGCTCCCAAACTGTCCTGTCAAGAAGGTACCCAAATATACATTGATCATGTAGACTGTATACCGTGGACTTTGTAAACTTTAAAACCCCGATTTCTGAATTTCCGCCGAAGTATAACATACTTAGGTACTTGAATATTAAAAGATTTAAGCTTGAAATCATAGATTAATTTTTTAGATAATCTCAATTTATTTGCAGAGTTGAAAAAAATGTAAGTATATAAAATTCCTTCGAAAATTAAAAAAAAACGTATCTGGTTCTGTTTTTGATATTTAAAAAAAAAATATATATATAAATTTCAGAGTATTTCTTTAAATGCTACTTATGATTCCCACGGACAGATTTTTCTCTCTTTAAAAAAAACGTTTTTTATCGTCTTTTACAATTGAAACAAAACATTAATTTTGAAAAGCGTGTAATACAAATTTTTTATTGGATTGAATAATCATCACCTTTGCCATAGGTCACCCCAAGAAGTTTGCTACGTTTGGTGACTTTGCAGGGGTGTCCGGGTTCATTGGAGGAGTGTTATATCTTGGCGACGGATGCACCAGCTGTGTGACGGGTCGGATCGGAAGAGCCCGGTTTGGGTAGATCCTTGGATTTTCCCAACTGGTCTCTTTGTACCCAATAACATTAACCGCAGCGGGAGGGATAGATTCATAACTCCTAGACACACTAAGCTCTAGATTCCTACCAACCCTTCAAACCCTTTTCCTTCCCAGAACTTCCTGTCCTTCCTTTTCTTAAAAATATCCTATTCACCGAATCTCTAAAGATGACATTAGCCCTGCGGGAAATTACTTACCTATGGCAATACTAAGTGGGAATAATGAAAAAAAAAAATGGAAGTTGAGAGCATTCGACGGGTGAGGTGTGATTAGGTTACGTAAATAAAATATTTATTCTTTTCATTTAATAATAAAGCGTAGGTACCCAAGAACTAAGCTTTGAGAATCATTCTTGATGTTTATAACGTATGTCACTATATTATAATATATGCATATTGCTCATTTCCCTAATATCGCCCTAACAGTTGTAGAAGAAGTGTGCTTGGCAAGCAATCCGAACGACAACAGGTGCTGTTGGCACTAAAGTAGCCTCTCCACCGTCCATAAAACCCTTTAGCAAGGGGACACCACACGCCACACACAACACCACACACCACACGCCACACACCACACCACACACACCACACCATACACCACACACCACACTACAAATTATAATAATGAATTCTTACCTAGCCATCGATACTACAATATCGCTTCATTATCGAATCACAGTCAATCATGGATATTGATATTACACACTAGAACCGCCCTTTAAACAATCCATTGAGTTTAGGCGCTTTGGCGTATTCCGCTAGTCGCCAAATAAATGTCTGTACAATAAACGGGCGAAGATATATTGCTATTTTACTATTACCGATGGATATTTTCTTGAATGGGTAAAATAAAATATATATCGCATATCCAGTAGAAAAGTGTCGTAAAACCAGAAAGTTATTTTAAAAAGAAAACAAATTAATGAATAATGAACAAGCGGTCGGTACTAGCGAAATCTTGTGGAGATCTAACTTAATCACATTTTTCGTGGGGCATAGATACAATCACTTTACTTTTCAGAGATAAAACGTGAAATAGAAATTTATGACTTAATACACTTTTTCTATGGGATGTGAAATATAACTATTTTTCATACTTTAATCGTGTTAAGTCATTAGTTCTTAATAGCCAGTGCTTCCCATCCTTAATTTTTCCTTCTCCCACCCTTTCCCATTCCCTCCACTCTCACAACTTCCATGACAACTCAACAAAGTGGCATTTGAACACCCATTTGAAAAGTCATTAAAAGTGGTGAAAAAAAATTGCCCGTATGCTAACCTAAATTATTTAACCAAGTTTTTGAAGTAAATACTTCTTTACGCACGCTTGACTTGGGGGGTAAGCTGGCGAATGTGTAACGGAAATTGAAATGCGTTGCGAGGAGAACGGGCTCACTGTAGAAGCAAGAGAGAGCAGTGCGCGCGCATATTTTCTTTCTCTCTTCCTCTCATAGCCAGTGCATGAAATTTTTCAGTCAGTATTTTGAAATACCAGTGACGCGCCAAACTCGGAAAGGAGCGGACGTCGATGCGCATAGCTTGATCGGGCGAGGCGAATGATAATAAATTTAAATAAATATTTGTAGAAAATTAATATATGTATATACATGTATGTATTTTATACATATAAACATATAGATGGAGCTAAAGAAGTATTTACTTCAGTCGTGTGGTCTAAAGCACTTTTCTCTTTCACGACTTTTCAGAGGAGTGATGAAGTTGCACATTGTTGAGTTATCCGATCCCCCTTACAAAATAACCTATTCAGATCGCCTCTTAAAACATAAATTTCATGTTTTTAATAGAAAAAATATTTCATTTTTTGTTTAATAATAGAAGAGTACGTATGAGAAGATGTATGAATGTAATGAGGTAAGGAGTGTGTGCAAAGACTGAGTTGTTTGGTGGTCCATCCTTTCTGCCTACCCCTGCGGGGAAACGGTGTGATGGTTAGTTAGTTAGTTAAAAAAAAATTCAAATTAGTATCAAGGTCATAAGCTATCAAAATGATGAATTTAAAACTTTGATAGAACATGGTTCTATCTTCTGTAGTTTTAGCCAATAGCTTAACATTTAAAACTTTGATAAAATATGGTTCTATCTTCTGTAGTTTTAGCCAATAGCTTAACATTTAAAACTTTGATAGAATATGGTTCTGTCTTCTGTAGTTTTATCCAATAGCTTAACATTTAAAACTTTGATAGAATATGGTTCTATCTTATGTAGTTTTAGCCTATAGCTTAACATTTAAAACGTTGATAGAATATGGTTCTATCTTCCGTAGTTTTAGCCAATAGCTTAACATTTAAAACTTTGATAGAAAATGGTTCTATCTTCTGTAGTTTTAGCCAAAAGCTTAACATACATATCTACGTAGGTGCATTTTTTTAGGCAGTAGGTTAGTTTTAGGATTTGTAAAAAAAATGTCTTCACCACCTTGTTATTGAGTGCCGAGCCAAGGAACCCTCGGATGCACCGAATTGATAAGGGCATCGAGACAAACCCGCTCTTTCAAACAAATATGTCGCTCGATACATCCCAAAACAGAACATCTAGCTATAACTATGTTTACCGGACAATAACAAAATTGAATAAACGAAGGTGCAATTATTTAAAACGGAGCAAAACCTGCTTCGGAAAGCTGTTACAGAAGTAAAGATACTAACCAAATGGATACAGATTAACTCAGAAAATACGCGTGCAGCGTTAACTTATACTATAGTTTATGAAACAAAAGAAAAACACACTTTTTAGAATCACTTAAAAAATGTAATATTAAGTGATTATAAAAGCTCGCTTCAACATATTAAAAGTATATCAAAGGGATTTGCCTGTAGGAAAATATCCTACAATATTGTAGAGATATTAATGCAGCTACAGCAGAAAGGTGCATTCATATATTTACAATGGATTCTATCTCATGTAGGAATACATGGGAATGAAGAGACAGATTTGTTAAATGATGCATGTGTGAATGGAATCAGGTATGACCGGACGCCAGGTGCTGAACATTAGATACTGCCAAAAAATAAATTTTATCAGGAATAATTTGTGGAATAATCAATTTAAAACGTTTTTTGTTGTTTATTTGCAAAAAAACACATCTGCTCTGGTGATGGACACAGTAAGACTAAAGAGACTAAGACTAAGACTCTCAAAAATAAACAATAAAAATACTAAAATAAAATCATATTTGAATTTCAAAAAAACGTTGTCTTCTAACTAATAAGGGAATATGGTACAGAAAGCTCCATAAGGGAACGTTTAATAGACCATGGTTCACTGAGGTTAATCAGAAAAGATCGGAAATTAGAATCATTTTTAGATTAAGATTCGGAAATGCACTAGTGGGAAGAATGTTACAACTTGAAAAAATAATGTAAGTGATCTAATCCTGCATAATAGCATGTTTTATTCTTTCTTATTTTCGTTTTACTGTTTTCTTTTTTATAATTTCTATTTCCATTATAAATGTATGATAACACTAGACATCACAAAACAACTATATTCCATTGGTCACTATGAAATAGGCAGTCGCCTAGTGTGGTGATCTAATGTATCATATATGTAAATGTTTAATGTGCATTATCATGTATTTTATAAATAAATAAATACATATTGTGTTTGATAGGCCTCTCTGATTCTCCAATGTGCTTGATATGTGACCAAATTGAAGATGTAGAACACACATTACCGAAATGCATTAAATATGAACGACAGAGTGACAGTATTGATGACCTCAAACTCATCTGAAGTTCAGAATTTAATAGCTTCAACTAAATTCTATGCCTAATGTAAACTGGAAAATATTTTAAAGTGAATTCTTGTATAAAGGACTAAATATTTTTTAAATAACGTTAGATATTATGTTTAATGATAATATGTTAGTATTATAATTTAAAAACAGTAGAAGTAAAAAAAATTACAACATTATGTAAGTTAGAAGCCTCGATATAAAATAATAATAATAAGCATAGGTACTAACTCGTGGCTTGTGATCAATGAACTAAACTTTAGTCAAGGGAACCAACTATCGGCTTGATCAAAGTCGTTGGAATAATCATTTTGAACGAAATACTTTTAATAAAGTAACCTGTTAACAAAACACAAACGGCAGGTGCTGTGATGAATGCCCATCATTGATAATATATGACATGTTTAGGATACGTTGACAAACAGTTGGCACGGAGCGGACATAAAAATATATATATTTAAGTAAAAAAAATTTAGGCGCGATATGACGATTAATTCAGATCTTTTTCGGATGGAAATAACGTTTTCAAACGGAAATGACGTTCAGATATCGGTAAAATTATTGCCATCGGTATTTGTTTTTTATTTTTAAAGGGTTCTCGCCTTCGCTAGAATAGTAATACCTGCCACAACAGTCAAATAAGTTTTACTTTAACCGCGCGTAAAGGTTAGACGAACTCATTTTTTTTTACATTTACTCCACACGGAGACCCTGTGAAAAATGATTTCTCTCAGGGTCGGATCTATGGAATCTTTGGGGGTGCTGTGTGGAGGGAATTTTTGCGAAAATGAATGAGTGGACCTGTTGTAGGAGGGGAGAAAGACCTGTTGAACTCAATATGAATCGTAAAAAGGACTCGTTTTTATGTGATATTTCTCAATTGTGTACAAATGTTGGGCAGGCGTTTCGCGAGCATCTTTTGTTGAAATATCGGTAGGACAAGTGCACGTATGCAATCCCACCCAATACCTGTGCTCTAAAGATTGATTGATTAAGATCGTAAAATCTTTCAAACGGACTTATTATGTTATTAGTTTTATATACATTATATCCACAAACTTATAACAAGAAGATTATCTATGGCGGACACTGGTATAGGTACCGTATACGGAAAGATTTCTTCAAAACATTGTGCGTAAAACCCGGGCAACGTCGGGGACTTTAGCTACGTAGTGTAGTACCTATAAATGTATGTGATATATAATACGGATTATTTTCTTCAACGAATCAAGAGAAATTCACAATTGGCGGCAGAACAAGAGGAAATATTTCAGAAAATGAAGTTGTACAAGTCAGAGATATTGTAACTTTCAGCTGGCTAATTGGAGGATTTATGTAGCACTCACGAGGAACGCGTTTAATTAAATAAATGGTTTTTATTAACATTGAACGCCTTCCGCCAGACGATTCTGGCTATAATTAAGCCTACACAGTAAATATATGCCAAAATATAATGGGATAATCATACGGTAATGAGTCAATGTTACCAAAAATACAATTAAATAAATCCCAAATTCGAGAGAAAATTTTATATGCGTCGAAATGTGTTTAGGCGGGTTCCTCACCCGTAAAACATATTCTTTAATTTCCAAATACTGCCACACGTTTTCGCTCGACGCGCGAGTAAACTGACGTGTTAAATCGTGAATATTTAGTAAAAAGTGCTTCCGTTCATGGGTCAGTATTAATTACGCAGTATCATGCCGAGGTTTGATACCCCTTTCGGGACCATACCAAATTACGCAGCTTCTACATCGGATTTTATGTGAAGTTCCTTACATCGCGAACGGCTAAAATAAATTAAGGTGATCCCCTAGTCCTTGAAAAAATCGACATCGCAATCCCCTCCTCTTTTTGGAAGGGATTTAAATATACTTGTCAAATCTTTTTTGAATAGGTTGGACTATTGGACTACGTATTTGAAAGGTTGTTTTTAAATTAAAGTCCTATAACTCCTTTCTTACGCATTGCTTATGTGATTTAACGTGATTTGACGCAAATAGCGCACATCCCATAGCAAATTGTCTGAAGAGAAAAAAAAATTATAGGAGAGCGAAAACAAATGAATGAATGATTAAAAAGCGGTCTCGTCAAAAAGAGAAACAAGTGTCATCTTGAGGAGATGGAGTGATCTAACTTAAATACGGTTTACGTGCAGCTTAGACAATCACAATCACTTTTATTTTCAGAATAGAAAAATTTTACTTACAATAAAATCAGTTTAGAAACCAGAACTTCTAAATTCAATCACAGTTTCTTAAAACGTTTTCATCGTGTTGAGTTTTTAGATGTCAGTTTTGGTTTTATAACTTAACACCACACGAAGAAAGATGTTATTCTAAAATACGATCATTTTATTCGTAAAAACTGTTAAAAACGGGACTGAAGTTCTTGCGAACAAATTAATAATGTTTCAATGTTTATTGGCGGGAAAATGTAAGAATAAACATTAAAACCCTGTTAATTTCTTCGTAAGAACTTCAGTCCCTTTTTTAACCGTTTTTACGAATAAAATGATCGTATTTTACAATAACATATTTCTCCGTGCGCATTGAAATAATATAATAGTCGGCATCTAATTCAAACCGTTATTCATCGTAATTACAAAATAGTTACTGAAAATATATCCATTTCCTCACTTTCCATCTTTTTTTCACCCTTACGTGACACTTTCATTTAATTATGAATTACATTAAGGTACTTATGATTTTTTTATTTTCCTAAAAGGACAGACATTCATCCCCGGGTTATAATAAACCTGACGAAATTGGAATAACTCCCAATATAATCATTTTAGGGAGAAAATATTGCTTCAATGAAGTTCTTGAGTTCAACAGCTCGGCTGTGGAACGATTGGTCGGCCTCCGTGTTTTTTGAGGCTGAAGACAAATGGGGAGGGGAAAGAGATTTAGAAAACGAAAATAAGGAAGTACCTGGCTTTTCAGATCTAGTAACTAAACACGGCTAACATTATTAAGCAAGGTTTCAATTCTGAATGGTGGTCTTAAACCAGGGCGATACTGAGAGTATCTTCCACTCTGGAACGTGCCACTAATATAGTATATATTTTTTTAATTAAGTAAATGTGAAATAACACAAATTAATCGGGTTCCGCCTTCGGATTGGGAGCCCAAAACTACGCCGGTCGTCAAATATCTATTACACCTACGTATTATTATTATTTTGTGCGTATAAATAATTAAAGGAACTTAATTATTATATTATTCATTATTACGGGTAACTCCGAAATCCGCGTTTTTAAGTTACACACTAAAAGCATAACTCTATTTCCTTGTCATCAGGGAATCATCAAGTTATTTGAATATGTTTTATGCGGGTATCTCCAAAAAATGATATCGTTTAATTTTATAACTAGGTATCTCTAGTTAAGACAAGTGTTTTCCATATTTCAGTTAGGAAACCAGACTTAGCTAGTCGTAGTATTAAAATGTTTGTAGTTTGCATTCGTTGTATTTTTGTATGCAACAACTGGGTTAGTCGTTCCATTTTTGTAAATAAAACATTAAAAAAATGATTAGCCATTTTCTTGTTCCTATTACACAAATCTAAGACTTAATCATACATATCAGTATAAATATTCAACAATCGATTTATCAGAATTTTTATATCTTATAATTTAATTTCCCAATGTTACTGATTTTCGAGTTATCTACTTAGTTGTAGTAATTACCTCACGATTCATTTGACAACGTAATTAAATGTGAGGTTGCCAAACAAAATAAAATAAAGCGAAATCCTGAAAATTCAACGATTTCCGCAGAAAATAATACATGTAATATAGAATCATCGAGTCGCAAGAGAAATGAATCGTTTCTTTGTTCGTGGTACTGCGAATGTCTTTGGTCCGCGGCCGGTTCCTATCAGAGCTCAGAGAGGGAAGCCGGTCAGGGAACCACCGACTACCTTCCACCTACCACCTTCCACCTACCACCGGCCACCGTAATGGCTGCCGATATTTATTCTAGAAATAAATCGGCGTCCAATCCACTCCCGCCGCTCGCTCGTCCCATGAAAATAAAAGACAGTAGCAAAACGACTCGCGGAGACAATGGCGAAAGTTTTGTTTGTTTTTTGTCTCTTCCCATGCGACGGCCTGCCCACTGGCATCCTCGTGTGGCAACCGCCAGGTCTTTCCAACAAACCCGATTCAAGGGCCGAGATGTTGATGGAAATTACATAAATGTGGTAACCGCATTTCATATGTCAAAAGATAAATATGTACCTGTACTATTTTTCGTTCTAGGCTATTCGAGGCTGCCGATTTTTAAAGTTATGTCTACATTCTAAAACGTGCAACTCAGTTTCTTTTTTATAAGTTGTATTTTTGAAATAAAACTTCTTTACGCACGCTTGACTTGGGGGGTAAGCTAGCTAATGCGTGACGAGAGCGTTACGAAAAGTGAACGGGCTGTATCACACTGTAGGAGCAAGAGAGAACACGCGCACGCACATTTTCTTACTCTCTTCCTATCATAGCCAGTGCATGAAGATTATTCGTAATTTCATTTCGTTCTTGAACAATTTCATAAGTACTGTAGGAGCAAGATATTGTCTTTCTCTCTAGAAGTTTTACTTCAGTCGTGTAAAGCACACTCGTTTTTTAATTTAAAAAAACTTGTGCGTTGAAGTAAAATTTCTTCAACTACTGTGGCTAATAAGTAAAACGGTACAGTTACTGCCATCTATGTTTGTTTTTATATTTAAAAGGTTCTCGCCTTTGCAACAAATTTTTTATTATTTTCCGAAACTTGGATGAAAATGGATGATATGAATGTCTACAGATGATGACAGCTACACCACCGGCTGATGAGTTTGATCGCTTGTATTGAGAAATGCAATCAAAATTATGAATATTTCTATATAATATAATTATTAATTTGCTCTTCATTTTTCTTTCAAGTCTCGGAAAATAATAAAAATATTCTAACGTAGGCGAGAACCTTTAAAAATGAAAACAAGCACAGGTGGGAGTAATTGTACCGATATCCGAACGTCATTTCCGTTAGAAAAGGTTATTTCCGTCCGAAAAACATTTGAATCCTTCGTCATATAGCGCCTCTAGAAACTTTACTTCAAAAAGTGTTTAAACTGAATATTTTGACTTACGACCCTTTTCTATGAAATTTGCGACAAATTTTAAAACTGTAAACTGCGTATACGTGAATAGAAAGAAGTAAATATATACACCCTTGGCAATTATTATGCTTCCCTGCGACTAACTGTTGAATAAGTAACTTATTCCAAAGTTGATATTACATTCGTATGTAGGGACCTTCGTGTATGGCCAAACAAACCACTGAAGAATTATTGCTGTCCATCGCTTCCGGCCGCCGTCCATAAGGTGGTCCAAACAAAAACTAAGCCTACCTATATACCTATAGTTGCCCATCGAATACTTTAATACATTATAAATAATTATGAATTATATTGAGGACAGCTGTTTTTTTTCAATCGAAACGATTGCTATCGGCACGGCAATAATTTTATTGTAATTAATCGAATGTTTAATTCACGTTTACGATTTAACGAATTTAATTTCAACGATTGATAATCGTTTTTTGTAATGATATTATCTCATTTTTATGATTGGGGGAGTAAGTGGCTCAAGTTTTATTGTACATTTATTAACAATATAATTTATGTACTTACTTATGGAGGCATTCTTCGAATTGAATCCTGCGTTATAACGTTCGCACAAAGATATTTCTGACGAATATACAAGCCAAACATTATAGTGATTTGTTTTTGGGGTATTATGCCGTTTTGCGTTACCTGAGTTACCTCCTACTTTAACCAACGTTTTGGACAGAGTTACTGTGTCCATCATCAGGCAGATGTGTGCCAAGAAGCCAAATATGTTTATTTTCTTCATATATTTATATAAGTTAAAGGCGCTCGTCAAATTGAGTCTAGAAGGGATCGATTTAAGGGTAAAGATGGCTTTTATATATATTGTGACTTATTTTATAAAATAAATTAATAATAAATAATCTTAGCGATTAAACAGTATTTTTAAGGCTATCTTATTCGCATATTCATAATTTTCTAAATAATACATAAATTATTTTGTGGTTTACGGCAATGCAGTTTTTAACATAGTTAATTAATTAATTAATAAATTCTACTTAAGCAAAACCGTACCACAATTATCTAGGCATCTTTCAGAAAATTATGGAGCTTATAAATAATTTCTAATCATTGTCCCATAACAAAAATTTAATTAACATTTAATTCGCAATAATAAATATTGAGGTTAATAATCTAGATAAAAACTATCCTACCTTTTAAGTTGGACAAAATTACAGACATTGTGCCAAATTTCATTAAAATCGGTTAAGTAATTTCGGAGTTTATTTCGGACAAACATCGTGACGCGAGATTTTTATATGTAACTAACTAACCCGCCCACGCGTTGCTGTGGCTAACGAAACACAACGCCATCTACTGTATGGCTACCTAACCTAATAACCAATTGTTTTTTCAATAAATTAACTCACACCGCTATCCGTCAGAAACTTCATGGACATCTATGGAACTTACAAATAATTGTCCCATAAAAAAACATTAAATTCGAAAGAATAAATACTTGGGTCAATAATCGAGATAAAAACTAACATATAAGTTAGACCAAACAGGCACAATACACACAGTAGGCCAAATTTCATCAAAATCGGTTAAGTAGTTTCGAATTTTACCTTGGACGAACATTGTGACGCGAGATTTTTATACATGAAAATGTAAAATCAAGTACAATTATGGCGGTTTTTCGGTAATTTCAGGACAGAGACAGTAGAAAGCACCTTTGAAAATAGATATGAATTCATGAAAAGGGATGGAAACCAGGTTTCTTTACGGTTTATAGGTTAGTTTTTGTCATAAATTTTAATGAGTTTATATCAAATTCCAAACGTACGAGTGTGTTGATTTGTCGCTGTTCTGAGTTATAATTGAACCTGTTTTTCACTTTACCGACCAACAGGTTGTTTTTATTTTTGTAAATTTACTTTATCGAATTATACTGTTTTCTTCCTTGACTTTATACGAATTGTGAGATTAAAAAAATGGGTGCGTCCAAACTTATTTGAGTGTTAGATGTGGCAGGTGTTACTATTCTAACGAGTCGAGAACCCTTTAAATATAATTTAAAAAAAAAAAAAACAAATACCGATTTTCGAACGTCGTTTAAAAACGTTGTTTCCGTCCGAAAAATTACCTGAATTACTCGTCATATAGCACCTAAAGAAGATTTATTCTAAAAAATAAGCCCTCTATGAAACTTTTAGGTATACTAAAAGTATTATCAGGGTTCCCCACGTTGTACATTAAAATTAATGATAAAATGCATATTATGTAAGATCCAATTTACTTTGAGGTGATGAAAAGACATAGCGCCATTACAAAAATTAACCAATTATTATAATTGATTAATTTATATGTGTGTGATGGCAGTGTCTTTTTTATTTGTTTTTCTCTATTTACATTATTTATCGCCATCTTTACACGAGTAATATTGCATAAAACTGGCGCCAGAACTGTGCGGGAATCCCGTGGCTATTTTTCGACAATAAGCGGCAGGTGTAGCCTACTCGAGCAATAATATAACTTTTATTGCAATGACGTGGAGCGGGAGAGTTGAGCCGAAACCACATCAAGCCAGGCCGGTACACAGTATCGAATCGGCCTTTTAACTCAAAAAAATAAAACTATAAAAAAAATATAAATATTTCCTTGAAAATGTATTTATAAGAAAAAGCTTTATCACCTTTAATCAATTGTGCTTAGACATCGAGGTGTTTAACACAAACAACTCAAAATTCATAACATACTTTAAAAAATTACAGTTTATTTTTTTCAGTCACATTCATTTTTTTTAAGTACCTACATCTTTTGGACCTTAAATTTTGTTTGTTTGAATAAATGTACGAATTAATATTTAGAATTTTTAATTTTGAAAATCTTTATATTGGTCAATCATATAACCTTCCTAACTATTTAATGCTAATAAATAGTAAAAATTAAGGAACTCACAGAAGTTTTGAAAAAAAGTTTTAGTTAACCACTCGGGCTAATTTGTTCGATTTTCGGAACAACTCATATAGGTCTCATAGAAATCGTTGCTTCTCCCTTACTATCGTGGTTAGAAATATGATATAAACGGTGTAAGAAAGAGAAAACACCACGCTTTCTATTCAAATGTAAAAGTTAATGAATTAAAATGTACCTACATCTTCATAAAATAAAGTTTCCGACCGCAGTTGGAAAAAGAGTTATGAAACTTTGAAAAAATTTTATATATTATTTTTACATGAAAACGTGAGATACCCATAACGTTTATATTATATTTACACAATGAAATACGTGTTTTTATTTTTTTTACGTGTTAAATTGTTCAGTAATTTTTGTTAGAAAAAAACGAAGGTGAGCCATTTTTAAAGTTTTTTATGTTGACCTTCCGACAAAATAATGCATGAGGCCTGAGGGGTTAAGCGGCCGATTTGTATCAGTGTCCCGGCCTAGATGGAGGTGGTGTTGGTTGAGTCTCGCGACTGACGGCCGTCTCGATCAGAAGGACGACCGCCGAGACAATGCGCTGAACGCGGACCGAGTGGGTTTTTTGTTCCCGTCCCGTTTGCGTTGTAAAGTGCCTTTGTTCCCTTTTCGAATTCGCTGAGTTTCGAGACGCCAAGTCACCTCTTAAACTTTTATTTCCGTTTATAAACGCCCATTTTTTTGTTAATGGCTATTTCGCTACCTGGTGAAAAACGTTTTAATTCGCTGCTTTGTTGCTTAGATAAGAAAATGAATGTTGTTCAAATATTAACCAAAGGCTATATAAAAAAATATTAAAATGTTATTGAATTGTGATATCATTGATATTTGAGTATCTATGTTTATGTTTACATGAAGTAGAAAAAGGTCAATTTTTTTATGTCTGAACAATAAAGTGATTGTGATTATCCATTCCCCATGAAAGCATTATATATTAAAACATTATATATGCCCCATGAAGTAAAGTGATTATGATTATCTATGCCCCATGAAAACCGAATTTAAGTTAGATCACTCTATCTTTGAAAGATGTCGCTAGTTTCTCTTTTCGACGGCACAGCTTGTTTCATCAATCACCATTTGTTTTCGCTCTGTGGTAAAATTGACTTTTTTGACTTACCACCCTTTGCTACGGTATGTGCGATATATAATACCTTCTTGTTTATACAAAAAATGATTTTTCTAAATGTGACATAACTATTGTTATGTGTCACATAAATACCAAATATTATATTAGAGATTATAGCGACATCTTACTGGGAGAGGGATCTAACTTAATGACGTTTTTCATGGGACATAGATAATCACAATCACTTCACAATAAAACGAAAAATAGAAAAACTTGACTTACGACATATTTCTATGGATGTATGAAATTACTTTATTAAGGTAGATTCAGACTTTTCTATAGATGTATGAAATGACTTCATTAAGGTAGATTCAGACTGGACGACGTACGTAGCATCGCTACGCCAAACAATGCATAGCAACCCATACATTTTCTATGAAAATGGCCACAGACATCGCACGTCGCGATGCGTGTGGCCAATGTGATTCTAAAACATAAATTTTCATTGAAAATCTATGGTTGCTAAGTAGCCCAGATATTGTTAGGCGTAGCGATGCATACGTACGTCGACCCAGTCTGAATCTACCATTATTACAGACTTTTACTTTACACCTGTTTTAGAAATAGGCCATAGATAATACTATTATTATCGCTATTGATGTGACACAAATAACAATAGTGATGTAACACGAATATAAAATTAACCTAATAGTAGCTAACCACCCTTAATAGTGTGAAAATGATGTCGATACAGTCGACAACAGTGTTTTTCACAAAAACTATATTAAAAGAGAAAAAAAACAAAATCAAATATAAGTAGGTAGGTATATACTTAAATCATGAACATTACCGATTACTAATTTAGACTTAAAAGTTTTTAAAATCCTTATGAGTATCGACGGAGGATATTTCCTAATTAAAACCATATTGCTACCAAATGTAAGTAGGTAAGTAATGACATAAAATGCTTGAAAATTATTTTAAAAATTTTAAAGCGCGGACCACACATTAACATGTTAATATATAGATATATATATATATATATATATATATATATATATATATATATATATATATTTATATATATGTATTTATTTTTTTTTTTTTCATTTTATTTAAAAACTATTGAATAGGCTTAAATTTAAATTACCAACGACTGATTTACTTCGGAACACAAATTTGTTGCACATAAAATTAAAATTTCGACCCAAAATCGCGTTTTTAACTATGTTTTATTTTTGAATTTTATATTTCATCATATTTTAATACTTTTGGTAAGATTATTGTCCTCTAAAATCCTGAAAAATTGAATTTTGGACTATATGTTATAATTTAAAGCACAAATAAATAAAGAAGTACGTTCACATCCGAATTAGATATTTTTTGTTATACGTTTTGATAAAAAAATAAAAAAAAATTTAGTTTGGTCAGGTATTTTGGCCTCAAATCAAAATTTAAGTTTTTTTTTTAAATGCCGCGAAGCCGTTGGAATTTTCTTGACGCCACACAAAAGTTCTGTTTCGTAGGATAAACCACAAGAGTCCACTTTGGACTTGCATTCTGAACTAAATGTTTTAAGGTATAATTTTTTTACTTACTGCAATAATTACGACATGTGAACGGTATTTTTCTGGTTGATATTTGATAATTAAGATTTAACTAATATAATTAATTTAAATCATACCCACCCGCGCGAAACTTACGGCAATCTAACCGGTCAACAATGATAATGAATATAATGCTGCCAATTTTCAGTAATTTCAAGTAGGTAGCAAACTAAAGTGGTTCTAGCGTAAATGTTAGAAATTCGCACGCGAAACGGGTAGGTACAAATAGAGGTCCTGTGCCTGTAACATAGGTCCGGGTGTTCAGAGATTGATATAATGTATGTATAATGTCTTATCGGGAATTTATGTCCAGTCACTCTGCGATGTAGGAACGCCCACCGCCGAGAGGTACCGCGCCGCCCAGACTAGCTGCTAGCTGCTAGGTGCTCCCGACACCTCTAATGACCGCGGCCTGTTAGCTATTTCAGTAGCGCAATGTATTAATTTATTACCTTATAGTCTAATACATAATGTATTTAGATGCAATGTGAAGGTGTATTGGGGAGGGCCGTCAAAGATTTTTATTTTAGATTTTAGATCAAATTTCTTTATTAACAGAATTAAATTTTAATGTAAAAAAAAGAATATTTCAGAAATAACAACCTCCTAAAATGCACGTCGTAAATGACACACATTTTCCTAGTGATATTTCAACGACGACGACGAGGAACGAAAGAGAAAAAAAAATTACATGTGTGACTCATTTTTGGATTGCTTGTCTTTTACAATTTCCGCTTTCGATATGAAAGTCAAAATAAATAATAATAAGTACATTTTTTTAATTGCCACTGCCGATAATTGTAAAGCAACCCTACTACAGTAATACAAGAAAGGCGAAAAAAATTCATGAATCTGTGCACAATAAAAACAGAAGCCTTACATCGAAAATAAATCTAGCCGTCATTTTTATTGAATATGAGATAATAATGGGAAACGATTCAGAAGTTGGATTTCTTTATACTACACAGTTTTGGTTAAGCGGCGTCTCCTCCGTCGAAAATGTTTACACACTTTGAGGATAGTTAAGTCGGGACCACAATGTTTTTAATTTCCGTGGCCCATGGAAAACAACAAACGTTGTGGCACTGCCCCATGTTTTTGGTCATGTTTGAGGTATTATTTGTAAAATTGGTCGCAAGAGACCGGCCTTTAGGGATATTTTTTGTTCTTTCGGTTTAAACATTTCCTATCGTGGAATACGGATCTAACCATCATCCAAGATGGCATCGCTTTTAAATGTGGGTTTTACGATTTTCGCGAAAATAAAGCGAAAAACATGAAAACGAAACGTTCATAAATGAAAGGTAAAACCTCAAAGGATGCAGGTGAAGAGTATTTATCTCGAAATGTGAACTTCGTGCCTTTAAAACACGTTCCAAATCATCTCAATTATTAAACTTTGTAAAACTATACCTATAATAATTCTCAAAAATATCTTTAGTTATCCTTTTTCATATTTTCTCTCATTTTTCTGTCTTCTTTCATATCAATTATTTATTATTATTTTTTGTTCTCGTAAAAGTAATCGTTCTGAAAATTTCATGTTATAACGTCTACGATTCTCACCCTTTTTAACACGAGCATTGTTCTAAAAAAAATGTAATAATATTGTTATATATATTTTTTTTAAAACGAGTATTAACTTTAGACCACACGACTAAAGTAAAACTTCTAGAGAGAAAGAAAATGCTTTGAAAAGCTTTCTCTTGCTCCTACAGTATTTATAAAATTTTTCAAGAACGAAATGAAATTACGAATAATCTTCATGCACTGGCTATGAGATGAAGAGAGACAGAAAATGTGCGCGCGCACTGCTCTCTCTTGCTTCTACAGTGTGATACAGCCCGTTCGCCTCACCCGTAACGCATTATACTTTTCGTAACGCATTCGCCAACTTACCCTCCAAGTCAAGCGTGCGTATAGAAATTTTACCTCAAAAAACTTGTATATGTTATTTTGCACTATTAATGATTAATCAAGACATTGAAAATAAAAATAAATGTTAGTAACGAATCTATGTGTCACTGTTACAGCTTCTCCTCAGATCTCATAATGTGTGTATATTCGATTAATTATAGTTATTTATATTTGGGGTTTTATGCTATGTTGCGCTATCTCCTTCTTCAGCCAACGTTTCGGACGGCGCGGCGTGAGCGTCCATCGTCATCCTTGAAAGTATAACATTGTTTTATCAAACTTAGTGGAAATAGGATATATGTGATGGTGCCAAAAAGATCAACTTTCCCTGTTTTAAGTTTTTAGATGCGTTTATTTTTTTTGTGTCATACAGTAGAACTAAATAATTATATCGCACATTCCATAGAAAACGGTCGAAAGTCAAAAAAGTTGTTTTTAAAGGAGAGCAAAAACAAATTATGAATGATTAACCGAGGTGCCTACGGAGGTGCTTAGGACGCATTTTAATGTGTGACTTTTGATAGCAGTCAAGAGATTCTAAGCAACAAAAATTGTAATAAACTAGGGGTACAGTTTAACCCTACACCACAAGTATTTTTTTTTTATAGAGAAACCTCACAAGAGTCCCAACTGCTCCCTTCTGGAGCCAGTGAGACTATGGCATCCCCAATTGTGTAGTATGTTGTGAGGCTAAAGGTAAGTGGGGAAGGGAAGGAGATGGGGAAGAGGAAGGTGGGAAAGTACCTGGCTATTCAGATCTAGTCACTAAACACGGCTAAAGCCATTATTAAGCAACGTTTCAATTCTGAATGGTGGACTTACACCAGGGCGATACTGAGATTATCTTCCACTCTGTATAAATATAACATATATTATTTTTATTAATTAATTGTGAAATAACACAAATTAATCAAATAAAATTTATTTGCGCACGCCGGGTTCGAACCCGTGACCTTCCGAATGGGAGTCAAGTGTCCTACCACTCGACCACGGACAATCGTCGTATAATATACATGTTTGAGTAGGTACTTAGGTGCCTACGGAGGTGCTTGGAACGCATTTTAATTTGTGACTTTTGATAGCAGTCAAGAGATTCTCAGTAACAAAAATTGTAATAAGCTTCTGAAACCTCTATGGCGAGAATAATACGTCGAGAATGAAAAAAATTAGTGCGTCTAACCTTTACGCGCAGTTCAAGTAAAACTTCTTTGACTTGTGACAGGTATTACTATTCTAACGAAGGCGAGAACTCTTTAAAAATAAAAACAAAAACAGATGGCAGTAACTGTACCGATATCCGGACGTCGTTTCCGTTTGAAAACGTTATATCCGTGCAAAAAGATCCTGAATTGCTCTGAATATCGCGCCTAAAGAAGTTTTACTTCAGAAATCTTTATCAGATCGACGGCCCACCCCAAAGTACCTGCACTCTTAACTCTTACACGATCTGCTCGGATAAAGTACGAAATGCTAAATTGTGGTCTTACCACTTGCAAAGGTGATTAAATATCAATAGATATAAGTAAGTAAGGTGTGACCAATACAAGTAACGTACACTGAGTATTTCGGTTAATATTTTACGACGGAGCTGTTCAAAATCCATCAATTTATCACTCATAGAAATCGTTTAGACTCCCTTACTATAATGGCGAGAAATATGATCTAAACTGTATTAGAAAGAGAAACACCACACTTTATGATTTCGACCACAATTTTATAAAAAAAAATTATGAACCTTTGGAAATTTTTGATTAATTATTTTCGCATGAAACGATGAAAAAGAGAAGTGACGATAACGCTTATAATTCATTCGTCTAATAAATTATGTGTGTGTTTTTTATTTATTTTTTCGATATAAGTCATTTTAGTTGGAGTAAACGTAAATTGAGTCATTTTTATCTTCACATTCAAAATTTTTATTTTTATAAAATTTTATGATTTGGTAGGTATTTCGAAAACAGTTATATATTACATACATACCGATACTTTATTTTTTTAAATTTATAAATTTTAAAATTCTAAAAATGATCTCGCGACTAATATTGTGCCTTGATTCTAGGCCTACCAACACTGATGATTTTTATTCAAGAATATTTAATTGGATTAATATAATATCACACTGCCAATACAAAATTAAATACTCGAGTTAAGTCCATTTTATCAATCAAGCATAATGTTGATTTTACAAAGTTACCTAAAATCCATACAAAGACAGTGAAGGTAGGGGAACATTAAGATAGGTTATAATTGAAGTAAAATTCTTTAGGCGCGTATGACGAGTAATTCATATATTTTTCGGACGGAAACAACGCTTTCAAACGGAAATGACGTTCGAATATCGGTAAATTACTGCCATCTGTGTTTGTTTTTATTTTTAAATGGTTTTCGCCTTAGCTAGATTTTTTTTATTATTTTCCGAGACTTGAAAGAAAAATAAAGAGCGAATTTCCATTCATAATATTTATTGCATTTCTCAATACAAGCGACCAAACTCAACAGCCGGCGGTGTAGCTGTGTATCATTCATCTGTAGACATACATACATATTTAAAAATAAAAACAAACACAGATATATTTCAAAAAGTGCTTTTTTGATTAGACCATTGAATTGTCATCAAAATTTAATGCCTGGGTATCTTAGACGGAGTGACTGAACGGTTCATCGCGCTGATATCGCCGAGCTACTTGATTGTGCGGCACGAACAGTCGTATGTATACTGTACACTGCTGTTAGCCGCTAGACTGTCTCGCTATAAGTGATAAGTGGTATGTTTATCTCGTCAGTGGTACAAACATTGACTGAGACATCCACGGGAGCATTAAAACAACAATTGACCTCCACCCGCCGTCTGACTTTTTGAACTCAGTAAACAAAGATACGCTTATATACGAGTATAATGGTTCATTTTAAGCTTCCTTAAATCGCTCACCTGTTCATCTGAGAAGTATATACATTTGCAGGGTTTTGGTCGACTACAGATGTAGGTATAATATGCATCTTTCAAAACCACATCGGGCTTTGATATTGCTTATATTATATTTTGATGTTCCGTGACAACACAGACGAACGAAAGACGCGTTGTTTCAAAGAATTTCAATAATTCACCAAATTTCAAAGTTAATATTCGAGTTCTCTGAAAACCCTATTCCGGTTCTGTTATTATCCAAGTACTAAGAGACGTCTGGCCCATGATACAATAATTAAATAATTTATTAAAACATAAGTATCAAATAAAAACGTCTTAAATCAAAAAGATGGGAAGTGAAGTAGGTTGAAATGTTCAAATAGATAGAAAAGTTATAACCAATTCGGTGAAATTAATCTTACCAGAAAGCTGCGGTAGAATAGCAACAACGTGGTTTTCTTGAGTCTACGGTAAAGGTACACAAAGCGAATGGTCGATAATGCAGTTCATCTTTTCAAAAATTTGCAACCATTTCTGACCAACAATTGTCAATTAGAAAATATAAATATCTCACCGTTCCACGTAAAGTTAGATGAAGAAGATGAGTAATATAAATATTACTTCCAAAACTGAGAGTGGTAGAGCGTTCTTGCATAGGTGTCTGACAATCAAATCCTTTCAGATCATCCAGTAATAAGTCCATTTCTTGAACATAAATGGTCGTCTAAGTATGTATCAATCATGCAAATGTTGGTCATTTCACTAGGTATCTAAAAATCTCATTTGGACAATTACCTATTTAGAGTCTGCATTGGAATTTATCGAATTCACACAAAAAGCAGTGTGGCTAAGTACAATGCATTCGGAAGTGGTTTCGGGTTAAAAAAATAGAATGGATCTGGCGCGTGCTTGCCCCGTCACGGTGAGGCGAGATCCACCGCAGAGCTGGTGAGACCATTCGAGCCGAACTGCCCGTTTAACTCGTCAGCGACCAAGGAACGTGGTCAGGATGGTCAGATGGTTCGTATTTCAGTAGTTCACTGCGGTTTGGTGAATCGTGTGGGCATCTAATATAACGTGAACATACCTACATACCTGTCTCTTAACGTTTAGGTATTAGGGAAAACCAAAATTAATTAAACTTCGAACTGATGAAATTTGGTAGGAGGATCTTTAGTTCAGTTATGGCCTTAAGCTTTTGGTAGGTAAGTTATTAAAAATTGTTATTTTAAAATGGTATATTCGACTACCGAATCATCCAAAACAGTTATATCCTCTTTTGACGGGACCGTTTTGCATTTCGACATTAGATTGTAAATTCCGTTTACAGTCCAAGATGGTGGCCAAAAACGATGCTTCAACAAAGAATATTTTGTCAAAAGTGAAATCGTCCTGTTTATTTGGACTTTCTTACTAGTATGTTTTCAATATTATGGTACCAAACTGCATAAATAAAGTAAAAAAATAGAATTGTCATTGATATAATGACGTTTCTTTGGAGAAATTGTATATATAATTCCGTTTTTTTAAATACATGGTTAATAATTAAGTAGGTAGATGTGTAAGTGCATACTTCCTTAGAAATATTTTGATTTCAGAGAAAATTTTGGTTTTGATTTTTACAATCTACAGCTTTAAATGCACTTGTAATAAACTGTAAATACTTTAAACTAAACCAGACGAAATTTTAATGGAATTGAGTAGCATGTGTGTAGGAAAAACAAGGTACGGATGGAAAAAAGGATGACTAATCACTTACCACTGAATCTCTGCGAAGGAGCACACAACACAATCACAATATAGTTACACAGTTCCACCGCGAGACGAGATAAATATCGCCAAAACAAAACAGATATTATGTACTTCTATGATGAAAATTCCTTCGTTTTACTTAAAAATGAAATTATGTACACAAACAACACCAACAACTTTTTTCCAAGTGGGTCGAATTCTTTTTCTGTTATCAAAACAAATACACTCGAATTTGCACTGTTTTTCTTGCCATTGTTCTAAATTTCAAATACTTTACCGGCAAGTTGATGGTTAGGGAGAGGTAGGTACTGAATAAATGACGTACCGGTAGAAACTAAGCGTATTCTTATTTATAAATTTATTAAATAAATTAGAATCATGCTAAAACATGATTTAATACGAGGTCTTCTGTTCACAGAAATACAACATTACAACACACTAGAACCAGGACCAAAAAGATTACAGAAGCTCCAAGATCTACTTTCTCCTTAATTTTTAACCGGGAAATTAAAAATATTTACAAGATGTAACAGCACGTACCCGAGGGATTTTAACCAGCGATTCCTGAGCTTATTTGCTATAAAAAAATTTAATGAAATTTTGTTCTCCGGTGACTTTTTTGATTACTTTTTCTTTCAAATTTTTTTCATCACTGGTCACGCAGTCAAGTAACCGCCCAGCCTATTGACCCGCTCTTAAGTATCAAACACCAACTATTTTTTATGTTTTTGTAAAAAAAAAAAACTTCAAAAATGTCGCCGGAGACCGAAATTTATTTCACAATTTTTACTCCGAATAAGCTCAGGAATCACTGGGTAAAATCCCTTGGGTACGTCCCGTTACACTCTGTATATGAAAAAGTCTGACATTATAGATTCATTTTCAAGCACCCTACCAATATAATAATATTTTGTGCGCATCAAAGTTCGATATTTCTGGCCAGAAATACAGGTTAGATGACCGAATTGTTGATTTGTCTATAGTCTAGAGCAAATTAATCAAATTAAAACAATGTACCTGTGGGTAGTTAAGGCGAAGCTTAATACAAAATCATTATTTTCGTTTAATCTTTGCAAAAAATAGACTTACATCATAAATGTCAAAATATATCTATAGGTAATTTAGATACATCGACATTTTTCTGATTACTTCCATTGAATAGAATTAAATTTTAAAAAATATTTTCTATCTATAAAGTATGTGCGTAAACTACGAAAACATTTTTTTTTCTTTAGAAATTTATGAACGCAAAATATTTTTATTTCCTAACTGCGACAGTTTATCTTGATTAGTTTTTTATTTTTTCATAAAATTAGGCACAAAATGAATAAATACCACAGTGAAAAACGATTCACCAAAGTTTCAACTGCCCGTATCGTGTGGTCAGTGCCTCCCTGGGTAGGTACTGGGTGGGTATCCGGGAAATAAAATCGCCACAAGTCGAGGCCCGTGCTTTAGTTTATTGGAAACGTCTCCATCCTTTGAGTCTACGAGAAGATTGTTACCACCCATTACTGTGCATCCAACCGAAACACACTAAACCAAGTGTAGATTCTATATTATTTTATTTTGTTTGAAAGTTAGAAGCTATTTCTGACCATACATCAATATTTTTTATGATTTTATCAAGCCAACTAAACGACATCTAAGCTATTATAAATTTATATTTTTAAACAAAAAAGAAAACGACCCTCAATTTTATATTGCACACCCATTACAAAGGGTTAAAAGCTTTGAAAAAGGTGTTACGTATCGATCTCAATCCGTCCGACTGCAAGCTGAGCGTCTTTCTCATTCGGTTAACGACCAAATTTTTTTAATAATACGCTTTTTTTACAAATGTCAACTGGGTTTAACTCTCTTTCGTCAAAAAATCTTTTGACCGAGTATCCGTAATCGGTTCTGGTTAAGTATGACATTTATTATACAAATATTTGTTATGGATATTGCGGTGAAGCGGTGGTTAAGTTTCAATTATCTATGATACTTCTCCGTGATGTTTACTCTATTGGTAATTTACTACTTTTTACGAGGCACACTGCTTCTAGTTTTTTCGTCAATACCAACTTTTTTTATATCCTGTTTTTTGCCGCATCAAATAAAATTTGTACCAAACTGTGCGATGATGACAGTTAGACAATTTGACGGAAGGTGAAATGTTCAAAATACTGGTAACAAATAATATTAAAATTCGCACGCAAAATAATTTACATCTTTCATCATTTTTAGTTCAATGAAAATAATGTTTAGTTACACCTAATACAATCAATGTAGAAATAATGCCATGAAAATCTTAATAAATTATTTACACATTTTAAAAGCAACGCCATTGTTTACATAATACATAAATCAAATCGCAAACATTCGCCAACAAAATAAACATACGCAAGTTTTTTACACAAATAACAACAAAAAAAATAAATAGTTTTTTAGAAAAGCAGCGTCAAATAATGGAATCCATTTCATTGTATATATTGTACTATCCATAATAATATGTTTTTCATCTACTCCTCTGACGAAAAAATTACAATTTGCTACTTAAAACTACACATAAAAATTATTTTACTTGTCTTGAATTGGTCGGTAGTGTATGTGTGTAGGAAAAACAAGGTATGGAAGGATAAAAATGATGACCAATAACTTACCAATGTATTATTTTTATGAATTATTAATTAATTGCATTTAATTTAAATAACTATTATTCTCACAAGTAATCTATAAATCATTATTATTAATAATTCATTAAAAAATCATTAAATTCACTAACAGCAAAGTGAGCTTAAAATATGTAGGAATTTTTTGAATGCAGGTTGTCGTGTAATCGAGTTTGTAGTTTATGCAATTATTAATCATTCAACCAGAACTTTTTTCTTCGAAATAACGTCCCTGATAAGAAAAGTTTTGTCCCTGATAAGAAAAGTTTTGTCCCTGATAAGAAAAGTTTTTACCATCCGGCTAAGAAAAAGAAATAACACTTATTGTTCTGGCTCTGATAAAGGCGACAAAGAAAATAATAACAATTAATAAATAATTGCAATCACTGCTAACATTACATTATCACTTACTATATATCTTGTACCGTCTAAGAATATAATAACGCTATATTGATTGAAATCCCGAAAAAAATAAAACTTATTGTTGCTATCCCTGCAAAGAAATTTGTAAGTTTTTCTTGCTGTTATTCCTGTACAAATAAGTTTAACAAGTATTTTCATAACGGCAAAGAAAGGAACAACTCTAGTTAGTTTGTTCCCATCAAAGAAATGAATTCATTACACTTTTTTTAGATTTTCTTTTACATACACGATAACATTTAATATTCAATTTGTAAAAACAACTTATTTATATATAGTGTTCTACTGTGTTATTATTATTATGCGTGACAGCTATTTAGCCTTCTGAAGGCAATATCAAACTGTTTGATAGTGCCTTCAAAGGGATTGAATAAATAAAAATAATGACACTGGATATCATTCTTGTGACAACAAGTCTCGTTTAATCATTCTGACTAACATTTTTCAAAAGAATGGCACTATCTTTTTAGATCATAAAATGTTAACGTTGTCCGTTCTTAGATTAAAGCATTGGAACTTCAAAAGTTGTATTATTTTCCCAATCAAATGATTAATTTACTAAAATGTATAGTATTAACCATTTCGGTCATTCGCTCTACCTAAAATCTCACCGAGGTTCGCGGTCATGGCTTCCAGGTCTTTGGGTTTGCGCTTGCGGGGCCGACCCTTTTGTCGGGGGGCTCCGGGCGCGGGGGCGGGTGTGGGGGTCGGAGCGCCCGCTGCGGCTCCGTTGAAGAAAGGGGCTCCGAGCATATCGGGCGGCGCGCGGGGCACTCGCACGCACTCGGTCATCGCCTCGTAGTGAAGTCTGGATAAAGAAAAAAAAAATATTATTAAAAACGTTATTTCCGTCCGAAAAATTACCTGAATTAGGTACTCGCCTAAGGAAGTTTAACTTCAAAAATATCATTTTAATGACGGTCATACACCGCAGTGTCATTTCTGGTGAACAAAATATGAATGTGATTGTGCTGTGCGATGTAACCAAATTTAAAACGTAGGGACACCGATGTTTTTGCTGTCGTTGATATCTATTCAAGTTTTAAAAAATGATATCTAGTGTCAAAAATATCAAGTGTCAAAAATTTTAAGTGTCAAAAATGACAAGTGTCAAAAATGTCAAGTGTCTAAAATGTCTAGTGTCTATAATGTCAAGTGTCTAAAATGCCTACTGTCAAAAATGTCAAGTGTCAAAAATGTCAAGTGTATAAAATGTCAGGTGTCAAATATGTGTAGTCTCTAAAATATCAAGTGACAAAAACATCAGGTTTCAAAAAAGTCAACTGTTAAAAATGTCAACCTTTAAAACATGTGAATTGTCAATAATGTCAAGCGTCGAAAATGCCAAATGCCAATATTTTCAAGAAAGCCGAGGTAGTGTTAGCCGACTAACCTGCAGTATATCGTGGAGTCCCTCATGCCGAATGTATCCCCCTTGGTGAGGGGCGTGTTGCACAGCGCGCAGCAGAAACAGTGCACGTGGAACACGAGGTCGCGCGCGCGCATCACCAGCTCCGAGGACGAGATGCTCGCCTGGCAACGGGAGCACCGCTTCGGACCGAACAACCTGCAGACAACAAGACACAAAAGGTATAATAATATAATATATAAAACATATGAAACAGTTTCCACAATATTTCCGAATAATAGGGAAGGTTGGAAGAATAAGAGCAGGCCACATAATGTCCGTGTAAGAATCATGATTTTTTTAAATTTCCCCTTGCTATCTCCGATTGCTCCTATTTCTCCTTTGCAATCCGTCTCCCTGCCCCTCCCTCGTTCCCCACACCTTCGACACCCCTTCCCTGTGTGTTCTTTCCCATTTCCGACCCCGTTCCCCTCCCCTTCCCCTCCCGCGTTCCCCGTACACCTTCCCGCTTGCCTCTACCACCTTCCCCGCCTTCCCTCTCCCTCGACACCCCTCCCACAAACACACCCCTCCCTCGTCACTCCTCCTCTCCCGCATTCCCTTTTTCTTCCATCACCCCCTCCCTGCCGCTAAACTATACGAAATACACACATTTTTCAAATTACTCAAATTTCATAACGCCACAGCTCACCATTATAAATAGAGAGCCTCGCGGGCGTGCGCACAACAACTCACTAAAGTTTCATTGCAATCGGATTAATGGTATAAGAACGCATACAAACATTCGTTTTTAATATAAAAATTGCAAACATTTTCAACGCTTTCTTTTGGTATTAGGTAATGTCTTTTATATCTTTTCTACAACAGTGAAAAAAGTTTAAACAATTTTTTAAATAAAAAAAGTTACATTATTACATTAATCCTTAATATTAACCGGTCGCTGTAAAAAATAAGTGAATGAACTAATTTCGCCAAACAACAATCATTATACAGAACGTTTGATCGGACTTGCGATAACTTCATCGGGTGGGATCTGATGAAATGTGGCTCGTTGTCATTAATAAACCTGCGTTTGGGATTAACTTAACCGCGCGAGAGCAAACTCATTCTTCCATGAATGGAACAAAATACTCACTATGGGCAACGATATAATTATGTAAAATAGTTATCTAATTACGTTTGCTGTAAGGAATAGGCGCAGACGTGGTATACAGGCACGGGGTAACGATGAATCGTTTAGTTCTTCCTCTCGGATCATTGTAACGCACATACAACACACATTGGCGTACAAATATTTTCTTATTTGTTTATTTATTTTTGGCTTTTACAAAAGTTTATATTTCATGTGAATTTGTGTGTGATACGGAGACAACAAGAGTTTTTTGATATTTCGATAAGAAAAAATATATTAAAAAAACTTTATTCAAATTAAGTTGATTTAAATGTTTAAAACATGTAAAAACTGAGATTTTTTAAATTGCAGGTGGCATAAAAATAATAATAATATAGTTTAACAATACATAAGTACACCATTTAAAAGTTAACAATGAAGAATTAAAAATATGTGCAATCGCTCCTCTGCGATGCTTCTTAAACATGCTACATAAAAATAAAATGTATATTTCTATTGGTTCCATGGCAACCAAGTGGCATTTCAACACCCTTTTGAAAAGTAAATAAGAGTGATTAAATCATTTTTTTTAAATACTTTAACCTACCGTTACATATTACAAGTTTTTTGAAGTAAAACTTCGGGTTGTTTTCTTCTTAAAGGGTTCTCGCCTTCGCTAGAATAGTAATACCTGCCACACCAGTAAAAAAAAATTACTTCAACCGCGCAAAGGTTAGACGAACTCTTTTATTGTTATTATTATTATTATTTTTAATGACTTTTCAAAGGAGTGATGCAGTTGTACATTGAGTTGTCCGGTCACCGCATATCTTATACGCAGGTAAATTTATATTAAATATGTCGACATTTAATGTGACTTTGTTTCCAAGTGTGTGAACGCGAGAAATGCGTTTATGTTTTAGTTAGTGAAATGTTTTGTAGTATTATGAAAGGAAAAGACCAAAAGGGTCCCGGACGTATTTGGCAGCTCGTGCTTTTTTACGTGCTAAGAGTGAAACATAACTACAATATTATTGAAGTTGTTGGAGCCAATTTCTGTATTAAGATTTCCGTTGTAATTCCGGGTTTGTCTCATATTATAACCTCACAACTTCTTGAATAAAACTCCAGTCAACAATACTTTTTGGACTTTATTTGTGATAGATTATAATGAGCTCTATGGCTTATTTATTTGTCATCTACGGATAAGCTCAGTAATGCCCACGATATCACAATTTCGTTGAGATGAATTAATAATTAAAGCAAAGAATAATCAAACTTTAGTGGCAAGAAACACATTACTTTGTCTTAAATTGTTATTTTTCTACTTCTAGATTTCTCTGAAGCTAGAGCCCTCTGCCCGAACACTCGCCACGCCACTGCCAGTAGAGATTGATCAAGACCAACTTGATATCCCAGAGCACGAGTTGCTCCGTGAGAATTTGCATTAGAGTAATATATCGCATCACAAGAGATGGACGGGAAAACGCAGGCGGATTTCCTATTTGGTTTGATAAAGTACGGATTCTCCCATATATCAGACCAACAAGGTATTTGCTAATGATGTCTGTTTCTCGGGAAAAGAAAAGGCATATATTTAAATAGCTGACTAGGATACTTTAAAATCCTGCTCCAAGGATGAATCATGATACTATTGACGATTCTCATGATAACATCTTTTAGAGACAATCCATTAACGAAATAACAGTGGGATTCACAATACACACACTTACACGCAGTTCAAATAAAGAATAGAAATTATGAACAAAAGCATTTTTTCTTTCTATTATTAGTATAATATGTATATTTATTTATTTTATGAAACATTTACGGAGTGTTAACAATTATTACATTAATGATATTGCCGTTCGAATGTGCAGAGATATAAGCATTAAAAATGTTCACAGCATGCGTAATCAAGTTTTAGATGTTATTAGATTCTAGTAGTGAAAAAACAGATATAATAGCAATCAAAATGAAAAATAGAACATAAAATACAGAGATATAAAAAATGTTTGTTTTGCTGTCTCTGTCCTTTTGTAATAATAAATGTGTAAACACAGAAAGAGAAACGATAAATGATTATCGCAAATTTTGCGTCACACACCATAGTTAAGTGCTCTTTAACTAATTTTCTCCGTAATTACATAGGTAACTAATGACATGGCACTTAGCCAAGTAGTAAATGTATAATCATTTATCAAAATGTTATAATGTTTTGTATATCAGCCCAACTTTGTTACTTGAAGAACTTAAAATCGAAAAACATAATAAAACAATATTTTTTGTTAACATTTTTTCAAATAATAGGTATATTATGAAGCCTACATAATGAGGATTTATCTGATGACAGCCTACTCCCGATAAACGAGGGCACAAGGAGACAATAGTTGGACATATTATCATTTAAGAAGACTACCGTCACTACTGTCTTTGTCAATTTTCTGTTTTGAATCAAAACAATAAACTAACTCATTTTTATTTTTATTTATTTTAAGGGAAATCAACAGTTTACAATGTGGTTAATTTATACATGTATAATTCACCTAACTGAGTAATCAGGGGGAAAGGAAGGAGAGGAAGTCCTGGGAAGGAAAAGGTGTGAGGGGTGGGTAGAAATCTAGGAGTCAATGTATCTAGCAGTGTCGGGCGTATGGATCCATCCCTCCTAATGCAGGGCGACGGGTTGAGAGAGTTTGGCTGGAGAGGTCTAGATTAGGTATTTCTCAACCAATCTTCCGATATAGATAATTAACCACTCGAGCGCTTTTTGCCCCAATATGGCACTATTTCCAAAACCCCGGATTGCTTTGTTGCCAAAATATGGCGAATATTCTCTAGATTCTTTAAATGGTTGAAAGTTAACGATATAATATTTTTTTTATAAATCCTACGAATTTGTGATAATAAACAATAGACAGGTGAGTTCATTGGCTATATAGAACCATAATCATTTTGTATGTCTCCATAGTTTAATTCGGAGGTATGATTTTTTTATTGTGGGCAGAAAAATTTCCTTTAGCAATCCGAGAAAAAGTTTTAATTGCTCTGTCGCTTCAGTGGATAAAATCTAAACAAATCTCATCCCATGAACCCGGGAACCCCTGCTAAATCACCAAATAGGGTAGCTAACCACTTGAGATGACCTAATATGGCAGGGTGTTAGTTATCCCGAAGGACCAAATGGCTCTCGGAGCGGCAGTACCCATACCCGCCTCTAGATTTGATGATTATTAATAATCAATGTGTATTACACCCTTCCCCCTTCCCACCCATATTCTTTCACCCTAATTCAAACTTGTTAGTCAATTAAATGCATTATTTTGATTAACACCTGTTTTCTCTAACTAAATATGAGTTATGGATAAATCGAACAACTTAATGTGATAAATTTCTTTACGTGGGTAGTTAATAATGAATACTGACAAGTATGTCCCGTTAGGTTAGGTATGTCTTCCATTGTGATCAATATCTCTGGAATGTCTTCCTCTCGTCTAAGCAGAGTTCTCATTAACGGATTATGGATATATCTGAATTATTCACGTCAAGTTCGGTGAGAAGTTGACTTAAACAGGTTGTGTTAGACAATGTTTGTTTATATCACATCAAAAAAACTGTTCATATTTAAACAAACACACAAATCTAAATCGTTAAGACAAAAGTTCCTTAGCTGTTTTGGTTTTAATTTATTTTCTAACAATAGCTCCAAACAGGACGCCCTGAGGAAAAAACCCACTTTAGAGACTACGAAAAGGGTATTTTAGGGGAAAAAAAGGAGAGGGAGTGTTGCAAAGGAAAAATATATGTGGGATGGGTAGAAATCTGGTTGACGGACGTGTGAATCTATCCCTCCCACTGCGGTGCAAAGCGATGAATCGAGAGAGTCCATCTGGGGAGCTCAAAAGGTTTCCCTCAAACTGTCTCTTCTAAACCGGGGCACCACGCAGCAGATGGGCAAGTTTATCTGCTGCCAAGACCCAGGCAAACCTCCTATGAAGCCCGAGCAACCTTGATGAGTCACCAAACATAGCAAACTAAGGTAGGGGTATTGGTTATCCAATATATAGTTTACAGGGTATATACAATAATAAGTCATTTTATCCGTGATGTATTTGAATGAAAATATGTTTTATACTTTTGTTATACGGCCCATGCAACCCATCGAGGACACCTAGTTATATTATAGGTATACCGTATTTTCCCGATTATTTAGACTCCTAGTTATATTATAGGTATACCGTATTTTCCCGATTATTAAGCCGACTGCGTTTTGTATATAAGTATACCGAGGGGCCAACTATCGAGGGATCAGCTTTCATGGAATAATTTTAGTTACTGTTTAAAACAAATATTATCTCCAGTCATATCTTTAGGTAGAAGAACGAAGATAAACAAATAATAATTAGTCGTGCACTTGTAGATTGGTTTCACGAGGTACTCGCACGAGGGACGCTCCCCGTCGCTGCGTGAACTTTGGGAACCTCTTCGGGTGTCTTCCTAACAAACAATTTGGGAGTCCCTGCTGTGCCGTTGAGTTAACCATTCAGAGCCCCGGTATTGATATCATCAGCCTCGTGACTCGCTGGGTGATCCAGAAGTAGTGACCCCGCCGCGTAGAGGGCAGATTGTACAACTGTCGAGAATGCAACTTTACCATGTGAGGCTTTCTTGACACAAAGACGGGAATCTCCAATTATTTTCATTTGAGTAATACACAAAAAATATATTTTTAGTTCTTACGCAGTGCTACGAAAAATAACGCACACTGTTTGTTATTAATTGTTAAAGTAAAACTTCTTTAGGCGCGATATGACGAGTAATTCGAGTAATTTTTCGGACGGAAATAACGTTTTCAAACGGAAATGAAGTTCGAACATCGGTACAATCACTACCATCTGTGTGTGTGTGTTTTTTTAGAGGGTTCTCGCCTTCGCTAGAATAGAATAACCTGCCCAAGACAAAGAAGTATTACTAAGTAGTATTATTATGAAGAAGTATTACTAAGTATTAGACGCATTCATTTTTTTCCATTAGTTACACTCTGAATATATTTTATTGCGATTAAATCGTAAATTATTTAGTTATCTTCAATTAATAGATGAAGATTGGCGCTTTTGTTCCGTCTCTCTGATTAGTCCAAAGGGGGACTAAATACATTTATTAAAAAAATATATTGGTTACTGTCATTTACGCTCAAAACAGTCAATAGTGTTTTTGTTATTCTATCCATCGCCATGTCTAACTCATTTTAGACCAATGGTTGAGATTGCCTTCTATGTTTCAACACGCCTTCAGTTTATATAAGACTACACGGAGTCCCGTTTTTAACCGTTTTTACGAATAAAATGATCGTATTTTAGAATAACGTTTTTCTCCGTGTATCATTCAGAATTGAAGCGTTGCTTAAAAATGGCTTTAGCCGTGTTTAGTGATAGATCTGAATAGCCAGGTACTTCCTACCGTCCTCTACCCCACCTTCCTCTTCCCCGCCTTCCTCTTCCCCATCTCCTTGTCCTCACCACTTACCTTCAGTCTCACAACATACCCTAAGCACTAGAGGGACACTTGTGAGGTATATAATAAAAATATTAAAGCGAATGAACGAGGAATGGTATGTAGGAGAATATATTATGAATGATAGAAGAAGTTGGGGACGCCCGAGGAAGACATGGCACGACCAAGTGAATCAGATACTTGATTCGGGCCTGTCAAGAGTCAGAATAAAAGAAGAGTATGTATGAAACGATGTATGAATGTGAATGAAGGAGTGTGTTCCACGACCGAGTTGTCTGACAATCCATCCTCTAAGCCTACTTTAGTTAGTTATAACATATCGATACTTTATTTTGGAAGTTCATATTGCACAGTCACAAAGTTGGTAGTTCAACCGCAAAGGTAGTTAGTAAATCTATATGGAGGAGAAGGAATGTACGAAAATGACAATAAAGGGATATTGAAATATTGGTAGGTACCAAGCTATTCATAATTTAATGTAATCGTTGATTTAACAAATTCAAATGATTAATTTAAAAAATATATTTAAGAGATTTAAAAATTACGAATGGATTAAATGTCTCTGTTTATAATGGGGTATAATAAAAATAGTCCATTGTCAAACCTAAAACGAGACCCACTTTAAGAAGTTTAAAAAAAGATAATGTGACACATCCTCTATAATTTTATATCTGTAGCACGATGCCATCGAGTTCAAATGCCAGATACCTACCTACTGCGGAGCCAATACGTACAAAAGTAAAAACAAAACCACCACAGCATGTCAAAAACTAGTCAAAACATTGCCTTTTTTACAAACAATTTATAAAACTTTCTCGAGAGCACTGATCGATTGAGAATAAATTGCGTAAATTATTAGGCACTTACAAACATACACTCACTCATATTTAGTGTAATAGATGTACGATGCACGAGATTGACCTATGTGATACAAAAGTGACACATTTTTAAAAAGATTTATTTTGCAAAGACAACAACGTTAGAGTTAGTTAGATGTACAGTAGAAATAAATGAAGGGCAGAGATTTTTTAAATTTTTATATTGAACACCACACAAGAGTCCCAACTGCTCCCGTCTGGAGACAGTGAGACTATGGCATCCCCAATCGGGGTAGGTTGTGAGGCTGAAGGTGAGCGGGGAAGGGAAGGAGATGGGGAAGAGGAAGGTGGGGATGTATCTGGCTATTCAGATATAGTCACTAAACACGGCTAAAGCCATTTCAAGCAACATTTCAATTCTGAATGGTGGTCTTACACCAAGGCGTAACTGAGAGTATTTTCCAGTCTGTAACGTGCCGCAAATATACTATATATTATTTTTAATTAATTAATTGTGAAAAAACACAAATTAATCAAATAAAATTTATTTTCTCACGCCGGGTTCGAACCCACGACCTTCGGAATGGGAGTCCAAAGCATTTCCTCTGCACTACGCCGTCCGTCAGATAAGATAAGAATAATCCCCTTTCCATTTTAATTAGGTAACATTTGAATGGTTATTAATTAGGAATTAAGACAAGTAGGTAACATAGGTCACCTGATATTGGATCGCTGCGTTTGGTGACTTAGCAGGGGTTCCCGGGTTCATGGGGTAAGGTTTGTTTAGTTTTTGGCGACTGATGTTTTTGCCCACCTACTGTGTGATCGGAAGAGACTGGATAAAGAAATATTTTGGCCTCTCCTTCTCAAGCAGTACCTAAGCTCAAGTCTTGGTCGGCCTCTGAGACAATTCCAATTCCCGTGACCTTCAGCATCATATCATTCAGCAGCTAATCAACTATATCAATACGACCAACTTATCGCAGCAAATTTTTAGACCTAAAGAATCTTACAAAAGCTACAAGCTCAATTAAAATAGGCGTTCGTAGTTCGTTCTATTGTCAAACTTGTCACCGAGGCCTCAACTAAAGTTTGTGGACCTAAAGCTAGAGTTGGATAATTAGAGCTATTACCCGATTTCTCCTAAAAGTTAGACGTTAAACGTGTAGTACATATTGAAAAGAAACAGTAGAAATAACGGCGAACTACTGAATCCTAGTATTTTTTTGTAAATAGTAGTAAAATAGTCAACAATACCCCCAACGTTGGATGGTAGGTTGGATATGGTGTGGAAGGAAATGGACGTGATTTCTGTATCGTTTTGTTCTGACAAAACGTTAAAGAAATTTTGTAAATATCCTTTTTCGAACATTTTGCGAACCAAAAAAGCATTTAAATATAAATAAAGTTTTAATTTTTTAAACTTTATTGGAGCATAAATCCAATAAAACAAACTATAGCTCTTCGATCGTTGAAATTATATGTAAAAAAAAAAATTATATCACAAATGTTCATTTTTATCAATTGCTATGAAATTTTTGTACATTTCTTGCGTGACCGGAAGAAGTCAATCGTTTTTTTGTTGTTACGCCATTTTTCTTCAATAATTATAAGAACAATCTTTTCACAATATAACGTTTCGAAAATCAAAATCTTTAGTTTTTTTTCGTTTCATACTAGTTTAGATACCTCTTAGAAATAATTTTGTGTTTTAAATTGACTTCTTATTTGAAAACTGTGGGTTTGTCTAGTGTAATCTATATCAATGACTACGAAGAGGTTTTATGTAAGATGAATACATATTTTACAATATGTTATAGGTACGTTGCGGGAATCCGTGAAAGCCTCGAGCGAAAAGATTGAAGACCAAAATTAAGTTATTATAATTATTTTCGTGATGGTGGGATACGCAATGTTTTCTGTGAGAAGACAATATTGTTATTTTACAGTCCGACTGAATAAAAAAAGTGATCAGACGGTAAAATAATTTATTTGTAAATTGTTAAAATCACATGAAAAAAGCTCTTAAATATTATTAGACATTTATATGTATAGTAAAATTTAGTTATCAATTAAAAATAATCAATATCAGACGAGTAAACTTATTTCACCACAAAAATTAGACATAATATGTTTCTACGCCATCTAGTGAGAGAGTTAGCACTTACATGCCTTTCTCATATAAAAATAAAGTTGGTTGTTTGCAGGTGAAAAAATGTAATAAGCGGTAATTGTTGAATGAAAATCTAGTATATATTGAATCATTTGGCGGGTAGCAGATAAGGCGCCGTAGCCTCTCGACCGGCAATCGAAGGGGTGCGGGTTCGAGTCCCGTCAGCGACATGTATCTTTTCTCGGGAGGTTTTTTCAATATGGATGAGTGTTTCAGGCTAATAATTATTGCTTATTATAATTGTTACCAGTTGACATTACAGCATTTTATTTGCGAAAAAAATGTTGGTCATGTTCAATTGGAATTTGGCTTAGCTGGTAGAGTTTTTAACTTCATTCCCTGTGTAGGAAGGTTCAATCCTCAGTCAAACCATTTTTTTAAATGTTTTAAGACATATTATTTAAAACTGTGTTATGATATTCTGGTCCGCCATGAGTTGGCCTACCAGCCCCCAGGGGACAACGTAGACATTTGAAACACCCCGTAAAAAAAAAAACGAGTGTGCTTTAGACCACACGACTGAAGTAAATACTTCTTTAGCTCCATCTATATGTTTTTCTATATATATGTTTATATGTATATACATATTTTAATTTTCTACAAATATTTATTTAAATTTATTATCATTTGCCTCGCCCGATCAAGTCGTGCGCATCGATGTCCGCTCCCCTCCGCGTTTGGCGCGTCACTGGTAACTGATATTTCAAAATACTGACTGAAATATTTCATTCACTGGCTATGAGACTATGAGAGGAAGAGAGAAAGAAAATGTGTGAAAAATCTCTTTTCAACGCATTTCAATTTCCGTTACACATTCGTTTGCTTACCCCAACCCCCCTCTAAGTCAAGCGTGCGTAAAGAAGTACTCAGGTCAAAAATATGTTTTAAATATTTAAGACACTTAAACATTGTCAACTAGAAGGTTTCATAATTTCCACACCACAAATACCCCTAAACAAAACACCCACAAAATGTCAATAAATTTTCTGCTGCACCACTACAATTATTAGTATCATCAAAAAAACAGTTGGTTACAGTAGACGAAGAAGTAAATGGAAATAGATGAATTGTTTCATGATTTACATTAGCGTTTCGTTCGATTCTCGAGACCGCTGGACCACCCAAAGCAGCGCCCCATTGACGGACCGATTCCATTATACCCATCAGCCTCCGCTCATCTATACCATCTCCGGCAGATCCGCGCTATCGCCCCGTGCATCACTTCCTAATATCTCAATAATGACTCGGCCGTGGTAGCTTATTATTTATTGTTTCTGGTTGGGTCTTGTGACTCAGATGCAGGCCAAGCAAGTGCAATGCAACTACCATTATTTTAGCCAATTTCTTACGTTTTCGAAAGCTAACCTAACCTAACTAACCTATTTCATTTTACCGTTGTATTGTTGTAGATATCTACTTATCGATCGATATACGTTGGTTTCGCTTAAAAATACAACAGTTGATTGTTTTTTTGCCGTACGACATAAGACTAAGACATTTTTGAAGAATCTCTCAGAATCAAAACGTTGCTAAAGACGACTTTAGAAATTTTCGCTAACTAGATCTAAATATCCATAGACCTCCAAAGCTTCGGAATTGCCCTTTCCTTCACTCTTCTGAAATCTGGGAGTCAATGTGTTCAGGAGTAAGAAACGTATGAATCTATCCATCCCACTACGGAGCAAGGCGAAAGTCCTGCTGGAGAGATCAAAGGTCAAAAGTCAGAGGGGAATTACGGAGATGGATTTCGCGGAATAAGGGATGAGGGAGGATGGAAGGCGGAGAAGGTGGAAGAGGGATGCGTGAAAGGGGAAGTTCGCGAGAGGGGGACAGCGGGAGTGGAAGACGACGCGAAGGCAGAAACAATTTATTTATTTAAGTTGCATTGCAACGCATGCCCAAGCTATAAGTTATAATAAATTACATCAGCTATGAAGCATTTGTACCCTCGCAATAAAACACAGTTAAAAAATATATCGATCGTTCCATATTAATTCTAAGCCTGTTTTATTACCGTAGTACACAATAAACCCTTAACCGATTAAAGTGTGCAGAGGATGACCCGTAGTTAATGCTCTGTGTTATTGTTCTTTAGTGTACAAAACTTAAATTTGAATTGAATTCAAAATACTTCACCAAACTGAACAATTATTGAACAATTAAAAACTTCTTTAGGCGCAATATGACGAGTAATTCAGGTAATTTTTCGGATGGAAATAACGTTTTCAAACGGAAATGACGTTCGGATATCGGTACAATTACTGCCATCTATCTCTACAGTAATACCTGCCACAAATCAATGAAGTTTTACTTCAAACGCGTGTAACGATTAGACGCACTTGTCAGTACCTCAGAGGTTGTGTAGAAGGTCAACAACACTCGTAAACATCTGGAGTACTGGCTACTATTTTGTTGTTGGTTGATGGATCCTCGCTCGTATGGACTGCCAGTTTGTAGGAAGACTGGTTGGAGGTAGTAGAGAAGGTTCAGCATGATTTATCGATAAAACTCTATATCAATGCAATATTGACTAAACTGAGTGACATCGGCTTCACTCGGAATCTTCTCCCTTTCATAGCTAACTACTAACACAATCTTCTTCAGTATGTCAGATACGGACACCGTCAGCTTTTTCAGGAATACAAAATCAACTCTGGGATTCCCCAGGGAACAAATCTAGGACCCCTCCTCTTTCTTGTATGCATTAATTACTGTATCAAACCGTATTTCTATTCTGGAGTCACTAACCTAATTCTTTTTACTTATTTTGGAACCCTCTCTTATCGTAGGTTCAACTAATGTCAGGGCAACCTTCACCTTGCAGACTGTAGTCTGAATCAAACTCTTCCCGAACTGCAGTACCAGTTACTTTCAATGATCAAACTCGCAAGATATTTAAAAATATATTTGACAATTTTTTAAAATGTAAATATCGCTTTGACTACTCCCAAGCATCTGGATCGAGTTGGACTATGGCATTCCCAATTGTGTGTGTTGTGAGGCTGATGGTATTGAGGAGGGGAGAGAGATGGAGAAGAGGAAGGTAGGGGTACCTGGCCATTCAAATCTGGTCACAAAACACGTCTAAAGCCATTTCAAGCACTGTTTCAATTGGTGGTCTTACATTAGGGCGATGCTAAGAGTAACGCCGTTCTTCCGTGGAGCTACCTTCAAGTGACGCGATCGCCGCTCGTCCGTGTTTTTCATACTATTATTAGTGTTTGAAATCGCCGCCAGGCTCTACACTAGCAAAATTGTTTGACACGTAGCGGTAGCGTCGCTTGTAAATAGCTACGTGAACGATGGGCGTACCTTTGAATCTGGAACGTCCCGCAAATATACCTCATTTTATTTTATATGATAACATTGTGAAATGATACTAATCAGTCAAATAAAATTTGAACCCGCTACCTTCAGATTGCTAATCGAGAGCCATACCCCTCGACCACGGATGCCGTCAAAATATTATATTGCATGTCCTTGTTTAATATGGTGAGCGGAGTTCAGCATCACAAATCTATTTTTACAGCCCCGAGTGCCAAGCGTGATGCAGGGGTATATGGGTATATGGCGTTTCAAGCATTTTTTATAAATAATAAAAATATTAAACTGATGTTCCGTATCAGCGGCTATAAAGCGCCCGGTTTACAGCCACCGGGAGAGTGCAATAGGTGCGTTCTGAATCGTGCACCTATTGCGCTCCTTTGATAGATGATCCCTTGAATAATTATTACTCCGAACAATCTTCGGCTGTAAAACAGTCATTATTATTTTATTTCCGACATAAAACGGTAACATAATACTTGCACACTTAAAACTTGTGAGTCTTTTAGGATCGTGAAGTTTTACAATTAATTATTACGCTCTGAGGCTAGCGTTGTTCCCAATCCAACTGATCAGCTGGTGAGCCGAAATTTTGGCTCAACACTCATCAAATGCACAATTACGCTCTTTCCATCCCAACTCTCTGATCAACAGGCGAATCGAATTATTACAAAATACTTAGCTGATCGGAGACTCGGATTGATCGATCGAAAAGTTGGTAACAACGGCCGTAAGTCCTCCGGATATAATTGTCGTCAAGTTCGCCGTGCTAAATTTTCGGAATTGTTATAGCTAGTATAAATCAATTCAATCGGCTCTATGTCAAGTATTTTGTAAGCAATACAATAATTTTAATGTATGTACATGTCACAACATATATACATTAAGATTAATGAATGTTGCTTTGTTTGAAACTTTGGGATTTGTTGATCACATAATTGTAAGCTCTAGAATTATGAAATTATTTCCTTTACCATTTAACTGATTGCGATGAAACTTTGGGGATTTGTTGTTCGCATTCCCGCGTATCTATATATAATTGTGAGCTCTAGAATTAAGAAATTATTTCCTTTACCATTTAACTGATTGCGATGAAACTTTGGGGATTTGTTGTTCGCTTTCCCGCGTATCTATATATAATTGTGAGCTCTAGAACTATGAAATTATTTCCTTTACCACATCTCTGAAGTTTTCTATATATACTGTTGAACTCTGCACGGAGAAAAATGTTATTCGAAAAAAATATCATTTTTATAGTAAAAACGATTAAAAACGGGACTGAAGTTCTTACGAACAAATTAACAGGGTTTCAATGTTTAGATAAATAAAATATATAATTTATCTAGATAACATTTAGTTCGAGTTGAATCTTGCCATCATGCATAAAGATAGCAGCCAATAAAATATGCGTTAAGAAAATGAAGATAATGACGGTAGTTGTCAGTCGAAGTATAGTGCAATTAAATATGACCGAATCGGATAGGGACACATTAGCTCAGTGGTTAGAGCAACTGCCCGGAAAGCCTAAGAGCCTGGGTTCGAGTCCCAGATGTGACCCGACCTTCTTCTGATTTTTCTGTTACATAATTTGAGGTTTTACCTATTAAGTTAAAAATAAAAATAAATAATATTATCTATCTATGTGTACATTTATAAAAATGAAAAGTGTGTTGATGAAGTACTTGCTACGTGTTAAAGTGGATTTCTGCGGGCCCATTGAAGTGCCGCCGATTTTGGTGAGAATCGTACGTCGAACTCGCTGAAATTTTATTGAATTCTTTGTGAGTAAAGCTTTCATGTATCACCCGTGCATACTATGTGTATTTTATTACAAATGAATATGTTATTTACACGAAATAGCTGCTAGACTGTTATTCAAACTGTGTTTGCAAATTGCAAACTCTCGACTCCTATCACCAACACCAGTTTTAGAATAAAACTTCTTTAGGCGCGATATGAGGAGTAATTCAGATCTTTTTCGGACGGAAATAACGTTTTCAAACGGAAATGACTTTCAGATATTGGTACAATTACTGCCATCTGAGTTTATTTTTATTTTTAAAGTGTTTTCGCCTTCGCTAGAATAGTACTACCTGCCACAAGAGTCGAAGAAGTTTTACTACAACAGTGCGTTAACTTCACGAATCACTTTTAATCTGTAGGAGGAATTGTGCTTGTAAAATACCTTCTCCAAAGGTGTAACTTTCTATCAAACCTTATGTTCTACCAGATACAAAATGGGTATCTTCAGGACTTTGAAAAAAGTTTTTCAAAGTTCATTACTTTATTTTATAAAAAAATACCCTCCGCACAGCATTCCAGAAAACGGCTTCTAATAGCAGTTTTTGAAGTAAATACTTCTTTACGTACGCTTGACTTGCGGGGTAAACTGGCGAAGCGCTACGGAAATTACAGCGTTACGAGAGACGTAATATCGGGCGTTACGAACGTTACGGAGGCGAACGATAATAAATTTAAATTAATTTTAAGGTTCATTCCTCACAATCTAATCGTAACAACAGTGCTCAAATCCATAGTAATGACGTTTGAAATGGGTGCTGGCATTTATGCTGACAACAGTTGTGTTGTTTCTCACATTTTAAATGTTAAAATCTAACTAATAACTAGCAATTTTTCGATTGGAATTTTTTGAATTTCCCTTCTGCAAATGAGAATAAACGTCGCTCTCTAAATAGAATGGGCATTAAACAAGTTTTATTTTAAACTTTGTAACAATTAAATCAACAATACCATTCTTAGCGTAATTCCCTTGATAAAATTAATTAAATTTTCGTTTAGAGTGTGCGAACTGCATTGAAACAACTGATTTGTCACGATGATTGGTAACAATCCAAACGAATCATCCATATAGATTCTTATACACTGATTGGAATGGTTTTATTCGATGTAAGAAAGAAAATTAGATTAGATTACTAAATAAGTATTTACTTCAGTCATGTTTTCATCACTCGTATTCTTTGATAATATCACTTTTCCGACACATTTTCTTCAATTTATGATATTATATTATTTTTTTTAATTCAATAGTTTTGATATTTCAATATTCGTTATAGACTATTCGCATTCGCTAACTTTTCTATTGACGCCTCAAAAAACTCATTTCCACACCACCTTTAGGTAGAGTAAGAGGAATATGACATAAGGATATGAGATGTTCTCAATACATTCTACAGTTTGAGTTTGTACGCTTTGATTTAGCGATTTTCGGACGGTTATTATTCAAAACGTCGACATTATGAAAATGCGCTTTTTACCAACTGCGCATATATTATAATATACTTGTTAGTTCTTAAATTATTGTGGCCAAACCAAAAAAAGGGCTTGTCGGATTGGTCAAGGCGGAATGCGAATTTTCAGGCCCTTAAGAATTATTGTGCACTCTATGAACATTTACCGCAACAGGACAAAAGGTAGTTAAGCTTACCTTAAGTCTTAAATCAGAGCACCGTGTAAACTCAGAAACAAGTGATTAGCTTCCCATTAAAGTTTAAAACTTATTATAATATTAATCGATTAGTATCCTCCTGGTGTGCTTGTAATCCAAGCCCATCTTTACGTTATTTCCATTTTAGGAGATGCAAATGATGGGATAAAAGAGAAGAGATAATAACTTTATAACGTGGAACGAATATGAAAATGACCCGAGAAAGAAGTAACTTAAAACCTTCTGTAACAACACGGGTTTAAGTACGTTTTTACTATCCAGTAAAAACAAGCAACAAGAAGCTCACAATGCAAATTTTGTACGCTTGATCAAGTAATAATGCACCCGAATCATTTTACGCAGGTCCATTTATGTAAGCGCTGGAAACACATGCTTAAAATAACCATCATTTGCGATTGTCAGTGTATTCAATTTCGTCTACCTTTGTAATGCTATACACGTATTCTATAGTTCAGAAGCTTAAGAACTGTGGTTCGCGATCATGTTTTTAAACAAAATTCATTTAAATCTGAATTTATGATATCTTTTAAATCACGATTTCACGACTTAAGAGCGATTGATCAGCGGCTGAGAATAAAAGTTTAAAAATGCTTGCAACTGTACAGGGAGGGTCCAATGAGAAAGATTGATTATTCCCCGTATCAATTTTTTCAAATTAAAAATTAAATATCGATTTATTTCATTCCAAACTTGCTTTAATGTATAGTATAACTACATTCAAGTAAGCAATAAAAATGCTTAAAATGCACGATGATAAATTATTAAATATCGTGTACTTCTTATAAGTATTTTTTGATCATAAGTATTTATGATTTTTCAATAATGTCTAATCAAAATAAGTGTGTAAATTTTTTTTAAATATATTAGTTATACATTTGTAAAATATATTTGTATAATAAATAGAAAAACAGGTATTTTTGCCACAAAACACGTTCTTGGGTTTACTTTTTAATAATTTTAATTAAACTAAAATTAAAATTATGAAAACTGTTTTGAATTGATTATGTATTGATTTATTTTGTTGTATGATTATATGAATTGAAATTTGTGTTGTTTAATAGAATCTATCGTTTGAAAATTGAACAAATCTGCCAACGACTAACGGTATAACCTTAGTATATTAAAAATAAACTTAGTTTTAAAAAAATTTTAAACTGCGTGTACCAGATAAAGTCAATCAAAACAATCTTTCAAAATCGATTTATGTTTTTTTGTAAAAAAGAGTCAATACGTCTAAAATTTTATTTAAAAGGGACTATTTTCCAGTATTCTCCGGTAATACCCTCTTAATCAATTCTTATTATTAAACTGCGTAACTAACTAACCATCACATTTCCCGCAGGGTAGGTAGAAAGAAGGGACCGCCAAACAACTCGGTCTCGGCATACACTTTTTGCCTCGTTAACATTCATACATACTCTTCCATTATTCTGACTTTTGACATGGCCCGACTCATGTACCTGATTCACTTGATTTTCTTCTTGATTATACCATTCACATCTGCGTATCTCCCTTGTGGATCTCCATGGATTTTACAGTCAACTAAATTCTTGCTTGAACCGACCATCTGATAATTACAATAACATAATATCAAAAGTAAACATTTTCATTTGAGAACTTAAAAAACATAAAAAGGCCATAAAATAGTATTTTTTGATATTTCACGAGCATGTAACTGTTATGGCTGTATCTGTGCCTATAAATAGCAGTGAAAAACACCCACCTGAGGAGATCATCCACATAAGTGTACTAAACTTCACGCTAACAACAGAAAAACAACGCCAACAACGAACCCCCCTCCTTCCCGGGGTCTCCTCCCCCTCCCTAATTCCTCCCTACCGCTAAACTATATAAAATACTCACATTTAAAAAAAATATGCAAATTTCATAACGAAAGAGCTCACCGGTAAATATAGAAAGATTTGCGGGCGGGCGCACAACAACTAACCAAAGTTTCATCGCAATTGGATAAATGGTATAGGAAATAATTTCATAACGCCAAAGATTACAATTATATGTACAAAACCTTCCCTGGTATGCGTACAACAAATCACCATAGTTTCATCGCAATCGGTTGAATGGTATTGGCACGCATAAGGGACAAACAAAGAAACATTCAATTCAATAAAAATATATAAATTTGTTTTAGACCACTTTAAATTTTTAAAATAAAAAAAAAGAAATTTGAATTTTTATATATTAAGTTAACGACCATCCACCAATTTGTCCACACTTTCACCGAGCCCGACGTGATTCCGTCCACAAATCCGCGGCCAATTCCCGCGCGGCGCGCTGCCCGGGTCTCATAATTAACGTGTACCGGGTGGGTGCGCACCGTCCACCCGACTATATACATTTATCTCGTGTAATCACCTGCTTTGTATTTTATTGCCGATAATTACCGCGCGCCGGGGACACTTGTACTTTATATACGGACGCAGTTTGTACTTTGTATACGGACGAAGTTTGACGGCTGGCGGAGCAAGGCGGATGAGATCCCGAATTGAGGAACCAGATAAGCTTCGATAGAACTTTCCTGACATGGATCATAATCAACAGTCCTGAATTATATCTTTCCGTGTTATTTTGCTATATTATTCACTTTGGCTCTAGAACGTGGGGTGATAACTAGTTTTACACAGTCCAAGTCTTTACTCAGAGCCACAATTATTATTTTATCAAGAAAATATCTAAATTTAAAGCTGAAACCGTTTAGCTTATACCTCTACCTGCAGCAAAGTCTCTCATTCTACAGTGTGAAATTTAAATAGCGCATGTTGTTTTACATATCTAAATATATTGTGTTCGTAATGTATTAGGAATCTACATATTAGATCCCATGACAGTTGGTACAATATGCAATTGGCTTTGGAAAATATGATATAGCAACTTATACAAAATATAACTAAGGAAGTTTAGTCCTTTTTTTTCTTTTTTTTATCGATGTTTACATCCAAACTTATATACCAGTATTTTTTTTAAAGTTTGTTTTGTTATTTTTTTTATAATTAAATTAATTCTACAAGTTTGAATTTTATTGGCCCGCGAAAACGCCCGCTAAGAGTATAATACCATGCGGGAGAGTTCGTGGCGTCATCTGGTCCCTTGTTTGTGTGAAATATGAGGTAAAATATTTACAAAACCGGGTCACGCTTAATATGGACAAAAAATAATTTAAAAAGTTGAAGTAGTTAGACATTAACTAGTACTAATGAATTCAGTTACCGGAATTTCGAAAAAGTGCATTTAAATGATTATTTTGTAAATTTAAAAACACGAAATGTCATTATTCACCGAAACTTGCAACAGTTCCTCACATAGCGGTCAGTAATTTCATTCGTAATATTTTCGATTCTGAAAACAAATTCATCAATTTCCGTTAGCAGTCTTTTTAAAATTGCTTGCAATATATTTTTTTGGTTATCTATTCATTAAAAACTCTTTTACTCTCTCATGCAGTAAATCCTGTATTGTCGCAGGCTGGCTCATTTAAAAATGGGGTCTAACATAGGTCGTTCATAAGTGTGAAATTGACTCAAGAAGTAAATAGTATGGTTGTTTTAGCAAAGTGTCTCGTGGTTTGTTTTCGACCGGTGCCGCGAGTCCCACAAGACATTGTTCTGCGAGCACCACGCATGCCAAGTTCCGTCACGGGCCATAAAGCGTGGACTAATGGCAACTTTAAAAGGCAATTTTTGTTTAATTTAAGATATTAATTACACCAGACCCGGCTGCGGATCGCCTCGACCGGGCATACGGATGATCTCGAAGACAGGGTGGCATTGGGCAGGCGAATCTACACAGATATAACCTAACACAATAACTGGTTTGGCCTTTGCACAATACACGGCTGTAGGTAAGTGTAACTATATACCTCTTTATATCATGAACCTCTGTACTTGTAGTTATTTTGGTTACATTTCTTTCCTGTCCTTCTCCTACAAACCTGTCATTTTTTCTATTACCAACATCCAGTCATCAATCGATCCTCAACTCAGAAACATCTCCGCATCAATATTCCTGTTCCGCTTTTGCTCACGGCCGCCGCTATAGAACGTACCGCAAACAATTCCGCTGTAAATGCAGTGCAATTCATGAACCAGAAAAAAGTGACTCAAGTTCCGCTGTATGTCATTTCTCTCCTTTCCTTTGCTTGTGACATATTTTCTACTTGTTCAGTGCGGTTTCATTAAATTACACACGCATAAAAAGGTCCTTCGATATACAACATTACACGGAACACAACCCAACAACAGTTGTAAATGGTACCTACATAGATTTTAAGACTTATTATTTCCAATTTACGTAACCTAACCTAACCCAAATATTGGTCAGTAGGTAACCACATTCACTATTTCATTTTCGTATCATGACAATAGCGCAGATAATCTGAATCTTGAACACAACAGTTCCAATTCTTAAATTTACAAATAAAGTAATTTTTTGTTCAAATATTACATTATAGGTCTTAATTCTTGGCACAATCACATCCAATTTTCAAAATGACACATAAATCCGTGATCATTGAAACAGAGTTACAATCACTCACAGCGATTTTTACATTAGAGAAGAATTTCTTTGGTTACCTCTATTCGAAAAATCAATTAAAATAAGAATTTACTAAATTATGCAAAACAATTATTGGCACCAAGCAAATTCAAGAAAATTACTAGTAAAAAAACTATTATGGGCTAATGAAGTAGACAATCTTTAAAATGTAAAAATTATAACAACAATGCATTTTTCAAATGTTAGTTGCAATAATATCGTGGTCAATGTCATTTAAAAAATTGTAGGTTGTCAAAAACACCTACATAATAATCAAAATTTTAGATACTCGCTTGTACCGAGATTGCATGCAGTTGGCAATACCTTCTTTGAAGTATTAGATGTGTCCAACTGCATGTAATGTAGGAATAAATAGGCTACAATAACATACTCCTAAAATAATAATCAATGTTAGCATAAAATCTACTATACAGTCTTCTGCGTGGATTCTAAAAAATTCAATAAGCATTTCAAGATTATTGTCAACAAAATTATTATGTGTATCACATGTTTGTAAAATCCCGTATATTAATATAAATAAATAAATATAAATTTAAATTATTTAAACCATTTGAGGAATCACTAAAAACTGAAAAGAGATAAGAAGAGACATGAAATATATAGAATATATTATATAGAATGTTTGAATATTATAATTTCCGGAAAGCTTTTGATATTTATCTCAAAACTATATTCGTGGGATATTATTTAAGTTTGTCATGGCAAAAGGCATTATCGTCTTTGATTTAGGGGTATTTGGGTACACGATAATACGTTTATATTTGTTTATTATTTTGGTCTGTAGTATCTAATCCGGACAGGAAATCATTCCAAAGATTCGACCCTGAAAGAAGGGCCGCAACCTTTCCAGCCAAAAAACCGTAAATTGAGAAACGCAACTTCCCAGCAACAATACATCCATTACCCAAAGACACAGTAAATAAATTCCTCCCAATAGATATATATACTATTTTGAATAAATAAATTGTTTTATGGGACCATTAATCTACACTACACAATCTAATCTGCTCCGTTTTCATCGCTTTTGTTAACTTCATCCCGGGAACGCGGTCTGCCCACGCTCGACCGATTTAACAGCTTTACCGAATAAAACAAATTAACTTGTATCCAAATTAAACGCGATATTTCATCACTGCCATGCTCATTGGATACTGAACTGGAAACTTGAAGACTTGGGTGTTGAACGTGAGGGTAAAATGGAGAAAAGAGTACAATAGATAATTATGCGTAAGTACCTACCAAGTGTCTTAATACATTCAGGGTACCTAACATAGCGATTAATAAAACCCTATATCACTCCGATATAGATCAAACCCGTCATCTATGGTCAGTTGTCAACATTTGCGAGAAACAAACTAAAACCGGCTGGTTTCTATGTCTTGGTTGTTAAAAAAGCTTGTTTAACCATAGACGAAGAACAATCAGCTGGCAACTAGCAACGGCCGGCCACGGCAATCAGCAGTGCGAGTCGCTAGTCACCGCTTGCGTTACCATTGATAACGTGTTTTTGAGTGATTGTGTAGTGTGCGGGCCATCACATTATCATACAAAGACAGTTGCCAGTTGACAGTTTTCAGTTGCCTCAGTGAGCGTATCGCCTAATAGTACTTCCACACCGAACTTAGTTCGGAAGTTGGAAGGTTAGCCGATCGTGTGGTGGCTGCGGCCAACCTTCCAACTCCAAACTCCGAATTTCAACATGGCGGATGTCGATCAGCTGATTCGGCGCCTATCTTTTCAGTTGCGTACAATTATTACGTAGAAGTATATACACGACATGTTTTCAAACAATTGTTATACCACTCTCCCGTAATAATATTTTCATTTGGAACACGTGTCTTGATCGCCAGCGGTTCGCAGAATGATGTGTGGCTGCGGCAGGCTGGTTCGTGTGAGTTGGCCGTCGCGATCGCCTCGGGGGCGATCCCGGGCCAACTCGAACTCCAACCTTCCAACTCGATCTTCTAACGCACGAACTACCCCTCCACACAATCGTCCAAACGTTTGAAGTTGGAAGTTGGCCGCAGTCTAAACGTAGCATAAGAGATATTCCGAACGACGATTTATTACTTTTAGCCCTGTTTCCATAGCATCAGATAAGTTTCGGTTACACGAAAACGGTAGAAATATTAATAAAGACCTCTTTAACTAATTAAATCGTTTAGTGTCAAAAATTAAATACAAACTGCTTATTAATAAAAATTAAATACAAAATACAAACTGCTTATCGGTTAGTATTCCAATTCAACATTGCCAAATTATTCATATTTTTATGTAAGTGCTTAGTAATAACAGGTATTGACATTTCCTAGTGTAAATCATAGAAATTGTCTTCAGCATTGCCAGAGTATATCGATTTCTTATTAATTCCATGTCAGTGGCTGATAACTGTGAAAACGTGCGATATCGTTAAGTTATCGATTTCACCTTAGGTACTATATATAGCTCCAGATTTATTTGGTGGTTTACAGTTGAACCCCCGACGGTTGGTCCACCGAAATTATAATTATATAAAATCATTATTTTTTGTGCATTATTAACCAATTTTAAACCTAAAATCGACTTCCACAATACCCGTCATAAAAAGTTGGAATGGATATCAATCGACTTTGTTTACAGTGTCGGTTTTTGTACTTGTTTTCTGATATACAATATACAGACAAGTAGTTTTTCCTTGATGCATTTGAATGAAAATATGTTAAATACTTATGTTATTCGGCGGTACATCCTCTCTGCACACCTCTTCGAGAACACTTAATTAATCATTGAAGAAGAAGATAACAATAATAATCTATTTTTTTTAAATATGAAAATGAAAAAGAGACAAAAAAATAATAAAAGATAACGGTCGCAACGGGGACACTTAATTAATTTTGTATAGTATGTATATACATATATAAGTACCTATACTGGGGACCAATTGTCGGTGGGTTAACTGTCATAGAATCGCTTTGTTTATTAAGTCATCGTTGTTCACCAAAGTAATTTTATTGCATTGTGTCCATTTTTCTTTAAGTAAAGCATTTATTTTGTAAATTTCAGGGAATTGAGTGCAATGGAAAAACAATTCAAATAAAAAATTGCTTCCTCCTTTAGTATGAGAATTACCGATTGTGATTTCAACACAAAATAAAATTTCTTCAATAAAAATAAACCCCTCGACTAGCAATCTAGAGGTCGCGGGTTAAGATCTTGGCTTAAATTGGGTTATTTCACAATTAACTCATTTCAAATAATATGTAAGGGCACATTCCAGAGTGTGAGATACTCTCAGTATCGCCCTGGTGTAAGACCACCGATCACGATTGAAACGTTGCTTGAAATGACTTTAGCTGCGTTTTTTTACCAGATCTGAATAGTCAGGTACTCCCCACCTTCCTCTTCACATATCCTTTCCCACTACCTTTAACCTCACAACATTCCCCAAATGGTGATGCCATAATCTCACTGGCTCGTATGGTTGGGAGCAATTGGGACTCTTGTTCGTTAAAAATGAACGTTTTTTTTATCTTACATTTATTATCTATACACAAATACTATTATATTAATTTAAGTATTTTATTCGCGCAGTTCTGTTTTAAACCATTATCATAATTATTATAAATCGATTTGAAGTCTGCTTATAAATTAATTTTCATAATAAATAGAGCTCGTTGATGATTGATTCCTACTTAAAAAAAGAAACGAATTAATGAACCTTGTTACTACTGATTAAATTCATAATCAACACAAAAAACCTCTTCAACAAATTTGATAGCTGGTACTTATCTACTTGTTTTATTAATGAATGTTTTAATATAATCAGGAAATAAATCAATTGTTTAATCGAGATAATTTATTGCATCGTTTATTGACCCTAACTGTTGTTAGGAACAATAAAAATTATAATGAAAATGGTTAGCCGAAATAGCCATTCGGAGCCGCACAGATCCGGAACTAAGCAACCTAAGGCAAAGTTATTTATTTCCGTAACGTAAACAGCACTGCGCATGCGCCGCTCGCTGGCGCTGACTACTCGAACTGTTCCCAGCGAAGCGCACAGGGGCGCGCATCGGAGGGGAGCGCTCGCGGCCCGATCACCCGCTGCGCCCTGACAAGTTCATTGAATATAAATCTGTGATATTATAGGCCACAAAAGAGTTCATTAAAACGTAATCTGATATAAGAGAATCATATTTCTCACGGGAGAATTCGGAGACACAGAGAGATTTCGATCGCTGATTTTTTAAAATGCGGAATGACAGTTGTAACAATTATAAACGAGATAAATTTAAAATTTTATCGCCGCGCTTCGGGACGTCTCGAGGGATGAGCTTATCCTATCTGGAAATCTAAATTTAATGCGCGTAATGGCCGAGGAATGTGAGAAAGCCGGTGATTACAATTAAATAATAATTTTCATCTCGGAGGTGCTCCTGCTCACATGATAACCAGAAGCGCATTTAGATTGTCTGAATGAGATAGAGAGATCTTCTAATATGTAATATTGATTGAAGAGTGGCGTCAGTTGGAGAAATGAATTTCACCAAGTGCTTAACGCCTGCAACTCATAAACTTACGAATATTCATAGTAACAACACGACGAAATACACTACTCTACTGCAGCATTCGTAGACGTGACTACGAGTACATTTCCCACATAGGCGATTGTTGTTGACATATTCCGCTTGAGCACATAAGCTTGTTTTCACGACAAGTTAACGTAGGTAGACATAGGAATGACGTATGCCCCGGACCTGAGTTATTATCAACTTGGTGAGTTTTTTGGACCATGTAAAATATTTATTCCAACACTTTACCTAAACAGATCTTGTATTTTTGTAAACCTATCTAATCTTTCACTTTTGTTCTTGTATTTTTATGACTTGACTGTATTTTGACTACCAAATGCACCAAAAAAAATATTAGCAACAACAAAATGTAACAAGTGTACTGTAATGTTGGTAAAAGCCCTATGGGCGTTAAATAAATAAATAACTCTTACAATGAAATCGAGAAACATTTCGGAATAAGAATAAAGACAGTACTTAATATAAGTTCCAAGTAATGCAAGTGTTCCCATGGCGGGGGGACCACTGCTCCGGCAGATTGCGTATCTCCGGGGCTTCACACGGCCTCCCGAGCGCCGCGGAAAAACAAAGGTCCGTATAGGAATAGAGGAGGAATTGTATTTACCAAATGTTTTGAATCTCTGCTGGAGTTGGTGAACGGCGCGGGTATTGTTTGTTGTTATTTTCCCGCCGCGCCGTTTGGTTTGCGGGGAGCTTTGCTGACGCGGCGGGCGGCCCGACCGGTGCAGTGGAGATCTCACTGACTTCAGTGCCAACCAAAGGCAAGCTTTCTGCCACTACGACCATCGATATTATTTGTTTATTTATTTATTAATTTACTTAAGTCCAATTTACAAAATAGTTAGCACAAAATTTTAATAAAAAATGTTAATTATGAGTAATGGTACGGTATAGGTACACTTGCAATGCTACTAGCATGTGCTAGCATATGCTAGTTTTCGTTTGATTTGTGAGCATGCTCATTGATTCGCGGGTGGAGGGAGAAGCGCTCTAGCATGTGTGAACATGCTTTTTTAAAAGCATGCTCATTTCAATCCGATCTGTGTGTTTTTTTTTAATTTATCGAAAATGGCCCGTTGAAGAGATGAATTTTTTTTACTATTCGTGACATATTATGGTGCTCACGAATGCCTGTGGAACACAGGGTGTTTCCTGTATAAAAATAATAACGCGTAAGCAACTTTGTTGGATAATACGAGCGACCGTAATTTAATCTTAAAAATTATTAAGTAAAACAAAAATTAAGAATATAAGGTCAGTGTACCATTCTTTCGTCAAAAGTTTCATAAATAATTGCTTTGCAAGAAACAATATTACTTTGTTTAGTTCTGGGAGAATGAAACTGAGTTTATCTGTTGACATTTTATTTGACACGAGCATGCTTATTAAAGAGCACGTGTGTTTAATTGTTGGCTTTGAGCATGCTTATTCATGAGTATGCACAAACCGAGTATGCTCATTTATCAGCAAGTGTGTACAGTTGATGAGCATGTGTGTCAATACTACAAAGGATCGTACACGAGAGCAAAGACAAGAAACCTTGATTTTTTTTATGAATACTCTCTATTTTACATTAAATTTGAGTTCGTCGTCAATATTTTGACTTTGTCTAGTTTCATACCATAGATGAATGTTTCATCTCAATTGAACATTTTTTTCTTAAACTGTGATGTGGTTTGTGGTCGTATCTCTACATGTTTGTTTTGTTGAGAAACCGAATACAAATGTTGAAACATTCTTCCGCGATTTGAACTAGAAAACAAACAGTATGGACGTGCGGTTTAATGCTCCAATTTAATGTACAAAATGTCCGCGCTTGGTGTGGCAAATCACTGCGATCTTTTTAGAGATCAAATTTAAAAGTTATTTCACTTTAACACACTCGTAATAAAAAAAAATATGAGTGCGTCTAACTTTTACGCGCGGTTGAAGTAAAACTTATATGACTGTTGTGGCAGGTATTACTAAAACGGTATAATTACTGCCATCTGTGTTTGTTTTAATTTTTAGAGAGTTCTCGCCTTCGTTAGAATATTTTTATAATTTTCCGAAACTTTTATGAAATCTGTATACATAATATTTATTGTATTTCTCAACACAAGCGACCAAATTCAACAGCCGTTGGTTTAGCTGCGTATCATTCATCTGTAGACATTCATTCACAACCCTTTAAAAATAAAAACAAACACAGGTGACAGTAATTGTACCGATATCCAATGTCATTTCCGTGTGAAAACGTTATTTCTCGTCATATCGCGCAAGAAGTTTTACTTAAAAAAATATAAGCATTATTGTTTACAATAATTTTAAAAATAGTAGCACGTAATATGACTATCATTCCGCGATATGAAAATATGAGTCTTGAAGTTAGCGCCGAAATGTTGGGTGGTCGTTAACGAATTTCTGCAACGGATAAAGAAAGAATAGAAAGAACTGGAAGTCATTATGAAGATAAAGAGTTGAAATTTCACATTACTTTGCCATAATATAATGGAGAATAATAATTTGATACAAAGCATTGCAATTTGGCGTGCAGTGAATTGTCAGAATAACAAAATTGAAATGGTAATTTTATGACGAAAATGAATTAAACTTATAAAAATACCGATCTTACAGTTGTTTAAGTTTTGAGATATTGCGGAAAGCAAAATTTGAATGCTCACCATAAATCAAATGTGTCTATGTTTTACATTATAAATTTGCTATAAAATAACATGGGAGGCATAACGGTCCGGTACCCAGAAAACGACAAAATTTTGTTTAATTCACTACAAGTTTATGTTCATCATAATTGATTTGGTGGTGTTTACGAGTATTCGTTAGTACCAGATAGAGGGTACACTTTTACATATAACTGCATACTCAACTCAAATTTCGATTTTTCGGAGATGTTTCACTATTGGTACGCCTGAAAATTGTGTTTTTTATAATAGTTGGAATTAGAACTGTCCTAAACACCACAAACTTATGATTGTGGATATTGTGTATTTAGGCATATGTATTATACTTATGATATGAATGTAAACAATTATTTTTTAATAGTTACTTGTTATAATCCATTACGTTAAAAGCACCCATTGGCAAACTACTTAAAAGTAGTTTATTGGGACTTTTTCTCTGTTTTTTGTATTATGTTTTTTATTTGATATGTATGTATTATTATTTGTTTTAAATGTTTCTTTAAATAAAAAATAAATAAAAAAGGCATATGTATTAATGTTTGTCTTTGTCAAACGCCACTGAGAAAAGGGCCAAATGTGTTTTTTTATTCAATAGCACGCAGAGCTCAGAGCCAAAAAGGCCTCTTTCTCTTTCATCATGAGAATCCTTATATGAAATGTAAAATTAACAGGAAGAAGCGCGATTTGGAAGATTATTATAAAGATATTTGTATCGAGTTAGCAAATCATTTGCGAAAAAGTAAGATGCCAATCACCGACCGTTCTCTGGCTACTTTCGTAATAACTTAATAAATAGACTAGGTACTTTATTAGCGAAGGGATGGGCTCTTGACTAGCGATTCAGAGGTCAGAGGTAAATCCCGACGTACGCAAGTAAATTTTATTTGATTGATTTGTGTTATTTCACAATATAATAATTTAAAATTAGATATTTGCGGCACGCTCCATTGTTAAAAATACTCTCAGTATCGCCCTGGTGTACGATCACCATTCATAACTACCGACTATTGACGTGTTGCTTGCAATTGCTCTAGTCGTGTTTGGTGACCAAATCTGAATAGCCAGGTACTTCTCCACGTTCATCTTCCCATCTCCTTCTCCTCCCCACTACATTCAGCCTCACAACATGTCTATGGGCACACTAGAAGTTAAACTAAAGTCGCTGAAAACTTAAGCAAAACATAATCCCCCTCCGCACAGGATCTCCGATTTAGGAGAACTACGAACATACTTCTATTTTATATCTATGTTTAACATATTTCTTTTATATGAAAATTAAAGCATAATAACTAATCAATAAAAAAATAAAAATTTAAGACATTGTTGATTTTGGTGAATCTCTCACATTATAAGCGTGTGTAACATTTTCTGTAAACATCGATGACTATTGGACATAGTTTTTCAAAGTAAGTTTTAAAACAAATAAAAATAAACATTATTTCGTATTAGATGATTTTTCGAAGACGTGTGAAGTTACAAACACATTAACACGATAAAATAAGACACTCCAAAAGACAATATTGTTCTTGTGTACATGGCATTGGGTTTCATTATCCGTTTGAAGTGTGCCTACTTGTATCTTGAGTGACATCACAGATCACACATCACACACCGGGTGTTGCAGTGTCGCCGGTGATCGCGGTTTCTCATCCCTTTATTTTTCCCTCGTTTACGTGCGCGTGCGCCCTGGGCTGCGATTCTCCAAAAACTATAAAGTGTTACTCGTTATGCGCCATCTACAAATGAAAAATTTCTCGTTGTCTCGACGAACTTTGTCGAATGTTTTATTTTTCTGTATTCTTCAATGTCGAAGGGTCGAAGAGACGATTATATTGGCAGCCCTGTGAATATTGTCTATGTTTCTGATATTTTTACGTTTCTATGGTGTAAATTTTAAATTACAATCACACTTTCTTCTAAAGGGTTGGCGGTTGCACCACTCAAAACCAAAAATAGTTGGTAACCACCGCAGAAAAGGAATTTAATGCAGCTAAACTACAATGCAATTCATTAGGAAGGTAATTTTCATCTGAAAACTATCTACCCTCGAAGCATCTGCTTCAATTTGCTCTTCATTTTTATTTACAATTTCAGGCTCATATTATGTTGAATCATGGTATTAGTATGTTGCTAATTTGCACTAAATATTATTGTATAAATATATGTTTTTTTCTTACAATTATTACAACTGCATTTATCTTGTTAGGTATACTTAATTACTGTAAACAAATTTTGTAAAATGTTCGTGTAAAAGCCCACTAGGATTTTAATAATAATTATTATAAATGTATGATGCTTGTCTTTCGAAGAGCGCGATCTTAGATTAGGATATTAAGATTTTGACAGGCTGGTCGGTGTCGAGTGGTTCGAACCACTCGTTGTTCGAGTGGAACATAAGTATGTACCTTCGACGAGACTCGAGAATGAGTCGACCAATGTATGTACTTTCGACGGCGATTGCGAGCGACGTCGACTGGGGAATCGAGCCCCATGCTGTCTTTGCTGACTGCTGTCGCCTTGTCTGCGCCTGCGCGGTGTCGTTGACAGATCCGCCGTCATAATCCGTCGTCGTTCACTGCCCGGCTATATATATCTCCCGTCTAGAAGGAATTCCCGGTGGTTATTTATCTATTTCTTGTTATTTCGGTAACCGCCCCGCGTCATCCGTGAATGGCTAATTATTTATTTAGTGGTTGTTCCCTTACTAGTTTATCTTCCAGCGAGCGTAAATAATGGCGGGTATTAATTGACGCAACTCTGGGAGGAGTGTATTATTAAATTTGACAATTTAAATTTACTACACGGCTTCTTCATTCTGATTTAGACATTGTGGTTTACTTTTTTTTGTGGAGCGTGTATAAATCGCAGTTAAGTGATGGGTACTTATTTGTTTCACGTCTACTATGCCAGAATCATGTAAAGTTGTAGGACATCAATCTGATTCGAATTTCGACGTCAATAACAAGCATAGATCCAACAATGAGATACATTTGTATACATATTTCATTTAATAATCCTTCTGGCCATCTTTGCCTCCATTTTTTTCCGATTCGTCTTCCGATCCGATGGTCTTCCAGAAAACATCCATTCATTTTAGCACAGTTCATTTTAGGCCCATAAATCTAAACTCACCATTGAAATTTCGGTTAATGTATATGAAGCAAAACCATTTTTTAATGTTACATCTACATTGGCACACTTGAAGCCAATAAATTGGATAATAACTTGGAAAAATCAGGAGAACAAGTTTATTAATTTATAAAACAATTGTTGAATCACACCACTTTCTGTCTTAGTAGTAGGCAGCTTAGAAAACTACGTGTAATCCAGAAGAGAGCAATAAGAAAAGTCAATGCAAAAAATTAATAAATAAACAGAGCATTTTCTATAACTTATGATTCTACCCGAACTAAATGCAAACTAGATACTGTCTTGGATAAATATAACCATTTGTTTATTACTTCAATCTTCGCAAATTCACTTTACGGCGTCATTTTTAATTAAATGAATACAAATTACTTCTTTTACACCACACTTATATAATCACAATTATCTGAATGTTTCGAAACCAAAGTTTTCTTGGTCTGGATATTATGTTCATTATTATACTGTCGAAGAAACCTTTGGTTTCGAAAATGTAAGTAATTGTGATTATACATGTGATGTACCTATGCGAAGTAGTTTTTTTCCAATTAATTTAATATCCATTTGTATTAAAATATGCGACCACTATTGATTTTTCCTCCTAAGAAGTCCTGGCTGAATATATATTTTAACAGCCATACTAAAAAAAAAGTTGTGTAAAGTCTGTACATTTCGTTTTTCAAATTCTTACTAAACAAAATATATGGTTTTGATCTGACAACGTCGCCATTTTAACAGCCTTACTAATAAACTTTCTAAAAAATTTGTACAGTGGTCAAACAACCATGTATGAAGAATTCTTACTAATTAAGAACTGACAAAAAATTGTTCATGGAAAGATATGTACATTGCTTACACGGCCAAGGAGGGTAGTTTATCTGTTGTATATATTTGTTCCATTTGTAATTTTCAACGAATTTCGAATTTCTTTTTTTAATTTCCCATATATTTATTATTTTTTGAGATGTCGTAAAAACAAATACCATTTTAGAACCAAAATGTAATTACCTTTAAGATTTTCATATCTAAAATATACTTAAATGTTTAAAAACTGTAGTATTTTAAGCTTCAAACATCAAATTGAAAAAAAAAACTCACTTACCCCAAACACTTTCTATTAAAACATTGAAATATTTGGAAAATTCAAAATTCAAAAAACACAGTCCTTTTATTTAATGATTTTGAAATAAAACTGTCACCTCACTATTTACTCCTTCACACAATAAAAAAATATAAAAAAATCTTGAAATTAGCTTTTCATTCCCAAAAATTTACAATAAAAAAACTCACGTTTGAATTCATTGCTTGCACATCTTAACACATTAATTTCTTTGATACGTTTACTAAAATATGTATTAGACATTTTAGTCACCAAAAAACATCACTTTCAAGAATTTATAATAAAATAATATTAGCTACTAATATTAGCGACTCTCGAATAAAACATTGAAACAGTAAAACAAAAGGAGAAACAGAAAAGATTTAGTGTTACATATTATGACACAGTTAAATATGACCGAAAGGGTTAGGGTTGAAATACCTTAGTGGTTAGAGCAGAGCCCGGGGATCTGTTAATGTTCTGGGTTGAATTCCTAGATGCAACCGAATCTTTTTCCGTTTCAAATTTTCGTTTGGGAGTCGCTAAATTTTCATTATAATTTGAAAAAAAATTTCAATTTCTTATGATGCCTACTCGTCCGAATGAGCCCATTTCTTAACAACTTTTGAAGTAAAACTTCTTTGGGCGCGGTATGACGAGTAATTCAGATGTTTTTCCGACAGAAATAACGGTTTCGGATATCGGTACAATTACTGCCATCTGTGTTTATTTTTATTTTTAAGATTTATAACACATGTCCCTTGAACCTTGTCCTTTATTTTTTTTATTAGTTCATCACATTTTCTCATTTACTTTTAGTAGTTTGTATTTGAATTAAATCACTTCCTCACAAATATTATTGATATCCATTAAATTTAAATGTAAACCTTAGAAGTATGTGTATATCATAAAATCCTTTTTCTATATATAAGATGCACTTTATCAGAATTGTTGTATTAGGTGTATTGTTGTGTTTTTTTTTTAATTATTTTATTACGGTCTTTAATTAGTAGTCGTTATTTTATTGGTCAATGACACAAAATAACTTATCTCTGTCATAAACAAATGTATAAAGACTGTTTTTAACGCAAATAAATAAAATTTTACAAAAAATATTTAAAGTTTCTAAGTTCTTTAAAAAATATATGTTATTTTTTAAGATAATATCTGAAGATTTGTAGAGCCGATACGTTAATTACATAAAATTCCCTCGATATGAAAAAATCGCAAAGTATGCTCCAAAAACTATTATTTACACGTTTTTTCTGTTATTTTACAAGTTATATGTATGAAATAATTTACAGTGTTTCTTTAAATGCTATCTAAGGTGTTGAAGATGGATTTTCGCCTTATTGTAAACGAGTCGTGTTTTATTAAACATTTTCCTAATTTTCCTTAAAAGTATCTACAGATGAATGATACACAGCTACACCACTGGCTGTTGAGTTTGGTCGTTTGTATTGAAAAATGCAATAAAAATTATGAATCACCACTGGCTGTTGAGTTTGGTCGTTTGTATTGAAAAATGCAATAAAAATTATGAATATAGATTCGCTCTTGATTTTTCATCCAAGTATGGGAAAAAAATAAAAATATTCCACCGAAGACGAGAACCCTTTAAAAATAAAAACAAAGACAGATTTCAGTACTTGTACCGTTTTAGCAATACCTGCCACAACAGTCAAAGAAGTTTTCACTTATACATTTTTTTAAATTTCAATAACAGTTTGCTTATCAATTTATTAGTTTTACTTTCTTCACAAAAAACTTGCGCAACAATTATACCGGCGAATTATTGCACTGTGGCGTAGGAGACATTCATTCTCAGTACTTGGTCATAAATCTAAGTTATGTTTTTTTGAAAACATCCAACTGACAAAAACAGCAGTTCTTTATTCATGATAAAAGTAAAAGTGTCTCAGTGTGTGATTTGCGCATGCGCTGAAGTGTGAACGAAAGAAAAAGTGAACAAAATAAATATACACATTTTATAGTTGTAAATGTAATTATTACGTTTAATTTACATAACTATGGCGTTAAGTATTTGCTTATCTTTATGGTGATTTCATTTCCGCTGAATAGTCTTTGCCATGAATGGACGATGTTTTGCAAAAGTCGCTCAACCCTCAACATTATGAAAATGGAGATATTGGAAGCAACATGGAGCTAAGATAAATAATAATAATAAGACATAAGATAAAGAGAAATAATAAGACAATACAAAAGACGCGACAGAAATCTGTTATATCTTTTCAAATCTTTTTTGGACGGAAGTAACATTTTAAAACGGAAATGACGTTCGATTTATGTTTCATCATATTAACGTCGTAGGTATGGCAACAATGAGTGCGAAGCCTGGCAACTAATTATAAAACGTCAAAGCAAACTCAAACGTCAGACGTCACCCGTTTATTTTTGTTTACTAATGTATAAGGTAAGGTAAACAGGGTTTTGTTTTTTTTTTGTTGATTATTATATGATTTAACTAAAGATTTTAGTTGAACCTTTTGAATGTATTGTTTTTTAACGATGAATATTAGCCATTTTTTTCTCTCTTATTGTTGTGAATTCTAGCTATTGAAGTAAAAAGTGGCAGTAGTTTGACAATAAAAATAGTGTTGTTTAGAATTCAAATGGCTGAATCGCAGGAAAATTTTACCCCTTCGTCCATAAATAATTATAAACGAAAGAATCAACAATCTAATCATGTTCCGCTGCCTAAAAAAATTAAGTTTTTCATATTTTTATAAGAAAAACTCTCTTTTTTTAACTTTTAGGTTATTCCCATCAATATAATATATCATCGAAGAAGAAGATAACAATAATAATCTAATTTTTTAAAATATGAAAATGAACAAGACACAGAAAAATAATAAAAGATAACGGTCGCAACTGGGACTCGAACCCAGAACCTTATAATTATTTTGATTGTAGCCCAATTGGAAGAGGTGTATGTCCCGGTAAGACGTAAGTTTCTGGGTTCGAGTCTCAGTTGCGACCGTTATCTTTTATTATTTTTCTGTGTCTTGTTCATTTTCATATTTTTAAAAATTAGATTATTATTGTTATCTTCTTCTTCAATTAAGTTTTTATTTAGTTTTTAGTCAAATAAGTTTTACTTTAACCGCGCGTAAAGGTTAGACGTACTTAATTTTATTTTATGTGAAATTTAATACTCATGCGATAGGGCATAAGAGTCCCAACTGCTCCCATCCGCCTGGAACCAGTAAGATTGAGAATATTGCATTCTCAATGAATTGAAGTTAGTTGTGAGGCCGAAGGCAGTGGAAAGGGAAAGGAGACGGAAGAGATTAAGATTGGAAAGTACCTTGCTATACAATTTTTTGTCACCAAACACAGCTAAACTGATTTTAAGCAACGTTTCGATTCTGAATGGTGGTCTATCACAAGGGCGATACTTGGAGTATCTAACACTCCAGAACGACCTGCAAATATAGATACTATGTATTATTTTTAATGAAAGGCGGAAAATAATTTTAAAAATATATATATCTACTTTTGCACATCGGGATCAGAACCCGCGGTCTCCAAGCTCCAAGATTTAAATATTGAGTATTATTCATTGAAACATGTTAAAAGTGATTATTGGTTCGACTTCCATCGATAGAAATTCTAGAAAATATTTCATTATTATCATGTTGTTTGATGTATGTAATACTTAATAAGTATAGAAATGTTTACGTCAAATAAATTAAGAATATTTAGACGATGTGAACTGTTGTTTGTTCGTTAGCTGTCTGAAATCTTGCTTGGGAACGATGTTATCAAGTTACAGAAGTTATCATGTAATCAAGTTACCGACATTATCGATAAAACCTATATCGATCGATCGTGCTAGATGCCCAGAAGACAGAGAAAAAATGTTGAATAATGCTTAACAAGATTGTCGTAAAATTAAGAATATTTATAAAAAAATTAGACGATCAATGAAAATCACGAGAGTATGAGAAAGAAACTATGTAACTATGAGTGATAGAGAGAGCGTGCTAGTATGTAAAAAAAACTGTATACATATATGAAATAGGCGTAATCTGTAGTGTGTGTACGAGTATTTAATAAAACGTGACTTATTTTAATTAGAGCAAAAATTTCTTGACATCTGGTTTAGTAGCATAGAAACAGTGCAAAAATGTTTATACATATAACACGACCAGAACCAGATGTGTTTTTTTAAATATTTTCCTATCAAAGAATTTCAAATAATTACTTTCTCAACTCGCCATCTTAATAGAGATTATCGTTGAAAATAATATATATCTAAGATTTTTTTTTAAGAGCCGAAAACTTGCAATAGCTCTATTCAGGAGGCTATGAGAAAAATAATTCCTCTCAGGGCCTATGTCATCTTTGATGATGTTGGTGGAAGGCCTTTTGAGGAAAGGAAGGAGAGGAAGCTCTGGGAAGGAAAAAGGTATGAGGCGTGGTTAGGAATCTGGAGGTCAGTATCTCCAGGAGTGACGTACCTACTCCCTACATCCCTCTCCCTCAATGAGATTTCTCTCCCGATCTGGCCTGTCAAGTAGCTGGCGGGCAGATGCATACATTACCAAGACCCGGACAAAACTTCACCCGCTGAACCCGGGCAGTCCTGCTAAGTCACCAAATTTAGCGAACCACTTTGGGTGACCTATGGTAGAGGTGCTGGTTATCCAATAAATGGTTCCCAAACCCGCCTGCCAAATATATAATTACAAATATCTACATGTTTCGAAACCAAAGGTTTATTCGTTAGGATAATATGAATATACAGGTTGTAACATCACGTACTCGACGGATTTTAACCAGCGATTCCTGAGCATATTTCGAATAAAAATGTTGCTTTCAATTTCCTGTCCGATTTTTTTTCTGATAAAAAAAACATTAATAATATGTTCCACCACACGTCGCAACTGACAAGTTAGTAGAATAGCGCGTTTATAGTCTGGCGTGTCTTGGTAAGCATTGCCTCTCATTCTAGCAGCACGTTACCACAAGATATCATGGGACAGCAAAATGACAAATACATTTTTACTAGAAATATGCTCTGGAATCAATGGTTAAAAGCCTTCGGGTACATGCTGTTACACCCTGTATAATACGTTTATATGTCCTGTCGAAGAAACCTTTGGTTTCGAAACATGCAGATTGTAGAAAATCGGAAATAAATATGTGTATACGAAGTAATTTGTTTTTTTTTTGTTTTTTTTTTTTTTTTTTTTACTTTTAAACTTAAAGAGTTAAATCTCAAATTATAATATTTTAATTTGTGAAGATAATATTAGTTTAATTAATTAAAATAATATAATTTGTTTTCATTTAATAAAAAATGACGCCACTAAGCGAATTTGCGAAGACTGAAGAAGTTGAAATAATGTGTTCAAAGAAAGAAGGTACTTTATTTGACATTAGAAATTCTGAATCCGGGGTCTAAAATTAAGAAAAATTGTAGAAACTGCAAACAAGTTGCAATGTAGCAGATTTGCATTACTACTTAAACTATAAATTTATTATTGTAAAAAAAAAAACAGACAAACGAACAAAATAAAACGAATAATAAACACATTGAACATTTAAATAATGAAAAAAAAAACAATGCATTTGAAAACACAGATCTCAAAAACCTTAGTGGGGGTCACCAAATTCTCTAATCCCCCCATTGAAGCGAAGTTGCGAACCTTGTTACAACTACAAGAATAATAATAATATATTTTATTATTTTAAAAAAAATAACAGTTCTGTAAGAGTAGTCGCCACAATCGGTCCAGCCCCGAATGGCAAATGCCGTTTAGCCGAGCCGAATAATGCTCTGGCTGTTGTATTGCGTTTGTTGTATTGTGTTGTTATGTTGTATTGTGTTGTTATGTTGGCTGGGTGGTGTTGTGTTGTATCGGGTGGTGTTGCGCCGGTCCCCCGCGAGGTAAACAACGGCCATTTGTATGGGCGCCACCACGCTGGGTGTTATTGTTGCACAACATGTTTCCGGAACGCGGATCCTCTTCCGCAATACGCTGTGGTGACCGTTCCGGGTTTATTTATTTATTTGATTTAATTTCTGTTTGAAACATTTACAGAGTGTTAACAATTATTACATTAATGATATTGCCGTTGTAATGTACACAGATATTAACACTCCAATTAAAAATGTTCACAGCATGCGTAATCAAGTTCTAGTTGTTATTAGATTCTAGTGGTGAAAAAACAGAAATAATAATAATCAAAACATAAGATTTAAAACATGGCAAGTGTGCTTTTTTCTACAGGGAAAGTTAAATCAATAAGTTAATGAGAGACAAGAGACATTGGAATCACGAGAGGCATGCAAAGAGAGACAATTGACACAATATAATTAGTTAGTTATAATTAGTTAAACATAATTTTTTAACAGCGCCAGAACTTTTTTTCTGAATACGTACACATTATCGACGAAAATATCTACTTCGGCACACTCTATCTTGTTATATAGTCGACACATCTGGGTCAGAGGGCTAAAGTAGGCTATATTATTTTTAAATGTATTCAGGTGAAAAGTGTTATGGCGTCTTAAACAATGGGAATTGGGGACATTTATTTCAATATTGCTAAGACATAGTGTAGTATCAAGATGGCCGTGAATGATTATATCGAAGAAATTTGCAGTCTTCATCGCTAAAGATACAACCACATTCAAGTCAACGTCAAACTTTGTGAAGTGCTTTCCCGTTATCAAATTCATTTCATTCAATTTACAACAATAAATATTTAAATCTATTCCCCATTTTTCAGCCTCAATAATGGTCCCCCTAGCATTTGTGTGCAGCATTATTCTTGGTTTTATTATTTGTTTGTGAACCAGTCCAGGAGATGTTAGCTCAACGTACATAATATTATATTGTTGTGTGTTTCCACACCTACCATTCTACCATTGTGCGGATGTAAATGACCTACAGCCGAAATCCATACGTTCAACATCTTCATCGGAATATGAAATTATTCAAGGGGAACGGTCGTCACATAACTTTCGCACATACCCATTTTTTTATTAAGTAAAAATAACTTGTTAATTTTGTTTTTAAAATCCCCCGGTAAGGCGCAGGACCTGGGTTCGAGTCCCACGTGTGACCGTATCTTTTTCTGATTTTTCTGTTTCGGATTTTCGTTTGAGTTTCGCTAATATTGTCTAGTTTAAAGTTTCTGCCAATATACAAGTGTAAAGTTAATAATACTAATTAAATTTAAATCAATTTAATGAAATTTTATGATATCAACCGAAATAAGAAAACTGACGTTAGAATTCATTAATAATTGGATGCCCATTACTCTGAAGCAACTACTAACTGCAAATACATCTACAAAATCTACAAACATTCACAAAAAACATATCGCAGTCTGGTTCAAAAATCAATATTTTCACGTTATTCAAAACGTAATAACTCCAAACCAAACATATCCAAACTATGAAAAACTGTAAAATAATAAATTTTTCGAGAATTTACCTACTGTATATATATATATATATATATAATAATCAATTTAAAATAACCACTATTTAAAAAATAAATAATGAAGAAACTTTCTACTACAACACATAAATTCTTGTCACACTTAAACATATCCACGTAAACACCTCAACACAGGTTCTCCAAAAGTGAGGTGTTCACGTAACATACAACATTACCAAAGCACAGTTTCACCTTCTCAAACCTACCTTACACACAACATAATAAAAAAATTAAAATTATATTATTATTTACAAAAAATAATAATTATGTGAACACTGTAATATTATAAATAAATAAATAAAAAATTTAAAAATCGAGAGTTTTTTTGCATGACCTATGAGAAGTAAAAAAATATTATCTGTGCCCCACGAAAACCGTATTTAAGTTAGATCACTCCATCTCCGCAAGATGTCGCTAGTATCTCTTTTCTTGTTCATATTTCATTCGTTTGTTTTCGCTCTCTTGTAAAATTAACTTTTATGACACTTTTCTTAACGGTGAAGAAAGTACCATTTTTGATGCATTCGAAATCTTTTTGGCATTTTGTGTTATTAATTTAACTTAATTCATGATCTCCCATATTACATGGAAGGAAAAAAAACGGTATAGGTAGAAATATTAAGTACCTACCTATATTCTGTATCCAGATACAAAGTAATTTAAAAATACGTAAAAAAAATACATTTAAAAAAAATACTTTCCAATACATCCACTATATTAGAAAGTATTAGACACAACACAAAAGGGGGTTTGTTGGTTTTGACATTTGATACACTCACCCCGGGTAGGAATCTACCTATATAGCCTACCCAACCAACCCACTGCCTCACTGCCTGCCTACACGGGGAGTGCGAGTCTATTACAGTAATCGGCAGATCTCTCGGCTCCGCTGGATGCGAACTGAGCGACGTCCAACGGTGCCAAAACACGTTTTTAATTTCGTGTCATTAATATTGAGAGTATTTTAATTTTTTCGTTAATGCGATAATATTTTGCAAGTCGGGTGTCGCTGCTGCTTTCTCAATGTACATTACTTTCTGAGACTATCAGATAAAAATATAATTATTATGCGTATTGTTGATAAATGCCGCAGAAAAAATGTACGAAGGGTTTGTATTTATTTACCTACCTACAAATATAACGATTTGTTAAAATCCAGATAGGAAGCTGAAAGATAAGAAATTATAAAAACTTCAATTCCATAAATTCAAAGTCTTTTATCAAATATAGCTACTTAAATAGTAGATACCTTTATAACAGTCCTCATCAAAAAAATATTTTCTTCTTCGTGTGCCCTATCAGGTCCCCCCCGACGATGGCGATCACGCTGCCCGGAATAGCTACTCCACATTTCTAATACCGGTCCACTCTCGTACATTTCGCAATCAAGACATTTGTCTCCTACCAGTCCCTCGGCGACCCTCTATCTTGACTTTTAATATTAATTGGAGCAAGTGATATTTCTCCAATCGAAGTATGTAACCCAGATATGAAATTTTCCTGACTTTTACTAATGCGAGCAGTTCTCTTTCTACTTTAAAAAATCCTTAACACAAAAAAATACAGAATGGTGTATCTTTTTGTGGGTTCCGTGACAGCTCAATACTGTGACAAATAAGCAATCTTGCTTATATAGAAAAAAAACTATAATCTAACCTACTTAACCCGTTTAAAGCGATGCATCACGTGGTGTAACAAATGGAATCAGGTCAATAACAATAACACTCCTTAACTCCTTATGTAGATAGCGATAAGGTTTAAATTCCAGTTTAACACCTACCGCCTGATTTGATTTACGCATGAAAAATGCATAGTCAAAAGGTGTGTTTTTTTTTTTTTTTGAGAAGTTCAGCAAATATATTTAAATATTTTACCATCATTTTCGGAAGAACTTAATTTGTCACATCATAGGTACAATAAAACTATAACCGAAAAGACGACATTTTAAACTTTAAAGCAGTTTTTACAGGCCTGATACATTATTGAAGTAAAATTTCTTTAGGAGCGATAAAACGAGTAATTCAGATCTTTTTCTGACGAAAATAACGTTCAGATAGCGGTACAATTACTACCAACTGTGTTTGTTTTTATTTTTAAAATGTTTCTCGCCTTCGCTAGAATCGTAATACCTGTCACAAGAGTCAAAAAAGTTTTACTTCAACCGCGCGTAATGGTTAGACACATTAAAGAAATATTACGGATATCCCATGTAACGAATAATTTGAGAATATTGGATTTTCTCTTACAACGAACCTCTGCCAGCTAAGTTCTACAACTTAGATTAAACCCACGATGCCTGGGTTGAAACACCTAGCTATTGTTTATTTGTATTTCGTGAAGGGTAGTCTAGGAAAACCTGATACGAGGTTCACTATTCAGACAGCCTCGTTTTTGGCGGAAATAGGTTATCAATATACGAGAACAGCGTGATGTGTTGATAATTTTAGCGTTTACGTTTCAAATATGTACCGCGGGGGGCCGGCAACTGGTCTAGAAGCCGGGGGCCCCCTTTTCCCAGTATAGCCCCCTTGAACCACTGTGCCAGGAGCCCGATCGGGGTACAGTGTGCCCCCTCCCCCCGTGAGAACCCGACACGCGCCGCGGGGGGCGAGAGTCCGTCACAATAATCCACCAAACGGAACAACCGCAATACAGTCGTACGTGGGAATCATTTTCACATTACAATATTGGTTTTAGTATATTGTTATGCATATTATGATGTGATCCGTGGAGTAGAGAGAGAAGTGGAGATTTGTGATTTGTAGATTGTAAAATAAGTTAGGTACCTGTGAAGTATAAATACTTTTCAATTCAATTTTACGAAAACGATAAAGTTACTGAGCTACATTACTTTGTTACGGTTGGAATGAAATAAAAGTTAAGATGATCCACTAGTCCTTGACTCATTCGGAATTGGGCGGAGCGAACGATTTTTGGGCGTTTACCAATAAAATCCCTAATCTCTAGCAAACCACAGTGTTTTGTTATTCTGCAAGTATATTTTTAAAGATCGAAGCGCCGCTTAGACTAAGGCATGTCCGTTGGCCCCGGGCTCTGGGCGTACACTGAGCTACGGGCTAAAATCCTTCTGTAAATGGCATAAGGATGAGATTCGCATTTACAAATTCGTTGGGTACCGCCTATTTTTATTCGCTGAAAAGCAACGTAGCCAAAATGCACGTTTTATTTTATTTTGTGAAGTTCAGATAGAAATATTAAAATGTTTTCCGATCACTCTATAAGAAACTTAATAAGCTACATCAATAAAACAACACCAGAGAAAGGATTTGAAAGTAGGACATTTTTCACTTTTAACCATTTTTTATAGGTCAGACGCATAATTTTTTTCTAAGCTTATTAAAAAGCTTATCAAAAAAATACTCGATCACTTCAAAGGCCAAGATGTGTTCTAATCAAAGTATTTAATTGAAGCATCTATATTATTTCTAAGCGATCAAATTTTCAAAACTAATACAAAAGATTTTGTACGATTTTGCATTTTTCCGCATGTCTTCACCTTAAATATATTTTTTTAAATCAGTATTATTAAACCGGATTTTTAACGATATCTTCTTTAATGTAAATACTGCACAAGAGTCCCAACTGCTCCCATCTGGAGCCAGTAAGAATATGGCATCCCGATTGAGGTATGTTATGAGGCTGAGGGCATTGTTGAGGAAAGGAGTTGGGGAAGAGAAATTCAGATCTTCGGTAGTCATATACCAGGGCTATACTGAGAGTATCTTCCACTCTACTCTCATTCGGATTTATTTTGGTATTACCTTTATTCAGTTTCAATCAATCCCAGGTGACACTTATAATCACACACACCGCAGACAATAGATATTAGTATATTTGATGATTGGCGCAGACCCTTCAAAAATCACGATAATATAATCATAATTCTTGAACATCAGTTATAAGTTTGGAAATTACAATTTTGAAAATGACAATTATAATAAATTTACGTTATATCTTGGTACTTAATTACTTTTGAATTCTTCACACTATCAGTTCCAATTTAGAAAATGATACTTAAATTCAAAGCAAAGTTACAATCACGTACACACAACCGAATTTAGTATATTTGATTATTGATTTTAAAAACCAATAATGACATTTCTGATTTTTTTTTTTTTTTAAAGAAAGACAAACATTCCCGGGTTACGAATAACCCAACAACATTTGAAAATCTCCTACTACCACCACACTAAGCGGAAGATGTTGCTTGTGTTGTGGTGGAGGACTTAGCCAGCCGAGGAATCGAACACGGAACGCCTGGGTGAGACCCAAACGCGATGCCCACTGAACCACTGACCGGTCATCTACCCGTTTACTCGGACTACTACCCGTTTTATTTGAATCGGATCAATTCTGTGCTCATCACCTCACTATGTACATATATATATAGTAAAATCCACCCCTTTGAATTCCATATTTTGTAAAAAAGAAAGATAAAATCAACGGTTATTTTTTTAATTTACATTTTAAGTGCAATCTTTGTTTTGTATCGAAATCACGAGTTATGACGCGTGAATGCGAGTTGTTCAAATAAATGAATATTTATGAAATTTATTAAAATAATTATAATATCATTGTCTGAATCAGGAGAAGTCGCTCTCTCGTTATGATGCCGAATTGGAAACATAAACAACACCCACGAGTAGCGTGACTGTAGGTTCAGCAATACATAAATATGTATTATGTGAGAAGGTATAAGTAGTTGGGGACACTTCTGGAAAACATGGCAAATCATGTTAACTAATAATGAGGTAGATACCTACTCCCGGTATAGCCCTGGTGAAAGACCACCTTTCAATCGAAACTTTGCTGGAAATAGATTTAGAAATGTTTAGTTACTAAATCTGAATCCACAGTAGGTACTTTTAAAATTTTTTGGAAATCATTTATTTAATATCCAACAACCCTGCCACAGGTCACCCCAAGTCGTTCGCCACGTTTGGTGACTGAGCAGGGTTGCCCGGGTTCGTGGGGTGAGGTATGTCTCTAGATCTTTACGGCGGATAAGTTCGAACACCTATTGCGTGGCGAGCCGTTTCGGGAGAGACTTTTTGAGGGAGACCTTTTGACCTAACTAGCAGGACTCTCTCGAACCATCTACTTGTACAGGATAGGAGGTTCATACGCGTAACTCCTGGACATACTGACCCGCAGATTCCTACGTACCCCTCATACCTCCGCAGAATCTCATCTACTTTCTTTTCCTAAAAAGACTCTCCACTCAGCATCCTAAAGAGACCTCGAGGTAAACTGTTCATTATGGCTTCTTATGTGGTGCTAATGTAGTTAAAAAAAACTATCATCTTCTCAATTTACTTCCAGTTCTACTTCTTTCAGCCTCAGATAATAACCCCAATAATTGGGGATTCTATGAGGGTGAGGGTGCTGTAGTCCTACTGGCTTGCGGCTGTTGGGGGTTAAGCATAGCATATGTTTGGCTTGAAAAACCATATAGTGTTTCAGTAAGATGAAGTATAAATGTGAAATGTGAAAATATGTGCCAAGAGAGATAATATGTGAAACATTCAATATTCTCTGTCCACTCCTTCAGAGAAATATAGTCATAGTTTGTTAGCCAGTACTAAAACATTTGATCAAGGTTATGTTTTGCGTAATTAATTTTATTGATAATGCATTAACTAATTACCTAAACAATTTACCAACTTTTTTATAATTTTTAAACCAGTTCGTAGAATACGTATGTACTTGTTTCCAATGAAAAGGGTAGCTAAAAAAATAGTCGAAGGTGGTATTGTTAACTCTGAAAATTGAATAATGACTTTTAAATAAGTGGTGGAGTAGCCTAATTGGTATGGCATTTGTCCCGGTAAGACTAGAGGTTCTGGGTTCAAGACCAGTTGCGACCGTCATATTTTATGTTTCTATGTCTTGTTCTTTCTTCATTTAGATTATTAGTGTTATCTTATTCTTCAATGATAATTTACCAACCACTTTATCGCTTGTCTGAATTATTGACACAATTTTGAAAATGACTTAAATTCTAAACAAATCTTACACTGAACAAGAGTTTTGGAGAAGCCATATTCCCTTGCAAATAATTTTTTAACTAACTTCAAATTATATAATTTTTTCAACAACTAAATAATATAAATTCATGATCAAAGAGAAAGGGGTCTTTTTGACCCGGAGCTCTGTACACCGTTTTATCAAAAGTCAAAAGAGTTTTAGAGAAGTTAATATGTTTAATAACGTATTCAAGAAAATTCTTGATATCGCAGTAGATCTCACCGTCAAAAACTGGTCATTAAACACTCAATCTTTTGTAAATTATAACAAACATGTTGACATCTCTTAACGTGTTCTGAAGATTATGTAATTTGACAAAATATGCGAAATGATAATCAATTAATTAGAATTATGCTTTAGTTGTCAGATAACCCCCCAACTATTCAATTATAAAAACTTACTGACAAAATTGTTATAACTTTAAACCACCGGCTTTACGGGACTATGTGGGAATTCGGAATAAAACATTTATATATATATTATTGTTATTGTTATTACCTACTTATATGCCTTAAAAAAACATGATTCACTGCCTAACAGAAAGACGGGATATTAGAAATTTCAATAATCACCTTTTTACAAAATAAAAAAGTCCATATTTAACATGTTTACACGTTTTTAATATGCTGGGAAAATCAAGAATTATTTTTAATCCCCACTTATGAGGCCTAATTGTTACCCGGAGGTGGCCATTATAGTTAAAAGTAATGGGCCTAATAAAACACTTCGTTCAACTAAAGTAGCACGAAATTCTAAAATCATTTTCGACATGTTTATTTTGGAGTTTGATGACTTCCTCGTTTACCGATTTAACCACTCTAGCGTTAGGTGTACAGTTTTCTATTTGGCCATTCGATTTAATTCCTCAAAATATTAATATGGGAACATACCAATAGTTTACTGTGGTTTAAAGCCAATGAATCCAATGAATAGCTTTTACCGTTTATTCCATATTTTTAGGTTCTATAGATTCTGGCACATCTTGCCATAATATGCCAAACATCATTCGATTGGTTAAAAGGCTGACAAAATGGGTACCCAAAACCATTTGAAATCCAAAATGGAAATTGGTCAAAACTTTTCAATATGATAATGCAAAATACATATTTTCACACTGCATTGAAAATGCAAAATGGTTTCTCAGATCAAACAATAAAAGAGAAAAAAATGTTAAAATACTGGATAAACTAACATACTCGTTGCATTCTATTCTAGCATATATTTGTTTTGGTAAATATTCCACAACTGCTGCACCTTTGAAACAGATTTTGAAAATTACACCATGTTTCAACTTAACTACTTTAAGAAACATCTAATAACGTTTGGGTAGATGGTAAAAATTACATTAAAATTCCATTTTTATTCAATCAAATTTCAAAATTTTCCAATTATAAAACCAAGAACCTTGATATAAAACGATCCCTTTACCGCCATTTTTTTTGTATTTGATATTTGTGAAGTTTTGTTCCAATCTAAATCAATTACTATTATTTAGAGTCGAAGAAAGACATAGAAACTACTATTGAAAATTAAATATTAGAGCTTCAATGGCCCACTTTTTTAATGGTATCACTTATTTTGCAGGGATTCTACCAAGGAACAACTTGGCATATTTAATAGGAATAATGTTGGAAAAATGAATTTAAAATGCAAAATGCATTGGAAAAAGCATATAAAATGGGAATGGGTTAAAAGTTTTTTTTAAATGCAAATACAAAATACCCATTTTGTATTTCCATTTGAAATGGATTTATTTGAAACAAAGTACAATTCTGATTACTGATCATGATCTACAAAATTACTTAGTCTCGTGTGAAGGATACTGGCAGTATCTATCAATGGAGGTTGCATTCAAAGGGCTAACGTTGTAACATTATTTCAGTTTGTAAAAAAGCATATATTTTCTTTCATGAGATAAAATGCACAATCGAGTTTTGATTGTACCTAAATTTCACCAAAGCAATATAATACAGCTTCAAGTAATACGAGTTAAGTCCTTAAAAACGCTTATAAATTTTTGATTTGAAATCAGTAATCATCAAAAACAATGAAGTTCAGTCAACCCGAATATACTTTGAATCTCAGCGATTTTTCAAAATTGTAATAATTGTGTGAAAAATTCAGACAAGCGAAAAAGTATAACATAACATTTTAACAGAAAATAATATTTATTAATTGTTAATTTTTCAAAATTGTAACTGATTTATAAAGAATTTATACCATCCGTGATTTACAAGTTTTGCTCGTGATTATATTATATTATTGGGAAGCAAATATGGGTACCGCCGCCACCATAACCATTTATTGGATAACCAATACCTGTTTTGGTTCAATCTCCATTTTAAAATTAAAAATAAAGTATCAAAAACGATAGTTAATCACTTAACTAAGAATTATTTAAATTAACGAGACATTTTACTTTACGGGAATAGCTTCATCTTAAACACCTGTCGTAATGTTTAATTGAAATAATGAAAGAAAACCTCCTCCTCCTGTAAAACTTGCAAATGGTCGTTTGGACAATAAGGCACGCAGGCGACGATAGGTCACTCCAAGTGGTTCGCCATGTTTGGTAACTTAGCAGGGGTGCTGGGGTTCATGGGGTGAGGTTTGTATAGGTCTTAACAGCGGATGCTTTTGCTCACCGTATATAAATCTACTGCGTGACGAATCGGATCGGGAGAAACTGCCTTAGGGGACCTTTTGACCACTTCAGCCGGACCCTCTCGACCAATCGCGGTGCACCACATTTGGAGCCCACATAAAGCATCCACAAAAAGGTATTCAATAAAAAGTATTCATCCACAATCGGCCCTGAAAGAAAGGCTAGTTAGTATAAAATTAAAGCTAGTTAGTATAAAGTAATCTCTATTTAGTTTAATTTTAATAACTATCCTAACCCACGCCTCATTTCATTCTATAAAACTCACCCAATACTGACTGGTGGTATCTTATGTGGGGCCGTTATGTCATATTGAAAGAAAAAAAAACAGTTGTCAGTAAATAGGTAAAAATACGCAATTATAATATTAAGTCAGAAAAAGCATACCGGTGGTGAATGAGTGAGGTGAGTGGGTGCATATGAATTTTTCAACGTGTGAGAAAAAAGTGAACCCATTTGTCAAAACACTTCTCAAGTGTTAATTAGTCGAATAAAACACCTACACCGCTGGTCTATCCCAGTTTGGCTAGAAACTGCAATTATATTATAGAATAGAAGAAGAAATCACAAATAGAATAACAACTCCAGGGTAAATCTGCCACTTGATTAATGTTCCACACTTACACGCCGCTGCCGGCACGCGAGTTCGGCTCGTCGTTTTACGTTTGCTCGAATCAAAGCCAACTATTCGAGTGAAGTCTCGAAGCGAAACGCCATCATTAGCCGGGATTCCGTCGCGTTCAATTCCGACGTCTATTTTGTGGCGACGCCGACGTCTCTCCCCGTCACGACGCCTTTTGTTGCTCCGCTATCGTGACGTCCTATTGGCCTAAGGTCGTCATGCTGGACTCGCCAATACCCGTAATTAAGCCCGACTAACATCCATTATACTTTTTTAAGCGTATTTGAACGCTGACTTATCAAGTGCTGTAATTGATACAAAACAATTGTACTGCATTCATGCGGTCGTTGAAATAAGTATTTGCTCTTTCAGACGATATTTTTATTGGAATTAATATTCTAACCATTTTTGACGAGTGCGTTACGAAAAGTGTGATCTGGCGAGGCGAACGATAATAAATTCAAATATTTGTAGAAAATTAATATAATGTATATGTATAATAAAAAGTTTAGTTCAGTCGTGTGGCCTAAAGCACACTCGCTTTTTTATATCGAAATTTAATCAAAATAGATGAATTTGTGTATCTTAGTAGTAAGTTTTTGAGAGATGGAAAGTTTGATAGAGATATTGAAAGAACGGTAAAAGAATGTAACTATATTACTGTAAAACTGAATGCCGTTGGCGCTAACAAAAAACTGTCCAAATAAGCGAAGCAGTCCACAACGGAATTCTGATACCTATCCTAATGTACGGCAGCGAGGCTTGGTACTGGCAGACGTAGGATAAAAGTAGATTGAATACTGTATAAATGAGATCCCTGAGGCGTATGTAAGGTAAAACCATGTATGATCGTGTGAGAAATGTGGAGATCCGCAAAGAATGCAAGGCTGATAAGTGTAATGAGTAATATGAGCGAATGAAGGAATAAAGGTGTTTAAGGATAATATACGACGCAAATGTAAATGGTAAAAGAAGTCGGAGACGCCCGAGGAAGATGTGGCAAGATCAAGTGAATCAGATACTTGAATCGGGCCATGTCAAGAGTCAGAATGATAGAAGAGTATGTATGAGACGATGTATGTATGTGAATGAGGTAAGGGTGTGTGCAAAGACCGAGTTGCTCGGCGGTGTCCTCTCTGCCTACCACTCGTGGTGGTTAGTTGGTTATAATAAAAGCTACCGTTTTATTAATTCAAATAGAGTTAATTTTAATTAATATTTTCGTATTAAGAACAAAATATCAATTAAAATAATAATTAATTAGTATTAATGTCAGTTTCTAACTGGTCGCCATTATAAATGTTGGAATATGGGTTTTTAGCACCTTTCATATAATTAATCTTTCTCTTAATGTTTATCATAACTACTGGAATTTGTGTGGCAAACTTGAACGGGACAAATTAATGTTGATGGATGTTTGGAGTTTCCAGTGGCGTCATGTGACTTTAGGAAGAAAAAAATCGGTGGTTCCAATTGAAACTAAAAAATGCTTTACATCATTAAAATTCTAATCTACATAGTCATCATTTTTAATATGTTTTAACACTTGTTATTCATACCATCATCATGCATTTTTGTTTAATTTCATTTGATGTCCTCCGTGGCCGAACCTGGCGTGCGGATATAAGTTTATTTGATTAATTTGTGTTATTTCACAATTAGTTAATTAAAAATAATGTAAAGTGTATTTGCGGCACGTTGCACAGTGGAAGAAACTCTCAGTATCAGAAATATTGCTGGAAATGTCTTTAGCCGTGTTTGGTGGCCAGATCTGAATAGCCCACAATTCCTCTCCCTCATTTCCTTCCCCTCCCCACTACCTGCAGCCTCACAACATACACTAATTTGGGATGCCATAGTCTCACTGGCTCCAGACCGGAGCAGTTGGGACTCTTGTGCGGAATTCATATTTAAAAAAAGTAAAATTTAACCTAATTATAAAGCTACTATTTATTACCTCAGTTAGAAACACATAAATCTTTAATAATCATTATAATAATTTTCACATAGAAAAGATTTGAAATTATATTTTTTCATTGACATGAACATTTAGAACATTTATTTATATATCATTTAACTTTAGACCACACGACTGAAGTAAAACATCTTTATCTCCATCTACATGTATGTATATATGTGTAATTTATACATGTATATACATATATTAATTACACTTTTCGTAACGCTCTTGTCACGCATTCGCCAGCTTACTCCCCAAGTCAAGCGCGAAAAGAAAGAAGAAGTTTAAAGAAGTTTTACTTCAAAAATTAAAAAAAAATCCTTATCGATCGACGGTGCTAGGAAGCCAGGAATGGATTTTCTGCCATACCAACAGTTAAGTTTTTAAAATAAATACCGAAGTAAAGAAATACTCACAGTAAGCACCTGTGCTGTGTATCAGACAAGTGGCTCTTTTTACCAGTCGTTAGAATATTCACACATTCACAAAACCTATTTTTCTCACGCTTTTACATAGAGTTATGCACGAACTCGATGAAAAACTACAGGTTCACAATCATTATTTTTATCTGCCCACTCAAGGCACTAGGCTATACGGGAGAAATAATTCTGCGAACAGTTCCTACGCACTGCGACCAGGAGATACCGAAATATTTTAACAGTCTTTTTTAATGTTAGACATTCGTAAGTTAGCGGTCTATAAATCATACCGCGACGGCAGGTGAGATCAACGGCCGAACCAAACCTGCAACTCGAACATACTCGGAACATACCGTCTCGTGACACCGCGGAGATACATACACCAAACACCTCTGATATTGGTGCAAGCTATCCAGAGATATACTTTTCACATAAATCCGTTTCAAATTGAAATACTAAATATGTATTTTGCATTTTAAATGGGTTTTTTTAACACTTTACTTTTAAAGCTTTTCTCAATGCATTTTGCATTTTGAATGCATTTTTGCAACATTCTTCCTATTATCTCAACACATATTTACGTGCTCCCTGGTAGAAGCCCTGGCAAAATAATGGATACCATTACAAAAAATAGGCCATAAACGCTCTAATATTAAATTTTCGGTGATTAGAATGTTCAGTTGAAATTTTTTAAGTGTATGAATATTGAGTACAAACTTTTCATCAAATGTTAATTCCTCACATGATAATTCATCATGTCTCGAAGCGTCGAAAACTGATAATTGGGGTTTTGAACCTTAGGTTAGGTTAGGTTAGGATATATTAGGTTAGGTTACGTTAGGTAAGGTTAGGTTAGGTTATGTTAGGTTAGTTTAATGTGAGTTGTGATGTGATGAATTATCATGTGAGGAAGTATCGTGTCTGAATAAATTTACTATGGGAATTCAAACGCTGAAATCTTATAGTCCGATTAGACATGGAACCAAAAATGACTCCCTTACCGCCATTTTTGTTGTTGTTTGGATTTGATATTTGTGAAGTTTTCTTCTAATACAAATACTACATATTATTAAGAGTAGAAGAAAGATATAAACAGACAGTTTGACAATCTGCCATATTTTACAGGATCTAATGTTGCCAGCTTAAAGAAATATAAACTACTATCATTTTGCATTTTCAATGCAATTTGAAAATAGGTATTTTGCATTTTCGAATGGAAAAGTTTTGACGCTTTCCAAATGGTTTGGGTACCCATTTTGCATATCTCTGAAGTTATCCCATTTCTATATAGGTATGTTGTGGAGTTATTTTTAAGTTTATTGGCACGCATTTTATAAGATTGATTCAATTTAGTCAAAGGACTGTGTACCTACCTAGCATGAGACAATCGATAAAACCCTCAATTAATTCGATGTTGACCAAATCCGTCATTTATGGTCCGTTATCAATATTTGCGATCACGGTCATCAATTGGTAAGAGATATTCCGACCGAAGCAAATTTTAGCCCGGCCTCCAAAGTATCAAATAAGTTTCGTTTATCTAACAATATACACATATTATGTAGTTCGTTATGCAAAATTACTGGCTAATTTAATAAACGTATTGAACTAACTAAGCTCTTAGAAAAGAATAGTGTCGTATACGTGATCCGCAGTCTAAAATAATCCATCTAAAACGCAGTCAATTTATTCCGAACGAAAATGGTTGATATATGAATAAAGACCTCATTGACTAATTAATTCCGTTTGGTGTCAAAAAGTAAATGCGAACTGCCAATAACATATAGGTTAGTATTTCAATTCAATGTTGCAAAATTATTAATATTTTTACGTGGTTGCTTGGCGTCTGATATTTCGTAGTGTCAATTCTAAGAAAATATCTTCAGTGTTTCTTATTTATTTTCGATCTTATATTATTGTAAAGTGCTACACAGAGAAAATGTTATTTTCAAATGCGATTATTTTATTCGTAAAAACGGGACTGAAGTTCTTACGAACAAATTAACAGTGTTTCAATGTTTATTGGCGGGAACATGTAAGAATAATTTGTTGGTATACGTAATTTCGTACGTATACCATTCTTACATTTAATAAACAATAAACATTGAAACCCTGTTAATTTGTTCGTAAGAACTTCAGTCCCGTTTTTACGAATCAAATGATCGTATTTTATAATAACATTTTTCTCCGTGTAGAGCTCCTGGTCTTCTAGATTCTTTGGGCGTGCAGAGTGAATTTTGAGACTCTCCCCCTACTCTATTCCCCGGTCTATTTTTAGTACATACACGCCTCTTCGCATCACAACCCTTGGGCCACAATATACATTTAAATGTTTGGCGACAACAAAAGCGTCACATCGCTAACTTTGGCGGGACCTTAGTATGGTAGCCTTTTTAAAAACGATTTGAAGTTGAGGGCCGCTAGAACCCGCCCAAAAAGAAGGAAAGGAGAGATGCGACAATATGAACGTTGGAACAAGCGCGCTAATATTAAAAACGATAAAATTCAAGCGAAAATTGGGAAAATGTATATTAAAACACGACTCATTTACAATAGAGCAAAAATCTCTCTTCGACACTTTAAGTAGCATTTAAAGAAACATTGTGTATTTTTTTGAAATAACAAATAATAGAAACAAACTAAATAATAATTTTCGGAGCATACTTTGTGATTTTTTTATATCGAGGGAATTTTATGCAATTAAGGTTTCGGCTCTACAAATCTTCAGATATCACAAATAAATAATTTTTTTGAGAACTTAGAAACTTAATGTGTTCAAGGGACACAATATGTTAGAAAATCGGTAGAAAATCGAAATTCCGTCCCTTAAAAGTCAATGACATAAGTGGGTAAATCATTGGTGTATGTATAATTTTTGGTTTCCCTGAAGCCATCAAGCCATTTAATAAGCAATGAATGCATTGTAGTATACACAAAGAAGCAACTGTCTTTTCACTAATGCGACTAATACGAATAAAAATCATTAAACCACATAGAAGCAGGTAGGTACATGGAAGGCTCTTCGGCCGCGGTACATAATATAATGTGTATACGGTGGCGGTGGTGCAGGCCGCTGACAGGTTTGGCTAACAGGTTCCTCGGGCCGGTTCCCGTGCTTAGAAAAAATGGATTGATTAGATTTTTAACCACCATTTATTCCATCGACTAGAAAATATGATGGATTTTCTTGAAATTGTTACATTTTACGTGCCCGACTTTTTCAAGTGTGTCTCACGACGGCAACTTTAAGCTGGAATTTCTACTGGTTAATTCTATAATATAATATCTTGTTGCAAAATTACTACATGGAAATATACATGTTTGGTATTTAGAAATTTTGTAATTTTTGTGATGGAAAATTAAGAAAATGCTTTAATTCCAATAATTTATTTGAAATTAAATCTGGTATGACAACCTACTCGTCGGCATTATAACAACTAATTAATGAGTGCATTCATAAAATGCCATTTAAAGAAAAAGAAATATTTGAAATAAAGCTTTATTAAAGTAAAACTACTGTAGGCGCGATATGACGAGTAATTCGGTTATTTTTTCGGACGGAAATAGTTTGGATATTAATACAATTATTAACTTCTGTGTTTGTTTTTACTCTTAAAGGGTTCTCGCCTTCGCTAGAATAGTAATACCTGCCACAAGTCAAATAAGTACCCTTCCCATACTATCTCCAGCCTCACTACATATTTGATTGAGAATGTTATATTATAGTTTCAATGGCTCCGGACGCGGTTGGGAACAATTTGGAGTTGATTTTTACTCACTACTCACACATAAATAACTACAAAAATCATGTGGCGAATACTCCTTTACACTTGTCTCTGTAAAGCGAGTCATGATAATTTAAAAGAGATTGGCTATAGTAACAGACCTACCGTTTCGTTCTCAATTTCATAAAATTTGACATTCAGCCTCTTAACTCCCAACTTTATGTAGCGTGGCTACCTATACGGATAAGAAATTATATTCTTTACGATCGTCTCTCCCCCGTCTCTCTCTCGTTTCTCCCTACCGTGTCTCCCGCGTACGGTTGCTGGTTGTGTCGGTGATTTCGGTTGGTACTCATAATTTACGAGTGTGATCGCGGAGATAAATGTCACCAATAAAATTATCAGAGAATACCTACCCCGTTGAAATATAACATCATAATCATCTTACATGGAATCCCTGTTTGCGTGACTAGGTCCGGTTATCCGGGTACCTCGTCACAAGCTGAGAATTTCGGTTCTCACAGAAATGCTAAGAAGATGCATTTTCAATCAACTACTTACTAAATAGAGTGCATGTATTGGTATTATGTTTAGATACGATACCATTATACCACTCCAGCCACGAGCACTTCTTTCCCGGTGAGACCGGTACACCAGGGAGCACTGATTTATTAATATTTTTAAGTATAGTAAGGAGGTTGGTGTACAGTAGACCGCTATACATAGCCACCTAATAAGCCAATATTGGAATTTGGGATGTGCAGGAATAAAATAATTGATTGAGAGTATTTTTTTTTCCTTTATTTATATCTTCCTTCTTGACTCTTCTTGTCACTTTTTGTCTCTTCTTGTCTCTATCTGTCTTTTATTGTCTCTTCTTCTCTGTACTTATCTCCTTTTGTCTCGTTTTGTCTCTTCTTGTTTCTTCTTGTCTCTTCTTGTCTCTTATTATCTCTTCTTGTTTCTTCTTGTCTCTATATTTCCCTTCTTATCTCTTATTGGCTTTTCTTGGCTCTTCGTGCGTGTAAAATTATTAAGAAATTCAAACTTCGGCAGCAAAATAAATTTCAGTTTAAATAAAACAAATTACTTTTGTGTAAACCAATATAATCATTATTATGATTATATAAATAGTGTACACTAAGTTATTTGTTTCACTTAATTAAAAATGACGCCAAAAAGTTATTTTGCGAAAATTGAAGAAAAAAAAATATTGTTGTTGGGATTAAAAAATGGACGAACAAAAATTAATCACTTATATCGTTTTAAATTCCGAGTTGTCCATTGATAAGTACTAACAATAAATGCTTTCTCCGCGTTTACTTCGATTGAGACACTATCACATTACCAAATCACATAAAATATTTTATTCAAGTCGTTAAGTAGCCAACGGACGGGTAAAATAGTTTGAAAAATCAAACCAAAATATTATCAGTGTCTTGTTTCACTTATTCATTTATCAGTCCAATGCGCGATAGGTAGACATGTAGTAGGGACAGAATTACCCGAAGAACGTAAGATAATATCGTTTTTATGATTATTTTAATATTCCTGTTAGGTGATAAAAATATATTTTCCCACAGTTATCATCCTTTTCATAAATCATCTTTTTATCCGAATTAAGGTTGTTAAACATTTATTTCAAGCGAGAGAATTATTAGTATTATTATACTCCATTAATGGCGGACTGAATGTCATTGGTGCTAACAAAAAACTGTCCAAAGAAGCCAAGCTATCAGTCCACAATGGAGTGCTTGTACCTACCCTAATGTACGGCAGTGAGGCGTGGAACTGGCGGAGGATGGATGAAAGTAGACTGAATGCTGTTCAAATGAGATCCCTGAGGCGTATGTGTAGTAAAACCATGTATATGATCGTGTGAGAAATGTGGAGATCCGCAAAGAATGCAAGGCTGATGTAAGCGTAATGAGTAATATTAAGAAATATACTCTCAGATGGTTTGGACATGTAGAGTTAATTATAATTTTTGAATTCATACCGAATTCTTGAATTACTGAATTCATAATTTTGATTTCATTTCTCAATACAAGCGACCAAACTCAACAGCCGATGCTGTATTCATCTGTAGACATTCATGTATAGGCAGTAATTGTACCGATATCGTTTGAAAACGTTATTTCCGTCCGAAAAACATCTGAATTAATCGTCATATCGCGCCTAAAGAAGTTTTACTTCAAAAATGGAATTTACTAGAATATATTTTGAAGTAGATACTTACTCCCTGTGTATAAGAGAAGTGGGAGAAGATACGAGTGGAGTACGAAGTAAGTCCCCTTTGGACGATGGTGGTTGGTCGTGGCCCCCGGTTGACCCCCGCGGCGACTGCGTGTTAGTTACACTTGTTGACAAATATCCGCGGGTTTCCTATCACGAATTAACATCTTTATGTTCCTCATATTATCTGATGGAGGTTTCTGCTCTCGCCTTTTATTGCGAGCCTTATCGCCAGACATTCCCACTTTTATCATTTCGCCGTGTAAGCTTTATTACTTGCGATTTTTATTTTTGACTTGTGTCGTTCCCGTGAGATAACACGGAAAACTGAAGGTTCACTGAAAGTTAACCTTAACCACCTTTTGTCTCTGAGCTTTGTTCTGTATATACCTGAATAAGATGGTTGTATTGAATCATAATTGAGTTCACCATAATAACGCAAATTTAATAATGATCGGGCTACGGTGATATTGCAGCGCTTCGGTGCACAAATGCGTTATTTGGCATTCTCTATGATGCAGTGGGTGCATAGATTCGTTAGCAGTGGAACAAAGGTAGGCTGTGTGTAGTTTTCAAAGTCGTGTGAATATTTGTGCACTGATATTTTAAAATCGACATTTTAACTAAAATGTTCATTTGTAAATGTAAAACGATTGGAATATAAAAAAAAAATTCTAAAATTATGAAAAAAAATCATTTTAATTTCTTAAGGTTCGTTTTTTTTGGGGAAGGCATAGCTTTTAAGCCTGTATAGACGTCACTGGCCATTAGTATCAATAGAATTGTTATACAAATGTCTATAAATATAGTTTGTGAGATTTGAAAAATAATTGATACCTAACAAAATTTTGAAAGCAATTAAGTTATTTCCGTCCGAAAAATCACCTAAATTACTCGTCATATCGCGCCTAAAGAAGTTTTACTTCCAAAAGTTTTTCCATTTAACAGTTTAACGTGAAAAATCACGGTACAGTCGGAATTCTAGATAAAATCAGTTCGAATACAATTATATTAAATTCTACATTTCAGGTAAACTAAACATAAACTATAGTTTTTACTAAAATAAACTTTATCGCTTGTCTGAATTCTTCACACAATCATTTCCAATTTGAATTAATTGAACCAGAGCTACGCAAGATACACGGACAAACGAAATTAGTATTTTTGATTGATTAATGATAACGTTTTTCTTATTTTGTTTGTTCCTCCTAGTTAGATAATATTAAAGGCTCTGATAAAAATTAAGATTCGAGATGTAACTTGAGTATTATGCATATTTTTGGTGGTTAGTTTGATGCAGTTTTTCTTTTATAAGATGTGAATTTTTTGAAATGTTTTGTTCGTGTTTTGTTAGTGATGAATACTAACAGCACAGTAGGTTAAATAGATTGCACGTATCGCTGAGTTTGCATAATAACAGGTAGTATTCCAGAATGCGGAGATATCTTGTATTATGCAAGACGGGAACGAAAACTCACATATATGACGCACCGCATGCCGTGAGATTCGTGGATATAATATTCGCAATCAAGATGTATACTTTAAAAAGTACCTGCCGCTGTTCCTGCGAACTGGCGGAAGGTTTCCCGAGAAAGATTAAGAATGGGACTGCTTGCATTATGATTTATTCGGCACTAAACTGGGACCATTGCGACGGACTGGGTGCAGAGAGCGCGGCCGGACGGGAAACCACGTACTCGAGCGTAACTCATTGCCTCTGTCTTGTATTCCCGAGAAAAAACCTTTACTAACATTGTATAAATAGTATGTGGTGACCTCCTTGGCAGAGGGGTAAAATTCTTGATAATTAAATAAGCATTGTTTCTTTGGTCAGATTATTTCCGCTTTGGATTTAAATCCAAATAAATTGAATATTTCCTAACGTATCTGAAAACTAAAAACTGTGTTTTAAAGGTGAGGAAGAAGCCTTTAAAAACAATTTAAAATACTATAATACGTTTCAAGTAAAATTTATATAATCATGTTTTATTTAGAAACTAAAACCAGCTGATTAATACCCACTTTGTATAATTATGTAAAAATGAGAAATAATATAATCAAACTGAGTATTCTCAGTTATGTAAGATTTACATAAAATAGGTACAATTTATTTATATTGCAACCTGAATGTATATTTTTTATAATAGAACTTGAAGATAGTTTATGTATCATTTTATTAAAAAAATAATTTTTCAGTTCAGTTACGACAATACTAATGTTAAAAACGAAAATATTCGAGCAAAAATTGCGAAAATGTTTAATAAAACACGACTCATTTACATTAGAGCAAAAATCTCTCTTCAACACCTTAAATAACATTTAAAGAAACACTGTGAATTTTTACATAGGTACATATAACTTGAAAAATAATAATTTTTGGAGCATATTTTGCGATATTTTTCTATCGAGGGAATTTTTTGTAATTAACATTTCGGCTTCAGATATTTATCTTAAAAAATAACATGTATTTTTAAGAACTTAAAAACTTAAAGTGTTCAAGGGACATATGTTATAAATGGGTAGAAAATCGGAATTCCGGCCCTTAAGTAAAACCGGAATTGATTCTCAGGACTTTAAATTTAAAAACATCCTTAAATAATATAACTTACTTAGTTATTTTATTTAGATTTACCACTGATATGCCAGTCACTTCACATAGTTCGAGCACTTACTAGTGGGTGTTTATTATATTATATAGATATGGTATAATGCGGGGACTAGTACCTACCTAATAAGAACGAGTAATAAGGTCAATATCAGTTGTAGCCAGTTCAGTTATCGTGTCTACATATAATGTACATATATGTCACTGCTGATATGGATATAGGAACGACTCAGCGATTTCTGAATGGTGTCGCGTTCCGTTTTCCTGCTACGGTCACGTACCGTGTTATTTTTGAGAGAATTGACTTTGGCGCGAGTGATATTGTTATTATTAATATATGGATGAGTAACTACTTAGTAGTACGGCGTTAGGACCCCGAAAATAGAATTTAAAATAAAAAATATATATATATTTATTCAATAGAAATTTATTTTTATGCAAACGATCTATTTATCTCGCACCATACATTATTTACGCGTATTGGCGTAATTTGACAGATTTGCTGCATATTGTAATTTGGGAGGCGGGTATGGGTACCATTTATTGGCATACAACCCTGCCATAGGTCACCCCAAGTGGTTTGCTTCCATTGGTGATTTAGCAGGGATAAATTGAGTTAGGCTTGTCTACGTTTTGCGTGTGGCAATGCGTGTGCCCACCTATTGCGTAGACCTCTCCAGCCGGACTCTCTCGACCCATCGCCTCGCAATGGGGAGTAAATTCATACGTCCGTCACTCCTAGAAACAATAACCCCAGATTCCCTACCCACCACTCACACGTTTTTCCTTCCCAGAACATCATCTCATTCCTTTCCCTTAAAAGACCCACCATACAGCACCCTCGAAGATTGTATAGATTGGATTTTTTTCCTCAAATAGTGTTAAAAAAAATTGGGAGTTTGACTAAATCAACGCAACACGTCACACTATAAAGTCTAAATAGCGAACGCGGAGGCTAATCTAAAACATCATTCTCTGTAAATATGTGTGCCTACATACTATACTCAGATATCTATAGAATACGATGTGTTTCGTCATAATATACGTTTATTCTTTTTTAATACATTATTTGTCTTTTCCTTTGAAAAACAACGGTTATTATGGATATTATTCACATGTGTTCAGAATGTTTAGACTGGTCACCTCAAGTCAGGTCCTAATTTTTTTGGTACAAGTCTAAATGATTTTTGTCGGTCACTAAACAAATGAATATAAGTCCTGGCTTGACTTGTCACTTATCTTTTTCTACGTTTATCTCTGATTTTGGCATTGCTTTCATATACCTACCATTGACTCTAAGCTTATATTCGTTATTATTATATAACATCAAAATCCTCTAAAATGTTAGGAATCGTTCAAACTGACCTTAAAACAGTTAAAATCTTATATTTTGCATATGTCCGCAGCTTACTAGAATACGCTTTACATACATGGAGCCAGCAATACAAATCATATGTACACAATCTTGAACGTGTTCAAAATCGTTTCTTACGATACTTACATTTCCGTAGCTATCGTCCTCACTTTAATCACTTATAATATTTGACCAAGTACTTCAATATGTTGTCATTGGAAGATCAAAGAAGCTCGGCCAATGTACTCTTTCTACTGAAAATATCCAAACTGTCGTAGATTGTCCAGAACTCTTACAACAAATGCAACTACGAGTTCCCAACAAATTAACCCGATCAGACACATTTCTTAACCTCCATCGATGCAACACCAATTCCAAACATAACTTCTTCATTTTTCGTGCATCGCACACTATCATATACACACAATAAATGTTTCTGAGAAGACTCACCTATAATAGTCCTTCTTGCAGAAGATGTTCCCATCCCTGGCGAAGCAGGTGAGTTCCGAGTCGAGCTGCAGGTGGCACTCGCAGCAGCGCAGGCAGGGCGCGTGCCAGCGCCGCTCCACGGCCTGCAGGAAGAAGCGGTCCCTGATCCGGCGGCCGCAGCCCGCGCAGTGCTCCGGCGCCGAGTCGGGCCCGCGCGGGCCGCAGCCCTCGCATGGTTCGTTGCCGCAGCCGGTGCACTCGTTGCGGGGCCCGCAGCCCGCGCACGGTTCGCGGCCGCAGTTGGTGCACGCGTCCAGGTTGCGCGGGCAGCCATTGCAATCGTCCTCCGGGTCCTGCGGCCCGCAAGTGGGGCAGCCCGCACACGGCTCCAGGTGCTCGCGCGGCTCGCAGCCTCCGCACGCGCGCGCCGCCTGATTGTTGTTGTCGCCAGCGACGCGCTCGCACTGCTGCAACAAACGGAAAGCAAAGGAACCATCAGAAACTGACTGAGCTTTTTATGTGATTACTACAAAAGAGTTCCAACCGCTCACAACCGCCTGGAACCAGTAATACAGCTTCAGCTGAAAGGAGATGAGGAAGAAGAAATTAGGAAAGTACCTGGATATTCAGTCACTGAATACGGATAGAGCCGTCTCAAGCAACGTTTGGATTCTGAAGGTGGTTTTACACCAGGGCGATTTTAAGAGTATCTAAAACGTGCGGCAAATATACCTTATTTATTATTTTTATAAGATGACTGAGAGTTTTATGTGATTACCACACAAGAGTCCCAATTGCCAGAAGTCAGTGGTACCTACTATGGTCGATGCTATTCGATATTTTTTTGAGGTTGAAAGGGATGGGAAGTCATGAGCTTGTACGAACAAGGTTCTACCTGACTTGGCAATTTTGTGCGACATTGAACTGAAAATAGTAGTACCCTATGGAGCCCAATATCGCGTGGCATTGCTGTTTAAGATAGTACTTTGTTGTTCTAAAGGTACCAAGTATGTTTCGATTCTGATTGGAGGTCTCTGTCTATCACCAAGGATGTAATTATTCTGACGTGTTTGGTACATTTTCGGTAGAGGTATATAAAACTTTTTTGGTAATGAAATACATATTACAAATTGTTTTTCTACTGCTGCGTTCCATCGCCATTCTTTAAAATAATTAGAAATCATTCTTGTTATTTTAAATATCCGACAGTAGTACTGTTTTAAGATGTTGATGTTAAAATTTTCAAAAATAATTATCTTAGAGCTAAGCATCAAAAAAATATCGAAAGTCTATAAATTTATGAAAAGAGTTTAAAATACAATGACGTTTTTGAGAGTCCCTGATATTGTGTTACTGTATTCTGTTTTTGTCATATTTTTTTCATTATTACTGTTATATGCATTCTGAATTTTTATATTATTTTTAATTCAATATTCATGCGACGTAATAAACTGTGAAAACCCAAATGGGGCGTGAATAAATTAATATTTAAATACGTGCATGTAAATTATTCATTATTATGACAGAAATTATCAGTAGAATTCTTATAGGTGATGAATAAACTTCTGAGAAGTAATCCAGGTCCCAGGTCAGACCATGTTTATGTTTCTTGAAAGGGCCAAAGTTTATCCTCCTAAGGCGATAATACATTCATGATGAAATATAGATAATTGTTTAAGCATCCCGCCTTTGGTAACAATGCGTCTATCGACTATCGACAGTTAGTGACTCGAGCTGAGAGCAATACCCGGGCGGGCATTTCTCCGGTTTATCAACATCTTATCAAAGTGTTATTCTTCTCTTCGCAGTAACCTCCAAGCGAACCGGAATTACGTGCAAGAAGAATATATTTATATCACACACTGATATTATGCATATTCTGCGTTGATGTCTCTAATGGCCTATCTCCGGAACAACAATTGTGCTCACATCTCAATAATGTCTAAAAATAGTTTAATATTAATTCAAATATGCATACTACTTTATTACTATCCATTTTTAACATTATACAACTCATTGGTCAGAAGCAAATTGGAATATGGCAGAGTCTACTTTAAACATTCAAAACTACTTAGAATATGTACAAAAAAAAAATGATTATTCATCATATCGCGACCGAAGAAGTTTTACATCAAATAAGACTATTATCATTAATTTATACTTTAGACTAAATGCTTTACTCCTTACTTCCGATCTTACGAGGAACGACTCAAATATTATAATTATATAACCCTGAAAAAAATTAGACAATTTGCTGACTTAAGGTGAAGACATGCGAAAAAATGCAAAATTGTACAAAATCTTGTGTTTTAGTTTTGAAAATTTGATCGCTTAGAAATATTATAGATGCTTCAATTAAATACTTTGAGTAGAACACATCTTGGCCTTTGAAGTGATCGAGTATTTTTTTGATAAGCTTTTTAATAAGCTTAGAAAAAAATTATGCGTCTGACCTATAAAAAATGGTTAAAAGTGAAAAATCTCCTACTTACAAATCCTTTTTCTGGTGTTGTTTTATTAAATAATGTAGCTAATTAAGTTTCTTATAAAGTGATCGGAAAACATTTTAATATTTGTATCTGAACTTCACAAAATAAAATAAAACGTGCATTTTGGTGACGTTTCTTTTCAGTGAATAAAAATAGGCGGTACCCAACGAATTTGTGACTGCGAATTTCACCCTTCTGCCATGTACAGAAGGATTTTAGCTCGTCGCTCATTCTACGCCCAGAGCCCGGGGCCAACGGACATGCCTTAGTCTACGCGGCGCTTCGATCTTTAAAAATATACTTGCGGAATAACAAAACACTGTTGTTTGCTAGAGATTAGGGTTTTTATTGGTAAACGCCCAAAAATCGTTCGCTCCGCCCATTCCGAATGAGTCAAGGACTAGTGGATCATCTTAATATATTATGTTTACACAAAATTATTCACTATAAGCTTGAAACCACTCATTGTCTGCGCAATATTCACGTTAAAGTTCCGAATAGACTTAATTTGAGGAGTCAAGATATTCCAACCTGAATTATTTAATAACAATATTGCATAATTCAATCAACTGTCTCGAATGTGTCAGCTGTATAATAGATACTATTGAATGTGACCACATAGATATCTACGCAAACAGTCTCGCATATTTTAAAAAGCAAATTAACAATATACAAATATGACATGTCGTGAAGAATAGTTACATATATTTTCACTCGAATGTTAATGGTTACTTTTTACTCCATTTATTAATCTTTTTTACGGCATTTTTATTTTTCTTATCACTCGTTATATTTTTGTTTATATCTTGATATTTCTAATTATTGTTTATATCTCAACATGAATAAAAACAGATCTCAGCTGTATATTCCGTGAATCTTATGTCCACCTTGAAACTTTCTGATTTTCAAATAGGGAAAACAGGACGTGCGTAATAACTCAGTCAATAATTTATTCAGGCGAAAATGAGAAATATTGGCAGTGCGGTACATATTTCAACTTTGCGCGCATGCGCAGGCTATTGGGTTGCGTTCACAAAATAATTGTTTGCGGTTCATTTTGAATTGGTTTATGGAGATGTTTATGTTATGGAGACCGTTTTCAAAATACTTATGATTTGTTTGAGGACAATGCTTTTTCTGGCCGTCCTTGTATGCGACGTCTCACACAGTAAGACCTGCCCCGCACAAGTGTTATTCTCCGAGATTGTGGCATGTATGGGAGAATGGGAGCTGTCACGGTATCGGCCTCGTGGTTACGGGTTCATGAGATAACGTCCGCCAGAAGGGGTAGATACAGCCGCTGTGATAGCCGCCTTGGCACTTCCGCCTGCCCGGCGATAAGGCCCCGTCCATCTGATCACGCTCGTGTTGCCGGTCAGTGGTCAGTGGTCAGTGGTCATGCCGAATATTTCACAACTCCCAACGTCTGAAACTTGCCACCTCTTATCAATAGAACTTCGCACTTATATACGGTAACTTAGCACAAGTTAACATTGTTTGGATTAAAATTTCAACTATTTTGTGTAATGACTAATGACATTCAGATCCATGGATACGTACGCGATAGAAAAAAAATTACGGGGCTGTGGGGTGAAGATGGAAGTTCTCATCAGAAGGTCTACATCAATATGATATTGACCAAATTTGTCTTCCATGGTCAGTTATTAATTTTGCGAGCACGGTCTACGATTGTTAACACGTATTCCGATCGACGATTGATAAATTTTAGCGCTTCCTCCATAGTATCAAGATAATTTTCTGCTAACTATCAATACACACAAATTTTTGAATTATGTCTTTCGTTACACAAAATTAATGGCTTATTTAATGAACATGTTGAACTAACTAAGCTCATAAAAATTAAAGAAGTCGTATACGCGATTCATAGACTTAAATAATGCATCTAAGACGCAGTCAATTTATTATTTATTGAGAAATGAAATTGGTTAAAGTATGAATAAAAACTCATTAACTAATTAACTTTCGTTTAGTGTCAAAAAGTAAACAACAGCCGGCATAGTCCAGGGGCAAGGCTTTGAACTTTGAACTTTTAAAAAGCTTTGAACTTCCCATTGCGAAGGTCGCAGTTTCGAACCCGGTGTGCAGAAATAAAATTTAATTTGATTAATTTGTATTATTTCACAATTAATTAGTTAAAAATAATATGTAATATATTTGCGGCACGTTCCAGAGTGGTAAATACTCTTAGTATCGCTCCTGGTGTAAGATGACCATTCAAAATTGAAACGTTACTTGAAATGGCTTTAGCCATGTTTAGTGACTAGATCTGGTACTTCCCTTACCTTCCTCTTCCCCATCTCTATTCATCATTCACTCCTCCATCATTCCGAGCTTACCTTCAGCCTCACAACATACCCCAATTGGGGATGTCATAATCTCACTGGCTCCAGACGGGAGCAGTTGGAACTCTTGTGAGGTGTTCACTATAAAAAAATAAAATAAAAAGTATGTGTGGACTTCCACCGCATATTTAAGTTAGTATTTTAATCCAACATTGCCAAGTTATTAATATTTTTACGTGATAGCTTGGAAAATTGTTAATTCGTGGAAATTGGCTTTAGTATTGCCGGCGTATATAGATTTCTTATTTATTCCGTGTCTATATCAGTTCAGCTGTCAACGCTGGTGAAAGCGTGCTTGAGACATCGATATAAACTCATCGGAAGTTACGCCTATATATTAGGAGTATATTTCAGAGTCATACATTATAGTCACGTCAATTTTCCACAGAATAGGCCGATATTGAAATGCCTCATAACTTTGTTCCAACATCCAGTCCAAGCTTCAACTATTACTATTGTCCTGGTTAGATAGGTCCCAGATATGACTGTATCTTTTTCTGTTTTTTCTGTTTCAGACTTTCAATTGAGTTTCGCTAATATTATCTTCATTAGCTAAATATTACTATTGCACTAAAAACAACTATTCGTTTCATTTAATCATATCATGTCTTCCTCCTTGACAATATATTTTTCTTCTTTCCAATCTACATGCCTGTCATTATTTTTATATACGTTTGTAAATGGTTTCACTTTAAAACGCTGAAACCTTTCAGTATAATTCTTAATTTCTTTGCAAGTTATACACAGGGTGTCAAGGGACGTACTTCCGGTGATTCCTCGCATTATTTGGAATAAAATGAAATTTTGGGTTGACAAGGTATTGGAAAGGTAGGGATGGGGTGAGGGGTTATTCGGTTACTCGGCTGAGTATCCAATGACAAATTGTAGGAAAATAAAAAAATATATATTTAATTTTTTTGAAAAAAAGTCATCCAAAAAATTTACGGGATACAAAGTTTCAGTTATATTTTTACCCCAAATATCGTCAGGAATCACTGGTAGTAAGTCAAGTACGTTCCTTAATACTAGCTTTACTAGTTTAAATTTAATGTTTGTAATTTATATTAAAGAGTTTATATTTGAAAGCTCCGTTGCTCCTTGTAGTGTCCTTGAATGACACATAGTTTCAGTTATTTTTGATGGATGTCGGTAGGCTCAGAGCTTATGTCAAGTTCCGACAGATGTGGGCAGTTAGAGGAGGTCAAAGAGTATGGATATGATAGTTCCATGGAGGAGATTCACCTGGCGAGTACAAGCGGGTCAACGACAGCTCCAGCTCTCAGATGCAATTCCTAGAAGTCGTGAGACTCAGAAGTATAATATATTATAAACATGTAAATATTATTGATAAACCACTTTGTAGTAGGTACCTATTATTTTTGAAGAGCCCCAACACAATTACTTATGTCTGCCTGTGGATAAGGAAAATACTTACAAGCACACTCCTGAAGGAAATGACGCTATGCGTTGATACTCCAGAACTCACGGATTAAGGCCCTGCATTCCGATTTTCTACCGATTTATAACGTATGACTATTAAACACTTTAAGTTTCTATGTTTAAAAAAGATATATATGTTATTTTTTTAAATAATATCTTATTCCTATCGATCCAGAACGGTAATTAAAATTACGTCGATTTTCCTCCGAAAATTAAAAAAAAACACATATCTAAGGGGCAATTTAAGTGTGATAATTACAATGGGGGGTAACTCTTCACGGTGCGAACACTTACCCTACGGTGTGCGTATACTTACCCCGCACACGAGGTAAGTGTACGCAATCGACATACATGTAAACTTTTTTATATAACTGTTTGATTTATGAACCATATGAGGTTTTTATGGTTGTTTGAGATGCCTTAATAATCGATCATATTAATAAACAAAAAAAATGAGTAAAATACCTAAAGCTTTTTAATACAAAAATCCCAATGTAAAAATTGCGCACGGTTACCCCACGTGACTCTACGGTTCTGTTATTCAACACATCATGGGTTCGAAAATATCACGGTGTTTTTTAAAATATCTACCGATTCTTACATGTAATTCCCTCAAATTATTTTACAAGTATATATGAATAAATGAACAGTGTTTCTTTAAATGCTACTTAAAACAACTCCCACGAGATTGTTGCTCTATTTTAAACGAGGCGTGTTTTATTAAACATTTTCACAATTATCGCTTGAATATTATAGTGTTTAATATAAGCGCGCTCCCTCTAACATTCGTATTTACGTTTCTCCCCATTTTTGAGTACGTACTACCGGGCCTTAAGATTTTTTTTTATCCAAACAAACAAACTGATTGTCTGCTTCATTGTTAAAATAGACAATGAATAATAATAAAAAAAGAAGTGCGTCTAACCTTTACGCGTGGTTGAAGAAAAACTTATTTGACTGTTGTGGCAGGTTACTATTCTAGCGAAGGCGAGAACCCTTTAAAAGTAAAGAACACACCAATGACAGTTATTTTACAGATATTCGAACGACATTTCTATTTCAAAACGTTATTTCCGTCCGAAAAAGATCTGAATTACTACTCGTCACATCGCGCCTAAAGAAATTTTACTTTAAAATTGCACTTCAAAATTCGTTAATTCTTTAAGTCATTGATTTAGGAATTACTGTCCGAGGATATCACTTGCATATCCTCGTCGTTCAAATTGACATATTCCTGTGAAGTCGGTTCATTCAACAGCCAACACGTTTCCCTTCTCGAACAACAAAAGCCATGGGCCATTAAGCATCGGCCGTTCACATTACATCGCAGCCATTTAATGTCATAACCTTAAACAGCCGATTCAGCTATTCTAAGATTGGTTACTTTCTTAATTTTTATCACCCGGCTTTTTATGGGCGCCCCAAGATCTTGACCTGTAATATGTGACAATTTGAATTATGTGTCGTAAAGGCGGTAACGCTGACGGTGACCTCCGTCAATATCAAGGTCTGTGCGTGACGTTTGTATACCCACAATTCACTATTGCCGTGTAATCTAAACTCGCGTTTTGTTAAAACAGGTATAATTTTTTTTAAATCACTAATTCTAATAATCTTCTGAATATGGACTGTTCGTAATTCTGTGCCAAAGAAGTAATGAAGTGAAAAAATTATTGAATATAAATATAATTTTAATCAATCGGTATTCCCGCCCCGGGAACCGTTTATTGGATAACCAACACCCCTGCTCTCGTTCAACCCAAGCGTTCGCTACGTTTGGTGACTAAGCAGGGGTCTCCGGGTTCATGGGGTGAGGTTTCTCTCGATCTTAGTGCCACACGACGGAGGAATTTTTATCTCTCCAATCGGACTCTCTCGATCCATCGCCTTGTACCTTAATTGTAGTAGGAATTAGGACGAATTAAGGACGATCCTTCTGAACTTTCGTCACTTCTGAACATATTGAATCTCAGATTCCTACCCACCCATCTTACTGTTTTCTTTCCCAGAACTTCCGCTACTTCCTTCTTTCTTCCTAGAATTGTAAGGACCACACAGAATCCCTAAAGATGACACAGGCCCTTAGGGAAATTATTTTCCCCAGGGCCTCCTTTGAAAAGCTAGTGTAAAAAATAAATGTACTTGGAAAATAACAAAAATTATGGAATTTGGTTTTAATATTCGTAATATTTTCTAATTTTCCATGTGTGAATTTTTTGCTGATACGCGGTAAGAAAAAGCTTATTAAAATATTAAATCATTCTATATATCTGTGATAAGTGCTAACAAAAAAAAAACTAATGCGATTGTAGATAATGTTACTACTAATGTGGAAGCAAAGTTGACTTCTTTTTGCAAAGTATAGTTTTTATTTGCCTTGTTCATTGTGTTTACAGGAAATCGTTTAAAACGCATTATACCGTGTGAGAACGTTTTATAATAATACTAGTACTTGATAACGTGATTAGAGTATAAAGGAAATGTCTTGTATATTGTATGTAGCAAAGCTGGGGAAAATATTTCAGGGAAATTGAAATTATAGGACAGTAGTAGTAACATAAATATACAAATTGTTTACAATAATTATTGGATGTGGGGAGGATAGTGTAATTTCACACTTTCACACACCAAATACGACAAAAGCCAGGTTTCACTACACTTACGTACATTACACTTGTGAGTACACGGAGAAAAATGTTATTCTAAAAAACGATAATTTTATTCTTAAAAACGGTTAAAAACGGGACTGAAGTTCTTACGAACAAATTAACAGGGTTTCAATATTTATTGGCGGGAACACGTAAGAATAATTTGTTGGTAAGGTGGACGAGTTTTTTAAAAATTTAAATGGCTGTTCAAACTTTAATAATAATAAAAAAATAACAGTGTGCTTTGGACCACACGATTGAAGTAAATACTTATTTAGTATTCTAATCTAATTTTCTTTCTGGCATTGAATAAAACCATTCCAATCACAAGTGTATAAGAATCTTTATTGAAGATTTGTTTGGATTGTTACCAATCATTGTGACAAATCAGTCGTTTCAATGCACTGATTTCGCACACTCCAAACGAAAATTTGATTAATTTTATTATGGGAATTGCGCTTAGAATGGGATTGTTGATTTAATTCTTACAAAGTTTAAAATAAATGCTAGCACTCATTCCAAGCGTCATTACTATGGATTTTATCACTGTTGTTACGAATAGATTGTGAGGAATGAACCTCAAAATTTATTATCGTTCGCCTCCGTAACATTCGTAACGCCCGATATTACGCCTCTCGTAACGCTGTATAATTTCAGTAACGAATTCGCCTGTTTACCCCTCGAGTCATGCGTGCGTAAAGAAGTATCTATTTACTTCAATATTGTATTTATTTCAGCTGAACAGAGGGGTGTGTGCAACTGCCCTTGTATACTTTGTAATTTATAATCCTCTCAGTTTTACGAAGAAGATGAAAAAATAAATAAATAAAAGTTTACAACAAAATAAAATACATAATGTGAAATTCAATATAAAAATAAATAAAATAAAATGGTGAACACGTTAGGACTACACATAACAAAATTTCAAATTACATCTCATTTGTAAATTAAATGGTTAAAATTTTTGTTTGTTTACAAATCATATGGATGGTTGAAATTGCAAATAATACAATTAACACTTACCGATAACGGTTGTAAATTAATTTGGTATAGTACATGCTTGCATTTTCCTCTTTCCCTTTCAATAGTCCTACGAAACCTTCAGCAACACCACGGTATTATCTATCATCATAATATTTCCTTTTTGTTCATTTTTTAACTAAAGCCTACTTTAGGGGCATTGCGACGGGTAACTCAAATCTTTTTTGGACGGAAGTAACATTTAAAGAAATAACGATGAATCGAAATGAATTTATATTTCATTTTATTAAACGTCGTATGGCAACAATGAGTCCGAAGCCTATCAACGAATAAAAATACTTTTTTTGTATTTCTTTTGCATTAACTATGTAACAATTTCTAGACATTTTGTTTTGGAAAGTTTTAATTTTCAATGTACTTTCGTTACTTAAATTTTAATTTTTCTGCTACCGGTTTCGACACATCCGTGCCATTCACTAGCAAACTTAAAACTAAACTTAAAAGAACTCTGTTTACGAAATAATAACCATTCTGAATTCGCCAATCATTTAATAGAGACAGGCCATAGCTTCAACAAGGAAAAAACCAAATTTAAACCAATAAATATAAATTCGTACTATAACTTGTGCGCTTTAGAAACTTTAGAAATAAACAAAAAAATAAATCATAAATATATTTAGTTAACAAAATAATAGCACCTTGCAAATCTCCCCTTTTGACTATGTTCCCATGTGATATTGACCCCTCCCACTACTGTTCTCCCCCTACCCCAAAATCACCCCTCCCACTACCAAACCTAAAAACATCTAATTCATTTATGTTCTTGTTTAAATTTTAAGTTTAGTTTTAAGTTTGCTAGTGAATGGCACGGATGTGTCGAAACCGGTAGCAGAAAAATTAAAATTTAAGTATTGAAAGTAGATTGAAAATTAAAACTCTTCAAAACAAAATGAATAACAAAACGTCAAAGCAAACTCAAACGTCACAAGGCACCCGTTTATTTTTGTTTACTAATGTATAAGGTAAGTTCAACAAGTTTTTGTGCTTGATATATGATTTTTATTTTTATATGATTTAACTAAAGATTTGAGTTGCACCTTTTCATTTGTATTATTTTTACGATGAATATTAACCCTTTTTCTCTCTGATTCTTGTGAATTCTACCTATTTAAGTAAAAAGTGGCAGTAGTCTGACAATAACATTAGTGTTGTTTAGAATTCAAATGGCTGAATCGCAGGAAAATTTAACCCCTTCTTCGATAAATAATTATAAACGAAAAAATCAACAACCTAATCATGTTCCGCCGCCTAAAAAATGTAAGTTTTAGACGTAAAGGTTTAGGTTTAGTAAAGGTTAGACGCACTTAATTTTTTGTTTCATTTGCTGACACATGACCAGGCCATAGATACATAATACATATAACAGCTATCCTTTCGTCACCTTGTCCATTTGTTGTTCTCGACTAATTAATTCGTGTTGGTTATAATGTTATGCATGGCGTAGTATCGCCTATCGCCTATCGCCTATCGACTCATCAGACACGAGATGTTTGACAGGAGTATCGAGAAGTCGACAGTCCCGAGCGGTTCCCAGGCCCGTGCGCCTATCTGGACTCTACACAGCGACAAATTAACATATTTATGATTTCCACACTGGGTTCTTCTCTCTCACAGTGCTTAACAATGCTTTCGTTGGAAATAATGCAATATTAAAACAAAAATATCTGAAAACCGGTCTGGTAAGAATTCTGCTCTTGGCGCGAACCCGGCATAACATTTTAATTTATGAACGGGAATTCGTATTATATTTTAATAACGAAATTCTGCCGACCGTCCAGCGTTGATAATTGTAGACACCACGCGAACCTATGAAACAAATTCATTCTAAATATTATGTGAGGCATATTACCGTCACGCATTTCTTCAAACATATGTTTTTTCTGTGAATCGTATAAGTAGGTAGGTAACAACCTATAATAGCGAGATAATTCTCAAACTTATCTATCCACTTTCCATCCAGTATTGCTTTCGACATATTGAACTGTTGACATTTGAACTTCCCTGTTAAACGCTGATACTCGGCCCCTTCCAGTAATTTATCAAATTTTTACTAGCCACAATGACTACTGCCGTTGTTTGAACCTTGGTAACTTTATTCCCTGTAAACCACTGATAATCGGCCCGTTTAAGTGTTTGATCAAAATTTTACTATCCGTCAAGCATAAAACAGGATCAAATTAATTATAAAAAATTCGTGAGGTGCCCGTATGACTATAGATACATACTATGTAATTAAAACCTAAAGATACACGGTAACTTGTTGGTTAGGTTAGGTAAGTTTATAGTTACTATAGAACTGGAATGTGAACACTTTAACATGCTTGTTAGATTTGGTAACGTTATAGTTACTATAGAACTAAAATGTGAACACTTTTACTTACTGGTTAGGTTAGCTTTTAGTATACTATAATGAGAACACTTTAACTTGCTGAATAGATTAGGATTAGGTTATAGTGACTCTAGAAATGAAATGTGAATACTTTAATTTGCTGGTTAAGCTATGTTAGGTATTAGTTACTATAAAACTTGAATGTGAACACTGTAACTTGATGGTTAGGCCGGGTTAGGTATTAGTTACTACAGAACTGAAATATGAAAACTTTAACTTGCTGGTTAGGGTAGCTTAGGTTATAGTTACTATAGAACTGGAATATGAACACTTTAACTTCCTGGTTACTTTAGGATAGGTTAGGTTATAGGTACTATAGAACTTAGGTTAGGTTAGGTTCTAGGTACTATAAAACTGGAATGTGAACACTTTAACTTGCTGTTACATATACTTAGGTTAGATTATAGTTATTATAGAACTTGAAGGTGAACATTTGAACTTTCTGGTTATGTCAGGTTATAATTTGTTAAAAATATTTTTTTTTAAATCCTTTCCATTGTAAGAATATGTACTAAAACACAATTTGGCTGTCCTGAAACGGGAATCCTTCCCAGTTGGACAGACAAAGGATCTTCTTGTATTGTATGTTTGTATTATATAAATAATAAAAAAAATTACTACAGAACTTGAACGTGAACACTTTGACTTGCTGGTTACGTGAGGTTATAGTTTCTATAGAAACCGAACAAAAGCACTTTTACGTGCTGGTTAGGTTATGTTTGATTATACTAACTAAAGAACTGGAATGTGAATACTTTAACTTGCTGATTAGATTAGGTTATATGTACTATAGAGATGGAATGTGAACAATTTAACTTGCTGGTAAGATTAGGTTATTTATACTATAGGGATGGAACTTGAACACTTTTTGATGATTAGTCTAATCCGCTACTGAACTTTTCCTCGCCTATCCCAGACCAGAAGATAATGGCGTAGTTTTTAGGCACTGTGAACTTCTTGCACGCCATCCCCGCGATCCGCAATGGCGGTCACTCTGAGCACACACCTACTTTTTGTTTACAAAACGGAATGTATAAAATGTTATTTTGCGGTTGCCGCAGGTGGATGGGCTCACTTGTACCGGCCGCTTGGCGTGTGAAAATTACCGGATTCGCTGGGCATGTAAATAGGTACTGCATACGAGTCGTGGAACCCGTCGTCTACGTAAACACAGCACAATACCATTGCACTAGATCTAATTTACTCGAGTCACTTTCTGCAACCCGGGGACGACAATAATTGAACCCTTCGTGACACTAAAACTTGCAAAGACAATTTTTTAAAGTAAAACTTCTTTAGGCGCGATACGACGAGTAAGATAGATGTTTTTCGGACGGAAGTAACATTTTCAAATGGAAATAACGATCGGGTATCGCTACAATTACTGCCATCTGTGTTTGTTTTTAGAAGTAAAACTTCTTTAGGCGTGATATGACGAGTAATTCAAGTAATTTTACATTTTAAAAGTCAAAGAATTTTTATTTCAGCGTAAAGGTTAGACGCACTCATTTGTTTTTAAAATCAATTCTTTTCTTTACGTTAACTCCGAACAGGAAGGAGGCTCTGAAGATAATATTGTAAATCTGAAACCTTACAAAATATAGCACAAAATGTACATTAATGTTTAAACTTACATCAACGTCATACTCTCTCATCAGATCTTCGTCCGAATCAGGCTCTTCGGCATCACTGGCTATATTCGGTAAAGCCTCCCCCGCCACCAGGGCTCCTGGTCCCCCCAACTCACCAACTGTTCCATGATTGGGGATCATCTCATCACTTGATATCCCACTAAACTGAATCTCATCCACAAACGTCTCTTTCTTCGGTAACAGCTCACCACTTGCTTCAACGTTACTTGATAGGAATCCATCAATTGCTAAATCGTTATTTGATATATATTCAACACTAGCTAACACGTTATTTGGTATATACTCATCACAAACTAACACGTTATTTGGTATATATTCATCACAAGATAACACGTTATTTGATGTATTATACTCTTCACGTGTCAAAGCGTTGTTTGATATATACACCGAACTTGCTTCAACGTTACTTGGTATGAATTCATCACTAGTTATTACGTTAATTGCTGTGTATTCATCTCTAGTTACCACGTTATTTGCTGTGTACTCATCTCTAGTTACTACGTTATTTGCTGTGTATTCATCACTAGTTACCACTGCTGTGTATTCATTTCTAGCTACCACGTTATTTGCTCTGTATTCATCTCTAATTACCACGTTGTTTGCTGTGTATTCAACTCTAGTTACCACGTTATTTGATGTGTATTCATCTCTTGCTACCAAGTTATTTGCTGTGTATTCATTTCTAGCTACCACGGTATTTGCTCTGTATTCATCTCTAATTACCACGTTGTTTGCTGTGTATTCAACTCTAGTTACCACGTTATTTGATGTGTATTCATCTCTTGCTACCAAGTTATTTGCTGTGTATTCATCTCTAGTTACCACGTCGTTTGATGTGTATTCATCTCTAGTTACCACGTTGTTTGATGTGTATTCATCACTATTTACCACAGCTGTGTATTCATCTCTAGTTACCACGTTGTTTGATGTGTATTCATCACTATTTACCACAGCTGTGTATTCATCTCTAGTTACCACGTTGTTTGATGTGTATTCATCACTAGTTACCACTGCTGTGTATTCATCTCTAGTTAGCACGTTATTTTCTTTATATTCATCATTAGTTACCACTGCTGTGTATTCATCTCTAGTTACCACGTTATTTGCTGTATATTCATCACTAGTTACCACTGATGTGTATCCATCGTTCGCATTGTATTGTATGAATTCAGCATTCGCTACCCTGTTATTAGGTGCCCACTCGCCACTCACTACCCTGTTAGTCGAAGTCGAAAGCAAATCGTCATTGCTTATTATAACACTCGGTATATCGAAGCTCATTTGTAAAATTTCTTCATCCAGAATGCTTGATATCCAATATGGCACCATTACACTTCAATCAAACAGAATGGAAGTTCATTACAACACAAAACTAAAACAATAATTGATTGAAAAGTATTTAGTATGAACCACATTTTAATTAAATCGACTGACACTTGTTCTATTCTTCTTCTAGCGATCTCTGTGTTTTGGGTCTGAGGAGGTTCGCGCACTTTCCTGTAGGTATATTGCGAAAGAACCGCAGAGCAACGTCTGGTGCAGTTTTCCGTTTTAGCGTCGGTCGGCCGACTGCGTCCGACTGACTGAGTTTAATGTGTGAGTTGATTTAGTTTTGCACATCGCTCAAGGCACCCACCGGCTGCAAGTTAATTATTTAAATGCCACATAGTAGAAAGGAAAGAAAAGCGCGCTTTCTCCCGTTCTAACGAGCGCCGGATTAATAATCTCTAGCGGTAGGTGTGGGCACCCCGCGATAATAACATTATTACATTATAAGTCCAGGGAAATAATGGAGAGCTGCATTGGCAGTTCAAACTGTAAGGGGGAGCGTATGCTGAAATCAGGCAACGCAGTAAGTTCACAATGTGCAGGTGCAGATTTAGTAAAGTTTTTTTTTTCAGCCGCCCCCTTCTGGAGCCAATGAGACTATAGCACCCCCGATTAGGGTATTTTGAGAGGCTGAAGGTAATGGAGACGGGAAGAAGACGAGGAAGAGGAAGGTGGGGAAAGCAGGTACACGGAGAAAAACGTTATTCTAAAATACGATTATTTTATTCGTAACATGGTTTAAAACGGGACTGAAGTTCTTACGAACAAATTAACAGGGTTTCAATGTTTATTGGCGGGAAAATGTAAGAATAATTTGTTAGTATACGTACAAATTTTTTTCTAATAATTAAGTAATAATAATAATTTATTCTTACATTTTCCCGCCAATAAACATTGAAACCCTGTTAATTTGTTCGTAAGAACTTCAGTCCCGTTTTTAACCATTTTACGAATAGAATGGTTTATTTTAGAATAAAAATTTTCTCAGTGTAGGTACCTGGCTGTTCAGATCTGGTCATCAAACACGGCTAAAGAAATTTCAAGCAACGTATTAATTCTGGATGGTGGTCTTACACCAGGGCAATACTGAGAGTGACTTCCACTATGGAACGTGCCGCAAATATACTACATATTATTTTTATCAGTCAATTAATAATAATAATAATTGGATAATTTGTAGAGCGCCGTTTCGTGAGAAATCAGCCATGTGGCCGCTTCGTGGGACTAGGTACATATTTATTATCTAAATTATGTACCTATTTTGTTAGAAATAAATAAGTAAAAAAAAAAAAACAAATTGAATTTATTTGCGCACGCCGGATTCGAACCCGCGACCTTCGTATTGGAAGTCTAAGCCTTGCCTCTCGCGGCGCCGGCCGTCAAACGATGTATGGACTTGATAAAATGATGACTGCCTCTCAGCATAGAGTTTTAAGTTTAGGCGGAATTCAATACTGTGTGTGTTTCTCTTAAATCTTAAATCTGCACCAGCACATTCTGCACGTCCTGCGCCGCCTGAATCTCAGCGTACGCTCACCCTTACACCTCGCTATGTCGGTCTATTATGTCCCTTGTAATACACGTGCTTTAGAGATGGCCGTGTTCTTGATATTTTCACGTTAGGAGACATGTCCACTACGTGACTGATGTCCAATGTGAGTGATCCTGTTGAGTGATTGGTGAACACTTTGAAAATAATCATAACTTTACTACATTCAATAAATTATCAGTGTTTTATTTTATTTTAAATGTTGCTCAGGGTCAACGGAAACAAATACAATGGACTCTCTCCGATGTATAGACATGTTATTTATTTATTTGTAAGAAACAAACAGCTTTTACGTAAAATACTGTGATAAATATACAAGCGAACTGAAGTCAAGCCAAAGAAATTTCTTATTTGTTATGAAACATAATGCTGTAGAAATACTACTTTAGGTTCGCTTTGCGAACATATTTTTTCTAAAATAATTTTAAATAGAGCAACCGTACATTTTTTTCATTAGCTCCATACAGGAGGCCTTGAGGAAAACTATTTCCCTCAGACCCAACATCTGTTTTCCTGAGTGCACGGGGAAAATTTTTATTCTAAAATAAATATAAAACTAAAATACGATCATTTTATTCGTAAAAACAGTTAAAAATGGCATGTTCGTAATAAGCATTAACTTTGTAGCTCGCCATAATTTACAATAAAATCATGTTTTAATATTCTCCTGACGAAGGAAGGGTTCTTCCGAAACCGGTAGAGTGTAATTAAAAAGTAGTCTAAAACAAATGTATATATTTTATTGTAAGTTAAAAATGGGACTGAAGTTCTTACGAACAAATTAACATGGTTTCAATATTTATTGGCGGGAACATGTAAGAATAATTTGTTGGTAAACGTAATTTCGTACGTATACCAACAAAGTATTCTTACATTTTCCCGCCAATAAACATTGAAACACTGTTAATTTGTTCGTAAGAACTTTAGTCCCGTTTTCACGAATAAAATGATCGTATTTTAGAATAACATTTTTCTCCGAGTAAAGGGTCTTTTTATGGAAAGTTCTGAGAAGAAAAAATGTATGATGTGTAGGTGGGAATCTAGGGGTCAGCGGGTCCTATTCCTATCACTGTGGGTCGAGAGAGTTCGGCTAGAGAGATCAAAAGAACTGCCTCAACCAGTATCTCCCAATCCGGCCTGCCATGCAGTAGATGGTACTAAGCTAAGCTAAGGTTAAGTCACCAAATGTAGCGAAACACTCGCGGTGACCTATGGCAGAGGTGTTGATTACACAATAAATAGTTATAAATAAGAAGTGCCCATAGCCGCCTCCAAAATTGATGATAGTCTGTGGGCATAAAATGGCCTTCTGAAATACATAACACTTTATTTGGATGATTTTTTTTAAAAGTTCGTTCATGAAATGGCAAATTATTCCGAAAGGAAAGTTCCCAATAGAATACATAATATATATATTTCAAACAATGTGACCACAAAAGCATGATCGCAACCAGTGAAAGCAACCGAGAAGCAAACAAGATGAGCCGACCGCGGCAAGCGCGAACAATGCGGCGGTCTGCGGCGGTCGGCGGCGGTCGGCGGCGGTTGGCGGCGGTCGGCGGAACACGCAACAATTCAGGGCCTCGTTTGTGGGAAACTTGATTTATAATAATAATATATGTTGATTTAATGTGTTTTTACGACTATGTTGATTTTATTTGATTATTCGTCTCGCCATAGAGGAATTAATGTTCCATGGAGATGGTGTAAATTAATAACCTTATTATTTTACAGTAAATATATTTAAAGTCGTTTTTAAAAGTACCTAAATCCATGCCTCTTGAGCGCATTTCACTTAGCTTTAAAAAATTCAACATAATAGATTTTTCTTTAAATACAAGAAACGTTATTATTTTCTATGTATTTTGTTCTTTTCGTGTATCTTTTAGCCTACCTATTGTAAATTTTTATAACATTAACTCAACATAGGAGGACCAGAGGAAAATAATTTCCCTGTCATCTTTGAAGTTTCTGTGTGGTGGGTCTCTTTGAAGAGAGGAACGAGTGAAGGAGTGTGTTGTAGGAGGAAGGAAACACAAAGTATGGTTAAGAGCTTACCCGTACTTACCGGTACTCTGAAAATATCGTCCGTAGGTATTTAGAATCAAATCTTTGATCCCTGTCACACTGGACTCGCGAGCGATTTATCGATGTAATGTATAGCATATGTAGCTAACTACTAGCCCTCCCGCCCCTTCCGTCCTCCATCGTTCCTCCCGCATATCGAATATCCATCATTGACTACGTGACATCACTTCTTTTCATCGTATTTATCTAAACTCTCTCCCCCGCCCCCTTGCCTCCCGAATACTGAGCGAAAGGAACAAATGCACCTCGGGCTACTAATACCTAACTAAAATCGTATCGTCAAAAATAATATAATATCGTAATCGTCAAAATCGAGTTTTTGTATTCCCAACTTTTCTCCTCGAAAAGTGGACCGATTTTCAATTTTTGTTACTAACTACATAAGAAGAAACTATTCAATGTCTGTACGTTTTGCTTTTTTGAAAAAAAAACATTGTCTGGTTTGTATACTGAACGTCTTTTTACGGTGGTTAAACCAGTCAATTTAATTGATTTTTGGAAGGTCATAACTTCGTGGTTGATATCTATTTTATGTAAAATGTTTGTTCTAGGGTTAAAATCCAATAAATAAGGAATACGTTTGTGGAAAAATCACCGCCGAGTACCGGTATATGGGGTATGTAAATATTGGACGGTGTGTACAATACAGAATGAATATTATAATTGTAGAATTTTCTGAAGCAAATAGGTCAAGGCTAAGCTAAGTTTTGCGTTGCAATGCCACTTAAAGAAACCACCTACCTTCGTTCCTCCCATTCCGGATTCCCCTCCCCCTCCCTACTTCCCTCCCTTCCGCTAACTATATAAAATACACACATTTTTCGAACGACTCTCGCGCCACTTATTTTAATTTTTTCATACAACTTTCATAACGCCAGAGCTCACCATTATATATAGGAACCTTCGCAGACATGTGCAGAACAAATTCACAAAGTTTCATCGCAATCGGATTAATGGTTTAGGAACCCTTAAAACAAAGATATATAAAGATTTACCCCAGGATCCACAGACTTTATAGATATAATTTGTATTTTTCTGTTGGCAATATAGAGAGACGATCAGAACTTAAAGTAAATTTGAAAAGTCACAAAATCTGTCAAAAATTAAAGAAAAAAAATACGCATTTAAAATATTAAATTATGAGTTAATTAATTAAAGTAAAATAATTTTACAGGTACCTAGGTACTTACTTACTATATTGCTTGTTCAAATTATTCTTCTAACAATCAGTTCCAATTTTAAAAAATGATGACACTTAAATTCAAAGCCAATTTTAATTCATTGAACGCGAATAATTTCACACGCAACCAAAATTAGTTTTTTTGTGATAATCAAGTAGCTCCCAAGGTTTTAGGGTTGACAACTATATTTTACACTGACTTTGAAATCGGAATTCATACAAAACAGATCACGATAAATGGTACACCATAGGATGACCGGAAAACTCAACAATGTGCAACTTCATCATTTCCTTGAAAGTCATTAAAAGTAATGAATAAATATATATTTTTTAAATTGAGTGCGTGTTTGTTGTGTTATCACGATTCATACGACAGAAAGGTTAGGTTATGTTAGGAGTGTGTGTGTGTGTTTTTTTTTTGTTTTCGTTCACTCATCTCCTCTATTTTACAATGTTATATTAAGTCACGGAACCCTTAGAAATCACGCCTGAATCAAATAAAAAAATAATTATGCACGAGTCACTGTGTAAATTGTTTTGATTTCTTGTAATATTTCCTTACGATGCATCTATTATTACATTTATTACAAATGTGTCCGTGTCATTAAGTGTTTTTGCCCGTTGAGCCGTTGTCTTGTGACATCCACGGCCCAAGGTGAATAGATCCGTCGATAGATAGACGAGTGCGATCAAGTTTAATATCAAGCAATAGTTGAACATTAATGCAAAGGCCTGAAATGTGATTACGGTCACAATAGATTTTGTCTGACCTTTTGCCTGCTAAAAAGAATATTTGATGTGTGGACAGTGGACAGGGTTCTTGGGTCACGATAGTGTCGGTTCATTGAGCGGTGCGTGTCGGCGGTTGGGGTAAAGATCGGCGCAGATAAGCGGGGTTAAAGGGCTCGGTGGCTCGGTGGCTCGGTGGCTCGGTGGCTCGGTGGCTCGGTGGCTCGGTAGCTTGGTCTGCGCGGAGATCGGATACCCGCAGACAGCTAACGAGGAATCATAGAATTTTGGACGGTGAAGGATATAGTTGTTGTGGTTGTGAGATACTTGTGCCACATTTGTGGAGTGTGGAGGGGTCGAGAATATGCAACAATGGTCTCCTAACTTAAATAACAGTAAATATTTTTTTAATTGTTGTAATTAGTTTAATTTTTCTGGTCTCCCGAAACGCACCAAATCTGTGGATGTGACGTCACCAGTGTTTAAAATCCTATTTTTTTTATTTTAATTCTTGGCTTCCGTGATTGAGAGATAACATCCGCAACTCGAAATCCGATGCTCGCGGTTTCGAACCCGGCGTGAGCAAATATATAAATAACTCAGTTGAAGTGAAAATGATATGGCAGCTATTCCCACATGTCACAATAATAAATGCAAAAAAATTCAATATTGCACGATTTTTCCAAACGGACAAGTGAGTGCCATTTCTGATCTTTGTGGGCGATTAAGGAAATTTACCAGGTTTTTTCAAACAATACATTTTAGTAATTCTGCGAATCCAGAGAGACTGCCAAATGACCATTTTTGTAATATAAAATATATTAATATATTATAATGCTTAATTAATTACTGTTCCACAAAATTATTATGAAAGTACATCACATGTTTTTAAAAGCCCGAATAGGCGTATAATAATATAAATATTAAAACTAAAAATGTAAAAATAGTCTTTACGTGGGTACATTGCCTATACATACATTGAACATTGCCTATTACCTATTACATAAAACAATAATTTCGTGGAATTGTCCATAGAATTTTCAGTATTATTATCGTGTCGATTCATGACAATACAAAATAATATATTTCACGGTAAAACCTTTTATTAAATGTTTTTTTGTATGTTTCAGAGATCAAAAGGAAACCAATGTTGTGCTTTATGTAATAATTTTAAATAGACAATAACGGAGAAATAGTGATAATTATTTTTGAAAAAAAAAAGTTAATTCCTTTACGCGCGCGGTTGAAGTGAAACTTTATTATAAAAATTTTCTACCGAAGGCGAGAACCCTTTAAAAATAAAATACGTGGCATTAATTGTACCGATATCCGAACGTCATTTCCGTCCGAAAACTTACCTGAATTACTCGTCATATTGCGCCTAAAGAATTTTTACTTCAAAAAATGCACGGTATCGTAGAAAAATTACATGTGTTTTACAGATCTTAAATTAAGTAGAAGAAAAAAAGTGCTCTTATAATAATTGCTTATGTATATTTTCCAGAAAACATGTACCGAAAATAAATACACTTTTTTTTGTTCCAGTTTAAATGATTTTTATTGGTCTTAACGGAATAATCTCAAACCTTTTTTAACATCTACTTCACACACACTGAGGAAAATAATTTCTTCAGGGCCTAAGCCATCTTTGGGGATGCTGGGTGGGGGGTATTTTTTAATAAAAATGAAGGTGTGAACCTGAATAGGGGGAAAATCGTTCCAAAGCCGAGCCCAAAAACTCAACTAGTTTATTGTTTATTATTTATTGAGGCATTTTAAGTAGGTACATAGTTGTCTATGTCCTAATGCAATCCTTATATATGTATATACACTTAATTAAAGTAACATTATTACAAAAAATCAATCACATATTTACGTAATTTAATTTTAAATGTTTTTATGTTTTCTTCTAATTTTATTTCTTTTGGTAATTCTCCAAATATCTTCAACGCTCCGTACATCAACGAGTTTTGACTCTGTGTTGTTTTCCTGAAGGGGATCTCAATTAACTAGTCGTAGAAACGACGTCAAGTGGAAAATTAAACCTTAAACTAGCTCAGCAAGAGTTACACGTCTAGGTGGATCACCTTAAGGCTGGGAATTCCTATTTTCTACCGATTTATAACATTCAATAATATGGATCAAATTCAATAACATTTTTACTTCATATTTATTGTGTGCAAGTATCGTTTCCTGCACTATTTATTTGTATAATTTTGTAAAAAATGTTATATATATATGTAAAAGCCTTAATAGGCGTAAATAAATAAATATGTCCCTTGAACACTACGTTTCTAAGTTCTAAAAAAAATATACATATGTTATTTTTGAAGATATCTGGATACTGTCGAGCCGAAACCGCAATCACATAAAATTCCCTCTATAGAAAAAAATCTCAAAATATGCTCCGAAAAATAAAAAAAATAAAGTTATTTAACACATCATAGGTATAACAAAATTCTGTCTCTTTACATGCTTCTTGAGGTATTGTCGAAAGACTTTTGCTGCATTTTCCATTAAATATTATCGTTTTTAATATTAGCGCGCTCCCTTTGACATTCGTATTGTCGTATCTCTCCTTCTCCTTTTTGAGCGGGTATAACTCAGCCTTAAGTAATGAATTAAAAACAATTTAACCGTCATAAAATGTTGGAATCAGCAAAAGAACAACGGTAGCATCGGTAGAATAATCATAAAGCCAATATTACAATGGTTTGAAGTAATAAACACTACCAAACCAACGCCGCCAGACTACCTACACACAAGTGAGAAATATCGTACGGTCATATAAACTTCAGTCAAAACTTAGAAGCAGGTGTAAAATCGACATCTTATTTCGCATTCATTACCTTTTTAATACCTCCAATTTATACCTATGCATTTTATTATATCTAAGCATACCGCACAGGAGTTCCAACTGCTCCCGTCTGGAGCCAGTGAGACTATGGCATCCCCAATTGGAGAATGTTGTGAGGCTGAAGGTAGTGGGGAGATAAAGGAGGGGAAGTACCTGGCTATTCAGACCTAGTCAGACTCAGTGTCGCCCTGATGTAAGACCACCATTCTGAATTGAAACGTTGCTTGAAATGACTTTATTGAATTGACTGTGTTTGGTGACTAGATCAATTCTCCACCTTCCTCTTCCCCATCTCCTTCCTCTCCCTACTACCTTCATCCCCACAACATACCCCATTTGGGGGATGCCATAGTCTCAGTGGCTCTGTACAAGAGCTGTTGGTTCTCTTGGGCGATATTCATATTTTTTTTAAATATTAGAAATAAAAAAGTCACCAAACACGGCTAAAGCCATTTCAAGCAAAACTTCAATTCTGAATGGAGAGTATCTTCCACTCTGGAACTTGCCGCAAATAAACTATACAGGGTGTGAAAATGAAAATACTTGACTTACTTTTTAACCAGAATTCCTGACATTATTTGGAGTAAAAATGTATATGAATTTTATTAAATTTAGGCTCACTTTGGGCTCAAGGAAACGCCAGTAACATATGCTTATTTGTGAATCGCCCCGGTGTAAGTATTTAATATTGCTGTAATATTACTAATTATGAAGTACCTAATAATTACAACACTAGACTTTATGCTCCATTTAATATAGTTGCTTCTCCCACTAATTTTATGTACAACTGTTGTCTTCAGAGATTGCATCGTGTGAGGAATGAAACTTGCTCTGTTGACATATTTTTTTAATAAAAGGATCGCTTCCTTTAAAAAGCGTATATGTATGCAGATATTATGCAACAATCCTTAAATTTTGTTATTATTACATTATCATTTATTCTGTTTTTTTGTATATATACCTTAATATACGAACAAACCTACCTTTTTATATTATACTTTCTTTTACTTACTATTTCATGCTTATTTTATATTGAATCAACGTTTTAGTATTTAAAATAAAACATTAAAAAAAAATTATAAATTTTAAAAATTCCTAAATATTATTTTATTAATTTACACAAAATTTTATATCCATTTGTGTTAATTTCTTACAATTACTACAACAGCATTTATCTTGTTATACTTTATGACTGTAATCAATGTGTAAAAAAATTTATGTAAAAGCCCATTAGGGCGTAAATAAATAAATAATACCTACTGACAAATTTGCAATAAATGCTTGTACTTACCCACTTATCAAATTGTCTAATAATTTTACGATAAAGACGAGAACAATTCTACGAGAAATGTTCGCCATAACAAAACTAAAGATTGGCCAAGTTTTAAGATCACTAGTGACTGTTTACATTACTTTTCAGACCAAACATGTTCTTGTGTTATCAATTTGTGATATAAATTTAACAAAAGGTTATCTCCACATTTTATTCACGACCGACCTTTTGGCTGGATTTGTTTTATAAAAGAATTTAATTTACAGCGTTGGTTATTTGCCGTTCCTCACACGTTTTCTAAACCAGGGGTCGGAAGGCGCGACCTTTGAGCCCAGATTGTGACATTGTTCTACACATTTATGTACATATATGTATTAGGGATTGTAATATAATTAATGTTATACTAAAACTATAATGACATACCTTAATCACAGTAATCAATGTTAGGCATGATACCATTCTTCTGCGTGAAATTTTCTCCGGAACCTAAACGACTTACTTCAGAGAACTTAACTATCAGACAGAAGAATGTGAGCTAATAAATGTACAACGTTTTTCAAAAATATATATTTTTAATCCATTAGAGGGTAGGATTTTTTTGGCAAACTATTTATTTTTTACCGATTTAATAATAAACACCTATTTTATTGAATATATTTTATGGATTCTATATAAAAACACTACCTAATACCTTCAAAGGTACCTACATATCAAAATCCCTAAATTTAGTACAAAGCACACACAAAATACTTATCTCTATCTAGGTACAACATATTATAACAAACTATCATTATATCTGAAAGTATTCGAAAATATTCAGGAATTTCAGCAAAAATTTTAAAAAAATACCTAAAACTACTATAAGAGTCCATATCTCCCTATCATTATTATTTCTTTCTAATCCTTTATTGATAAATCTTGCATTTTCTTAATTATCCCTTGTTTTTTGCCATATCGTATTATCTATTTTCACACATGATTTAATATAATTGAACTAAAATTCCCTCACCAAACACAAGAGCCTTGTCTCTTTATGGTGAGGAAAAGCTATTCTTATGTACTAATTTACCACTGTATAAAATGTAAAAATTATGTATTTATTGTAAAAAAACCTTTAAATATTAAATAAAAAAATATATATATCATAGACAGGCTAATTGCTTGCCAGCTATTTCTACAAACGGTATTCAGAAAATAGTAGTATGTAGGTAGGTACCTATATTGCGAGTTAATTGCATGACAAAGTATATATTTTTTATAATTTTTTTTTACTAGTGGCGCTGAGGAAAATAATTTCCCTCAAGGGCCTATGTCATCTATGAAGATGCTGTGTAGAGGGTCTTTATGAGGAGAGGAAGGGTTAAACACGGGTCTTGAAGAGACATTTACAGGAGGAAGGAAACACAGAAGCCGGCAAATCGTTCCACAGCCGAGCTGTTGAACGCAAGAACGCATCGTAGACCTCGTGTGACAAATGTCAACCGTGTACATATGTTGGGCGCGCGTATGGCGTGTTTCTCGACAATGCACCGTTGCCAAGGGGATCAATGATGCTAGTTCCTCGGAGCATCTTCCATTGAAATACCGGTAGAACAAGGACAGCATTCCTACCCGACGCATTTGCTATAAAGATTGCAATCTATAAAGATTGCAATCTATGTGTTAAGACGGGAGAAGCTATCGAACGGACCGCCCGTTTCTGCATAGAGTCGAGTATTTTTTTTTCAAGTATTGTGGAGCTCCGGACCAGAGGTACCTAGCTGCCAAATTCAACCGTGGGGCGCACTTGCGATTTGTACAGGATTAGCATATACTGTCTGAAGTATCTGCGGGCCCTGTACAGCACTCCCAATTCTTGAGAGGCTAACTTAACTCTGGCTTCGATGAGCTGGTCACTTATGCCCCGTTCTGACTAGGCGAGTACTTTATTCGAGGAGCGAGTATATTAGTAACTAAACGTGTCCGAACACTACAATTTTAGTAGAGTAGACTAGTCAGCTCTTTAGTTGATTGAATTCATTTGTTTCTATTTGGGTCCCTGCGCACTGATATGTGCAGTTCAATCGGAGACGCAAACACGCGGAATATGTCGTCCTATTGCCGCGAAAATTCTACTCTAAAATTCTTTATTTTTGCAGAAAACACTTCTGGTTTTCCTCTTAATTTTATGGTAATATTGTTTTTCTTATCAAATTCGCATCCGAGTTGAATATAATCTCACCCCCATGAACTATATTTTATAATATCTGCAGTAGGTAATGACAATTGTTTGCTCAATTTTATCAAAATTCCCTCTTCTTAAGAGTGATTGACCAGCGGCTGAGAATAAAGGTTTAAAAATGCTTGCAACTGTACAGGGAGGTTCCTATGAGAAAGATCGGTTATTCCTCGTATCAAATTTTTTAAACTAAACAATTTATATCGATTTATTTCATTCAAAACTTGCTTACCTACATTCAAGTAAGCAATAAAAATGCTCAAAACGCACGATGATAAATTATTAAATATGGTGTACCTCTTGTAAGTATTTTTTGATTATAATTATTTATATTTTTTCAATAATGTTTAAACAAAATAACGTGTAAAAAAAAAGAAATATTTTAGAGAGAAAAATTGAGGTATTTTTGTCACGAAACACGTTCTCGGATTTATTTTTTATTGATTTAAATTTAACTAAAATTAACATTATGAAAACTGTGTTGACTAGATTATATATTGATTTATTTTGTTGTATAATTATATGATTTAAAATTGTTGTTTTAGAATCTATCGTTTGAAAATTGAACAAATCTGCCAACGACCAACGATATAACCTTAGTACCTACATTAAAAATATACTTAGTTTTTCAAAATTTTAAAACTGTGTGTACCAGATAAAGTAACAATCTCTCAAAATACATTTATGTTTTTTTGTAAAAAAGAGTCAACACGTCTAGAATTTGATTTAAAAAGGACTAATTTCCGGTATTCTCTGGTAATAAATACCCTCTTAAGGAAAAGACGCTTGGAAAGTTTTATTCATAAATGGATGGAAACCGACTTATTGTAGTGATTTTGATACAGTAAAGACATCAATTATTATTATCGAATAATTGAAAACCGCGGAAAAGTGTGGTAGCGGATGATTCACTTACAATGGGAACAAAATCAGATAATTTATGGCTAGACATATAGGTACTGATAAAGAAATCATTAAAAGTTGAAATTTTATGTTTTCATAGTTTTTTTTTGACGAAATATAAAGCTTTTGGAAAAATTGTTTTAACAGTAGTACATATTTTGAAAGTAGGTCAAAATATATCCGCTTTGCAATAAAATCCAAATAAAAGCAATATTTTCTGACAGTATCCGAAAAATGAAAACTGATTTTAAAGGTGATGAAATACGGTTTCAAATTTTATAATTCTAAAATTACTTAAAAAGAAAAAAAAAATACACATATTTTATTAGACAGGTGTAATAAAAAGGTCGCATTACTTTTTTGGCAATTCATATAAAAATAATTAATTAAAAATCTCAAAGTTTCATAATCTTTTCTTCACATTGCTGCCGGAAAGTTTGGTTTTATAAAGGTGTACATTTTAATTATTTTTTGTTAACTTTTAGATTTTAATATAAAGCGTGGTGTTTTATCTTTATAATAACATATAGATTGTATTTTTCACCTTGATATTAAGGGAGACACAACGGTGAGACCCATAATAATTGATCCCAAATGCGAAAAATTAGCCTAATTTAATCTAACAATTAGGGGTTAAAATAATAAAAATACTTACCATTTTTCTCTACAAATTTTATTTCGACATAAAATTTCAAACACTATCCTAATAAAGCAGATGCTTGTGCTTAGGAGAGGACCAATTATATATTATTTAATAATTATTTTCAAAATTACAGACTGAAGTAAAATAATAATTTTATTATTGACTTCCAATGTGGATTTCTAATCTAATAAAGAAAACATCATATTTATAAGAAGATATGTGGTAATTTTGTAGGATAATATATATAATAGCTAAATATGTTTTTTTTTCATTTCAAATCATTTGTCTATTCGCGTACCTAATATCAATTTTATTATATTGAGGATTTCACTGTCAAGCCGCAATATCAAATTTATTTACTTATTCTTTGGTAATTCCATAGTTTAATTTTATAATTTTCTCTCATTGTACTAAAATTACATCTAGGTAATTATAGATTTCCTCCTTGTAAAATAATGTACAATGTGTTAACACAATTAAGAGAACAGAATTACATAAAACAAAATAAAAATTGTAGTGTGTATTATTATTGTAATAAAATAAGAAGATAGAGCCAATGAAGTATGTAAACAAAAAAAGAATTTAAACATTGTCAAGAACTATTTTTTGTTTTTGTGTTTAATTCGTAGAACTCCGTATATTTATTTTTTTATTTTAATTTAAATTAAATTTAATAATGTTTATTATTTAATTTTGCAAGTGTTTTAGTTTTTTTATTATTGTCACAGCTGTTTCGGCTTTCAAGGTGTACTTACAGTTTGAAAAATTAAATAAAAAACAATTTCTAGGAATTAAGAGTTTGACGCAGCCGAATTTTCATGTCATAATATCGGAATATTATTCAGATAGGTAGGTTTCTAGATGTTTTGTAAACAAAGGATTAACGCTTAATTCGTCTATATTTATAAGTAGATACTTTTACACTAAACATAAGTCACTCTTATTTATCAACATGTACTTATACAATAAACAAATCTATCTTATATTTAATTAAGCGAGTCTCATTTGGCGAAGCCGCCCTCTGTCGTGCAAATACTCCGTCAATGCTTCAAAAATATAATTCCCAAACCGCTTTAAATCTATAATAATAATTAGTGTTTCAGAATGTGGGATATTTGAGACTAAAGAATGCACGTCCTCCTAATCTAGAGGCATATCACCCGACTGTGTCTCAAATGAAGAAATAAAAATGTTAAAAATGTCAACGTAACATCGGTAGCCGACGGACAGTCAATAATTTCTAATTAAATCCCAAACTATTCGTCTTTGTGGGACGGGACTAGAACCTCGGACCCCAACATCCGCTGAACTACATAGGTATTTCTAATCATTAAAATTTGGATGGTTTTTAAGGTTATGTTTGTTTTTCGTTGGAGATGTATTATTGTTTCTGACCCTTTCCGTTAAAACTCAATGTGCCGCAAGAGAAATAAGTTAGCAAATAACAAATATCCTATAATATCAATAATATCTTCTACTTCTGACATTTCCCATGCATTCTGTTATTACACTAACGTCTCCTAGCAGCATGAGTTATGCGGCTTGGTTTTATTTCTTACGTTTCAACACATTATGTGAAATATATTATTTATTTAAATTTATTAACCTGCAAACGATCTTACTGCTTTCTTTAACTTCAACATTGACGATGATGTAGAACTTCACCACGAACACAAAATGCTACATGTAAATAATGACTTTTCCAATAACATATTGTGTTCGCTATTATGCTTTACAAATCATCAAAATATGATCTATTATTATTTATAACTAACACAGCTTTGCTGAACTAACCTTTAATAAATATTTTTCTTGTTAAATTCCATATTTTATGTAATTGAGAACATTTTTTTTGTTATAGGATTTAACGAACTCATAGAACTCATAGAAACCTGTCAACGTTTTTTTACATCCTGAAAGATGACTTTGAGTGTTTTTGTTGTCTGTAATCTTTACATCCGTAAACTGCACTCACATAACCTACTTTTTGGGACATTTCTATAGATTTTTTATCAATATTGAGCCCCTTTACAAAGAGGACTAAATAAATTCAATTTGCCGCCATTTAAAGAAATGTCAACGTCAACATGCTACATTAACGCCTCTAGTGGCCAGCGTTGTTGATACCGCCAACATTTTACTGAAGTTGGACTTATTATTGATATTAAGATGATCCACTAGTCCTTGACTCATTCGGAATGGGCGGAGCGAACGATTTTTGGGCGTTTACCAATAAAAACCCTAATCTCTAGCAAACAACAGTGTTTTGTTATTCCGCAAGTATATTTTTAAAGATCGAAGCGCCGCGTAGACTAAGGCATGTCCGTTGGCCCCGGGCTCTGGGCGTAGAATGAGCGACGAGCTAAAATCCTTCTGTACATGGCAGAAGGGTGAAATTCGCAGTCACAAATTCGTTGGGTACCGCCTATTTTTATTCACTGAAAAGAATCGTCGCCAAAATGCACGTTTTATTTTATTTTGTGAAGTTCAGATACAAATATTAAAATGTTTTCCGATCACTTTATAAGAAACTTAATTAGCTACATTATTCAATAAAACAACACCAGAAAAAGGATTTGTAAGTAGGAGATTTTTCACTTTTAACCATTTTTTATAGGTCAGACGCATAATTTTTTTCTAAGCTTATTAAAAAGCTTATCAAAAAAATACTCGATCACTTCAAAGGCCAAGATATGTTCTACTCACAGTATTTAATTGAAGCATCTATAACATTTCTAAGCGATCAAATTTTCAAAACTAAAACACAAGATTTTGTACAATTTTGCATTTTTTCGCATGTCTTCACCTTAAACAGTATTTTCTACAGGTCTGTTTAGATAATAATATGTATATAGGAACAAACCTATCATCTGAAAAGTATTTAGGTAGTGGCCAACTACTTATTTATTTCTAATGGCTGATTATATCGTGTACCCGCATTGCCTGTTAATAGAGTTAATAGTTTATAGTATTAAGTTATTGAATATTGATTAAGTTATCTGTTTCGATAATTTTTGACAAATAATCGTCGATATTAAAATGTACTTCATATGGCAACAACAAAAGCCTACCAGATAACAAATATTTAATGATAAAGGACTTAACATTTTGCTCGATTTATTAATATAGATATTATTATCGATATTTATTTGCGGAAAAATGACATTGGAGTCAATACAGCCTTCGCGGAGTCCTTTCCCACCAGAAAACTATTGGTAGGTACATTGGATCTGGAGTTTCCTGACTTTTTTTAGATTTATTTAGGTTCTGACTTATTATAAAAATGTGTCAAAAAGTTTTTTTGGAGTTGGTTGAAAAATTAAGGAGCAGTCTAAAACTTGTATTTAGTAGGTTGGTATGTCTAAAATTAGTTTTTAGATGACAATATTTTCCTTTTCGAAATTATTTTCGAAGAATTAATACCTACCTACGTCGTTTTATAGTAAAATTTTTCACACAATATGGTTAACCCAACTATCTACCTTGTTACCAAATATTCTATTGTTAGTGGTATTATAGACAGCCCTGATTTAATAAGATTAATTACCTTCCATAAACCAACAAGATTAATAGCAACAATAATAACAGGAGTCATTTATCTAGATACCTACTCGCTTGTAGGTAGGTACCTAGATTGTATGCAGTAGGCAATACTTTCTCAGAACTAGTAGATAACTGCACTGAATTTATTTGCAAAAAGGCTATAATAACATACATCAATACAAATAAATCAATGTTAGAACAATACGTTCTATTCTTTCGCATAATTGAATTTTCCTTTTGATCACAAAATTATTATGAATATCACATATATTTTTAGATTTTCACGGCCAAAAGCATTTTCGTTGTTTGTTTTTGGGGTGTTATGCCGTGTTGCGCTACCTCCTTCTTTAGCCGACGTTTCGGACAGCGTTGGAGTATCCATCATCAGGGCAGATCCGGCAGATCCGATTGACAACTACACATCGTCGGATCTGCCGGATCTGCCCTGATGATGGACACTGCAACGCTGTCCGAAACGTCGGCTAAAGAAGGGGGTAGCGCAACACGGCATAACACCCCAAAAACAAACAACGAAAATGAATATCACATCTTTGTAAAAGCCCATAAAGGCGTATATTAATATAAATAAATAAATAAAATAGAATGCTCAATAAACCCGATAAACTTAATTTAACTGAGCATAGTAAAACATACATTTTTGAATTATTCTTCAAATGTCATAAATACAATGAAAGCATTGTAATGAGAGAAATCGAAATCCGAAACCTAAATGTGTTTAGAGGAAACAGGGCGGCGTTTTATCCATAAAAGCGTTTTCCCTAATTTCCTCTCTGGATTTTGACACTACTGCAAATGTATGTTTTTTTTAATATAATATAGGTTTCGACCACTAGCGTGTCGTACCTAATGTTATTGTCTTTTTGATAAGTTACTTCTTGCAGAACTTAGGACCCTCCAAAAATCGTTAAAATTGCCTGGTTTCAACGCCATCAACAGACATTCAGTATGCAAACTCTTCAATGTAAATTTTAAAAAATCAAAACGTACAGACACAGAATATTTTCTTCTAATGAAGTTGATAAAAACATCGGTCCAGTTTTGGAATAGAAAAATGGGGAACACAAACCTTAATTTTAATTTTATCGCCACACGGAGAAAAATGTTATTCTAAAATACGATAATTTTATTCGTAAAAACGGTTGAAAACAGGACTGAATTTCTTACGAACAAATTAACAGTGTTCCAATGTTTATTGGCGAAAGAAAATGTAAGAATAATTTGTTGGTGTACAAAATTACGTATAACAACAATTTTTTCTTACATTTTCCCGCCAATAAACATTGAAACCCTGTTAATTTGTTCGTAAGAACTTCAGTCCCGTTTTTATCCGTTTTACGAATAAAATGATGGTATTTTAGAATAACATTTTTCTCCGTGCATGAATGTATTCTGGGGAACATCAAGAGTTACAGCAACAGTTAAAATACCCATGAAGTTCGTCGCAATGAGGTAGATCTCATGTATTTGGTAAAAATTGTTTAACTAAAAAAGACAAAATATTATCATCCAAACAAAGAATTTTTATAAATACATTCGCGAAATTCACCAACTCACCATTTGAGGCCATTAAAAAATACTTCGAATTCCTCGCGATTTCGTTATTTTAATTAGACGATGAAGATTCTCATATGGGAACATTTTTTAGTTCAATTCTCTTATGACAGCTGTGATTTCGTTATTCGGTGCCTTTAGACATAATAATTTACACTAACTAGATAGAAAATACCTAGAAAGAAATCTGTATGAAAAAAATGTATACTATATTTCTTATTAAAGAATTTTAGCTAGTTACGGAATTAGATCCAAATCTTATTCTCCAATATTTGCTAATAATAAGGTACAAAATTTTACGATGGGTAGGTACTCATTTATAAAGTAGAGGAGGAAAGGCAGAGAAATTGTCAGAAACGAATAGCTCATAAAATAGTCAGAACATGTATATATAATGTGGTATCTCCTCCAAGCATAAACTTTCTAGTTAAAGTGTGTTTATCGGAAGTGACCTGCCAGGTAAGTATGTTTCTGCAGTAGGATCTATTTGTAAGTATATAATAATTTTAGATAAAGCCTAAGAATTCATATAAAATTATACAGCGCCCTTTCGGTGATTTCTCACAAAAACGGCGCTCTACAAATTATCCAATTATTATTATTATACTACCGTTATAAGCAGAAATGCAGCAAGGAATTTGCAAACGTCATCCTGGTGTATTGCAAAAATTGCAAATTCCTAGCTGCCTTTTTGCTTATGACGGGATGATATGATTATGATTCCTGGTATAAACTGAGTATACAGTATCTACACATCTAACTTAAAAGTCGACCTGAACTTGCAATAGAAATCCAATTGCAGATGGTTGTTGGTATACGTAATTTCGTACGTATACCTACAAATTATTCTTACATTTTCCTGCCAATAAACATCGAAACACTGTTAATTTGTTCGTAAGAACTTCAGTCCCGTTTTTACTTCAATTATCGTATTTTAGAATAACATTTTTCTCCGTGTAGGTTTTACAAGATAGTACAGGTAAAGAAAATTTAATGAATAGGTACTGAACCTAGGTTGATCAAATACCCCAAGTTGCCCAATGTAGGTTCGCATTCTAAATTCCAAGTGCCATCTTTCAAGTTTGAGTGTGTGTTCATGATATTCAACCTCCGATAAGAGAATACAATTAAATATGGCTAAAACAAAGGAGACGAAAAGCAGGACCGAAGGGGTAAAGAGTTTTTTATGGATGAACCACGATAAAATATTCTCGCTGTTATGAGGATTTTCAGTAATTCGAAACGAGCAGAATTCGCATGAACATTTTATAGTTATTTTATTTTATTTAAACGCCCATAGGGCTTTTACATACATAAAGTAATACAGGTTTTGATTATATACAGTTAAAATAAGAGTTGATAAAATAGAGGTAACTAACAGAAAATACAGTAAGTAATACAGAATATAATTGAAGTCAAAACCAATTTAAATTTAATAATTTTATAAAAAAAATTGTATTTTTTAATATAATTTTTCAGAATATAATTGAAGCCTGCCAATATCCTAAAAATCAACAATAGATAATATTAATAAAAAAAGTATAAAATTTGTGTTCACAATAATTTATGAACTAAGTAGAAATAGTTCATGCATACCTACGTCGTTTAAAGTTTGCCAAATTCAAATTATTGTTAAATACATCAAAAGATATTTTTTATTTTTTTATAGAGCACCTGGATACAGTGTGACTATGGCATCCCCAATTGGGGTATGTTGTGAGGCTTAAGGTAAGTGGTGAAGGGAAGGAGATGGGGAAGAGGAAGGAAGGAAATGTGGGGAAGTACCTGGCTATTCAGATCTAGTCACTAAACACGGCCAAAGCCATTTCAAGCAACGTTTCTATTCTGAATGGTGGTCTTATACCAGGACGATACTGAGAGTAGGTATCTACCACTCTGGAACGTGCCGCAAATATATTATCTATATATTATTTTAATTAATTAATTGTGAAATAACACAAATTTATCAAATAAAATTTATTTGCGAACGCCGGGTTCGGGACCCGCGACCTTCGGAATGGGAGTTCAAAGCCCTTCCCCTGGACTACGCCGTCCGTCAAATTTTAATATTGGTCACCAAGACTATGTACCTAATCGTTTTATTGGGGAAAGCAAACTATAGTTGGAATGAGATGTGTGTAGGTATATAAAATGTTAATGTTTGTCTAGTAGTTCGTGAAGGTACATATTAGATTTATTAAATGCAGGAGTTCACAGCAATCGAATTTAGAGTTTAATCATTTTAATAAAAAGTTTATGTCGTTTATTTTTCGTCTGTTTTCTAAAGTTGGAATATTTAAAATATTCAATAATGACAGATAATTTATGGATTCTAAAGGGATGTTAAATTTAAAATTTACAAATCGCGGAAATTTTCTTTGAATTCTTTCAACATTATGACCGGTCAGTGGTTGAGTGGGCATCGCGTTTGGGTCGCTCCCAGGCGTTCCGTGTTCGATTCCTCGGCTGGCTAAGTCCTCCATCACAACACAAGCAACATCTTCCGCTTAGTGTGGTGGTAGTAGGAGATTTTCAAATGTTGTTGGGTTATTCGTAACCCGGAAGAGTTTCTCTTTCTTTAAAAAAAAAAAAAAACGTATATGCATTTTATAGAAGGGCGACCAGACTACGGAGTTATGTTCGATTAAGCTTCTAACAAGGGATACAACAATTTAACGATTCGTAAAGATTCAAAGTTTTTAACTGTTCTTAATATAAATCCTAATATTTTCATTCCCTTATTTGCAGGTTGTTGAATTACAATTTTATTATAATTATAATTGTTATAGTAATTATATCATATCATCAAATATTCCTGCTTGACATTCAACCTCAAATAGATTCACTGTTTTTGAACATATTTCAAAATAAAATACTGTATTAAAAAATATTTTTTTAAAGCAGACGAAAGGTTCTTTCGGGTGTATTACAAATCGACAAATGTAATTAAAAATGTTAAATATTTTAATTTATGAAGATAATATTAGCGAAAGTCAATCGAAAATCTAAAACAGAAAAAATCAGAAAAAGATACGGATACATCTGGGACTCGAACCCAGGTCCTCCGGCAATCCGGGCCGACGCGCTAACCAACTGCGCAAACGTATCCCTATCCGATTCGGTCATTTTTAACTGTATCATACTTCGACTGAGAACCACCAACATTATTTTCATTTTTCTTATCGCATATTTTTATTGGCTGCTACCTTTATGTGTGATTGCAAGATTCAACTCGAACTAAATGCCCTCTAGATAGCGCAGTTGGTTAGCGCGTCGGCCCGGATTGCCGGAGGACCTGGGTTCGAGTCCCAGATGTATCCGTATCTTTTTCTGATTTTTCTGTTTCAGATTTTCGATTGACTTTCGCTAATATTATCTTCATTAATTAAAATATTATAATTTGAGGTTTAACTCTTTAAGTTAAAAAGTTTAAAAAAAAAAAAAAAAAAAAAAAAAATGTTAAAGTTTGAACGCATAGGTACATACCTAGATATAGTTTTTTAATGTCGCTTAGGTATCGATAATTTTTACCGTGTAAACTATTAAAGTTGTTCCAGCCGAACAAATTAGCCTAAGGGGTTAAACCTTGTTCAAATCATTTCAAATTATAGATAAATATACGTACATACTAAATACCTATATAATGTTTTTTTTTTATTGAATGAACCTTATGTGTAAACAAAGGAAATTAATAACTTAATAGAAGCAAACATTATTATAAGGTATCTAGGGACCTAAAGTACATAAAAGTTAATACCGACCCGACGTTGTTACAGAATTCGTCGCAATAGGCGAGTATAAGGTCGGAAAAGCGTCATGTCTTTACATCTTCAACATCTTTCTTTTTTGTCTATACACATCTTTCTCTTTTGCTTACGGTCATTGTAAAGTCGGTAAAATGACCGTAACTGGATAAATGGATATAATCAAGTTCAGGTCTTCATTAATGTTTGGCGTGTACGTGAAGAAAGAGCAGCTTTATCTTTGCGCTTTATGGGAAAATTTATAAAATAAAATGAAATAATAGATTTATTTTGTAATGCAAAAAGTTGCTATAATTTGATACGTTTTAGAGCTGGTCAAATGTCTTGTTTTAGCACGATGTTTGCCGCTATGTGAAAAAACGGTCCCATTATGTGTCAAATTATGTACAATCTCATATTATTTCGACGCCATTTGAAACGATTAAAAGTTTTTATAATCAAAATCATAATAACGTCATCAACGTGTTGTTGTAATTCCAATAAAATTGTCCAATATTTTGTTTCTACCATGACGCTTGTAAATTATCAACGTTAGGTCGGATCAAAACTTGGCATGTATATAGGTATATACTATAAGTAGGTACCTACCTACCCCGGTAATAAGCAAAGAGAAAAGTCAATATTTTGAATAAATACACCTATATTTATTATTGTTAAACCCTTCAGAATTAGTGAAATAATAAAAGTATTAAGTAGGTATAGCATCAAGAGCTCTTTCTTCGTTCAAGTGGAAAGGGAACCCTTGAAAACCCCGACCAACAACGCATGTGTTTGAAATCAGCAACCCTCTGATATAATTTATTTATTTATAAAATACTTGATAAAACATTATAACATTTACATATTTATGATGCATTAGAATCATTAGATCACCAATTTAGGCGACTGCCTGTTTCTTGGTGACCAATGGAATATAGAATTTCTGAGGTCCACTGTAAACCATATGGATTAAATATCTATATAAACATGATGAAAATAAGAAAAAATTTATAAAAATATTACCTTTTGTTATTTCGGCTACTGGCATTATACCTAGCTCTCTTATTAAAAATTTAGGCATATTAGATTTGTCAAAGAATTTGTATATAAAAATGCAAAAATCAGTCATTTTAAATACATGTAGAATTACGAAAGATTTTTTAAATATTTATATTGAGGGATCAGTAGGATTTATCGGTCAAATTAGGAATTCCACAGAGCCGAACCCTCTGATATGAAAATATCTGGAGACGGTGAATTATATTCCCATTTAATAGTTTGGTAGATTAACGTGTAGTTCTTGTATTGTTTTGTATTAATTATACTTATATAATACACTTGCATAACGTGGATTTACTAGATGATCATTTATATGGAAAAGTGTATGAAAGGGTTTAGTTTTTCCTATGGGAAAAATTAAACCCGTTCCTGTAAATCTGGTGAATAAAAATATAAAATAGTAAAATAAAAAAATAAATAATAAGACATGCTAAAACATATAAATCTTACTTAATATTAGATATAAACGCGAAAGTTTGTATGGATGTATGTATGTTTGTTACTCTTTCACGCAAAATTTACTGAATGGATTTTGGATAGAAAATGTCAAAATTTGAGAATGACATTTTGCAAAACAATGATTGTAAAATCAAAATTCTATTTTATAAAATATTTAAATTAGTGAATGTATTTGAAGTACCTACTCGCCTAATAATTTGAATCAAATCAAGAATTATACATATTTTAAATAAATAGGTTAAGAATTTTGGTATAAACGTAGATGGGACCTAGGAAAAGAAAATTGATTATTCGAAGTACTAATCCTACGCAGACGAAGTCGCGGGCAAGCTAGTTAAATATATAATCATGTTGAAAACAGGAAAAAATATAGTAGACAATTAATGTGTCTACTGAGTGCATAAAATATTAAAATTAGTATCTAACCACAAAATTTATTTCTAAAATCGTAAAACCTAGGTACCTATTTTTTTTGAGTAGGTGGGTAAGTGATCTGTCATTAGGTGGGTAGGTACCAGATTAAGAAATCCGAATTAACAATAACAAACGGCAAGTTCTTATCATTGCACATATACAATAATAAGATAACTAAATGTCTACCTCGTGATATTATTGTCGCATGTGACCCCCCCCCCCCCCCCCCCCCCCCGCCCCCCACCCGTCCCATTTAAATCGAAAATACGTTAGTGAATGATGGCCTTCGTGGTTGATTGGTTACGATCCTTAACTATTAAGGTTGGCGTGCGCAAGTAATTTTTATTTGATTAATGTGTGTTATATAACAGTTTAAAACATTTATATTTTCTCTTGTGAAAGACCGACATGCAGAATCGAAACGTTTCTTGAAATGGCTTTTCTTCGGGTTTGGTCTGAATAGCCAGATACCTGCATAGTTTCCCGCTTCCCTCTGCCCCATCTCCTTCCACGTATGAACCTACTTATATTCTGTATTTAAAAAAATGTATCTATCTAAGCTGTAAATGGCTAATGGGCGTTTTGTTTAAATAAATAAATGCTGACAAATATACGAAACCTGTGGAATTACGGCATCTGTATTACGTGTTGTGAGGCTGAGTGAATGGATGGAAAGAGGAAGTTCGGGCAGGTACTACCTGAATATTTAGATCTGTTCACAAAACACGGCTGCGCCATTTCAAGCAACGTTTCTATTACTTATAATAGGATGTTTTTCATCAGGGCGATATTAGGAGTTACCTACACTTCCCCAGGTTGCAGGGTCGGCCCTAGCAGGCGCAATTGGAGCAATCCACTCCTGGCGCCGAAATGCCAAAGCGCTGATAATGCCTAAGATTATTTTTCAGAAAAACGGCGCTGCACAAATACAAATCATCAAAATATTATTACCTAACTAGGCGTCTATTGGTTTTGAATTGAAAAGCGGTATCAAAATTACACGCGCCAGGCGCTTTTGAGCTCAGGACCAGTAGTGACACTGTGACACTAGCACTCAGCCCTTTGACAGAAAAGTTTTTTTTTACATTAGTTCCACACAGGACGCCCTGAGGAAAATAATTTCCTTCAGGGCCCAAGTCATCTTTGGGGATGCTGTGTGGAGGGTAGATATTTTTAATGAAGGGAAGGAGAGGAAGTTCTGGAAAGGAAAAAGGTAAAAGCGTTGGGTATGAATCTGGGATTCAGTGTGTCCAGATCATCCGCCGTCAAGACCTAGACAAGCCTCACCCCATAAACCCGGGCACCCCTGCTAAGTCATCAAACGTAGCGAACCACTTGGAGTGATTAATGGCAGAGATTTTGGTTATCTAATAAATTGTTCCCGGAATGGCGGCATCCATTCCCGCCTAGGTATCTGCCTATACAAGTTCTAACGCTCCTTATAGAAGCCATAAGAATTTTCATATCAGATAAAGAAATATGTAGGTACATAAGGTAAATAAAGAAAAAAAAGAAAGACATCTTACCCAATGCATGACAGTCCCTGGCTGGGCTCCTTCCTCATAAACGCCCATCTGCAGAATATTTAGGAGTTGTTTTATCTCCCCCCAGACGTTATGCCGGTGTCGTTACGCCCATGCATAGTGCTACTACCAGCGTAAACAACTAATAAACAAACATGCAACAACTATGCTTTATCGCCACTTAACTCATAAATGATTATTACAGAGTTTATTTCACTGAGATTGTTGATTGTTTCCAAAACAAATTTATTGTGACTAGTTTATGTTTTGCAACAAATATTTAGATAATAAATGCAATGCTGTCTATATATAGATATATAATATAAATCACAACGAATCAATCAAATATATTATTTTTACACTATTTTTTTTATCACAAACAACACAATAATAAATGATTGTTAGGGTTTGTTTTTGATCACAATTTTTTTTTCGCGTAGAAAATCACATTGTTTAGGTATAATGGCGTTGTGTGTTTTCTGTCAAGTTTTGCGAACTTTTTTTTTAGGTTAGAGTCGGCCCTGTCCATGGAGTGTCGGGATGGATCGCGCTCCAGTCCGTCTCTCGCGGTCGCCGGTGCGAATGTGAGGCCATCTCCGGTGTGCGCATGTGCGCGTCGGGCGGGGGGCGGGGGGCGTGGCAGCAGGCTCCGCCCCTCCTGTGTCCCTCTCGCACCGACATTGGGCGCAGTGCGCGGAGGTGGGAGGGATCGCCGCTGGAGGGGATGAGGGAAGAAAGCTCCAAGTCGGCGCGGATCGCCGCGACTCGCCTCCGCTAGTTTTGCAGCGGTTTGCAGTTTCAGCGGGGCCGGACGTGTCGCTGCGAGAATGTTATGCGACAATGTGTCAATCATGTCATCCATCTAACTATACATCCCAATATGGTGCCGAATAAGTCGGACGATGACTTTTCCTCGATGGTAAATAGGTACACCAATTAAGAATCTTACAAGAAGAATATCGACAACTATTTTTTTTTTATGTGACACCTTTACAAAATGTAAAGGTGCGGGCTCTTGGAAGGTTAATTAATGCACATCTTAAAAGGCCCGGATTATATTATGAAGGAGAAGGAACACACATATAGGTACGAGTCCGGTAAAAAATCATATTATTATAGAGATAAAAAAATTCAATTGTTTCCCTTCTTTTGAAGTGACCCATTTTGAAAAACATTTATTTCAAGGAGGGGGGGAGTCCCACCAAATGTCACTTAATCTCACCGTACTTAATTAATGTATGGTACCTTATACAAAAATGAGTCGAAGAAACGACCCGCTCTCATGAAGCCAATATCAACTGTGAACAGGTGTAACGATTGTGTCCGTTGTGTTTCACGCACGTGCACCGGGGGTCAATTCTTCATTAAAATACCTGTAGAACAAACTCAGCATGTCCACGTCACGCCTGATGTTAACAACGGATTGTCAACCAGACGGAACGCCCTTCTTTGCACAGTATTAGGTAAGTGGATTTAGGATAGTACCTAGTAGGTAGGTAGGTAAAATTGCGTCTTATGTAGGTAAATAATAAAAACAAGAGAAATACTAAAAGTATTGTAGGCACTACACAACTTTTTAAGTACGTATTTTCAGTACCTACCCGTGTAGATCTTAAAATGTCACAATGGATCGATAAAGGATTTATCGATAATATCGATAACTTAACACTTAACCGAGCTCGACTGCAGATCGCTAACATATAAACAACAGTTCGTCGGTTGGACGGTGTGAACTATCTATTGTTTTTTTTTTCGTTGTTTGTTTTTGGGGTGTTATGCCGTGTTGTGCTACCTCCTTCTTTAGCCGACGTTTCGGACAGCGTTGCAGTGTCCATCATCAGGGCAGATCCGTCGATGGACACTGCAACGCTGTCCGAAACGTCGGCTAAAGAAGGAGGTAGCACAACACGGCATAACACCCCAAAAACAAACAACGAAAATGCTTTTGGCCGTGAGAATCTAAAAACGTATCTATCTATTGTTTGTTCGTTGGCGATCTGCGAGCATGCTCCGAAACGGTGATAAGTTACCGACCGTGCTAGATACCTTGGAAGGCTAATCATTCTGATCTACGAATTATGAGTTCTCAACGCAATTTAGTACACGAATTATGAGTTCTGAATTCTGAACCCAATTTAGTACCTAGCAGTAGGTACCTAGCGGTCCGTGAGTTTTCAGTGAGCTAGGGTGCTAAGATTGAAAATTAGAAATAAGCTAAGCTGAAATGTTTGTATGAAAACCTTCAGGAACGTACAAAAAGTTGAAATTTAAAAAAATAAAAAATAAAATCATTTTCAGCTACAACAACATCAATCACGTCGTTTTTTTAAACTCTAGCGCCACTGGTATACCTATACTGGTATCCATACCTACAATTTTAGGATCTATCGAAAGGTACCTAAATCCAACCTATATTTTCAAAACTATATAACTGAAAAATAACCAAGTAACCTATCTATGTTAAATTATACGTAACCCATTTCCCGGCATCCGATCGAGCTAAACTCTGCAGACAGACTTGTTGTCGATGACAATGCATTCTTTCAACGCGCGCACAGTTCCGAAATTGGATGAAATGATGGTGCAACTTCGATGCGTAGGACCGTGGCGGAAAGTCGAAAGTGTTTCAATAGGTATTGACTACATAATAAAAATATATCAACAGCGGAAATTTGTAATGCTATAAATTCTCTGGGACAATATATCCGAAAATAAGTTAAATATGTCATTTATTACGTTTTTTTTCTTTTTATATCTGCGTCGTCGAAATATTTCTAGAATAATAAGTGCGTCTTTTACGAAGTGCTTTTTAAGATATTATTTTTCTGAAAAATCAAAAAATAAATACCGGTCAGTGGTTCAGTGGGCATCGCGTTTGGGTCTCACCCAGGCGTTCCGTGTTCGATTCCTCGGCTGGCTAAGTCCTCCACCACAACACAAGCAACATCTTCCGCTTAGTGTGGTGGTAGTAGGAGATTTTCAAATGTTGTTGGGTTATTTGTAACCCGGGAATGTTTGTCTTTCTTTTTTTAAAAAAAAATAAAATAAATAAATTGGTAGATACTGTTATTAAGTTGATCCCCTGGTCCTTGAAAAATTCGAAATCGGAATCCCCGTTTCTTTTTTGAGGAATTTAAAAATTCTAACAAAACTTTTTTGGAATGTTTGTAGAAAATATTTGAGAGCTGTTTTTTACAGGTTGATTTCGTAAAGGCCTGTAAAAAATATTAACTCCTCTCTTTCGCTTTGTTTATTATAGGATAATAAGGAAATTTATAATCGATTTCACGGAACCAAGCGACACGAAAATTGGGCGGTAACTCATTAAGTTATTTAAGCCGATATTTATAAGGTTTAATTCTCAATTCGTATTTCGTTGTACGCCGCCGCCAGTCTGAATGCTGTTGAAATGAGATCCCTGAGGCGTATGTGTGCTAAAATCATGTATGATCGTGTGAGAAATGTGGAGATTCGAAAAGAATGCAAGGCTGATGTAAGTAAGCGTATCTACTGAGTAAAATTAAGAAAGGAACCCTCAGATGGTTTGGGCATGTAGAGCGAATGAACAAAGAAAGGAGCGTAAGGAGAATATATGATGCAAGTGTGAATGGTATAAGAAGTAGGGAACGTCCGAGGAATACATGGTACGATCAAGTGAATCAGATACTTGAGTCGGGCCATGTCAAGAGTCAGAAAAATAGAAGAGTATGTATGAGACGATGCATGAATGTGAATGAGGCAAAGAGTGTGTGCCAAGACCGAGATGTTTCGCGGTCCGTCCTCTCTGCCTACCCCTGCGGAGAAATGGCGTGATGGTTAGTTAGTTAGTTAGTTAGCCGCCCATTTTGAACTTCATTAAATTGCAGTGAATTGTTTTTTTGTGAAATTCTGGCATAAATATTAAAATGCTTTCCGATAATTTTCTAAAGAACTTTATATGCCACATTACACAATACAACATTATCTGAAAATTAGTAGGAGATTTTCACTTGAAAATATTTTTTTATGAGCCTATATTTTATTTTTTAGCAGACTTACAAAACCACTTATTAAATATTTCCAAGGACAAGATGTGTTATTTTAATTGAAGCATCTATAATACTTCTAACTTGTCCTTTAGAGCATTTCAAATTTCCATGATCGATGTGTAGGTAGGTATTATAGTAAAAATACACAACAAATGTACACGGTTGACATTTGTCATATGAGAACAGGTCGCTTCTACGACTCTTTCTTGAGTTCATCAGCTCTGCTGTGGAACATTTATCTATATTTTCCGATATTCCGGCCTCTGTGTTTCCTCCCTCCGACAACATGGGTCTCTTTAAGACACACGTTCACTATCTACTTCCGCTCTTAAAAAATACCCTCCATGATGACGCATCCCCGCATTCCCAGAGATGACATAGGCCCCGAGGAAAACAAAAATATCATCTTTGGGGATGCTGTGTGAAGGTGTAGGAGGAAGGGAACACGAAAATTTTACATTAGCCGAACTGTTGAACTCAAGAAAGAGTCGTAGAAATGTATAGAATATTATGAAGGATAGTGTGTATCTACAAATAAACGTCTTTATATGCACATCCAATAGAAAAGTGTCGTAAGTCAAAATTTTCCATTTTACCTTTTATCTCTGAAAAATTTAAGTGATTGTAATTGTCTCTGCCCCATGAAAGCCTGATTGACCAGCAGCTGAGAAAAATGTTTTAAAATGCTTGCAACTGTACAAGGGTAGGGAGGTTCAAATGAAAAAGATCAATTATTTCTCGTATCAATTTTTTTTATTATACTTTTAATATCGATTTAATTCATTCAAAACTTGTTTTAATATATACCTACCTATATTCAAGTAAGCAATAAAAATGCTCAAAACGCACGAAGATAAATTATTAAATACCGTGCAGGTACTTCTTGTAAGTATTTTTGATCATAAGTAGGATATAACAATAAAAATAACAATATAAAAATAAATATAAAAAAATTATAAATATAAAAATAACAATTTAACAATAAATATAAAAATAACCTACCTACACTTTGTCAAATAAGAGTAGAAAATATAAATACCGGAACTAAAAAAATTGTAGGCTAGCAACACCAAATTTACTGTCAAAATGACAATGACACTTTTTATGTAGAATGCTGTAAGTAACATTTTAAACATTTTTTTTTTTTAATTTAAAATATAAATATTTTCAGTTTTATTTTAATAATAACAATTTTAACGCGCTTTGTATAAAACTTTCAAACATGGATACATGTTTTAAGTAAGATTTTATTTTATTTACGTAGAGATACAATATTGTTAGCTATCATAGTTGTATTTTTTTCGCAGTTAATTCAGAAAGCACCTCCAGGAAAATTGTCAATGATCTAAACCCAGGCAATGCTGGATACATCAGCTAGTATTAAATAAATGTGAGCAAATTAAAACTGCTTTTTATTACTACAATGTGCTAACTCAAAATTGCAAAGAGATAATATATCTACATATATGCAATTCTAATTTTGACGTCAGTGGGTTGCAATGAAAAATACTTTTCCTGCTTTTATGTGTTTTGTTTTATTTCAAAATTGTAGGTTACACAGCTTTGCATTTCTACCATTTGTCATAATTTTAGTATTGCCATTTGAAGAACAGTGGCGCCCTCCTATGTTTTCTACTCTTATTTGACAGACTATATGTATGATTTTTCAATATTGTCTAAACAAAATAACGGCCTTACTAAAAAAAAAACACTCCGCGGCCGTTAAACGGTGTTTCTGTAGCACGTTGTGTAAAGTCTGTACATTTCGTTTTTCAAATTCTTACTAAACAAAATATATGGTTTTGATCTGACAACGTCGCCATTTTACCAGCCTTACTAATAAACTTTCTGAAAAATTTGTACAATGGTCAAACAACCATGTATGAAGAATCCTTACTAATTAAGAACTGACAAAAAATTGTTCATGGAAAGATATGTACATTGCTTACACGGCCAAGGAGGGTAGTTTATCTGTTGTATATATTTGTTCCATTTGTAATTTTCATCGAATTTCGAATTTTTTTTTTAATGTCTTATATATTTATTATTTTTTGAGATGTTGTAAAAACAAATACCATTTTAGAACCAAAATTTAATTACCTTTAAGATTTTCATATCTAAAATATACTTAAATGTTTAAAAACTGTAGTATTTTAAGATTCAAACATCAAGTTGGAAAAAAAAACTCACTTACCCCAAACACTTTCTATTAAAACATTGAAATATTTGGAAAAATTCAAAATTCAAAAAACACAGTCCTTTTATTTAATGGTTTTAAAATAAATCTGTCACCTCACTTTTTACTCCTTCAAACAATAAAAAAATGTAAAAAAATATTGAAATTCGCTTTTCATATCCAAAAATTTACAATAAAAAAACACACGTTTGAATACATTGCTTGCACATCTTAAGGCATTAATTTCTTTGATACGTTTACTAAAATATGTATTAGACATTTTAGTCACCAAAAAACATCACTTTCAAGAATTTATAATAAAATAAAGATCTTAAAATGCAAATTATTTCTGAACATAACCTATGAACCATTTTCTGACAGCTTAATTTAGAACACGCGATTTTAGTGCCACAATTTGACTTAAACTAACGAAAAACAACACAAATTAATAGTAAATATATTGATTACATGAATATAAGTGCGAATTAGTCATAAATATTCAAATCATTAACGAAAACATCATATTAATCACATACAAAATCGCGACCGACTAACTTCTGCATTCGCGGCTATTTTTTTCAGCGGTAAAGCAATGCGCAGGCGCATCAATCACACCACCTAGCGGATTATTATGAAAACTCCAATTTACAAGTAAAATTTCCAGCGTTGCCACATTTAAAACACCGTTTAACGACCGCGGAGTGTTTTTTTTTTAGTAAGGCCGTAAGTGTGTAAAAAAAATTGAAATATTTTAGTTTGTTAAGACCTTAAATAAATAGAAAAACTGAGGTATTTTTGTCACAAAACACGTTCTCGGATTTGTTTTTTAATGATTTTAATTTAACTAAAATTTAAATTTTGAAAACTGTATTGACTATATTGTGCATTGATTTATTTGGTTGTATGATATGTGATTTGAAATTTGTGTTGTTTTATTAGAATCTATCGTTTGAAAAATGAACAAATCTGCCAACGACCAACGGTATAACCTTAGTATCTATATTAAAAATACACTTAGTTTTTCAAATTTTTAAAATTGCGTGTGTACCAGATAAAATAACAATCTTTCAAAATCAATTTATGTTTTTTTGTAAAAAAGAGTCGATACGTCTAGAATTTGATTTAAAAAGGACTAATTTCCGGTATTCTCTGGTACTACCGTCTTAATTAGATCACTCCATCTCTGCAAGATGTCACTAGTTTCTCTTTTCGGCGTAACCTCTTGTTCATCATCCATTCATTTGTTTTTGATCTCCTGTAAAATTAACTTTTTGACTTATGACACTTTTCTATGGGACGTTCGAAATTATAATGCCTCCCATGTAAAGAAACAATGAATAAATTAAATAAATAAATCTGCAAAACAGAATAATTTAAATATATACTTAATTTGTTAGGTGAAGGAGAAAGCAAGGAAGAACAAAGATATGTTCACATAGTATTTCTCTTGTTAATTTAGTGAACATACTTTTTCACAGTTAATTTTCAGTTTTTTTACAGGTACCTACCTACTTACCAGAAGTCTCTCAACCTTTTCTTCAGTATTTACGATTTCCACCAAAATTAGTAGATACCTAAATCCTATAGATTTTTTAATGTCAAAATATATATCTAAAGAAGTATTTTAAAATATAAATACCTCACAAGAGTTTCAACCACTAGGTGGCTGGGGAGAAAAGGAGATGAGGGAGAGAAAGATGGGGAAGTACACGAAGAAAAATGTTTTTCGAAAAAACGATCATTTTATTCATAAAAACGGGACTGAAGTTCTTACGAACAAATTAACAGTGTTTCAATGTTTATTGGCGGGGACATGTAAGAATAATTTGTTGGTATACGTAATTTCGTACGTATACCAACAAATTATTCTTACATTTTCCCGCTAATAAACATTGAAACACTGTTAATTTGTTCGTAAAAACTTTAGTCCCGTTTTTACGAATAAAATGATCGTTTTTTCGAATAACATTTTTCTCCGTGTACCTAGAGCAGTTTCATAAATTTAAGATCCTTTAATAATACTTTTACGAAGGTCGATTCACCCACACGCAAATCGTCGCCCGAGTGCTTTATTGTCTAAACGACCATTAGTAAATGTTACAACAAGAGGAGGTTTTCTTTCATTATTTCAATTAACATTATATAATAGGTGTTTAAGATGAAGCTATTTCCGCGAAATGTAAAGTTCTCATTAGTTTGAATAATTCTTAGTAAAGTGCTTAATTATCGTTATATATATATATATATATATATATATTTATTTAAAATGGAGATTGAAAATGGAAAATTTAAAATGGAGATTGAACTAAAACTAAAATGGTCGTTTGGACAATTAAGCACTCGGGCGACGAAATGTCTAAGTGTCCATTCGAGGCACATCATTGACTGGACGATAGCGGGCAGCAGTAGGTACACATGTGTTCAAATGTTGTCCGTTAAGAAGGTGTACTCCGTCCGAAAATGTTACCTGAAAAAAAAAACTCATTCATAACATGTACCCCAACTTACCTTCAGGCCGATTCCCCGCAGGAGTACACAGAGAGGATGGACCGTAACACAGCTCTGTTTTGGCACACATTCCTTGTTCCATTATTAGATACTCTAACTGCTAAAAGTCTGTTTTATACAACGCCACGTTCTGCCACCTCGGAACAGGCTCAGCCTAGTGAGGTGGCATATACCTAAAAGAATGTACATAACATGTATTTTTTGGTTAATAAATAATAAAAAAAAAAAAAAAAAAAAAATATCCGTAGGCATTTTAGTATCCACTAAATGTGCAATAGATATGCCACCGAATGCAAAGTTTAGGGTGTCAAGCTTCAAACTGTACCTACGGTTGCAACTGTTGCGAACTCATGCACTCTGGCGGAACAAAAATGTACTATCAAACACGGCTACCATTTTAAAAGGTTTGACCGGACACGGAACACAAACAAATGAAATGCAAAGTGGTCGAGTCAAAACAGGACTTAGCCATATATATTTTTTTTTTTTTTTTAAAAAGAAAGATTACCGGATTACGAATAACCCAACAACATTTGAAATTCTCCTGCTACCGCCACACTAAGCTGAAATGTTGCTTGTGTTGTGATAGAGAACTTTGCCAGCCGAGGAATCGATCACAAAAAATGAACGCCTGGGTGGGACCCAAACGCGATGCCCACTCAACCAATGACCGGACAATATTTAATCGACTAACTCCGCAATCTTCATAGTTCCGATGTTATGCAATTTGCGGAGGCACTTAATTTAAGGCGTTGTGGACGGCGCACACTACTTATAAAACAACGCTTGACGCGCCTGCCAACGTTAAGCCAGGGACACACACGGCGTTATAAGCGCTAGCGTTATTTGGCTTGGCCTATTTCAGCATATTCCTCGCCATGCATTCCAATCGCAAATATATGGCGAGCGATATGGTGAAGTAGGCCAAGCCAAATAACGCCGGTGCTTTTAACGCTGTGTATGTCCCTGGCTTTACTGAGGAATTCGGAGTGATTTTATATATTTTGCTTGGTGTTGACGCAACTATGTATCCCTTTCTCCATCCAACTGACTTGCAAATACCTATCATTTTTGACAATATGTATTAATATTACCTACATGATGACATTTTGGAACATTATTTCCGAGGAAATAATCAGTCTATTGAAGTAACCAGTGCCATTATCAATTGATCTCTCAATTCTTAAAAGGGGGAGTATGGTCCAGCTTCCAGCCGATGCAACGTGGAAGCCGATGAAGCGATCCGGTTACAAGCGACAACTTTAAACGCGTTTTCTCAAAACCACCTTTATCAGGTTGGTTGGAATCCTAGATCATTGAATTTTCATCCGGCTCACTTCATTCAAAATTTAAATAAAAGAAAACTAAATTGATACGCGGATGAACCTCGAATTACAAAAAAAAAATATTTTAGGAAAAAGTTATTTTAAAATTAAGGCCGTTTTTTTTCGTCACTTTTAATTTTATGTCTGCCAATTCTGCAATCAACAATTTTTTTGCAAACTCAGGTTTATGAGCATGCGACTTTCATACTGATATTTTTAAAAATTTATTATAAAAACCCATTAATTTATTGATTACAGTTCAACTAATTCACAGTCAATCTATCGGAGACTGTAAGTAATTTAGGAGGGAGTATGAGTACCGCCGCCCCGGGAACCATTTATTGGATAACCAACACCTATGTCAAAGTCACCCCAAGTGGTTCGCTACGTTTGTGATTAGGTGATCTACGGGGAGTTGTAGGTATACCAATCTCCACCGTATATAAGAGAAAATATTCTATTATAAACCAGGACATTGCTTGCGCGCAATTTAAATTCACCTAAAATAATAAATTGAACGACCCCCATTCAGAATTGAAATGTTGCTTGAAATGGCTTTAGCCGTAATTGATGATCATATCTGAATAGACAGGTATTTTTCATCTTCCTCTTCCCCATCTCCTGTCCCTTCACATACAATTCAACCACACAACATACCCCAATTGAAGATGCCATAGTCTCACCGACTCTGATTAGTAGCATGGAGCAGTTAAAACTCTTGTGCGGTATTCCTTTTAAAATTAAAAAAAGAAGTTTCCGTACGATCTTATATTTCTGCTATTATTAAATTTTAAATAAATGGATGTAAAATGAATGTTCAAAGAAAATAAGTTTTCTATTAATCCATATATTATTTATTAAAAAAAAAATCTGAACAATCAATTCAATCAATCAAAAACATAACAACATTTTTCCAAAGTACATTATATTGTAGAAAATAACATTTATATAACACATAACGTCATACTTTTTGACAATTTATTGAAAATATATCTATTTATACATACTGCAGTTAAAAGCAAAAGGTATTTTTCAGGGAAATTAAAGGATTACATTGGTATTAAAGAATTTTACTTATTTTCTGAATGATAACTGAATTTGATAAGTTACAAACAGAACTAGGTAACAATTATTATAAGCAATAATTATTAGCCTGAAACACTCATCAATATTGAAAAACTCTCCCGAGAAAAGATATATGTCGATGACGGGACATATATCTTTTCAATATTGACGAGTGTTTCAGGCTAATAATTATTGCTTACAATAATTGTTACCCTTTGTGCTATGCATAAAAAATCTTGTCTTAAACATTAGTTTATCAATTTAAAAAATAAGAACTAGGTAATTTAATATTATTGAAATTATTAACTTTGTGATAAAAAAAAATTTACACCCATACTATTTTTATAAAATTTTCTGATTATTACATTTTAAATCCAAAAATTAATAAATTATTTCATGGATAAACTAAAAATAATTAATTTTAATAATATGAAGCAGCTACTTTGTGATGTGACAAAGCGTCCTTCGGGTGATTTTTTACAAAATGGCACTACAAATTATCCAATTATTTAAAAAAAATAAAACAATAACTTTATAAATATCACTTATATTTTTTTATACATATTGCTAAGCAGGTTTTTCTAGCGCAGCTTTAGATACTAAAGTTGATTCCAAATTATAAAGAACACTTTCTTCCTACTCCTCCACCTCTTCCTCCACCGGGGCTTTTTTCCATTTTTTCTAACCCATCATAAAAGCATCTGTAACCTTCGGTTTGCGTGGTTGAAGAGCGGGGAAGCACAAACATTTTTTTAAAGTAATTATTATGTATACCTACACCTAGAAAATAAAACAATGGAACTATTACCTACGTCAAATGATAATAATAATAATGTTCAAACACAAGCTAGACCGTCAACTGCAAATTCGCTCTACTGAATTAATCCAAATGGCCGTACTTTGCAGGTACCTACTGCCACATACTATCACATATAATCACAGAATCAAAAAAAAAAGGCATTAGAGCACTAGAATTTTGTAAATGATCGGTTCTACTTCGGAAGTGTTAGTTTTTTGAGGCGCGCCTCACACTAAACAAAGCGCGACTGTGTCAGCTACCATACATTACGATTCCCTGTGACATCCCCACGCCCCTCTGCTCTGTTGTATGCTGATGATGCGGTGCTGATTTCTAACAGTATTGAAGAACTACAGTCTCTTATGTCTATGTATGAAGAATGAGTTAATGATGAATGTAAGTAAGTCTTAAGTCATGGTGTTTGAAATAGAGAGTACGAAAACAGTGTGCAATATAGTTGTGATCGATGAATACTTAAAGTAGGTGGATGAGTTTGTGTATGTGCATGGTATGTTTACGAGAGATGGGGAGGCTGATAGAAATATTGAAAGAAAGGTAAATGCAGGTAACTCCATTAATGGAGAACTGAACGCCGTTGACACTAACAAAAAACTGTCCAAAGGAGCGAAGCTAGCAGTCCACAATGGAGTGCAGGTACCTACTCTGATGAATGGCAGTGAGGCTCGGATCTAGCAGAGGAGGGGAGACTAAAATCAGAGATTTTAAAAACAGTGTAGTAAAACCATGTATGATCGTGTGAGAAATGTGGAGATCCGCAAATAATGCAAGGCTGAGGTAAGTGTAATGAGTAAGATTAAGAAAGGGACCCTAAGGCATGTTGACTGCAAGTAGAATATATTATACAAATGTGAATGGTAGAAGAAGTCGAGGATGCCCGAGGAAGACATGGTATGACCAAGTGAATCAGATACTTGAGTCAGGCCATGTCAAGAGTCAGAATAATAGAAGAGAATGTATGAATGTGAACGAGGCAAAGAGTGTGTACAAAGACCGAGTTGTTTGGCAGTCCGTCCTCTCTGATTACCCCTGCGGAGATACGGCGTGATGGTTAGTTAGTTAGTAACATTTAAATTAAAGTTTTCCTATATTTTGCATATATGGATACTGGATGTTTGTATCTTTTTCCCTTTATCTCCTCTATGTTTTGGGGGAGGCACATTCTCCCCTGCCAACCTTTGTAACACATGTATTATTGTAGTAGAATATCATACTGCCCTGATGAAGCTAAGGTGCTAGCGAAACCTGGTCAGAAATAGGTATAAAAATAATAGTAGTGTTAAAAAAGTTATTGTTTTATTTTAAATTAAAATAATTCATAAACTCCGCATTCGTAGATGGCGCTATTCATAAAATTCGCATTAAGGTGATTGTCAAAAAAATTCATATTCTACTCTTTCATAGATGGCGCACCTATAATTATTAAATATAGCGATAAACGCTTTTTACAAGTTATGCTTTAAAATATTAAGAAAAATTAATTATTTGCACACGTACACAAGCAATATGAATAAATAGTTTTGTCAATTAAAAAACTCAAACCTTTTAATAAAGGCTAACAAATACAATATTGGATTGAAACACTGATGCAATATTGTATTTGTTTGCCTTTCTTAACAGTATTGAGTTTTAAACGGACTAAACTACTTATTCATTTGCAGTTTAAATAAACTATACCAAAAGAAATGTTTTTTATTATTTAAATAAGTGCTCTCAATGAAAACAAAGTTTATGAATTATAGTTATTGTTAAACTCTTTTTTTTTAAATTTATGTACTTACTTACAAAGAATGTAATAAGCACTAACGAAAACCAATTTTCTTCATCACAAAGTATTTGGTTCCTTAACAATAATATGACACAATAACAATATTATTTTAAAAAATATATATTTGGTTCCTAATGCGGAAAAATAACAAAACAATTTCACTAACTTATCATTAATTTATTATTATTTATTAAGTGTCTTTAACATAACAACCTATGGTTGGGTCTGTGAATTCAGCCGAATTATTGTGAAATAAGGTTTGTTAATATATTATGTGACTATTAGGTTCAATAAATGTCATGTGAATTTATGAGCAGCAGGTACATAATTTACCCTGCCTCAAAACGTAACATTTACTTTAGATATGTTACATTGTACATAAAAAATTTATAAATATTGTAATATACACATATCAGCTTGTTATCGGATCGATACCGTCTCGCATCATCACCTCGCTGTCAACGCACCAAAGGAACAACACTAGAGTGGCCCAGTACCTCTGAGGCTGGTTGGGGTTATTCTGTCACTTGGGGAACTATACCGCAACGTCCCTGTGGTGATGACGAAACGTAAGCGCGATGACGAGACGTAAGTGCGGTGACTGCGAATTGACTAAGCACAGCATCCCATTCACTAGCTTATCCCGAGACTGAACCATGCCATTACATTGATGATTAGTGTGCATTGCAGTATGTAGGTTAATACAAAAAATTCTAAACCCCTTGAGGTGAGGCGATGCTAATTCTGTTCCTGGGTGATGCGTGAGCCATAGAGTGCACGTTTGAATGTATTTGCGCACACCGATAGTGATTCAAATTAGAATGGAAATAGTTTGGAAAGCAGTTCCCTGTAATCCCGCACCAGTCCTATGATACAAGAATCACGTTATGATTTCAGTGTACTAGTTGAATCTTTCATATTGATATTTGAAAAAAAAAAAACTTTATTAAAATACAATTATTTAGTTAGGTATATACATTAAAGACAGTCTGGGACTTTTGTAAGTATTGGTTAACATTATTTAATCGACAATACAAGAAACAATTAAATTAAATACATTTGTACTCTTTAGTATAATTATTATAAGCCTATTTGCAGAAGTCGGGGAACCGGGGTAAATTTCCCTTGAAAATATTAAGCGACACTAATTATCAGAAATGTAATTAAATTAACTGAAGTCAAATATCTTGGAGTAGTTGTTGATGAACACTATTGATGAATTAGTCAAAAGAATCTGGAAATGTCTAAACAGTACTTTCTCACAAATCCGCCACCCCATAAACCAGGCAAGTGTCCAATTAGTGAAAGCAACAAAACACAGCACATACACACAAAATATGCAAAAAAATTTAAAATGGGTATTTTGTAAAAAAAAAACTATTTGCTAACAGCTATTGTTATTTCGTAAAATATAACTTTTTTTGTTTAAATATAAGGTTATGTTAATGCTTTGCTTTGTTATGTTGTGAGAAGATTTCATTGTGTAAACTTATTCAAACAAAACACATTGCAGAACGGAATGAACAGAAACACAAACAACAGTTTTTTTATAATATTTTAATTAATGAAGATAATATTAGCGAAAGTCAATCGATAATCCGAAACAGAAAAATCAGAAAAAGATACGGATACATCTGGGACTCAAACCCAGGACCTCTGGCAATCCGGGCCAACGCGCTATCCGATTCAGTCATTTTTAACTGTATCATACTTCGACTGAGAACCACCAACATTATTTTTAATTTTTCTTAACGCATATTTATATTGTCTGCTATCTTTATGTATGATTGCAAGATTCAATCGAACTAAATGCCCTCTAGATAGTGTCAGGATAAATTTTATCACTTTTATTAATACGCGACATCTATTGACTTTATCTGCAAGTCTAGGATGAAATATTTTTATTTTTATAAAAATAACAGTTTTTTTGTTTTATCAAGTTTAATTTGTAGAACTCTATTTTAATTTAAATTAAAAAAAAATTATATTCAATGATATTATTAAATAATAATAATGAATTTAATTTAATTAAAAAATGCCAAATTCTTTTAATGAAATTAGAAGAATACCTAGCTCTCTTATTAAAAATTTAGGCATATTAGATTTGTCAAAGAATTTGTATATAAAAATGCAAAAATCAGTCATTTTAAATACATGTAGAATTACGAAAGATTTTTTAAATATTTATATTGAGGGATCAGTAGGATTTATCGGTCAAATTAGGAATTCCACAGAGCCGAACCCTCTGATATGAAAATATCTGGAGACGGTGAATTATATTCCCATTTAATAGTTTGGTAGATTTACGTGTTGTTCTTGTATTGTTTTGTATTAATTATACTTATATAATACACTTGCATAACGTGGATTTACTAGATGATCATTTATATGGAAAAGTGTATGAAAGGGTTTAGTTTTTCCTAAAAAAAAACTAAAGGGAAAAACTAAACCCGTTCCTGTAAATCTGGTGAAAAAAAAAAATATATCCAAATTCCTGTAATATTCAAAAATCTGTTTCTGAAAAAATAAGAAAGTATACAGATTTAGGAAATGAAATTAAAAGAATTTGGCATTCTCAGACTATAAAAATATTACCTTTTGTTATTTCGGCTACTGGCATTATACCTAGCTTTCTTATTAAAAATTTAGGCATATTAGATTTTTCAAAGAATTTGTATATAAAAATGCAAAAATCAGTCATTTTAAATACATGTAGAATTACAAAAGATTTTTTTAATATTTATATTGAGGGATCAGTAGGATTTATCGGTCAAATTAGGAATTCCACAGAGCCGAACCCTCTGATATGAAAATATCTGGAGACGGTGAATTATATTCCCATTTAATAGTTTGGTAGATTAACGTGATAACAAAAAAAACGCAAAAAAAACTGTCGTTTGTGTTTCTGTTCATTCCGTTCTGCAATGTTTATTATTATTATTTAATTTATAAAAGCAGTTTATTTATAAACAAATTCTGCTATGTATATAATGATTATTGCGCCTAACAGCTGTTTCGCCTTCTAAAGCATTATCAAAATGTCTGATAGTTTGATAATGCCCTTTGACAGCGGCATAGTAATTGAGTATGTAAGAGTAAGATAACCAAACCGTAAGAGTAAAATAACGTCCATGTACAAAGCTTGGCTCAAGTCTAGAGATGCAGCTGAATACTCTTTTTGACAGTGAATTATAAAGCTTGATTTTGTGCTTTCAACTAGTAAAAATAACGGCGGATTTTAGTAGTAATTGGATAAAAGAGCGACGAATTACTGGGACAGTACTGTATTATTAAAGACATCTAAAAAAAACCTGCAAATTCTCAACCAAAACACTCTTCACAACATTCAAAGTACCAAAAGTAGAAGATATCTACAAAGAGTATTATCCAAATCTGCAAAGAAAATAGCTTTTTCTAAACTAATTTATCAATAAGTTCCCAATACAACTTCAAAATAATAAATAATACAAAATAACTAATCCTAAAAAAGTTTCCCTGACACTTGACTTTTCACTGATTAAATTGGCAATTAAAAATACAAAAATCGCACTATTTATTTGTGATGAATTACTTAGCTTGTTATGAAATATATTATGTATTCAATACGTTTCCAGGTACATAATGCTAAAATATGAAATATTATTGCAGACCAAAAGCGGATTTCCATTATTGCTCTCTTAATCAAAGTAGGCCGAAAACAATGCCCTTACTGAGCTTTTTACTTAATAATAATAATAATAATAGGTATTATTATTATTAAATTAATTTATTTTATTTCAAAAACCTAATACAGTGAAACCCTCTTACATTGTACATAAATAATTTTTAAATATTGTAATAAACCGAAGTTTGTTATTATTATAGTAATTAAGAAGTTCTCGCTTAAGATGTTTTCCTAAGAAGTTTGGTTTTTTCAGTCCCTTGAAGACCAAATGGCCTAATTCATCCCACTTTTAAGGTTTTCCCACCTAAGAAGTTTTTTTTCCCGGTACTTTAGAAAACTTCTTAAAAGGGTTTCACTGTAAACCTATTTGGAAACCTACAGCACTCAAAAATATAAACATAATGTGTTAAATTAGTGTTTTGTGTATTAAAATTATAGAACATTTTGTTGTCAAAAGTTACACCGTTTAACATAAGAACAAATGTATGAAGAGGGAGCAGGTTCCAAATAGATACATATACTCTATACACCCAACAAACAATTATTAACATCACACTAGAGGCAGTGAGCGCCCCAACACATATATCTACATTTATAAATATATACATTTTGTTTTATAAAGTATTAGTGTTATCACAATAATTATTTTGTCTTTATATAATGTACGCCTACCAAAACATTTGGGGCCATCAGCGGAGAAGTGTTATAACCCAAAAGAACACATAAATTGGGTTAGTATTTGCAGTTTTGCAGCAATTTTAAATTATATTATGTTTTATAAATAATTCCTTTTCCATACTGAACAAGAATTTTCCATAATTAATGGAATATGTCCATTTATTATCAAGTGATGACTATGCTGACCGCCTCATTCTTCAATCGATAAATTATATTGCTTCGTTTTATAAACAGCATTAGCTAGACAATAATCACACAGCGCTTCGTTTACTAAATTCTAACAAATAAGGCACTGCCTATTCTGTAGCATTTCTGCTGAAACTTGCAGCATGAGATATTTTCCAATATTTCCCGTGTTGATTGGTATTGAAACTCAAAATGAAACACATACATACAGCGAAAACAAGAAAGTTCACAGCCTTGGAATAACAACTTTAAAACTGTATTGTTGTACTTACAGGCAAGATAGATTGTGCCTTAGTTTAGCCATTGGGCTTAGAAATAACCTGGGGGCTTACTCTCTATCTTTCTGTTTGAAAAACCAGCAGGTTAAAGCATGTTTGTGGTTTAGCCTTTCTTGCCGGTGCTGTCAACTAAGCGGACACGGACTGTACATTCTGAAATATCTTTTTAAATATACTAAATACAGAGTTCATATTTTAGGTATTCCTCCACAATACATTTATGTATTGGATTAAATAAATACAATATCTAAATATTTACTGAGAGTACAGCACCAAAGCGCGAAGAAGTTTTAGCATGGTAAGAGGAGGGTTAATACAGCTGAACCCGCGTTACGGACGTTGTGAGAGATAGAGAGTAGGCCCCCCCTGAAGTGATGGCATTGTATTATGGTGAATTCACAATGACGGCTTTTCTTCGTATAGTAAAAGCATAATACATATTGTCAGCCCTATGAAAAAAGGTCACTTTAGTTCAAAATAGTTTTAGTTACGGCGAAGAACTCTCCTATTTCAAAAGAAATCTCGCGCTCTTTTTACTAGTGGCAATAAGGTCAAATATGCCGATTATCGCAGGTCATTTATTACAAATTTCGCAAAAAAGATGTTTATAAAAAGTGTTTTATTTAATTTACCTGCACATTTATGCATGGTGTCCGGAAACTTGGAAAACTGAAGAATCTGCAACACACAGAGAACCGATTTTTTTTTTTTCAATTGATTTAATTTTGATTTTTTTTAAACTTTTTTTTAACGGTTAAAAAAAACTTTTGGAGCCGGCGGCTTCTATAATGCTTCGGCACATTTTACAAGACATTAAGCAGCTGATATTAACTTCCTAGTGAAAAATTTATTTTGCAATTTGAGACAAAAATTCCAATTTACTCGAAATTCTAATCCAGTTTCCAGACACCAAGTATATGTAGATTTTTATATTGTAATTTTAAACTATTTTACCAACTAATGCAAGTAAGTTTATTACTTGCATTAATTAATTACATTTAGATTCAGAAATGCTATTTGTGTAGAGTAAAAATGAAACTGAATTCACTGAACCACTAAAATCACAAAAACGTAATTCTATATGACATACTTTCATTTCTCCAAATAATGACATGATGTTCAAAACATCTCTTAACTCTTCTTAGCACTTCATATAAGTTAAGCCTACAGACTAGACCAGACTAGATTAAGAGTGATCTTTTATCATCTTTATACATAATATCTAAAGTGGCTATAGCTAAACAGATCAGGCATAAGTTGCTCATTGGTCTTGTGCAAAAAAGGCTTTATGTGAATTTACTATGTATATCTCAGTCCATAAGTAGAATCTGAAACCCTAAAAGTGATGAGTTTTAGCAATAAATATGAGGCGTGTTGAAACAATGACGGCAATCTCCACCATTGGCCTAAAATGAGTTAGATATGGATAGAGAAACAAAGTTACCATAATTACCCATACATTTAATAAATGCATTTAGTTCTGCAACAAAAATGGCAATTTCCATTAAAAATTGGAGGGTACAGAACAAAACCGGCGGTCTCCCTTTGGGCCAATCAGAGAGACAGAATAAAAGCGACAATATCCATCTATCAATTGAAGAAAAGTAAATAATTTACCGTTTAATCGCTAAATATTAATGAAATATTTAGCGATGTTGTGTGGTCTAAAGCACACTCGTTTTTTTTTATTCATGCTCTTATTATCCTGATGAAGAAACCAGTGGGTTCGAAATATGTCGATAATTGTGATAGTATAAGGGTGTATACAAAGTTATTTATTTTCATTTAATCAAAAATGACGCCACAAATTGAATTTACGAAGATTGAAGAAGCAACAAAATATACTCAAGACGGTAACTAATGGAAACAATAATAACAAAAGATATGCTTTATTGTTCATAACACGGCCAAATAACTTATTTTGAAAGACATTATTTTGCTTATTACTCAAAATGAAAATAATTGGAGATTGCTAACTTTGTTTCAACACGCCTCATATGTAATTAATATAAATTCTTACTGTGTCTAAGTATTGACCTATAACTTTAATTCTTTGGTAAATAGTGTGGTAAATTGTAACCAAGTAAAACTGGGCTATGCAACAAGAACGAAAAGGATTCTTTTGTAACAGTTTTGGATAACATTATGTACTTTTCTAGCAGATTTATAATATCTTCATCAGACAATTGGGTGGTGGAAAATCCACGCAGGTAACACGCATTCTTTATTTCCTCTTCTTTCATCTTCATCACGCCGCCTTCTCGGACGATGGCTTTGTCCATTTCTTTTAAAAGAAAAGCCCTCTTGTGCAATGTTCCGGTTGGATTAAATCCCATTGAAAGGCCGTGTAGTCTCAAGAGATGGCGCTGCAATGCAAAAGAAAAAATATTACAGAAAAACTTAACACTTTAAATAGATGAAGGAGAATGAAAAATACGCAATTCAAAGTACTCAAGTCACTTGAAGACAGATAATGTCAAATATAATGACACAAATCTGAGGCCATAAAGACAACAGCATTTTTCATTCTACTCTGAGATATTAATCAAGTCAGTTGGATAGCCACGTATATAAAGCAATTTTAATGAGTGAATTTTCATTCAAATCTCTTCAAACATTTCCATAAACAGTCTTTCAATTAAAAAAACAACCCTTCATAATTTTTGTACGCAAATATTGGAAATTGAATAAAACTTATTTTTGGAAGATATAAAATGCTAAACTTAAACTGTTACAACATTTGTATAGTTGGTGAGATGAAAATACTGGTGGTCACCAACAACAATTTACGCAAAATAATTGAAGTACGCTTTATAATTTGGGATAATCAACGCTGCAAGTATTACAATAAAACAACACCATAATGATACAAAGCAGGTTATTACGAACATTCAGAAATTTCAAACAAAAACAAATTCATTGAGAAAATAACTTTGAAATTTTTACATTAACACACTTTGGATCAGGCGAAAACAAGGTACCCGTTCGAGAAAATGGAATTTGTTTTAAACCGATTTATCTTTGAAAATAATAAGTAAATTTGAACGATTTTTTTTTTATATAATGCTCAGCATACTCCAAATATAAAAGTATCGTCCAAAATTATAACCTACTTTGTAATTGGACTCCATAAACCGAAGTTGAAGTCAGTGTTGGGACATTTAGTGACGATTTATGTGTACAAGTGGACATGTTTTATTACATTACAAAAAAATTGTTTCTCGCTTTGGTACAAATAATTAAAAAATCAAAAAAAAGGAACAATTTGCGCACTTCCAGTTCCAAATAGTAAGCTTCCTTTTGATAAAATATTCTTCCACACAAAAGATAAGATTTCCCCATCTTGTATCACAAACACATATGTATAGTTGGGACCTTTACAAAGACGTTGGTGTACAATAATCGCAAAAAAATATTTGACAGCAACGCCTTTTAGGCATTCAAGTATGACCAGCGTAAAAGGCAGAAATACCCTTTACCTTTTGTGTAGATGAAGGGTTGTGTGGCACAATGTGAAATGTCACTGTTTTAAGTTTCATAATAAAAATAAACATATTATTATGTTGAAATAGTGAAATGTGTCTTTATCATAATTATAATACAATAAAATATATATTAAATATCTTTGATGTGTCATGAGATATTACAAACTGACTTGTTGGAGTTTGCATTCTAGATTGAATTTCTACATTCATAATAATTTGATAAATAATTTCTCCCCCATTGCCATCAAAATTTATGCTTATTCGCTTGTTATTTACAGTTCAGAATCACAGAAAAATATTTTGTTATTATGTTCATGTTATTTGATTTATAAATCTTACCATTACTATAAAAAAAAAAAAACATTAGTTGAAAAAAACCTTTGTATGTTGATGAAAAAAAGACCTTTGTATGTTGGTGAAAAAACATTAGTTAACCACTCAGGTCTATCGCCTATGTACATGTTTTCTGTCTTAACGAACCTGTCAGTTTGATAAAATTTTTGTGTTATTCCCGCTTGGCAGTTAAAGCTCAATAAAAGAAATATTTCTGAACGTAGCGGATTAATAAAAACGGTTTTGGAAAGCTGATGAAATACGTTTTCAAATTGTATTACTACAAATAAATATTAAAATTTGTAAGTATTAAAATTTTTAATGCAAACGTAAAAAAATTGTCAAAATGACTCACCTGTGATGTTTTTATGACAAAAAGGTAATAAAATCACTGATAACTTTAAAAAAAAAACTTATTTTATCAAACAAATGTATAATAAACAATGTTGTCACCTCACTTTTTTACCATTTCATACAAAAATATTTAATAAAAAATTAATAAAATCTGACAAAATTTTCCCGCGTCTTAAAAATTCAACGACATGTCCAAATTTTAATTTATTTATTTTTTATTATTATATGACGCAATAACTATGGGAATTGATATTAATCAATCCATTATGATTTTATATATTCGAAGCACCTTGTTAATGTAAGTTCTGAGTTTAGAAACATATTATTTTTGACAAAACTGAATCTAACCTCAAAAATTCACATGACTTAGTTTTCAACGTCATATTACAAAAGCAACAGACATGATTGCTTCTTTCACATATAACTATAATGTACACTACAAATTATGTATATTTGATAAAATCCTGACATTATTCGCGTAATTACACATTTCAAGAGCAAAAATATACAGCAAGAAATACGCGCCAAACTCCGCGAAACTATCAACAACTCGCTGTTGTTAGTGATGTGCGCATTCACGGCGCTGGAACTGTTTCGAATAAGAAAGTACTAAGTTCGAAATGTTTTTGAAATAAATAGTATTATATTACGTATAGTATTAATATGTACAAAACAAATGTATTAATAATATAAATACAATAATATAACAATAATAATTGATATTTTTCGTAAAAATAAATAAATTTACCTTTATCAATTAGTAACTAACTTTCACAGGAAGCAATCACTTTGTGGTTAGACATAATTAAATTTGAAATGAAAAAAAGATGTTTTGTCACCACTTTGAATGTATAATATTGAATATATAAAAGCATGTAGTTCAGATTGAACCTTCTTCAATTGTGGTGTCAATTTTTTAAATTTTTTATTTCAAATTTATAAAATTTCAATGATATTGTTTATACACAAAAATAAAACCTCATGATATATACATTTTTTTATTATAAAAGAATAACAAAAGAACACAAAAAAAATATATGTAGCTATTATCATTTATTTATTTACATTTGATACATTTAAAGCCAAAATAACAAATAATATTACATAATAAGAGAATATATTTAAAATGAATACAAGTGTTATTACGTTGTTTTAGGTCGATATTAGTTCCTAGCTAGGCAGATTGCCTGTTCTAAGGAACCAAAGTGTGTAAAGTGCCAAATGCAATTTAAATTATTATTATTTTTTTTAATTAATACCTATGTACTAAGTTCATCACTATGGAATTCATTTAACATTTATTTGCTAGTAAATATATTTTGAATGTAACAATATATTAAATTTAAAAAAATTTTATATCCATTTACACTATTATAAAATAACAAAAAACCCCTTGACATACTGTGCGGAGCATATTTAAAGTACATGATGGTCACGCCGCTTCGGAAGTGAAATTTATGGATATCATTTTACATTTATTTTCCAGTAGAAATATTTTAAATGTAACAATATTTGTTTCCATTTACACATATAAAATTAAAAAAACACACATAACAAAAAACTGTAACGTCCTGTGCGGAGGCCCACACAGTAAGACAGGTACAATATTGTTGTGCCATTCGAAAAGATAATAAACAGTTATTATCGAAGTAGATCAAAATAGATGCGGGGGTCTAATTCGGGTGATCACCTAAGCCTTCTAGACGGACCCTGCATCGGACATCTGCAACCCTCAGATTCAGTAGAGCTCTGATTGATTTTTGTATCCAAGTTGAATTCGTTAATGATCTCTAGATATTCTTGAGGCATGGGATCTTCCGGGTTCCATGATTTACTATAAAGTAGAACAATAATAAAGGTTTACTCAAATGTATATCACTTCACAACAAAATACAAAATATTTTCAATTTTCAAGTATAAAAATTCACAATATAATCGAATTATATCAGCTTTCAGAGCGCGGGAGTAAACTGTACAGAATTCAATACTTCGTTTGTATGAAAGCACTATGAAACAATACATGATTATTTCAATGGCTAAAGCAAGAGATGAATTTTTGTTTCGAATCGAAAATGATCGATCCCAACCCTAGGCCCCCGCGAAGTGTCAAAATGGCCGATTTTACTATTGAAAGACAAATAGTTGAAAAAACGTTGAGAAATCATGATTTTGTTATGAAATTGTTTCATGTTTTTGCTAAATAATGCATTAGAATATATGCTTTCATGAATGTTCACCATGACATGCTCTAATCACTGACATTTTAGTTAAACGGCGTCTTTTTAAAATGACAAAGAACTCGGTGAACATGACGCGCAGTTTCAAAGCTCTCAATTATGCAAGAAAAATACTTCAAACGAATAAAAACTAACACAAAAGGGTAGCAAATATATATTACTATAATAAAGAAACACTTACCTGGCCATTTTTGTAGAAATTACTTTAAAACTTGAAAAATTGTTGGAGGATAAATGTCACTTAAAGGTGGCGTTTTACGTTTTGGCAATTGAAAACAGATTCTATAAAATGAGTATTTTTTATCAATATCTACGGACAACTTTGAATAGAGATGTGAAGCGTGGTTTATTATAGATAGTCTTCTTTTTGTTTTAGGGTTGTAACTAGAACAATAACGGAGTTATAACGATTTCTGTGGAAATGCACGCGTTAGCTTGAAAACAAGCTTATGGGACTTGACTGCTATCGTTATATTTGCGTGTAAACAAGCTTATGGGTCTGAGTGGTTAAAAGACCTTTATGTTGATGAAAAAACATTAGTTAAAAAGACCTTTGTATGTTGATGAAAAAACATTAGGTAAAAAGACCTTTTTTTTATTTTCTTTATTCATTTTGTTTGTTACAGGTTTGTTTTACATGGCTTTTCGACTACCAAGCTAGGCAAATGCCCGTATTAAATATATAATATTTGTGTGTTGATAAAAAAAATATTAGTTAAAAAGACCTTTTGTGATGAAAAAAACATTACTTAAAAAGACCTTTGTATGTTGATGAAAAAACATTAATTTAAAAGATAACATAATTAAAAAGATCTTTGCACGTTGGTGAAGGGGGTGACCAAAAAAGCTTTCTGTCAATTAATATCAGGCCAAAGTTGTTATTTATTGAATATTATATGAATCATCGAAAGGAATATTATTGAAAATAACGCACATACATATTTTAATAAATACTGTAAAATATTTAACATATGTATTGTCCAGATGATTAGTCAGATATCTCCGAAAAATAGAAATTTGAAGTGAATAGTTAAAAGTGTACCCTCTATCTGGTGCAATACTCCGATTACTCATAAGCACAACCAAATCAACTATAATGCTGAAAAACTTGTGGTGAAAACAAAAGATTAATGTTTTCTGGCTCGCTAGTAGGATACTTCAAAATGCCATACTAATATACCATACCCATTATATCTCTCAGCGTTATTTTATAGCAGATTTAATATGTAAAACACAGACACATGTAAATAATATTTGATGGATAGTGAGTATTCAAATATTGCTTTCCTCATTATCTCAAAACTTGGAATTTGGCGATGTCTGTAATCAACTGGACGATGGATATGTCTCACTAAAAGCTCTCAGACAATAAAATGATTAATGAAATATATGCAGCAATATCTGTCTGGAATTCACAAGTCAATGCAATTATTTTTCACTCGCAATGTTATTTATGTTCTGAGCTATGGAGGATTCAAGTAGTAAATAAACCGATAAAAAATAAGAAAAATAAACTATGTTGTTTCTTCCATATTTTTAAATTGCCAAGAATGCCAAGGGCCATCTGTTTCGACAAAAAGCTAAATCGTGAGCTAACTTTAAATTTCAACCACGTAACTATAAATTTCAACTAAGTAACAAGGATGTTAAATAATAGTAGGACCAAGCGCTTTTTCAATTGTACTTTTGTTAAAGTAATACTTATTAGTGTGGCCAGTCGAAAAAGCAGAATATTCCTTGAAATTATGTGCAAACACACACTACATTATTTTTTGATGCGGTCACACCAAAAATTAAATTGGAAAACCACAACTGTCAAAATATCCCAATGTATTTTGTTTTGCGTCGGAGTAGAATCCAACAAACAATCTCAAATATAAAAATAATAAGATCATCAGTACTTGGTCAATGGTGCTGACAACTTTGTTCCTAAAAAATATTTATGTGAGGTATTAAAAATAAATGACAACCTCTTATAATAAATACGATATTACTGCAATATGTCCTTGAATTTGATGTGTCACACATTTTACGAGATCTTTTGACATGCAACACTGTATTGTCATATGCAATCAAAAATTTGGGATCTTCCCATATTAACCATATTATTAACACGGGGTCAAAATTTTTCTAGTTTTCACTGCAAGAAATATTGAATGAGGAATTCATCATCACCATTATCATCTTCTGTGATATTAATCATGATTAATAATCAATGTTGAAGAACTGTCAAATAAGACAAAATATGAAGTAACTATCGGTTTTCATAAAAGTAAAAGCAAAAGTTAAAATTTGAATCAATTAAAAGCAATTTAATTGATTGAAATACGCATTTTGCAGAAATTATAACTTTAGTAATTACTGTGGCACTTACTTTTACTCTAGTGGACATTGAAACAGACGGCCCTTAGTGATAAAAAAGAGTGTTAAAACACGGGTTTTCATGCCGTAATAAATAAAAATGTAATAAATATACATTCCCGCCGCGTATAAAGACATAGAAAAGTAAGCAAACGTAATGTGATAAGTAAAATAAAAACTTACTCTGTGAGCAAAGTGAAGGTTTGAAATGCTGTAGGGACCTGTAACAAATAAATGCTTGCACTCAATTAGTTGCTGCACCGATGGTTGTCTTCCTCCCTGCAGCAGTTGCAGGACTCCCGTCCACTTGGGGATTACCTTTGCATCCTTGATGTCCTTGGAGTGGTGTTGTAGGGACTTCATCAGGGGAGAGCTATTCTTCAGCCTTTCACTCATGTATGAATTCCTAAATTCCCGTTTCTGCTCGTCGGTCCAGAAATGAGAAGTGAGCAACCTTTTTGGGTACATGTATCTGGAAAGAGAGGATTTTATCAGAATTTTTAAGATACACAGAATCTGAATGATACGATTGTACCATCCATACCATGTATGATGGCTCCATCGAAGCCAGAGTCAAGTTAGCCTCCCACAAGCTGGGCGTAGTGTACACGGCACGCAGATTCTACAGATAGTTCACAACTAATGACCTGTACAAATCGGAAGTGCATCCCACTGTTGAATTTGGCAGCCACCTCTGTCTTGGGGCTCGAAAATACCTGAAAAACCCTTTGACGTTCAGAAATGGGCGGTCCGTTTGGTAGATTCCCTTATCTTAACAAGCAGATTGCAATCTTTAGAACATAGACGTAGGTAGGTAAGATGTCCTTGTTCTACCGGTATTACATTGATCCCCTTGGCACTGGTACATAGTCGGGAAACACGCCAAACGCGCGCCCAACATGTATCACAAATGTCACATGAGAATGGGTCTCTTCTACGACTTGTTCTTGAGTTCAACAGCTCGGCGGTGGAATGATTTGCCAGCCTCTGTGTTTCCCCCCTCCTACAACATGGGTTTCTTCAAGACTTATGTTCACTCCACCCTCTCCTCAAAAATACCCTCCACACAGCATCATCAAAGATGAGATAGGCGTGAGGGAAATTATTTTCCCCCCGACCTCCTGCGTGGAGTTAATGTAAAAAAAAGGACCACCCTAGCAAAGAGCACTCCATCTCCGTGCAAACGGTACCCAATGGGGCACTGTCAAACACTGAATTGTCAATGTGTTAACATGTTTGACATTTGCAATTGACGAAACTTCAATTGACCCGTCAATATTTTCGCCCCAGTTGCTTTGTGGACCTCCGCAACAGTACCTAAAATTCTTAAATACAATTTTTCAAACTTTTGATTTTACTTCCCATAACTCTGCTGCACAATCGCTAACGCTATTACATACAAGTAAAACAAAATCCATGATAAAACCGAATTTCATAGAGCTTAAAAGATTGGACGAACGTTTGTCAACCGCATAGCGAAACAATCATTCCATTGGGTTAATTGTGCTTGTCTATGTGCTCAATCAAAATAATAATTTTGGACTCGCTTGTCGGCTTACCTGGACTGAGGCCCCTATTTTATAATATAAAATTCAATAAGATGAAGTAATAAATTTTAATAAAATACCTGTATAAAGTCGGTAATGAAAAAAAATATTATCAGTCTATTTTATAAATTACGATTGCGTGATTTTATTTATTAATTTATTTAAACGCTCATAAGGCTTTTACAAATAAAAAGTTGACAGGTAACAAAATATAAGAAACAAAACACAGGTTACATAAAATGTAAGAGTTGACAAAAGTAGGTAACATAGAATATAAGTTAAATAAAAATAGAAAATCTGCCAATATCCTCCAAATCAATAATAATATTAATAAAAACTAACTATAATATTTTATGAAAACTTCATCAGTTGTTTTTCAAAATTACAGATGTGTGTTTTATAATGGTATTGTATGTTACTTGTGTATGTTTTATTATTTTATACTAAAAAATGTTTGTTATATTGCTTTTTTGTTCTTCGATTTAACTATTAATTTTGTAACTGAATTTACTTTTTAATAAATTTTTAATTTATTAATCCTGATTTTTTCGAATTCGACCTACAAAATTCCAGTCTTTGAAATAATTTGTTCGGAAACGAGAGCTCAAATGAAAAGTTATATTTACAACAAAAATCATTTACCAGTTTCCTGATTGTAACAATAGTTTCCGAACACCAACATTAATAAATCAGTCCATCAAGCAAAATTCAATAGAAATAAAATTGTATGAGATCATAAAAATAATTTTACTCACGCTATTGGGAAAACAACATAATTTGCGAAGGGTAATGCAGAGAGCAAAAGCACTGGAGCAATCTTCCACATGTCTTTTGGCATTTGATCGTAGAGTTCAATTTCTCTCCTCGTAAGACTATGGAACCCCTCATCCTTGTTCAGCTTCAAAACCGCCAGTCTCACATTCACAAACGTCTTCAGATCCAGGAAGAAGGTTTGGATTCCATTCTTGAACACTTTGTACACTTTCATAGCGGCCGGAAACCTCTTCTCTAGCTTGGACTCGTAGTAGTTCATGTATCTGACATAGCTTTTTACGATCATTTGTTGAAGCCTGGTTTGGCCATCCGGCGGGGATTTCTGTTGCCACATCACGCTGGAGGTGTTCAAATTCCTGGAACAAATTGAATATTAGTAATGCTTGCCTATTATTTATCAGAGATGGTCTCCTGAAATAAAATCAATAACTCAAATGTGGTATGAGCAAGGTCAGTACAGAGTTGGGACATCATCGAAGGCCCCCATACATTTCAAAAAGAATAAGTCGGTTTTGGAATAAGTTAGGGATAAGTTTGGAATAAGTTAAGTTAGGAATATCAGTGTTTTATTTTGTTGGAATATCAGATTTTTTTATTTTGTTGGAAGGTCAAAATATTTCCGCTTCACAATAAAATCTAACTAAATGGAATATTTCCGATTGCATCCGAAAACTAAAAACGGTTTTTGAAAGATGATGAAAAACACTTTCAAATTTTATTATTCGAAATAATCCTGTGATTTTTTAAATACAAAAATCCTGAATGTAAACATAAAAAATTTTAAAAATGGTTCACCTTATGTAATTTATAAGTTACTGATAATGAAAAAAATAAAATCACAAACATATTTTATTAATCAAATGTATTATGAACATTGTCTTGAACTTATTTTTTGTCAGATACGTTTTTAGATTTTCACGGCCAAAAGCATTTTCGTTGTTTGTTTTTGGGGTGTTATGCCGTGTTGTGCTACCTCCTTCTTTAGCCGACGTTTCGGACAGCGTTGCAGTGTCCATCATCAGGGCAGATCCGGCAGATCCGTCGATGTGCATCGACGTCGACGGATCTGCCGGATCTGCCCTGATGATGGACACTGCAACGCTGTCCGAAACGTCGGCTAAAGAAGGAGGTAGCACAACACGGCATAACACCCCAAAAACAAACAACGAAAATTATTTTTTGTCATTTAATTTTAAAATAATTAAAAAAAAATTCTCAATGTTTCATTTTTTTTTTTTCAAATTGCGGTCGGAAACTTTGGATTTATAAAGGGGTGCATTTAATTATTTTGTGGTTAACTTTTAGAATTTAATATAAAGTGTGTTTTTTTCTTTATATCAATAGATATTTACTAATTAAATTAAAACAAATAACTTTGTTTAAACCACTAATATAATCACAATTACCTACATGTTTCAAAACCGATGGTTTCTTCGTCAGGGTAGTAATGACATATTTACTATTTAGATCATATTTCTAACCATGATAGTAATGGAGACAACAATTTCTATAAGAACTATATGAGTTGTTCCGAAAAACGAACAAATAAGCCAAAAAACTTTTTATCGACCTCCCGTTCCTAAGTTTCCATGTACAGTAATGCACGACATAATACATACAGAGGGTTTAAAATCAAACAAAGTTATCTACAAAAAACATACCTGCATGCAAAATTGTTTCTTCTCCAAACATATACTATCTAATTAAAGTGCGTTTATCTGAAGTGAACTGCCAGGTAAGTATATTTTCTCTTTCTATTTGTAAATAATGAAATAAAATCTAGGAAGCCAGATGTGTACAGCACCCTCGGGGTGATTTTTCAAGAAAAACAACACTATGCAAATCATACAAATATTATTATTGTAAAGTAATTCTAGGTCTTAACCGCTTGGGCACATAAGCTTGTTTTCACGACAATTTAACGTAGACATAGGAATGACGTATGCCCCGCACCTGAGTTATTAAAGTCAAACAACATTATCTACAAAAAAAACATACCAATAATTCAAGAAAGTCAAAGAAAGTTATCTACAAAAATATCTAGACTTTAAGCCCTCGATATGAAAATAACAACATTAAATTTAATAGGAATACCTAAATATCCCACAGCTCTTGGGCGGCCAGAGTACTTTAAAATCACCCTAGTTTTAACTACCCTATCATACCCTAGAAGTTGTAAAATCAGAACAAGAAACAAAATACCAGTTAATAATTTCTCATTTTTAAACCAAAATCTCTGGACTCGTGTGGATGATAATATAACACCATTGCTATGGTGTTTTCAAGCAGGATTTAAAAACATTTATCGGAAACAGAAACAAGTCTTCACAATTAAATTTGCGTCTTCAACGAATAGGCATCTTTGTCGGTTCTTTTCTAAGAGAAAACCTTGTAGTATTGTTACATTTTATTCTTGCAAAACTTAAGATGTAAAAATTCTACAAGGTTTCAAGGCAATCAAAAATCAAAACTAAGTTTGTAAAAAAATACTCTGTGTAACGCGGAAGTACAAATGATTGGTTATGAAAACGTGTTAATTGATAACATAACTCCAAGGGGAAATACTAACCTCCGTAGACATGTAAGGTTTCTGCAACTTTGGTTGATCATCTTTCCAATCATTTTGCCGTTTGAAAAAATTGACATGACTTGGTAAAACTCACAAGATAACTGTTTAATCTCTTAGAACTATTTTCGTTTCACTAACACGGCTTGTGTGTTTATTTCGATTACTAATTCTAAATATTCTATAATCGTTCGGCCGGAGTTCAGCCATAAAATACTATAATATAACACTGACAGATCTAGGTTATACAATACCATAGATTCCACAGATAAAAACAACTGGTTATAATGTCATGTCATTATTAAAGAATTTTTGTGACATTTTTTCACACGGGTATTATTGGAGTCAACATCGAAAATTGTACTTTATTGTGAACACGCAAAACATTTTGTAAATAAAATTATAATTTGTAAATATGTGAACAATAATTAAATTAACTGCGTTGAATCGTTGAATGGACTTGAACCCGAAACCTTGAAACTTTTTGAAGCTATCAAAAGTATTATTGTTTCTCTATCCATCGCCATACAACTTATTTTATTCAATGGTGGAAATTGCCGTTTTTTTCAACACGCCTCAAATTTATTATGTTCTTGATAAATTAATATTATTAAGTTTTTCATTCTCCCTTTCTTTACTAATAACGAAGATAGATTATGAAGTTTAAAATAAATAAATAAAGGGTGTAAACTTGTTTACGTTCCGTATTATTTCTAGTAGACTGAATGCTGTTGGAATGTGTCCCTGAAGAAATCCCAGAGGTATCCCTGAGGAGTATGTGTAGTAAAACCATGTATGATCGTGTGAGGAATGTGGAGATCCGAAAAGAATGCAAGGCTGATGTGAGCGTAATAAGAAAGATTAAGAAAGGGACGCTTAGATGGTTTGGGCATGTTGAGCGAATTAATGAAGAAAGGAGTGTAAAGAGAATTTATGACGCGAATGTGAACGGTAGAAGAAGCCGAGGACGTCCAAGGAAGACATGGCACGATCAAGTGAATCGGATACTTTAGTCGGGCCATGTCAAGAGTCAGAATACTAGAAGAGTATGAAGAGAAGATGTATGAGGCAAGGAGTGTGTGCCAAGACAGAGTTGTTTCTGTCCTTTCTGTCCGTCCCTTCTGCCTACCCCTGCGGGGAAACGGCGTGATAGTTAGTTAGTTAGTTTTATTTATACTGAGTAAAAATTATCACACACTTAATAACTTATTGTACTCTCAATAAGATAAATAAAAATAAAAAAAATTATAATCAAAGTCGATGAAAACAAAAGAGAATGCTTTTTTTCAAAGGTAAGAACGGAGTAGATTGCATAAAGTTTTAATTTAGTTTAAAAAAGACGTCAAATCATCAGGTTTTTAAGGAAATAGTTGAAGTTGTGTTTTTTACATTTTTGGTTTAGGAAATAGTTATTTCTCATTTTTATCTATTTTAGAAATAAAATATGCCTAATCCGTGTCCCCCTTTTCCCCATAGAATAGGGCCGGACTACTGCACAGTACATCCTTTTTTAAATTTTTATTATTGTTATATAATTTTAATATTATTAATATTTATTTTTATTATCAACTATAATTTTCCTAATCACTAAATTAATTAATTGCCAAGCCATTGCTGAAACCCGAAACGTGTGAAAATTTATAAAAATATGTATTTTTAAATTTAACTTAAATTAAATTTTAAAAAATAAATTAAATGAAGTTCTACGATTTAAACACCAAAACAATAAATAAGTAAAAATAATTTGTGGATGTCGGTTTTGTTATAACGATTATAGCTAAACACTGATCAGTGACTTTCTTTGCCATAGAAAACGACACCAAAATTATTAAAAGTGTTTATCTTTTATCTGACATGATCTGACGTATCTGACATTACTGTCGTGTCTGCACACATTGTCCACAAAAATATTATATTTCAATCCATTAATATTAGTTTTTTTCTGAATGAGCATATAATCTCAAGCTTAAATATTGCCCGCTGTTTAAACGGCGATAGATCTAAGTGAAACCACTGCATGTCACGGTAGTGCGATAGTGTTACGGCATATTTTTTTTCCCAATATCTGACGCAGACGCAGATAGTTCAATAATTGAACATTAGTGCATCGTCGAACAGGATTCCTGTTGCGCCCGGGATCCCGCTCAATCGATCGACTGCATCCGTTTGCAGATTGCTGCAACTTGTTTTCCGTTTGGAACAATAATGTGATAGCCTCTAGTACTCTCTAGCCCCAGTAAAGGCTTTCTCGTGTCGCATTAACTGCCGAATCTGCAGCCACCTACTGTTAAAGATGTCGCGTGCTCTGAGGAAGATGCGAAACGATAAGGAGTTGCCACTGGAGGTTCACGATTCTTCAGATGATGAGATCTTTCGAGTTAGCCAGCCGAAGATTAATCCTTTCACGGTAATTTGAAATTGTTTTGCAAGGCTATTTAATCAAGTGCTCTATTACTTTGTCTCTCTTAAGCACTTATTGTGGAAACATTGGAAGAAGAACACAGTGAACTTGTGAAGTTATTAATTAGAGGCCATGTTTTAATCTGTGTCTGATGACTTTATTCACTTTGAAAATGTTACACGAATTGGAGAAGTTAAAATATTGGATTGGTTTCATTTATCGTACAAACAATAAGCATTTTATGTGTGCAAGGTGAATTCTGCACCATATGTTGCACATAGAGGCTTGCAAATCATTCCACAGCCGAGCTGTTAAACTCAAGAACGAGTCGTAGAAGCGACCCATGTGACAAATGTCAACTGTGTACACATGTCGGGCGCGCATTTGGCGTGTTTTCCGACTATGCACCAGTGCCGAGGGGATCAAAGACACTAGTTCCTCGGTATATCCTAGTGAGACGGGCATTGAAAAATTACATGTAATTCTACTCTATGTAGATTAATAAATAAATCTTTTTTTCATGATTCAATTGCCATTCCTCATTTTTCTTAATGCCAGGAGTTTTGACAGTATCTTCGGCATCCTAGTCCTTTTGTAGATTAGTCGATTTCCTGTTTTTATTTTGTCTTTGTTGTTTCGCAACCAACAATCTGGCGATGTTTTAGGTTTTCGTTTCTAAGATTCAAGAGATATTCTTTTTAATTGTTGTTTAGGCGGTGCAGCCATCAAGCTCTAGCGAGTCTCAGGGGGAACCGAAAGAGTCTGAAGAAAATCTGGATTTACCAAAAAAGAAGTCCAAAAAGAAGAGAACCAAGAAAGCGAGGAAGGCCATCGACTATTTGGGACAGGTTTGTCGCATTAATAAACAATAATTCAATTCTATAAATATTCCTTTGCAATAATTTTCATACAGACATCGATCTTCCTGTTGATTAGTCAGGCAACTCCAAATACTAAGTTTTGAGATAATGAGGAAAGCAATATACGAATGCTCACCATAAATCAAGTATTTTTCAGGTGCCTGTGTTTTACATATTAAATATGCTATAAAATAACAATGGGAGGCATTACGGTCCGGTAAAACAGTATGACATTTAGAAGTATCCTACTAGCGACCCAGAAAACATCAACATTTTGTTTAATTTAGTGGTGTTTATGAGTAATCTGAGTGTTGTATCAGATAGAGGTATAACTCAGGCGCGGGGCATACGTCATTCCTATGTGTACCTAAAAATGAAATTTCTGAAACACTTGCACGGTAAAACCATGTAAGATCGTGTGAGAAGTGTGGAGATCTGCAAAAATGCAGGGCTGATGATTTCTAATAAGTAAATTGAGAAAGTGATGCTTTGATGGTTTGGGTATGTAGAGCGAATGAACGAAGAAAGGAGTTTAAGGAGAATATAATATGGTTTATGTGAACTGTAGAAGAATTAAGTGAACCAGATACTTCATATCAAGCCATATCAATGACAGAATGACAAATGGTGTGTGTGAGGTGATACAGTGAAACCCTCTTAAGAAGTTACCGCTTAGGAAGTTTTCTGCTTAACCTCTGTCCTTCAAACGCCGGCGTCCGAAATTTTTTTAAATTTTTTTATTTTTAAATGCGATTTTAACCCTTATGTATAAAAACTGTACAAGGACACGGTCAGAATCGCTTGCACCAATATCATTCCAGATGTTGATTTTAATTTCAGTACTGTAGCTTCTCGGAATGCTTTGATATTAATTTTCTATGGTACACGGCCAGCATGTGACCAAAGGTTATCCGACATTCAAGAGGTTATGAAGTTTGTTTTTTTTCGGTCCCTTGATGACTAAATGGTCCAGTTTATCATAAGGTTTTCCCATCTAAGAAGTTTTTTTCCGGTCCCAAAGAAATCTTCTTAAGAGGGTTTCACTGTACATATATGGATGTGAATGAAGGAAGGAGTGTATACCAAGACTGAGTTGTTGGCGGTCCATCCTCTGCTTACGAATGCAACAGTGTTTTATTTTAAATCAGTTGTGCTCATAAAGAATTAATTGACTATTGTAATTTATTTTAGCCCGGTCCGTCTTGCTCCGGAATAAAGTTTGGTGATTTCACACCATCAGAACTAACTGATGAAGAAGAGATTTTCGGCATCCGTCCTTCCAAAGCAAATGGCAAAGGTCAGAGGAAGAATTCAAGTTCCATCACTGACGGCGCAGATGTAAGTTCTTTTTAAAGTTATTAAACCTAGGCCCAAAGAAAATCCTCTCGTCCGTGTTTCTCTCTTTGCTCACCATTCTGTTTATCACTGTTAATCTGTTAACCCCTCAGGCCTCAACTGTATTTTTTCAGTTATTCAAAATATTGCCATTTTGCAATAAAATTCAAATAATTGGAATATTACTAAATGTATCCGTAAACTAAAACCTGTTTTGGAAAGGTTATAAAAAACACTTCAAAATTTTATACTTAGTTCGAAATAGCATATAATTTTTGAAACATAAAAATTTTGCATGCAAACATAAAAAAGTTTTAAAAATGGTTCACTGATGATCAAAAAAAATAAAAACCCATACATATTTTATTAGATAAATGTATTATAAACCTTATTATCTCCTCAGCGCCGTTGAGGTGATTTCTCACAGAAAAGGCTAAGTTTGCTAAAATAACATAACAGTTTGCAGCACAGTCCATTGTGGAATTTTCTGTGAAGGATCTAAATGTTCGTAAAAAAACGGTCAAAAACTGTTATACAGAAATTATTTATCAAATTTAACATTTTTTATCAAATGTTACATTTCTCGATACGCTGCCTCGAATATATTCATATGTTACATAATATATATTTTTTTCAGTATTCACATAACTGATTAAACTATGGTAGCCCATACCTGAAATATTTCTAACTGTCTCAATTTTGTGTTTTAAAAATGATCTTCACAAAGCTAGTGATTCCGTTGCCGTGAACTTACTGGTAAATAAATTTACTCCGTGCAGACCAACCAAAGGTACAAACCGGTCTTTTGGCTGTGAGATAGCGCACTTTCTTTTTGATAAATGTTTTCGTAAACCAATATCTTTGGTTTCAGTGTCATTTTTGAGACCTGCACGCTTTGTCTTGATAAACTCGGTCGAATGGAGTAATGTTTCATGGTGAATTGTAGGCAGTGAATGTTCCTAGAACCGCCTCAGTTACAATGATCGACGTGAAGGATCGGAATGTTCATAAAAATGGTTAAAAATCGAACCGCACTCAAATCGGGTTGCGTAGCAATGCTAAAAATGAAAGAGCTTGATAAGTTATAACACATTTGTAAAAGTGTCTAACTAAATAGTGTAAAATAATATTCAGTTTTGGGAACAAGCTCGAACTTTTGTTCACCATTTTTGACATTTGTAGTTAAGCTTTTTATGCTGCCAGCAATTTGCGTGCCATTGTAAAAAGAACTAGTATAAAATAGTGATATTACAATGCGTAGTGCCATTAATTGGTTCTAATCTCTTTTTCAGTCTTTACACTAATCTCTATTTTATCGTATTCATTTATAGTCAAATCACTGACAGTAATACTCCCACTCCACTCTTCTACTCTGCATAACTTATTTTGTTCTCCTCGTCTTTGCGGGCAGCTCTGTCTCTTCCTTCCACTGTGCTCTACTTACATATTTACACTTCCATCCCCTGTCAACTACAATCCAGTAACAATTTTATGACAAGTACGAACTAAACCAACAAACATGTGTTTTTTGTTTCCAGGATGAAGTGGAACGGTCTCTCTTGGAAGTGGAGAAGATTTTGAGCAAACTCCCCATTGCATCTCCCAGTCGCGAAGAGAAAGCAAAACCCGTGCGGCCCTTGCTCTATATTGAGAACAAGCACCTCAACCCGGCCAATGAATTGAGCGATATGAGGAAGGATAAGAATAAAAGGTATTATGATTTTTAATCTGCAGATTTTATTACTTGTTTATGACTAACGCAGATGTAGTTTTTTTATACATTATTTTATTCTTTTCCAGAAAGCCTAACGAAAAAAAGGTCAAGTCCCGTTACTTGAAGTCTCGTCTCGTTACGCCAAAGAACGATTGGCACTTCTATGGCAAACCAACTGGTAAGCTTATTCTTTTATGTGTATGTCCGCATCCTAATGTAAATTTTAATATAATAGACTTAATTCCTCCTTTATCAACTTAATCGGACATAGGAGAGTTCTAGGAATTGTCACCTCTCTCGTGCTGGTCTCTTCTTTCTTCCTTCACGTCTGGGTCACCAATTAATGTGAAATTATGTTAAAGTGGTTGAATAACTTTATTTATTACATAGATTCCAAATACAAAGTTTATCAGAAGGCTTGAAACACGGATGTTAAAATATATCTAGGAACTATGATGTATTTCAGAATGACGTTTAGTTCTCCAAACTGCACCGTCATTGGAAATCTGCGATTCCATGCGCGTGCTTCGGTGTGGCGATTCAACAAACACTCCCAGCATTAAAAAAATCGTACTTCATCCACCAGCTTTTCGCACAATATAAAATTATACATGTAAAACAATCCTTCATGTCCGGCAAGTTCATCCTTGTTTCCAAAACTGAACATTTTGTTACACTATTTGGTTAGACACTTACGAATGTGTTATAATTTATTAACCTCAGTCTCATAATAGATCGCAGTGGCCCAATTGGTAGAGGTGTATGTCCCGGTAAGACGTAAGGTTCTGGGTTCGAGTCCCAGTTGCGACCATTATCTTTTATTATTTTTCTGTGTATTGTTCATTTTCATATTTAAAAAAATTAGATTATTATTGTTATCTTCTTCTTCAATGATATATTACATTGATGGTAATAACCTTCAAAAGTTAAAAAGAGAGTTTTTCTTATAAAAAAAATTAATTATTTACAGTTTAATCATATGAATACTGAATACATCATGTGAATACTGAAAAAAATATATACGTAACATATTATGTATATATTCGAGGCAGCGTATCGAGAAATGTAACATTTGATAAATAATTTCTGGATAGCAAAACAACTACGTCACGCACAAGATGCGACGGAATCCAATGGGTTATTGTATTATGAAATTACTGATTGGTGGTGTTGTTTTTGGATTGAAATAAGGTATGGGAGGGCTAATCTATAGTTATTATATCGACAATTACAGTGAAACCCTCTTAAGAAGTTTTCCAAGGGACCGGAAAAAAAAAACTTCTTAGATGGGAAAACCTTGTAAGTGGGATAAACTGGGCCATTTGTTCTTCAAGGGACCCTTAAACGAGAACTTCTTAAGAGGGTTTCACTGTTTTTTTTCGCCTTTGCTTCTCCCTGTTTCAAATTTATATCAAAGGTTCGTATGTATGTCAAATCTAATTGGTTGTAATATCTTTTCCAGGGCTGAACATGAGGCTGGTGAAGTCGGAGGACGGCAAGATGTTCTTTGCCTATGAGCACGGCCCCTTCTATCAAGACGTGCAGTACACCTTCCTTGACCTCATCGATACCGCGCAATCTTACCACATATTCCCATACCTGAACGAATACCCTTATCACGTGGACTCTCTCATTCAGGTAAACTTTTATAATCACTTGACACAAAAATGGTTAGCGACATTGATTCTATTTCCTGCCGTTGCTAGCTGCGTTGTAACCTCCATTTTGGATACATACAACACATTATTTAATTCTAGGCGAGTCTCGCACTCGGGACCTTGCCTTAACTTGTTATATTGTTGAACAAGTCATTCAAATCTGTATTTGATGTTGCTCATGAGGAACTGAATAATGTTATATTCAATAAATTATATACTTTAACCTGAAATATTGTAATATTATGTACATTAATGAAATAAATATTATGTGTTTGTGACATATATGGGAATGGGTCATATATGTATGCTACTAACACATATTTTATGTTTTTGGTATACCTTTCATGTCTGATTACGTCTAAAAGGGATTGAAATGAAAATCTAGTCTGCTTCAATGGAAGCATTCTTCCCAACATGCCGTCTGTTGATATGCTTGGTGTAACTCTAAGTGACCAACTAAGGTATGGGGCTCCATCGAAGCCAGAGTTAATTCAGAGATAGATTCTCCTATCTTCCTATCTTAACAAACGGATTGCAATCTTTAGAGCACAGACATCGGGTGGGAATGCTGTCCTTATTTTACCAGTATATCAATGGAAGATGCTTTGAGCAACTAGCGTCATTGATTCCTTCGCCACCGGTACACAATACAAACACGCCAAACTTGCACCCAATATTTGTACATGGTTGAAATTGGTCACACGAGAACAGGTAGCTTCTACGACTCGTTCTTGAGTTCAACAACTTGGCTGTGGAATGATTTGCCGGCCTCTGAGTTTCCTCCCTCCTACAACATGGGTGTCTTCAAGACCCAGGTTAACTACTTCCTTCCACAAAATGAGCCCCCACACAGCATCCCCAGAGATGACATAGGCCCAGAGGAAAATTATTTTTGTCAGTGCCTCCTGTGTGGAGTTATGTAATGTAAAAAAAATAAAGAAAATCGTAAAAGCTGATTTCGGATTTCCCTAGTTGTAGTAATTACCCCCACAGTTTTATCTTTATTAATTTTATTTTCGTAATGTTATTCAGTGCGCCAACATGTCCAGGCCAAGGAACGACCCGGACCTCGAGCTCGACCTGATCTCCCAGGCTCTGTACTTCCTGGAGAGCGCCGCCCATAGCTCCTTTAACTTCGCCATGGGGAACTGCCGCCTGCTGTACTTCCACCAGGAGAACCGCAGCTTCCACATCGCTCTCGCCAAGCAGATGTGCCTGATAGCCCTGAAGAACTGCAACCGCACGGCCCTGGAGCTGTGCAAGCTCTCGCTGTCGCTGGACGAGTCCGATCCTCTGGCCATGATCCTCATTGTGGACAAGTTTGCTCTGCTGAGTAAAGAGTACAAGTGGCTGGTGGACGTGTTCAAGCACTGGGACGGCGCCCGTAACCTCACTCTCCTGCCCAACACCTCTTACTCCATGGCTCTAGCCTGCTACAAGTTGGCTAAGGAAGGCGGTAAACAAATTGTTCCTTATCCTAAATCTTTCATTTTAACTAGGCGTGCATCGATACGCACTTCTGCCGATACTGATATTTATAAAAAAGTATCGACAATACCGATGCGATCAGTGAAGTTTTCAAAAAAAAAATCTTAAGAGTTGTGGGTTTAGATTAGAAACAGACAAAATCACTTGTATAATTTTTTTTTTTTTGCACAGTAATAAAATATGTATGTTCATTTTTACCCATAAAACGTCACTAAATGGCCCAACACTGACTTTAACTTCGGTTTATGGAGTCCAATTACAAAGTAGGTTATAATTTTGGACAACACTTTTATATTTGGGGTATGGTGAACACAATATAAAAAAAATCATTCAAATGTACTTATTATTTTCAAAGATATGTCGGTTTAAAACAAATTCAATTTTCTCTAACGGGTACCTGGTTTTCACCCGATCAAAAAGTGTTAATATTGAGGTTAAATAAATATTGTGCATAGCATGACACGAGGTATGGTGCTGTTAAATAACGCTTCCAAAACTGTTGACATTTTTAACAGTAGCCTTGAAGGACTCAAGAAGCATGTAAATGCCGCAAATTATCCATTATAGTATGTATGTTATGTTTATTTTTTCATTTTTAACAAATGTATCCAGAAAAATTTGTATGTTACAAATTGTAAGTGGTCAGCCACATTCTGTAATACCCAAGAAATTTCATGAATGTGGATGTTTTAACTATGATTTAGATGGGGATCTCACGGAAGCAGAAACATGGCTAAAGACAGCCCTGAGGAACTTCCCACACATCTTGATACCTCTGGTGGAACAGGATAAGAAGTTTAAACTGCGCCAAGAAGTTCGGGACCACATTTACTTCAGGGAGGAGAGAGGACAGTAGTATGTTGTTTTATCTCCTTTATTCTGTATTAGAACTAGGTATGCACTTTCCCTTATTTATTTAGCACGATCAAGTGAATCAAATGCTTGAGTCAGGATTAAAGAAGAATATGTACTAGATGATATTTGAATGTGAATGAAGTGAGGAGTGTATGCTACTCCTGGGTCAATCGTGACTTACCCAAACATTTTTACCCAATCACAAACGACTAATGATCAATTGGGATATTTTCCAAAAAAGATTTTAGCGATGATCATGCCAACACCCCTGATGGGTGTGACGAGTGACCATTGATTAAATTACGTAGAAATGGCTTGATGTTTAATTATTTAGTTAGTATTGACTTTCTTACTTTTAGCATCTTCACCTTGTTATCTTCAAATTATGGACAATTCATTTTTAACAGCGGCGGAGGGCCGGAGACGCAAGTGTTTCCGGTCGCAATCGTGATGAGTGACTTGAAGAATGTGAGTAATAGGAGTAAACTGACTAGTTGACGTGGAGTGCTGCGTTTATATAGGCGCCCACCTTCTAGAGCCGCCCGAGAGTTCGACAGCTCGCCTCAAATCTTGAAGTTTCCAGGTTGTTATGCAAGCGACCCGTATTATCATAATAATACTTTTATTTTTTGATACTAATTGGACAAAACCATTAAAACCTCCAATACCATAGCTAGTTCTATAGCATGTTTGCAAAATAACAACTGCCAGGCACTATGCCTTCCACTCGCGAGTCCAGTGGCCACTAAGTTGACATGTGAAGGCTATACTCTCAGTAGAAACATTCAAAAGAGACAGATAGATTTGTATTTCATGCTCATAATACTACTATAACCAATCTGAAACAAGTCCAAGTTGCATAAAACGCAATTGTAAAATTATTAGTCGTCCCTAATATTTTCAAACAGAAACATAATACACCGTTGCCAGAGTGCCAAAATTTTACCTGTAAAGGCCAGGCTATGGCACAAAATTCTAATTCAGCATATATTTACCCCGCAGCATAAAGAGAAATTAGACCATAAATACGGCACTAGATTCACACGCAACGACAGTTTTATAGTTCCGAAATTTAATAATAAGTACAGACAGAGAACGTTTGAATACAACATACCGAAGATATTTCATTTATTACCTGACACTATAAAGCAATGCAATTCTATGAATAAGATTAAACATATGATGAAAAAATGGCATCGGAAAAAAAATATTTATTTTGATATGTATGAAAAAATGATTAATCTGTAGGTATAAGATGTAAATTATAACTCTTAAAATGTATTATGTAACTAAACTATAAGCACCTGTTGACAAGCCAATTCAATTGGCTTAGCAGGACTTATTAGTTGATTTGTATTAACTATGTATTCTTTCAATAAAATAAAAATAAATCTATTTAAAGCACGTTAGGTATCTAGGGTTAAGATCGGTCAGTGGTCGAATCACGACATAAGCAACATTTTCCGCTTACTGCTGTGGTAGTAGTAGATTTTCAAATATTGCCTGGTTATTCATAATCCGGGAATGTTTGAAGATTCCGACATTCACCCTTCACCAAGTGTCATCAGCCTTTCCGTCCCTCTTCTCAAATACGCAAACTCATCCACTTGCTCCAAGTATTCATCATTCACAACTATATTGCACGCTGTTTCTGTATTCTATATTTCAAACATCATGACTTTGAACTTGTTTACGTTCATCTTTTTCAATCCGTACACACTTGGTTCATCCTCGATACCAGAAACTGTAGATCTTCCATACTATTAGAAATCTGCATTTGAAATATCATTTTTATTATTATGATTTCACTATCAATTCCCTTATTGTTGCAGTATAAATCCAGCGCTGACCCAACTGGGCGATGCATACATCCGCCGCTGCAAGGGAGTGTGGAGTGAGCCCGCCCTGTGTGAATGGGCCGAGGCCACCGCCAGTTGCCTGATCGCAGAAGGCCTGCAGTTGGACAATCTCACGAAGATGAAGAAGCTCTTCACCGGGGTGCCGCCGCTGGCCATTGACCGCCACTTTGTCATCTTCAGGGACGTCATGGCGCCCAATGGCGAAGAGGTAATATTATAAGCGATGCATTTTTCTTGCGATAATTCTCTAGCGATTTTTCATTTATGTATTTATTAATTATCTCCGCCATGATGAACTTTTCCTTGGAGTTAGTGCATTTTGTGAATTGTGGTGTTTTATTTATTTTATTCATGTTTATGTACATGCATTACATACTTTACATTACATTACACATTTTACATTACATTACACATTTTACATTACATTAGACATTTTATATACATTAATATTACAACTTTGCATAGTTTATTGTAAAAGTACTGTTTATATATTACACATTTTACATTTCATTACACATTTTACATTACATTAGACATTTTATATACATTAATATAACAACTTTGCATAATTTATTGTAAAAGTACTGTTTATATATTTGGTATGTAGTGCCAAAAACTCCTTGTAGGTTTTAAAGAATACCGTAAGACCGGCTTATTTTGACCGATTTGGACATTTAAGCGTTTATAATAGTATTATATATGTTTATAGTATTAACGTATTAGAATAGTTAAAAATGATCTTTTACCTGTTTTTGGGTCCCTTCAGCGATATGTTTGAAGATAATAAATAAATAAAAATCTGAATTTTCATTTAATAAGCCTGCAGCAGGTACTTTTACGCCTGGTCAATGTTACCCCTGCCTTATTCAAACTTTGACCAGTGACTGGAATTTATGGCCACACAAACCTTTCCACACTTATTTCCGTATACTTTGCAGAATACTCCCCTTCTGACATTTTTATGATTTGTGCAATGTATTATCGATGTGCACCTTTCTAGTCTGAACACTGACAATGGTAGACTTCTTTTGATTCTCTTTATTGTCCACTGAGAACCAGGTAAATTATCTTTGAATTTAGGCATTTTCTTTACCGTCTTCTCTGGATATAATTGTGTTAAGCATCTTAAATCATTAATATCATTTGGAAACCCCATGGGCTAAGGAGATATGGTCAACAAATAGGGCTTCTTCTTTTTTAGTGAGCTTCTGGACTGCGGTCAAAGTCAGAATAAAATACTTTATTATGCATGATATTTTTTAATCTTAAAATTAGCAATAAAAATATATTTTTAAATTAAAAATAGTTGCAAACCGGAAATAAAAACACAGCAAACAACTTAGCTTTAGTAACATAGAGGATCTATATAATTCCCACTAGCAGATCCAACTGGATATGTTAAGGTAAGATATGTCTTTCTTGCAAAAAAAACGACGTGCCACTCCTTAGACTACTTCTCGTGAATTAGCGTATCTCGTGAACCCTGATGCGCTAGACTAGTAGACTCGACGCATAATGAAACAGCTGATGTTCGATCACATTTTTCAACTATGTTCATCTTTTGGCTTCGGGGCGACGCGAAAGTAAATACATGTATATATATACTTTTTTGGTTAAATTTAGCGTGATGGCCAAAATTAGCAGGTCTTAAGGTGCATCGGATTTGTCATCTACCATATCCATAGCAGAAATTTGAAATGGTGTAAAAGACAATAAATCCAAAAATGAGTTAAATACAACATTTTTCTGCATCTTTTTTTCTTTTGATCTGCATCGCCGAAATATTTGACGACATTAATTTTGGATGTTTTTTTTTTCTAAAAAATATAACAATAAATTTAATTTGTTAATTAAATAAATTTACAAAAAAATGTTATATATTTATATTCTGAAAGATTTATTCAATGTTATTTAATAATAAACATTCATTGGTTTACAAAAACTGAGAATGATTTTACCAAGAAAAAAAAACTTTTTGCTCTCCTAAACAATTAATATTTTGTCTTTTCCAGCATTTAAAATTTCTAATTAAACTATCGATATTCAGTAATTATTGTTTGTAAAAATGCTCACACAATAAGGTATGTGTTGTTGTGTAAGCACTTTTACAACATAAAATAAAATGCGATTTGAGATGTGATACATGATGTGATAATATCATGTGCGTTAATTTTATTGGTCCAAAACATATATATGTATTTTAAATATGTGCTTGAACACATGCTTTCAAGATTCAGTGACAAATATTTAATATTATTTGTTATTATCCTGATGAAGAAACCATCAGTTTTGAAACATGTAGATATTATAGCATTGATTATAGTGATTTACACAAAGTAATTTGTTTCATTTAAATAAAATGATGCCACAAAGTAAATTTGAAAAGATTGAAGAAACAAATATTAAAAATCATCTCAACCTAATAACCTACATGATAAATGTTCTTACTGTAACCCACTAAGTAATTGTGTAACCGCAGCGCTAAGTAACAACCTAAGTACAGAAGCGTTCTTTAACCGTCTGATAATCTTATTTTAAAGCCCCTGTAATTGATAACATTCTGTGGAATGAGCGGTAAGTGGCAACAACATTCCGAGGCTTACACTTGTGATTTTTATTTTAGAACGGCGACTTCAAGAGCTACTGGGATCCGTTCCCCCCGCCGGTGGGCAAGGTGAAGTACCGCCTGAAGCAACTGAACCCTCGTCAGGTCCTCCCCTACCACTCTGCCACCCTCGCCTTCATTCAGTCTCTATCCCCCAGCTACGACATTGTAGATGAAGACGAAAATTAATAATACACATTTTGTGCCAAACGTGTCAAACATCATCCTCAGAAAGATGTTGAAAAGCTGATGGTGATAATGATTAACTCTCAATATACCATTTCTAAAGTATGCTACTCACTGATAGCATACATCTGTGTAGCATAACACTGTACAGAGTCCATTTTTTTAATTTTTGCAATTTTTATAACATAAATTTATACATTTTTATCAATCCATACGCTGCTATGGGCGTTCTGTTTCTACAGGGCTATGCACATTTATTTATGCATTAGCTTTCAAATAATATCTGCAAATTTCGAAAAGGGTGTCACCACACTGTCCGTGATTAAATTTGCACTTAAATTTTTGTATTAAATTGCAAAAATCAGAAAATTTAGGTCACTGTTGTATGCTATAATATACTCTTTGTTATAATGTGCGAAATAACTCGCAAGTCTATGCATAATACACAATGCATAATACATAATAAATTTTAAACACTATTCTATCCTACATTGTAACCGGCTACCGTCATTATTATCCTTTTTCTTTTTGTAATTTATTCAAAATATACATTTTTTTTCTTCTTTTCGGCTGAAAAATAACAATTGTTATTGTAAATGCCAAACATTAAGACAGGCCTGAATGTGATACAGAAATCGTCGCAATAAACAAGTTTAAGGTAAAACAAGCGGCATGCCTCCCCACCCACCCGTTTCTCTGTCGCACATAAGTTTTTACGCATCTTTCTCTTTCATTTACGTTCATTGTAAAGTCAGTACCTGCGCGAGAATAGATCGAAGCAAGTTCAAGGCCGGTCCATATGTTTGGCGTATACTATGGCACTCACTTATTACAATTAATTATTTGGTCCTACCCAATGCATGTTTTTATTTATGATTTTATTTAACTGTCATGAAAACTGTTTTTGTTAAATAAATATTTTTTATTACTTAACTTTCTTTAATTTACATCTTATTACGATTTTGATAAGTACAGGTTTTTATAAAACAATTAAATATGTAACACATGTATTTTAAAATACAACTGAAAAATAATTGGCCCCTTCAGAATGGCTCACAATGATTGTAGGTAAATGCGAGAACTAATCCAGAAAATTATCAAACACTAATTGATTGGAAATCATTCTCAAAGTCTTATTTGCCGGTAAAATATAAAATTAAATTTAAATTTCAATTTAAATTAAATTAAAATATAAAAATAAATTTATTTAACGAACTTAAAAATACCTTCTTCAAACCGGGCTGCCCTAATATCGATCTCAAATACGGATTTTTAATGGTAGCAAGGTAGATGGTATCTATAGGGACAAGTATTATTTGATCTCACCAAAATTGTTCAGTTATCGGCCAGTAAGACTGTACACAGAACGACCGCACTACCAAAAGAAAACTATAATGACCTGAAAAAAATATGTGAAAATGGCATAATTTCCTTAAGATTTTGCCAGGAATTGTTGACACTCCCGTTTGATTCTAAAATAACCGAAGTATTAGCAGAATCAGACGAGGACAATGTACAAGTTTAACATTGCGCAGCTTAATTTCAGTTTATTTTTGAAGTTTTTTTAATTGTACAGTAAACTTTTATGTCGTTTGATACATCGATGTTTGTTTGTTATACTTCATTTTTATTAACTAGGCTTTGACATATAAACTCACTTCAATAATCATTACTGAAATTATATTTTATAATAATTAAAATGCAAGGTTTGTATTCTAAATATTAGATTTTTCCTTTATAGCTACAGACTGTTTTTTTATGTTTGTGCTGCAGATCGAATAATAATAAAGAATGTGGAGAGCGGACATCTCAGAATCATGCAACTTCAACTCCTTCTTTAAAAAGTTGTCAAGAGTGATAAAAAAAAAAAAAAAATTGATTAAATAGGTTCTGTTAGGTTAGGTTATGGGCTATTTTTCAATTTATTTTCATCACTTTTAATGATTTTTCAAAGGGGTGGTGAAGTTGCTAGATTCTGAGTTGTCATGGAACCAATAAATGTACGTAGGTGTAATACTTTCCAGAATTGTAAACAAAACATATACCTATTAATTGTTATTAAAAAAATTAAATTATTTTTAAAAAAAGGGTCATTTTGTATGATATGCAAAACATCGTAAGCGAGAAAGATTAACAAATATATGCCGGGCAAAACAACGTAACCGCCATTTATCCCCAAAACGGCACCAATTTAACTATTTCAAAAATATAAGACGGAAGGTATCAATTGAACAAACATTATCTAAAAATATGGGTACCGTAAGTACATTATTTAAAAAATGAGAAGATAAAAACGTCTCCTGTAAAATTCTGTCTCACCAAATCTCATACCGAGGGGGAGGTCCTTAAAAATCTCACGTCAACTTTAATAACTCAGGTACGGGGCATACGTCATTCCTATGTCTACCTACGTTAAATTGTCGTGAAAACAAGCTTATGTGCTCAAGCGGTTAAAAGAATATATATTATTATAGAGATAATAAATTGTTGTTTCACTTCTTTTAAAGTGTCCCATTTTGCCCGTTGAAAAAATGGCTATTATGAAAAACATTTATTTCGAGAGTAAGAAAAAAGGGTGGAAACGTGAGGGGGGGGGGGGTCCCACTAAATCTCACCAAAGGGGGGGAGGGTACTAAATTTTTTCAATAACTGCTCAAGTAATTAATGTATGTCCCCTAATGTCTCCTTCACGCGGTGCATTTTTTAATCTCGCCGAGCAATAATTATTTTTGAAACCGTAATTAAACTAATCTCACATGTTCGTTCTTTATGTAAACATTGTTCAAATAACGCATTCATATCTTAACTATTCATAAATAACTCAAAACAATTGTTTTGGGGCGATGTTTATAATAAATAAAATGATGTATCACCGAGCAGATAAAATATCACTGAATTTCAACAGCAACCGGCGATACCGACTGGTACTTACGTCTGTTTGTGTTTGAATTTTTATATCCCATTGTGTGATCCGTGTGCCGATACTGTGAGTTTATTTTTAAACAAGGATTTGTTTATGAAATTATTTAAATGGTGTGCAATGTTACAAACATTTTCTTTTTACACTTCAACAAAGATGACATTCTTTCCCTTTGAACAAACACAACACAAAATTCAGATTTCTGGCCACCATGATAGTTTAAATTTGTTTTAAAATGTACATAAATTTGCCGACTTTGCACCGGTGCCGAGTGGATCAAAGACGCTAGTTCCTCGGAGCATCTTCCATTGAAATACCGGTAGAACAAGGATAGCTACTACTCGGTCTTGGCACACTCCCTGTCTCATTCACATTCATCTCGTATATACACTTCTATTATTCTGACTCTTGACATGGCCTGACTCAAGTATCTGATTCACTTGATCTTGCCATGTCTTTCTTCATTCATTTTTTCTACATGCCCAAACCATCTGAGGGTACCTTTCTTTATCTTACTCATTAAGCTTACAGTCGTTAAGGATCGCCATCATCACATGCGCTTTCGGAGATCTCATCTTAACAGCATTCGGTCTACTTTCATCCTTCCTCTGCCAGTTCCATTCCCAGATTAGGTACCAGAACTCCATTATTGACTGCTAGCTTCGCTTCTTTGGACAATTTTTGGTTAGCGCCAAAGATATTCAGTCCTCCATTGATGGAGTTACCTGCATTTATCCTTCTTTTAATATCTCTATCAGCCTTCCAGTCTCTCGTAAACATGCTTTCCAGATACTCAAATTCATCCACCTGCTTTAAGTATTCAACATTCACAACTATATTGCACACTGTTTTTGTACTCTCTCTTTAAAATACCATGACTTTATTTTTATAAACTTGGTAAAATTAAATTATCAAAGAAAGCAAACACTTTGTGGCTTGACATTATACAAAATGAAACAAATACTTTATTTAAACCACTTTATTTTGATTTATATAGGTCGACCGGTTTCGGTTGAACTCAACCTTCTTCAGGACAATAATTGGTAAAACTAGCTCAAATTTTAAAACTTCACTTTCAGGGACAATATAAACTGTGGTGCACTCAATATTGTGTAATAAATTATAACATCAAAATAAAGTTGTATGTACAGTACAAAGTTTCAGCTTAACATAAATAATGGATATTTAAAATCCTCACAGCCAAAATACAATAATGATAATTTTTTTTTGGTTAATACGCTTTTTGTGATTCCTCTTCTTTTGGTTAATATTTCAGACAGCCTTGCAGCACCCGTGGGCATCACTACTTTATCTTTATAAATGGACTAATCAACATTTACCAAACATGGAACACACAAATAAATTTACAGTTAGAAATGCAAAACCCTCGAGTTAAGACAGGACTTCGCTACGCTAAGTCAATTAATTCATTGGACATGAAATTACTTTGGTAACATTTGAAATATTTATTATTTATATTTTGCTACATTTTCAAGCTCGAATTTTGGGAGATACCAAGGCGACATGCCAACTAGCTTACTAGCGACGCGATCGATGCGAAGTGACAGTCAGAGTTTGTTGACAAATCCCAGTGCGCAGAATCTATAGCGCATGTAGAGGTTATTCGGAGCCTTTGTCATCTTCGAGGATGCTGTGTGGAGGGTTTTTCGAGGGAAAGGATTGAGAGGAAGTTCTGTCAAGAAAAAGATATTAGGGTAGGAATCTGGGGTCAAGGAGTGAAGGATGTATGAATCCATCCCTCCTACTGCGGTACAAGGCAATGAGTCGAGAGAGTTAGGCTGGAGAGGTAAAATGTCTCTATGAAACCGTCTCTCCCGGCTCGCCACAATGGATAAAGACATGTGCCGCCAAGACCTAGACAAACCTCACCCCACGAATCTGTGTACCCCAAAGTGCTAAGTCACCAAACGTAGCGAACCACTTGGGGTAACGGCAGGGGTGTTGGCTATCCAATAAGTGGTTCCTGGGTATCCATATCCGCCACTGAAATTGTATCCCATTAATCATTTTGATACATTCAGTGCATATATTTCTTGATTCTAAGCATTCCGCGAAACAGTGCACATGCCCTTGTATGTGGATTTCAATTATTGGACTGAATGGGACAGGAATCGAAAGAGTTCGAAGATATTGTTTTTTTTAAATATATTTGCTATATAAATTGATATATTGTACATCCTATAGAAAAGTATCGTAAGTCAAAATGGTATATTTTACAGGAGAGCTAAAATAAATAAATGAATGATGAACAAGCGGTGCCGTCGAATAGAGATACGAGCGACTTAAGATGATCCACTAGTCCTTGACTCATTCGGAATCGGGCGGAGCGAACGATTTTTGGGCGTTTACCAATAAAAACCCTAATCTCTAGCAAACAACAGTATTTTGTTATTCCGCAAGTATATTTTTAAAGATCGAAGCGCCGCGTAGACTAAGGCATGTCCGTTTGCCTCGGGCCCTGGGCGTAGAATGAGCGACGGGCTAAAATCCTTCTGTACATGGCATAAGGATGAAATTCGCACTTTCAAATTCGTTGGGTACCGCCTATTTTTATTCACTGAAAAGAAACGTCGCCAAAATGCACGTTTTATTTTATTTTGTGAAGTTCAGATACAAATATTAAAATGTTTTCCGATCACTCTATAAGAAACATAATTAGCTACATTATTCAATAAAACAACACCAGAAAAAGGATTTGTAAGTAAGAGATTTTTCACTTTTAACCATTTTTTATAGGTTAGAGGCATAATTTTTTTCTAAGCTTATTAAAAAGCCTATCGAAAAAATACTCGATCACTTCAAAGGCCAAGATGTGTTCTACTCACAGTACTTAATTGAAGCATCTATATTATTTCTAAGCGATCAAATTTTCAAAACTAATACACAAGATTTTATACGATTTTGCATTTTTCCGCATGTCTTCACCTTAAGTATGGTTTTCGTGGGGCATATATAATCACAATCACTTTACTTTTCAGTAATAAAATGTAAAATAGAAGATTTTGACCTACGATACTTTTCTAAGGGATGTGCGATATGTATACCTAATTTAAATTTATTTTGTGTTCAGGTTAGGTGCATGACTTGTCCATGAACATTTTTATTTTAGAAATTCTAAGTATTCTCCGGGTAGCGATGTGCACACAAAAAAAAGACAGTCCACACCAGAAGAACTTCTATTGCCGCCTCTGGGTCAAAAGAAGAAGGAAGCGCAAAACGACTTAGTCCCGCATCAATCAATCATGAAGATAAACATTATAAATCAATATATATATATTATAAAAGTAAGTGTAAAACTAAGTAAAGCTAAAACTCAGAAACAAGTCCCTGTACGATCAAAGGCGTTATATGGTGTGGTAGCCCTCTATCCCCCAGCAGAAGGTTCCAATTTTTACCTGAAGGGCGTGCGTTTGAAGATTTAAGGGCTGGAAGTTTCACCTCCAAAAATTTCTGGAACAGTCCAGAACTTTCGAGAGCATTCCACAACATTCCAGTTTCGCCTCTAGAAATTTTTAGAACAGTCCAGAACTTTCGAAGGTATTCGAGAGCATTCCACAACATTCCAGAACATTCTGGAATGTTCGGGAATAGCCTGAAACTTTCGGGAACAACTCAGTCATTGTGTAAGATTTCAGAACACTCTCGAATATTGTGAAATATTCTGGAACATTGTGGACCATTCGAACTCTTTTTTATTTGGGTGAGGGGTAGAGGGCTACCATATAATCTCATATCAACTCCCTGAGCTAAGCTGGGTACCCCAGCTAGTATTAAATAAAATAAAGCAATGAACTGAAAAATCAGTCAGTATTCTCACAGATTGTGTAGATAAAATAAGTCTTATGATGTTATATCTCTCTCCATATCATATGTTAGTCACTTATGAAGCTTTTTCTGCATCGTTCGATGTACTGGGCGGGGAATAAACACAATATGTATGGTCGGGAAAACCTGCATGCTTGTGAGCTGTTTCGGATATCATGCTGCATGCCTCCATTGTTTGAGGACTTAAGGGGCAATCGAATAATTCGCCAAAAGTAGACACAGCGGGGATTGAGGTCTTGAGACTTTCACTTTTTACGTTTTCCTGTGGGATGCAGTAATTGAATTCTGGATTTTCATTCCAAATTGTTGGTTCCACAATTGGGTCCTCCAGACTTTCAAGAATTACATCGAATTTGAAAGAGTAGTGTAACAACCTTGTTGCTGCTGTATGGATATATGGAGGGGTTGGTTCGTGGGAGTCATCGCTTCTTTCTGCCTTTTTTTTGTTCTTGGAGTGAAGAGAAAGCATGTTGACTTGCAAGATACTGCGTGCTCTAGGAAAGGGTCTGTGGACATATTTTGGGTCATACGTTTCTCTTGCTATCCAGGGAGCATATCTGTGATGTTTCAGGAATCGTGGATACAATCTCTCTATAAGAGATTTTGTTGTTTCCTTCTTTGGGAGTTCCATTGTCTGAGAAAAAAGATAATTTGATAAGAGTTGTACTTAAATGCCAATAAAAAGTTGTATGATGACATAGAAGCGGTCACATTTTATCTGACTGCACTGTAGCTATATATAGCCTTCATTTCAAACTTTTATAGTGCTGTAGAGACTTTGAGATATGGATCGTCCAGCTGACGTCCAGTAAGACATCTTAGAAAAATCTAAATTTGACTTGAGAATACAGTTTATTATATAATATATATTTATATTATAAAAGTGTACCCTCTATTGGAACGATACTGATATTTCTCATAAAACCCCAACAAATCAGTTACATTGTAGAAAAAATTGTAATGAATTAAACAAAATATACCTAGATATTTTATGGGACACTGGTAGGATATTTCAAAGTGTCATACTAATGTGCCGAACCGGTATGCCTCCCGGTGTTATTTTGTATCTCTAAACTTAAGTATTTGGAGATCAATATGACTGAAGGCAGGGCCGGTCCTGTGCATTATTAATTAACACAGTAAATATCTAACTCGAAATAAATGTCTTTGAGGTGTTTACTAGTGCCAGGCGCCTTTTGACTGAGGGCCGGACCTTTGCGAAGATGCTACAGCTACATGGGGGAGCCCATTAAGGGGGGTCCAGGGGATCCAAAATATCGACTTTAATTTTATTATCTAAAAATCTTCAATACATTCCCAAAGTTATGGCATCAAATTCGACCTTGAAAAGGAAAACGGATATCGAAGCGATCCGGTTACAAGTGAAAACTTTAAGCGCGGTTTTTTTTTCAAAACCACCTTTTTCATGTTAAAGATACTAGCTCATTGAATTTTCATCTGACTCACTTCATTCAAAGTTTAAATAAAATAAAATAAAAAAATTATACGGATGAACCTCAAATTACAAAGAATATTATTTTTTCATCAATTTTCGCTTTATGTCTGCCATTTCATCAATCAACATTTTTTTTTTGCAAACAGTGGTTCATGCGCATGCGACATTCATACTTCAGGGATTTTTTTAAAATTTTCCATTTTCAAGGACTCCAGGATTCCAACCGATTTTGGCCCGACCCGCCGCTTGCGGCCGCTATATTTATATACAGGGTGTAACAGGATGTACGATTCCTGAGCTTATTTGGAGTAAACAATCTGTATATTATTTTGTTGTACGGTGACAATTTTTTTTCATCATTGACAATTATGATGCCAGTGGCGACGTGTGAATGAAAAACATTTTTTTTGTTTTAATAGAAAATAATATCATCGGAGAAAAAAACGACATGTACATTTCTAACTCCAAATAACCACAGGAATCGCTGGTTAAAATCCCTAAGTTTGAGTTGTGTTTTTTCTTGGTCAAATATAAGTAACAAAAGTTTCGTGATCTAAAATAAATTATATCTTTGAAAAAATTATCGCATTAGCAAAAACAGCTGGACCAGACTCCCCCCGGATGCTATGCAAAGACAAACCGACAAGAAGTGTGTTGAGGGCGTTTCAGATGTGTCCGAAGTTAGGTCATATCTCTTATGCCTTGTTCGGACCTGACTAGTAGTAAGTCGAGTGGCGAGTAACGCGCTACTTGACTCACCAAAAAGTGTTCGCACTACTGTCAAGTGGTGTTCATTAGTAAGCGCCGCGTCGTGACATGACGGGCTGTAACGCAATAAAGTAAATACGCTAAATAAGCTGATTGTAGTGGTTATTTTAGAAGAGGTGCAAGAATAAATTAGTGAGACGAAAATAAATAAACTATGGACACGAAAATGGTTAATAGCCGCAAAATAAAGAATTTTTAGAGTAGCACTTTTGCTTCAACGGGAAAAAATAAAGAATTTTTAGAGTAGCACTAAAAAAATAAAGAATTTTTAGAGTAGCACTTTTGCTCCAATGGGACGACATATCGCGCGTGTCTGCGTCTACGAATGAACTGTGCATGTCAGTGCGCAGGGACGCGTGGAGGGGGACTCTACTTTCCGAAAAAATATAACCAATAGGATTCAATCTACTAAAGATCTGACTAGCATACTCTACTAAAATTGTGGTGTTCGGACACATTTAGTTACTAATATGCTCGCTACTCTACTAAATTACTCGCACAGTCAGAACGGGGCATTATATGTGATAAATTATGGTAATTTTCCTGATCAAACATTTTCATGCATAATTATTTTATCTCCATCTCTTTAATTCTGTACAGAATATAAGTCACACTAAGGAATTGCCTGTTTAGTGGTTGTTATTAATTTAATTGATTTAAACAATTCACCTGGTCTGTCATCCAATGCTCAGCCCCTTCCTCCATGGGTAGATCACTCGGCTCTTTCTTAGGATGCAACGCTGTCAAAGTAAAAGAAAATAAAGAGTTAATTCATATTTTTGTTGTTAATTTTTGGGATGTTATGCCGTGTTACGCTAACTTGGCATAACATCCCAAAAATAAACAACGAAAATACTGTTGGCCGTGAAAATCTTAAATCATAGTTAATTCATAGCTATACCTAATGCTTGACAGAGAATTCCAACTAAGTGCTACAATATAAGTTTAAAAAAAAGAATTTAACTTAGTACAACACACAATGACTAAACAAACTAAGAGAAGGACTTGCCATACCGATCCAAATACATACCGAACATCTGTCTAAAGGGTTATATAAAATTGGCATTACAATTAAAATTATTATTTATTGGTTTAATTATTGGTTTCCATGATTATAATTCAGTTTATATGATAATTTTTGTATGGACAGGAATTTTTTTTGGTAAGTGAAGGTCTTTTTTAGGGTATTTTATTTAGTCATGGGTAAAACACAACTTTATTGTAGAGTTTTTACCAACCGGTTTCAGGGACTTTCGTTCCTTATCAGAGTAAAATAATATATACTGTATATTTTTTTAAATGTCTACATATTTATATATCAGGTTTTCCCAAACTGTGTTCCGGAAATAAATTTAAATAAATATTTGTAGAAAATTAATATATGTATAGATTTTATACATATAAACATATAGATGGAGCTAAAGAAGTATTTATTTCAGTAGTGTGGTCTAAAGCACACTCGTATTTTTTTTATATGCAAATTTCATAACGCCAGAGCTCACTAGTATATATACAGGGTGTAACAAGACGTACCCGAGAGATTTTAACCAGTGATTCCTGAGCTTATTTGGAGTAAAAAATGTAAAATGATATTTTTGTCTCCGGTGACTTTTTGGATGACGTTTTTTTTTTCAAAATCAAACCAAATCTTTCTCATCTCGTTACTGGTCACTCAGAAGAGTAACCGCCCAGCCTCTTAACCCGCTCCCAACTGTCCAACACCTACTGTTTTTAATATTTTTTTAGAAATAAAAAAAAAATAGATCAAAAATGTCGCCGGTGACCAAAATTTTATTTACATTTTTTACTCCAATAAGCTCAGGAATCGCTGGTTAAAGTCTTTCGGGTACGTCCTGTTACATACTGTATAAACCTTCGCGGGCATCCACACAACAACTCACCAAAAATAGCATAGGAAATAATTTCATAAGGCCAGAGCTCACTATTATATTTAGAAATCATCAAGGGCTTGCGCACATCAAATCCCCAAATTTTCCCCAAAAATCCATATAAAATAAAAACAAACAAACAAACAAACCTTGATTTTTATACAAGGATTAAGGGGCGTACTTCACTTGACTGTGATTCCTAAAAAAATGTTAATTAAAATTTTTTGTGTCTTTTTTTTCAACAAAAACATAAAAAATAGTAGGTGTTGTCGTTACTGGTCACTCGGCTGAGTGACCAGTAACGACATGTAAAAGAATGTATATTTTTTGATTTTGAAGAAAAAAATTTGAAAAAAAAATTGTCATCCAAAAAAAATGAATGTGCTTTATACCACACGACTGAAGTAAATATTTCTTTAGCTCCATTTATATGTTCGTCCATATATATGTTTATATGTATAAAATATATACACGTATATACACATAGATACATATTAATTTTCTTCAAATATTTATTAAAATTTATTATCATTCGCCTCGCCCGATCAATCCGTGCGCATCGACTTACGCTCCCCCGGCGCTTGGCGCGTCACTGGTATTTCAAAATACTGACTGAAATATTTCAGTGCACTGGCTATGAGAGGAAGAGAGAAAGAAAATGTGCGCGCGCACTGCTCTCTCTTGCTTCTACAGTGAGCCCGTTCGTCTCGCAACGCATTTCACTTTTCGTTACACATTCGCCAGTTTACCCCTCAAGTCAAGCGTGCGTAAAGAAGTATTTACTTCAAAAGTCACCGGAGACAAATATTTTATTTGCATTTTTTACTCCAAATAATGTCAGGAATCACTGGTTAAACCAAGTCATATACGTCCCTTAAAACCCTGTACATAAGAAGATATAAGATTACTAAATTATGGTCATTAGTCATTACATTAGGTGTCAAAGTGGGGAACGAGGGGAAATTAAAGAGTGGGGCGGGAGAGAGACAGATGAGATGGGAACATATATCCAAATTAGATCCGAATAAAAGATTTTGGTGATTATTAATTATGTATTTATTGCTATTTTCGGATTGTTTTGTGTGCAAGCACTAGTTTATTTCTTTCTATTTACCCATTGACCAATAATCTGACCGATCAAGCACCTGGATGAAACACAACATAACAAAATAATAGGTTTGTTGTTTTTCCATTTTAGATATTACAACTTTAAACTTTAGTAAACTATGGAGCTTAGCACTCTTTCCTCATCCCCTCAGCAAGTTCAAAAGAATATTCTATTTTTATTAGAATAAGTTTCTTTTCATAACTTGTCAAAGACAGTTGTTCTAATAAAAATTGAATATTCATTTAGAATTTTTCAAAAAAGGTGTTACATATAAATAAAATCGGACATATTTATCTGAGACACTATCTAGGTAACAAACACGTTCATAAAACGCTTGTTTCCAATGAAAAAAAGCTGCCTATGGAATGGAAAAAAAAGAGTCGAAGATAATATTGTTAATTCGGAAATTAGAAATACGAGATTGACAAAAATGTCGTTCATTGTAAAAGTGGTGTAACGCCATATTTTTTGGCTTAATTTAGTCATATCTTTCGATATAAAAGTGAAGGCACTCCAATAATTGCATTAAAATCTCATAGATGACATTACTTGTTTATTCAGGGAACTAAAACTTCTAATATATATGACTAAATGTGATACCATTAAGCAAAAAAAGTAAGTTTCTTAAAAATATGGTGTTACACCATTTTTACAATGAATAACACAAATATGAATCTAAATAAATGCGGCAGTTGCCGAATCGGTAGAGGCGTTCGTTGCGGTAAGACGAGAGGTTCTGGGTTCAAGTCCCAGTTGCGGTCGTTATATTTTATTTTTCTGTAACCTTTTTTCGTTGTTTGTTTTTGGGGTGTTATGCCGTGTTGCGCTACCTCCTTCTTTAACCGACGTTTCGGACAGCGTTGCAGTGTCCATCACCAGGGCAGATCCGGCAGATCCGACGATGTGCCGGATTTGCCCTGATGATGGACACTGCAACGCTGTCCGAAACGTCGGCTAAAGAAGGAGGTAGCGCGTAACACGCCAAAAACAAACAACGAAAATGCTTTTGGCCGTGAAAATCTGTTCATTTTCATATTTCGGCCTCCGTTGTAAGGGGGTAGGACTCTCAACTAGATACGTTCAAATCCTGGCGTGCGCAAGTAAAATTAATTTGTGTTAATTCACAATTTATTATTTTTAAATAATATGTATAGTATATGTACGCCTTGTTCCAGAGTGGAAATTAATCTTAGTATCATCTTGGCGAAAGACCACCATTCTGAATTAAGGGATAGGTACTGTGTGGAGGGAACTTTTATTGAAAAGAAGAAGACGAAATTCTGGGAAGGAGGAAGGTATGAGGGGTGGGAAGGAAGGTCAAAAGAATTCTCTCAACCAGCCTCTCCCGATCCGGCCCGCCACGTAGTAGGTGGGCAAACCTCACCCCATTAAACCACGGCACTCCTGCTAAGTCACCAAACGTAGCGAATTACTCAGAGCAACCTATGACAGGGGTGTTGGTTATCCAATAAATGGTGCCGCGGGCGGAATCCATACCGCCTTAAATTTAGAGAGGATGGACGGAGGCCGCCGAAATAGGACGGCCTATTTCGGCGCAATTAGGACATGAATGCCTGAGCCTTAGATCGAATAGGGCAAGGGAAAGACAAGAGGAAGTGGAAATTATTGTTAAGATGATAGACTTCGCTTTTCGGCCCATACAAAAAGGATGCCCGGGAAAAAACACTTTTCTACATCGAAAATTGCACAAAATGAATATATTTTTTTATGCTGCCTTCTAGAGGGTGAAAACTATGTTGGTATGTTTTCGAATTTTCGATGCGTTTCGTATTAACGTAAACATTCACTGTCAAACATGTACGATTTATCAAAAAATATTATTTAAGGAAAAAGTGCTGCTAACTCCACTCTCATAAAGAATTATAAAATTATAAAAAGCTACAGACGTAGCTTCTTCTTTCTAAAAAATATATATTTTTTAAAATTTCAATTTCGTGAAAGTTTCGGTGTAGTAAAGTGTAATCTCCATAAACCCCTTTTCGAGCGATTTCTGTAGGTAAATTTGAGGTGAAATTAGGTAAATCTCATTCGCACATTTCGCATTCGCATGTATTGTAAGTGTGCGTGAGCTTATTGTGAGCGGGACAGAATGACAGACGCGGGTGTTCCGCGTGTGGTTCAAAGTCTAGCCTCTTAAATCTAAAAACCGCTTGCGGAGGATCGCATTCTAAAAAAAAAAAAATAATCTTAGAAGACAAGGTTCAGGGTCCCTAGCACACTCGATCGATAAGGATTGATAGGATAACTTTCGGTAACTTCTCATCAACTGCAGATTTCTAACGTTAAAACAACAGTTGATTTCTAATATTTTAAGGACACTTAGTCATTGTGAACTTATTTGTTGGCGATTCGCAGTCATGCTAGGGAACGATGATAAGTTATCCTATCAATCCTTATCGACCAAGTGTGCCAGGGGGGCAGATGTTCATATATTATACGTACAAAAAGTGCCACTTTTTTAAGTGTCACTTTCTTGTTTTTTCACTTCACAATATTTACTTTTTTGTAAAAGAAAATAACAACACTGCAACAACAACAACAGTAGTTATAATTCTGTAAATAGTTAAAGGAACACGTCTTATGGACTGAACGTGATTAACACTTTCTGTTTTCTAAGAGTTTAATTGCGTACACAGGTTGTAAAATTCGCCACCGGTTTGAACACGTCCATTTCGATCACCAACGTCTTTAAAACTAAGATAAAATTTACAAATAATCACATATTGTTAGATGAGGTGGAAAATTTTACGTTTGTACAATAACAAAACACAAAATATTTCGAAATTATTACACAGTTAATGCCGATTTAAAAAATATATACTTACTTATTAGATTAATTCAAAAAGCAAAAATTGCCAATAATCATTTGCATTATAATGCATTTTTACTATGGAGGGCACTAAAAGAATTGCGAAATTAATTAATCATAATCATACCTAACACTTTCTCAGAACCTGACGCAGCTTTTTATCATAACAGCCCTATCGGGTGACAAGAAACTAGCTTGCTTATTACATATTAAATGTTTATTCTTAAATGTTAATTCTTATCAAATAATAATCATACATACAATATCTCAACATATCGTATGTCTAATTTCAATGACGCATCAAAAAGACATTGTTATTTTAGTTTGTATTTACCTTCCATAATATGCAGTTAGTACCTACCTTACTGGTTAGTAGCTGAGTGATAAAATTATGACTGAGTGATCCCATTATGTTAAATTATTCTGCTAGCAAAGTCCTCCATCATCGCACAAGCATTATTTCCTGCTTATAAGCATTATGGTAGAAGGGTGAATTAAAATATGGTCAGATTATTCGAAATGTGGGAATTTTTGACTTTCCATTTAAAAAGTAAGATAATAATGGCAATTTATTATTTTAATAGGAAGTTAAGTTAAAAATTTCTAATAATATATAAATAATGACCCTGAAGGCAGTGGCTCGAGTTTTTTTTAAAAATAAAATGGTAATTTGTACCCGCTAAGCTAATTCAAGTAGCTTGTCAGCAGGAGATTAGTTCCACAGAAAATAATGATACAACAATAAATGGAATAATCATAAACGCATTAGCGTAGTAAATATATTCTTCTTCTTCTTCTTCGATGGCGCTACAGCCCATATCAGATTTGGCCTCCCGCAACATTCGCCTCCAACTCCTCCTGTCCTCAGCGGCTGACTTCCAGTTTGTTATCTGGAGAAGCTGTGCCGCATCCCCTCTTACTTCGTCTTCCCACCTCAGTCTGGGTCTTTCCACTTTTCTCTTTCCACCTGGGTGTCCAGCCATAATTCTTTTTGGGACGCGTGTGTCCGGCATTCTCTTTACATGTCCAGCCCATCTCAACCTGAGGAGTCAGGTTAAGATGGGTAAAATTAATAAATAAATAAAATTAATACATTATAAGCGTAGTAAATATATACATGCATAAATTGCATACCTACAAACATAGTGTTATACTTTAAATAAATACCCAAGCTACCGTCAGATTCTGATACAGGTGGCATATTTTCGGGCAAAACAATTTTGAAGGCGGGTATTGGTACATCCCAAGTGCTTAGAAGGGATGTCCTGGTTCATGGGGTGAGGTTTGTCCGGGTCTTAGAGGTGAATGCGTCAGTCCACCTGCTGCTTGGTGAGCCGGATCGGGAGAGACTTTATCGACCCATTGCCTTGCACCGCAGTTGGAGGGATGGATTCATACGTCCGTTACTCTTGGACACACTGACCACCAGATTCCTACCAAACCCTTATACCTTTTTTCTTCTCAGAAATTACTTTCCTTCGTATACTTAAAAGATCCTCCGCACAGCATTCCCGAGGAAAATATTTTCCTCGGGCCTCCTTTGGGGAGCTAATGTAAAAAAAGGCCATGAGACTACTCAATTGAGCATAATTTATTTTCCACACATACATATAACTTGTGCCATTAACACAATAATTTTATAAAGTATAAGTATGAAGTATAAAGAATGAGTATAAAGTACAAGTATAAAGAAAAAATAAGTTATAAACATTTTGTATACAAATTAAACATATATTATGAAACTTCTGTTAATTAATTGCAACAGATGTTAATGCGGAAGGGGAACGGGCGCGAATGGGAAAGGACACGCATGTAGAAACAATTTCTTTATTTATTTAAGTTGCATTGCAACCTTCGACCGTCCTTATTTGGTCGAAGATTGCAACGCATAACGGGTATCAGCTAGTAATTAATAAAAAAAATCCAAATTCATAAAGATGTACATTTTAATTATTTCATTGTTAATTTTTAGATTTTAATAAAAAGCTTGCTATTTTCTCTTTTTAATACCGTTAACCACGATAGTAAGGAAGACCCAACGATTATTATGAGACCTATATGAAGTTGTTCCCAAAAACAAATTAATCAGATAAATGATACACAGTTACACCACCGGCTGTTGAGTTTGGTCGCTTGCATTATGAATATAGTATAATTGGATATAATATAAATGAATATAAAAATTATAAATATATATATTCGCACTTCATTTTTTATCCAAGTTTCGGAAAATAATAAAAATATTCTAGCGAAGGCGAGAACCCTTTCAAAATAAAAACAAGCTCAGATGGCAGTAAATTTACCTATATCCGAATGTCATTTCTGTTTGAAAACTTTATTTCGTCCAAAAAACATCTGAATTACTCGTCATATCGCTTTTAAAGAAGTTTTACTTCAATAATTAATAAACTTCTCTTAAAATTGGTCAAACATCGAAAGATATTATATTAGACCATTTTGCAACCACTATGGCAGTCCCGCGAAAAATCACGGGATATTATGATTCCAATTTTGAAAATGATAATTAAAATATTTTTTTAAATATTTAATACGTTTAAAAAAAAACAATGGAGTTCTACGAATTAAACACAAGAACAATAAATAAAATAATTTTATGTAAAAATATGATATGAAAGGTAGTTTCGAAAATGATAATTTTAAATCCGAAGAAATTTTTAGTTAATTGATCCAAATATCACACAGGAGAACCGAAAATAATTTCTTTGAATTGTAGATTCTTATAAAAAATTCAAATTTAGGTTGTCTGTGTATACCGAGTAACTCTGGTTCAATGAACTCAAATTGACTCATTTAGTTCACAAACACAAAACTCGTTTTCCTGAACAAAATACCAAAGTGGACTCCCGTGGTTTATCCTTTAAGGTACAGAGTTGTTGGTAACTTTTCTACAGGAAATGCCTCGGCCGGGTTTCATCAGAAACACCTCAAGCCAGGCCGGACACTGAATCAAATCGGCCTCTTAGTTAAGATGAGATACTCTCATATATTTTAATTGCTTATGTTAAAACATTTACACAAACCAAACCGTAATAAAAACTAGGTTTTCTTTTACTAAAATACTTCTATTTTCAATTTTTGGGCTATCTCTTGGACCCCCTAGTAGCCAATTTCAGAGAAATACGTACGAGTGCGCGATTATTATATAGATAATATATACGCGGTAGAATGCATTGTCATCGACAAAGAGTCTATCTGCCGAGTTTCAGATCGATCGAATGTCGGGAAGGGGGTTAATTGCCACTTCCTTCGTAGAACATAAGGGGCCCGGTTAGGAGGGGGCAACGGGGTCCGTTGACGTGGTCGGGTACAAATGATTCAGGAATTCTGTTATTCCAGGAATCGTGGATTCCAGTTCTGCAATGTTCCATCCTTCTTTAATCCAAATCGGCACTTCGGACACTGGTGTGGCTTCTGGCTGAGCTAACTTAGGCTGTGTGACTTCAGGCTGTGCTTCATTAGGCAGTGTGACTTCAGACTGTGCTACGTTAGGCCGCTGGACTTCAGGCTGTGCTACCTTAGGCAGCTTGACTTTAGGCTGTGCTATCTTAGGCAGTGTGACTTCAGGCTGTGCAACCTTAGGCAGTGTGACTTCAGGATGTGCTACCTTAAACCGTTTGGCTTCAGGCTGTGATACCTTGATCAGCTTGATTTTAGATTTTGCTACCTTAGGCAGTATAACTTCAAGCTGTGCTACTTTAGGCAGCTTGACTTCAGACTGTGCTACCTTAGGCAGTGTGACTTTAGACTCTGCTATCTTAGGCAGTGTGACTTCAGGCTGTGCAACCATAGGCAGTGTGACTTTAGGCTGTGCTACCTTAGGCAGTGTGACTTCAGGATGTGCTACCTTAAACAGTTTGGCTTCAGGCTGTGATACCTTGATCAGCTTGATTTTAGATTTTGCTACCTTAGGCAGTATAACTTCAAGCTGTGCTACTGTAGGCAGCTTGACTTCAGACTGTGCTACCTTAGGCAGTGTGACTTTAGGCTGTGCTATCTTAGGCAGTGTGACTTCAGGCTGTGCAACCATAGGCAGTGTGACATCAGGATGTGATACCTTAAACCGTTTGGCTTCAGGCTGTGCTACCTTGGTCAGCTTGACTTTAGATTTTGCTACCTTAGGCAGTGTGACATCAAGCTGTGCTACCTTAAGCTGCTTGACTTTAGACTGTGCTACCTTAGGCAGTGTGACTTCAGGCTTTGCTACCTCAGGCAGTGTGACTTCAGGCTGTGCTACCTTAGGCAGTGTGACATCAAGCTGTGCTACCTTAGGCTGCTTGACTTTAGACTGTGCTACCTTAGGCAGTGTGACTTTAGGCTGTGCTACATTAGGCCGTGTGACTTTACGCCGTGTTACTTTTGGCAGCGGTCCTCGAGGCAGTGGTACTTTAAACAAGAATTCACTCTGTGTTACTTTAGGCTGTTCCAATTTGACCTCTGTTAATTCGGGCACTGTGACTTCAAAGTCTTCGACATCAACGTGTATGTCTTCATTCAGTCTGGACCCCGTTGTATTGTACGGGGCAGCACTGTTAGGTCCTTGAAGCGAGCGGTTGTATCGGCCCATTTCACTCAGGCCGGTCAGGCCGCGGAAGGCTGTCATAGATGGAGATGTAGGAAGAGTTCTGTAAATTCTTGTCGGTGGTGCTTCTGACCATCGTTGTTCCAGCAGACTTGGAAAAAGGTCACGCAAGGCGCTCTGATTTTCGTCTTCATCCAAAAAATTAGAAGGGGGCGGATTCTGCAAAGAAACAAAATATTTTATGTAAACTCTGTCCATTACCTTTGCAGCCGTACATTCTCTAAAGTTATTTAGCAGGGATGATTATCATTTTTTTAGCCGGAGGGCCAACAGAAACGATAATCGTATGAGACTTGCGGGCCGCATGAAATGGGCTCGAAGGTGAGCCGCGGGCCGCATGAAATGGGCTCGAAGGTGAGCCGCGGGCCGCATGAAATGGGCTCGAAGGTGAGCCGCGGGCCGCATGAAATGGACTCGAAGGTGAGCCGCGGGCCGCATGTAGGCCACCAATGATTTAGTTATTTTTTGTAGAACGAAACCAAATGTCTAAATTCTTTCAGATTTTCAACTATAAGTATGTTGGGATCTACTCGTAATAAACTTTAGAATATAACCAAAATGACATTGTGCTTCGAGAATCTTTGTTAAAAAATTATTTAAAGAAACATCTAAAAATGAAATGTAAATTGAGATGCGATAGTAATCCACTGGACCCGCAACATCGACAATTCATCTGTGTGCATTATTACTAATCGCACATCCCATAGAAAGTGTCGTAAGTCAAAATTTTCTATTTTACGTTTTACCTCTAAAAAGTAAAGTGAGTGTGATTATCTATGCCCTACGAAAACCATATTTAAGTTAGATCACTCCATCTCCGCAAGATGTGCTAGTATCATTTATTTTTTCTCTCTTGTAAAATGAACTTTTTTCACTTACGACACTTTTCTACGGGATGTGCGTCTAGTTCGTGGCTTGTGCTAGGTAAAGAGACAGTTTTCTGCTGATTCGTTAGTCTTATTTTTATAACGATTTATATTAGTTTTGATTGGGAAAAATAATGTAAGCGGTATAACATCCCGTACCCGAAGGATTTTAGCCACCGATTCCTGAGCATATTTGCAGTAAAAAAGGTCGATGTCATTTGGGGTCCAGTGTTATTTTTTACTGTCAAAAATAAATAAAAATATACATATTATTCTGATTATCCAATAATACATATTATTGGATCACATGATATGCACTCTGTTTCGTGTGTTACTGTCCGGCCGGGACAAGTCGGAGAGCTTATCCCGTAACCCCCTAGGTTATACTCGACAACTCAGTTGCGACATGTGATGGAAAAATATTTTTATTGCTTTTAATTTAAAAAAGTAACATCGAACCACATTTTTTACTCCAAGTATGCTATGGAATCGCTGGTTAAAATCCTCCGGGTATTTTTTACATTGAATCTTTGAATCGGTAATCATCTTTGAAGCTGAAAATTGGAACTCAACTATGGAAAAAGCAAATAAGGGCCTAAATAAAGTAAAACGATGGTTAAACGACAACCTTCTGACTCTTAATATTGACAAAACAAAATATTTACTTTTATCCATACGTAAAGTCACTCCTCCTCAAAACTGTCATAATCTTATCATTCACTCATGCTCACAGAACCATATTACCCCTACGCCTCTCCACAATAATTGCTCATGTACCAACCTAAAAAAATCCGACCAAATTAAATATCTAGGGATTGTTATAGATGATTTAACTGCGTTGGGAGGATTATGTCAATTTAACAACAAAAAGACTCCGCAAATTGTGCTACATATTTCTCTCTCTCAGATCAATCCTGAACCTTCAAACAATGAGTTGCATATATTTTTCACTTTTCCAATAAATAGCTACATACGGTATCGTGGGATGGGGAGGCTTTGCAGCTTCTATTATATATCCCATGATCTTAATTCAAAAGCTGCTACTAAGGATTATATTAAAATGTCACCCAACTTACCCATCAGAGCCACTTTTAAAAAAATTCGCAATCCTAGACATTAGACAATTATACGTTAAGACAATTCTCATACACATAAGGAAAAATGATTTAACACTCAAAACTCAACAAAATATTTGCACCCGATATTCATCACACCAAAAATGCAAAATTCCGCCAACAAAAACAGCTTTCGCCCAACGACAGTTCTCTTACATCGCGCCTAAAATGTTCAACTTACTGAGTATTGATATTAAGACATCGAAAACTGATGATCTTTATGCCATTAGTGTACAGAACTGGTTATTTGCTCAGGGAAGGAAATAAACTTAAAAACTGTTCTTATTTTCTCATATTTCTCGAGTAATAAATCTTATCTCTAAATCAATTTTCAACCAAAACTTTAACTTTTAACTTTTTATAACCAACCGCTTTATATTTTTATTTCCTTAATATTTTTTTTATACGCACCAGATTTTCAGGTCCGGGTTTAGTTTTTCCCATAGGAAAAACTAAACCCTTTCATACACTTTTCCATATAAATGATCATCTAGTAAATCCACGTTAGGCAAGTTTATTATATAAGTATAATTAATACAAAACAATACAAGAACAACACGTTAATCTACCAAACTATTAAATGGTGGTTAATCTACCAAAATATAATTCACCGTCTCCAAATTATTATTATCAAATTGTTATTTGTTATTTTTATTTGTTATTCTATTTTATTTTTATTTTATTTTTATTTATACAAGATTCACCTACTTTAACTCCTTTCATGTATGTGATCGTGTACCTAATATTAGTATGAATATTTTCCCTAATATGTATGCTAAATGTTTTTACTTTCATACATATATGGATGATTATACCTAATATTTTATACTTAATATAGAACATCTTATGAATCTCGACTACCATAATACGGGCATTTGCCTAGCTTGGTAGTCAAAAAGCCATGTAAAATAAACCTTAACAAACAGAATAAATAAATTAAAAAAAAAAAAAAAAAATCTTGTTCGAAAAAGTTTTAAAATAATTTGTTCCTCTTTACATAATTTTACTAATATTATCTTTTTTGAACTTTTTAAAACTTCTTTGGGTGCGATAAGACGAGTAGGAATGCAGTTCTTTTTCGGACGAAAATAACGATTTCAAACGGAAATATCGTTCGGATATCGGTACAATTAACAAGTTAAGAGTGATTGACCAGCGGCTGGGAATAAAAGTTTAAAAATGCTTGCAACTGTACAGGGAGGTTCAAATGAGAAAGATCGATTATTCCCCGAATCAAATTTTTAAAATAAAAAAATTTATATCGATTTATTTAATTCAAATAAGCAATAAAAATGCTAAAAACGCACGACGACAAATTTTTAAATTTTTAAAGACTTCTTGTAAGTATTTTTTGATCTAAGTATTTATGATTTTTCAATAATGTATAATCAAAATAAGTGTGTAAAAAAACTGAAATATTTTAGTTTAAATAAATAGAAAAACTCGGGTATTACAAAAAACGTTCTCGGATTTATTTTTTAATGATTTTAATTTAACTAAAATTAAAATTTTGAAAACTTTTTTGATTAGATTATGTGTTGATTAATTTTTTTGTATGATTATATGATTTGAAATTTGTGTTGTTTAATAGAATCTATTGTTTGAAAATCGAACAAATCTGCCAACGACCAACGGTATACCCTTAGTATCAGAAAAATACACTTAGTTTTTTAAAATTTTAAAACTGCATGTACCAGGTAAAATAACAATCTTTCAAAATCAATTTATGTAGTTTTGTAAAAAAGAGTCAATTCGTCTAGAATTTTATTTTAAAATGATTAATTCCCGGTATTCTCTGGGAATACCCACTTAAGTTAAAATAATAAAAATATTTCTTCAAACTTTGCAAAATCACTTTGTGGCGTCATTTTGAATTAAATTAAACAAATAACTTTGTATCAACCGCTATTATAAAATCACAATTACCTACATGTTTCAAAACCGATGGTTTCTTCGTCAGGGTAGTAAAGATATTAATAATAATGTCATTACTACCCTGACGAAGAAACCATCGGTTTTGAAACATGTAGGTAATTGTGATTTTATAGTAGTGGTTGATACAAAGTTATTTGTTTAATTTAATAAAAATATTTTAAAAATAAAAAAAACACAGATGGAAATAATTGTACCATTTTAGTAATACATGCCACAAAAGTCTAAGAAGTTTTACTAAGGTTAGACGCACTCAATTTTAATTTTCTTCTTACCTCTTCTTCTTCTTCTTGGATTTCTTCGTGGCAGATATTGCATAATAACGGAGGCATGTTAGTCTCATCGACCCATCTAGTTTTTTTTTCAGACCCCTCCGGTCGCCGAGGCAGCCATTCTGCAAAAATACAACAGGAAAATGTTAATATATCAGCGCTGCAACGATACTCTTAATTTACAGGGAGTTTCAAAATGAATCTGACTAAATTTAACCAGTGATATTTAATTCTTCGGTGATCTCTTGCAATTATTAATTTGTGAGTAAATGGAAGTTATTGTTTGAGAAATCTCGCTTCAGCTGCCATATCAAAACAAAGTCGGGTTAGTTATAAGTTATAAGAACGGCTGGACCGATTTTTATGATCTTTGATTTGTTTCCGTCTCGAATAGCAGAATAACTCTGGCTTTATGAAATTTGCATAAAAACTTGAAATAGGTCAAACGCGAGATGTTTGAAAGATGGGTGTATTGTATGGAGTTTAACGGCAGGTAAAAAATGCGGGAAATCCAGGAGGGGCGAAGGGGAATTACGGAGATGGGGTTCGCTGGAGGGGAGACGAGAGAGGGGAGAAAGCGAAAAAGGTGGAAGGGGAATGCGTGAGGGGGGTTGCGAGAAGGAGAAAAGGTGAAAGTGGAACGCGGGAGGGGAAGAGAGGTCGGAAAGGGAAAGGGGACGAATGGGAGATGACACGCAGGGAGAAACAGTTTATTTATTTAAGTTGCATTGCAACGAATGCCCGATCAGCTAGTATATAATGAAATGTTAAATGAAACCACGACACAAAATACATATTTTCTAGGTCGAGATTTTGAGTTTTTGCCAAACTATTTTGGACATAATGGGGTGTTTATTTATTAATTTACATTTCCAAAGGCAGCTGGAGTGAGATATTTTTTATCTGGCGATTTAGTTTACACTGCACGAATAAGGTATAGCTAAAATATTTTTCAAATTAAAGGGTTTTTTACATTAGCTCCACACAGGAGCCCCTGGTGAAAAAAAATCCTCTGGGCCTATGTTATCTGTGGGGATGCTGTGTGGAGGGTCTTATTGGGAAAAGGAAGGAGTGGAAGTTCTGGGAATGAAAACGTATGAGCGGTGGGTAGGAATCTGCAGTCAATGTTTCCAGGAGTGATGGACATAGGAAACAGTACCTCCCACAGCGGTGCAAGGTGGGAGAGTCGGTGGCTGGAGAGGTCACCCTCAACCAGTCTCTCCCGATCCGGCCCGCCACGCAATAGGTGGGCAAACTCATTCGCCACCAAGACCTAGACAAATCTCACCCCATGAACCCGGACACGCCTGCTAAGTTACCAAACTAGCGCACTAGTTGAGGTGACTATGGCAGGGTTGTTAGTTGTTTTTTTTTGTCTGTGAATACCGCAGAAGAGACCCAACTGCTCCCGTCTGGAGCCATCGCATCCCCGATTGGCGGTGGGCGGGGAAGGAGATGGGGAAAATGAAGTTGGGGAAGTACTTGGCTATTCAGATCTGAAACACGGCTAAAGCCATTTCAAGCAACGTTTCAATACTGAATGGTGGTTTTACGCCAGGGAGATACTGAGAGTATCTTCCACACTGAAACGTGCCTCAAGTATATTATACATTATTTTTAATGAATTAGTTGAGGTGCGTAAAAGCAAAGGCAGCAATCTCCATTTCGGCCAGAATGCTATGTTTGCATTTGAAATGACGTGGAGATTGTTATCTTTGCTTTTATGTACAATATTACAAACAAATATTTTCTACACGTATATTACATACAATATTTGTATGTAATATTTACGTTTTTTTTTTTTTTTTTTTATTTTTTTTTTTTTTATTTTTTTATTTTTTTTTACTTAAATATAATATTGTATGAACAAAAAAATCCCACAAAGGCAAATGCCTGAGCGTGGGTATAATATTGAATTTATTATAATTTTATGGTTAATAGGAGATTTAAGAATTTAGTTTATTTTTAGGTATAAAAAGAGTAAAAGTAAAAGAGTAAAAGTGCCTTAAAACATAGAGCAAAATAACAGCAAAGATAGCAATTTCCATTTAATTTCAAAAGCAATCATAGCAATCTGGCCGAAATGGAGATTGCTGCCTTTGCTTTTACACACCAACCGTGAAATAATGCAAATTAATCAAATAAAATTTATGCGCACACCGGGTTCGAACCCGCGACCTTTGGATTGGGAGCGGAGAGCCTTACCCCTGCGGGGTCAATGTGTCCGGATCAATCCATCCCTCCTACTGCGCTGCAAGGAGATGGGTCGAGAGAGTCCGGTTGGAGAGATTAACCATTCTCCCGATCCCCGGCACTAGGTGGGCAAATCTCACTCCGTAAACCCGGGCACCCCTGCTAAGTCACCAAACGTGGCGTATCACTTGATGTGACCATGGCGGGGGTGTTTGTTATCCATTAAATGGTTTCGAAAAAGTCGACTAGAGATTCAGTGGTTGGTTATCTTACAAAATGTGTATATTTGTGAGATAACCATAATCACCCTAGTGAAAGACCACCATTCAGAAACGAACCATTGCTTAATAAATACTTTCATCGTATTTAGCGACTAGATCTCAATGGCCTTACTCCCCCACCTTCCTCTTCTCACTCCCTCAAGTCTCAAAAGGTTTCCTGGCCCCCTAGCACACTCGATCGATAAGGATCTATAGGATAAAATACGACTGCAGATCGGAATAAGTGACAGTTCACAATGACCAAGTGTCCTTAATACATTCGACATCAACTGTTGTTTGTAAGTTAGCGATCTGTAGTTGTCCTAGGGAACAATGAGAAGTTACTGAAAGTTATCCTATCGATCCTTATCGATCGAGTGTGCTAAGGGGCCAGATTGGTAAAAAATGTTTAAAGGGGGGGAGGGGGTAATGTTAATTCGGCGTAAACAAGGCCCATTTTAAAGAATATTTTCAGACGCCACAGGTAATATAAATTTATTTAATTGATCGTAACATTGTAGTCCAACATATAAACAATATTTCCTTATTTTTTTAAAACAAAGTATTAATAATTAAGCCGATGCGCGACGGCAACAAATGTACAGAGGCGCCCCGTAAAAAAGTTGTCCATCGGTGAACAGGATAACTCATGACTCGATCATCGGAAATCAAAAATTAAAAACGATATATCATTAAATAACCACTTTCATAAGATATCCCTGGGAGGAAATTTTTTTAATTTTTAATCTTTCATGACACTTCGAAGTGAAAACACCGATTTTCGTCTAAAAATGGGCCTTTTTGTTATTGTAAAATTAATAATTATGAAAAATAAACAAAATAGCTCCCAACGTTACCTGTTGGGAGTTATAAGTATACAAAATTTCAAAAGAATAGGTCGTGTAGATTGAGAATTAAACTGTTCACCGGTTTAGAGTTTTGTATACCAAAAAAATTAATACTAAACATGAACAATTTGTTCATAGGAGTTCCATAATTATCTTAGTTAGTTTTGCTCCGATTGGTTTCAACTTTTGACACAACTGTCTGAAGAGGTTGTATAATCGTAAGAAACAATAAAAAAGTGGAAAAATAAAAATTTAAATACATTTACATCCCCAGGAAGAAAAAAATTATATATACCAGTTTTTGGTCGCGGCAATGTTCTCATCTTTCAATGCACTGCAGAAGTTTATACCGATAAACAATGTCTTCCTAAAGAAAGTCAGCGAACTAATGAGCAAAATAAATTTTCCTGCATATTTTTCCAGATTTTTACTTATGTTGCATTAATAATTTTAAGTTAGACCAGCCAATCACAATCTTGTAATACTAGAAGTAGTGCATTCTAGCGACCAAATATTACAATATAACACTTTTAAAGAGAGCGAATTCAGTGGGAATGCAAGCTGGCATTATTAAATGTATATGCAAGATTGGCAAATTATAAAATTTTCGAGCGATTCCTAGAAAGAAATTCATTTTCATAAATGTATTTATTATTGCATGCAGGAGCTGACGGTAACTGTAATAAGAATAATAATATTTGGACGATTAGTATAGCGCTGTTATTGTGATTTTTTTTAAATATATTTCTATAGACTTATACAGACTAGATTTAGACCTATATGTTTTCTGTTTTTTTTTGTCGATTATATATATTTTTGGCAGCTTTTTTTAATGATCAAAAATGAATTTATTTAAGTAACCTAGATAGTTGCGACCGTTACCTTTTTATTTTTATGTGTGTTGTTCTGTTTCGTGTTTCGTTTAGATTTACTAGCAGTATCTTCTACTTCAATGATGGATGATCCCTTTTAAATTTTTTTTATAAAGGGATATTATCGCAGTGATTAGCGCAGTGGCCCGGAAACCGAAGTTCGTGGGTTCGTGTCCCAGATGTATCCGTATCTTTTTCTGTTTCAGATTTTTGATTTTGATTGAGTCACTTATATTATCTTCATTAATTAAAATATTATAATTTGAGGTTTAACTCATTAAGTTAAAAATAAACTCAGAAACGAGTCCCGGTACGATCAAGGGTGTTATATGGTATGGTAGCCCTCTATCCCCCACCCATGAAGAAGGCTTTTGAAGATTAAGGGCAGGAGGTTTCGCCCTCTAGAAATTTCTAGAATAATAATTTTCGAAAGTATTCCGCAACATTCCAGAACATCCCGGAACATTCTGGAATATTGTGGAATGTTCGGGAATAGTCTGGAACATCCCGGATCATTGTGGATTATTGTGGAACAATCCAGAACACTCTCGAATGTTTTGGAATGTTCTGGAACATTGTGGACCATTCGAAGCTTTTTTAGATGGGTAGCGGGGGGTGGGGGGGGGGTGATATCACTTAACATTTAAAAACTTATTTGTGAAAAATTCAATCGTACAAATTATAAAAGAGAAAGATAAATACTCATTCATACTATTTTTATGCCCCATATTTATTTATTTGTACTCCCCAAACTAAACACTTCTTTTGCCCAACACCATTATACACACCAAGGAAAATACTTCTTTAATAAACTACCAATAGAATTCAGAAACATTTATAACAAAGTGCAACTGTTAAACTCTATCACCATTATCAACAGGAAGACTGCTTCCTCTATTTCCACATGAAAGTCACACTAATAATAATTATACTTGTTTTTCTTTTAATGAATAAATAGATGTTTATATATTTTAGTAAACTGTATTAACCACTGGAGCGACAGAGCAATTCAAATATATTTTAAGAGGAAGTCCTGGGAAGGAAAAAGAGGGGTGGGTAGGAATCTTAGGATAAATATATCCAGGAGTGATGGACATATAAAGCCATCCCTCCCACTGCGGTGGGTCGAGAGGGTCGGCTGTAGAGATCAAAAGATCTTCCTCAACCAGTCTCTCCCGATCCAGCCTGCCACGAAGTTGGTGGGCAGACGCATCCGCCGCCAAGTCCCGAAAATTAAATTGCATTTGGTACTTCATAAACATTTGGTTCCTTAGAAAAGGCAATCCGCCCTAGCTAGGAACTAATATCGACCTAACACAACGTAATAATAATAACACTCATTTTAAATATATTCTCTTATTATGCAATATTATTACTGTTACTTTTATTAAAATATATTCATGCTATCCACCTTACTGCCCGCTTCAATCGCTTCAAGTACTTCGAGTGCTTCAATTGCTTCAACTGATTCCATTGCTTCAATTGCTTCCACTGCTGCAATTGCTTCAACTACTTCAACTTCTTCAACTTCTTCAACTTCTTCAACTTCTCCAACTGCTTCAACTGCTTCAACTTCTTCAATTGCTTCAACTGCTTCAACTTCTTCAACTGCTTCAACTTCTTCAATTGCTTCAACTGCTTCAACTTCTTCAACTGCTTTAAGTGCTTCAACTGCTTCAACTGCTTTCAGTGCTTCAAGTGCTTCAAGTGCTTCGACTGCTTCAACTTCTTCAATTGTTTCAACTGTTTTAGGTGCTTCAAGTGCTTCGAATGCTTCGACTGCTTCAACTGCTTAAACTGCTTCAACTGCTTCAACTGCTTTAAGTGCTTCAACTGCTTCAACTGCTTTCAGTGCTTCAAGTGCTTCAAGTGCTTCTACTGCTTCAACTTCTTCAATTGTTTCAACTGTTTTAGGTGCTTCAAGTGCTTCGAGTGCTTTAACTGCTTTAACTGCTTCAACTGCTTCAACTGCTTCAACTGCTTCAACTGCTTCAACTGCTTCAACTGCTTCAACTGCTTCAACTGCTTCAACTGCTTCAACTTCTTCAAATTGCTTATATTGCTTCAATTGCTTCCAGGTCTTCAAGTGCTTCAAGTGCTTCAACTGCTTCAAGTGCTTCAACTGCCTCGACTGCTTCAACTGCTTCAACTTCTTCAATTGCTTATATTGCTTATATTGCTTCAATTGCTTCCAGGTCTTCAAGTGCTTCAACTGCTTCAACTGCTTCAACTTCTTCAACTTCTTCAACTGCTTCAACTGCTTCAACTGCTTTAAGTACTTCATTTGATTCAACTGCTTTAAGTACTTCAACTGATTCAACTGCTTCAACTTCTACAACTTCTTCAACTTCCTCAATTGCTTCAATTGCTTCAACTGCTTTAACTTCTTTAACTGCTTCAACTGCTTCTCATGCTTTGACTCCTTCAATTGCACCAACTGCTTGTAGTGCTTCAAGTATTTGAACTGATTTAAGTGCTTCAACTGCTTCAACTGTTTTAAGTGCTTCAATTGCTTCTAATGCTTCAATTGCTTCAAGGTCTTTGAGTGCTTCAAGTGCTTCAACTGCTTCAACTTCTTCAACTGCTTCAACTGCTCTAACTGCTTGAACTACTTCAATTGCTTTAAATACTTCAATTGCTTCAACTCATTCGAGTGCTTCAAGTGTTTCAACCAAGTTTAAGTGCTTAAACTCAATTCAAGTGCTTAAACTGTTTTAAGTGCTTCAATTGCTTCAAGGTCTTCGAGTGCTTCGAGTGCTTCAACTGCTTCAATTGCTTTAAGTATTTCAATTGCTTCAATCGCTTCAAGTGCTTCAAGTGTTTCAACTGCTTCAACTGCTTCAAGTGCTTTAACTGCCTCAACTGCTTCAACTGCTTTAAGAACTTCAACTGCTTCAACTGCTTCAACTGCTTTGACTGCTTCAGGTGCTTCGAGTCCTTCAACTGCTTTAAAATATCCAATTGTTTTTTAATGGGCTTGAGGCTAATTATATGGCTAAACAACTATTTTAATTTAATGTTTTCTACGAAGCGGTTATCATTGGAAAACGAAACAACATGATTTGGATAATTCAAGCTTTTCTTACCGTTTCCATCGAGTAGAATTAAAATAAATTTGTAAATTACTTAAAAATATAAACTACTTAAAAATGTATTTTTTCACTAGAAATATGTGAACGCATATAAAAAAACTTTTAAAAATATAATTTTACTAGCTTTAGCCCACTTTACTCCATGTGTGAGTACGAATGATTGCATTCCTCCCATTAGGGTGCAAGGTGATGTTTCGAGAGAGCCCTGCTGGATAAGTCAAAAGGCCTCCATCAACCAATCTCTCCCGATCTGGCCTTCCACGCAATTCCCCGTGACAAACCTCACCCCACGAACCCAGGCACCCTTTCTAAGTAACCAAACATAGGGAACCTCTTTGGGTGAACCATGGCAGAGATGTTGTTTTCCCGGAGCGGCTGTCCCGCCTCCCAAATTAATAGAATGACGGACCAATCGAGGAGTGTGCGCCTACACAAAGGGCTCGGTAAGTTAACCGTTCAATTTTGTACACCTGCCACTGAGCCACTTCTGTCTGCTCAATTTTTCACTGTGTCATTCGGTTGTGCAGTACGCGCAGTTTGATATCCACGATATCCGATAGCCGTTTGAAGTATGAATGTTTGATAGCCGCCAATATACTACATATTATTTTTTTTAACAATTAATTGTGCAATAACACAAATTAATTCAACAAATAAAATATTAATGACTTTTCTAAGAGGTGTTAAGTTGAGTTGATTTTTTGATTTGAGTTATCATGGAACTGTATATATAATAATAGTAAAAAAAATCATGATCTACTCTTTCACAGATGGCACGAGTATAATTATTTTTGGGAAAAACATCACATTAAGGCTCGGTCAAACAGGAGGCGTACTTACGCGCGTCAAGGCGTTAAAACGTCCTGGGCGTATAACGCTACGTTGTGTTGTACTGAACTTGTCTAAACCGGTCAAACATAGCGAGCGTGTAGAAATACGCGAAGCTCTGCCGCCGCGGCAGAACGCCACGTTGTATTTTTGTTACAAAATTTCCTCTGACGCCGGGAGTTCTTGCTTGATTGTGGTAAAAATGGTTGCTGAAAAGTTAATTGAATGTGTCCGAAAACATCCTTGTTTGTATGACACGAGGAATAGTGCATTTGTGGTGCCTTTGCTTATTTAGTATTGCAGAAGTGAATGCAATTCTCAGTGGCGAAACTATACCATCGGGGGCCCGTGGCAAATTCATTGGATGGGGGCCCCCCGGCAAAAAATTCAGCAACCAATGGATGCGTTCTAAAATTGAACGACATCCCTTTCTTGTGAATGCGTTTGAATCTTAATAATTTATTTGAATTTGTAGGTATTTGATCTTTAGTTGTGTCCAACTTTATAATTTTTACTAAGTTTTGTTAAAAATATTAGAGTACTTCTGAGCTCGCGGGGGGCCCCAGCCCCCGCGGGGCCCGTGGCATTTTGCCAGCCCTGCCACCCTGTAGTTTCGCCACTGGCAATTCTTCCAAGCACTCTCGTGACATACGTGAGTATTGAAAGAAGCGATCTTCATGTGATGAAAGCTCCCGGAATAAACGATGATATTGTCCAAATTATTTCCTCTTCTTATTAATATCATGCACCCATATTCTATTACTATGGGATCGTGATAATGCACACATCAGTAACAACTTATCTTCATCTGAATCGCTGGACATCGTGGCGAAGACCGACTGACAGTGACTGACGCCGAACGCTCTGGTTTGCGCGTCGAAGCCGTTCAAATAGATAGTACGCGACGTTACGCTGAAGCCTTGACGCGCGGTAAGTACGCCTTCTGTTTGACAGAGCCTTTAAGTACGGTTCCATGATAACACATAATCAACTCAACTCAACACCTCTTTGAAAAGTCATTAAAAGCTATGAATTGAAGGTTGAAAGTAGGTATGTTCTTCCAAGATGGAGAAAAGAATTTTGGGAGTGCTTGGGGTTTGATATCGGGAATTTAATGTTATTCTGATTTTTTTTATATATCTATGATTTGATTATTACGGCACAAGAGTCCCAACTGCTTCCGTCTGGAGCTAGTGAGACTATGGCATCCCCAATTGGGGTATGTTGTGAGGCTGAAGGTAAGTGGGGAGGGGAAGGAGATAGGGAAAGAGGGTGGTGGGAGAATACCTAGCTATTCACTAAACACGGCTAAAGCCATTTCAAGCAACGTTTCAATTCTGGATGGTGGTCTTGCACCATGGTGATACTGAAAGTATCTTCTACTCTGGAACGTGCCGCAAATATTCCTTATATTATTTTAAATGCTTAATTTGTGAAAACACAAATCTTTTTTTATTTGTTTATTCTTTTCATTATATGAATAAACAATTGAAAAATAGCACGTAACCTAACCTAACGCAACCTATTTTACCATTTTTTTTTTCACTTTTAATGACTTTTCAAAGTAAGTGTTGAATTGAACTCATTCTGAGTTATCCGGTCACCATTAAATACATCTATTTGAATTTCCAATTTGTTTATATGAATGAATGCAAACCTTGAAAGTGGAAATTATTTCACCTCCCGACATCCGATCGACTGAAACTCGGCAATTTTTTTGAAGTAAAATTTCTTTACGCACGCTTGACTTGACGGGTAAACTAACGAATGTGTAACGAAAAGTGTAATACGAACGGGCTCACCGTAGAAGCAAGAGAGAGCAGTGCGCGCGCAAATGTTCTTTATCTCTTCCTCTCATAGCCAGTTCGTGAAATATTTCAGTCAGTATTTTGAAATACCAGTGACGCGCCAAACGCGGAGGGGAGCGGACGTCGATGCGCACGGCTTGTTCGGGCGAGCCGAATGATAATAAATTTATATAAATATTTGTAGAAAATTAATATATGTATATATTTTATACATATAAACATATATAAGAACATATATATGGATGGAGATAAATAAGTATTTACTTCAGTCGTCTGGTCTAAAGCACACTCTTTTTTTTGCAATAGCGGTCCACCCGGGAGTCCAGGAGGAAAACGGTTTCATCTTTGTGTGTGGAGGGTAATTTGAGGAAAAGGAAGGAGATGAAGATATGGAAAGGAAAAGGTATGAGGAGAAGATTGTGAATTATTTTAAGTATCACATTAATAAGTGGTGACAGGTCGACCTGTCTGTCCAATGTCCAGTCACTGCACTGTCCGATGCGGCCCAAGGTTCCTACAATGTAATGTAACACGATACTCCCAGGTTATTACATACTTTACAACTTAAACTTCTCTCCACTCCACATTTAAACCAACCCGCTTTCATGGCTTCTCTGCTAATACACTCAGTGAAGGTCCATCGGCATGGTGTTCCTAAAGGATACCAGAATTTAACGTTCACAAAAAATAATTTATTATTTGTACCTACCTATTTTATTATACATGCTACTTCCGGTGGGTGATGTGAAAATATTCCTAAATAATGCGTAACATTATTTAAGTTCTTGTGATATACTTAGTTAAATGCCACTTAAATAAAGAAATTGTTTCTCGCTGCAAATCCTTTCCTGATCGTCTTCGTTCCCCTTCCGCCTTCCCTTCCACATTCCACTTCTCCCCCTCCCCCTAGCTCCTTCACGGAGAAAAATGTTATTCTAAAATACGATCATTTTATTCGTACGAACGGTTAAAAACGGGACTGAAGTTATTACGAACAAATTAACAGTGTTTCAATGTTTATGTGTACAGTACAGTGGAAAATGTAAGAATAATTAATTAAATTACGTATACCAACAAATTATTCTTGCATGTTCCCGCCAATAAACATTGAAAAAAAATTTGTTAATGTCCCGCCCATAAACATTGAATCAAAAATTGTTAATTTGTTCGTAAGAACTTCAGTCCCGTTTCAACCGTTTTTACGAATAAAATGATCGTATTTTATAATAACATTTTTCTCCGTGTTCCCTCCCTGGAGCTAAGTATATTAAATTCATCAATATTTACAACAACTAGAGCGCCACCTATTGCAAAATTGTATAAAAATTTCATAGGACCAGAGCTCACCAGTACATATATAAACGAAAATAATAGTACCTATAGGAAATAATTTCATAATGCCAGAGCTTAAGATTATGTTTAGAAACCACCGCGGGCATGCGCACATCAAATCCCCAAAAATCTAATCGTTTAAATTAATTAATGGTTTGGGAGCTCATAAGTGACAAACAATATAATATACATATAAGATATTATATTATGTAAGTGTAACAGCAGGTGTCCGAAGGATTTTTACGATCGATATCAGAGCTTATTTGGAGTAAGTAAGTAGATGTCATTTTGATGTCCGATGATATTTTTTCTATTAAATAAAAAAAAAAAAATGTTTAAACCCCAAGTTGCCACACTGCTACACGTCGCAATGTGATCACGTGATGTTTCGTATGTTACCGTGCTGCTGGTATGAGACGGAAAACCTACCACGAGATCCGCAAGTCTATCGCTAGTCGATTTTGGATTTCGATTTTGTTTTCGTGAATGAATAATTGCAAATCTTGTAAGTGAAAATTAACCCACTTCCCAACATCCGACCGAGCTTAAATTCGGCAGATAAAGGGTTATCGATGACAATGCATTATATCAACTTTTCGTGGCACTCACACGCACACACGCATTTCTGTGAATATGGTAGCAAATCTACATAATAAAAGTACATATTTTAAATTAGCTCCATACACTAGGTCCCGAGGAAAATAATTCCATTCAGGGCTTATTTCATCTTTGGGGATGCTGTGAGGAGAGTCTTTTGAGGACAGGAAGGATTTGAAGTTCTGGGTAGGAAAAAAAAGGTATGAGGGGTGAATAGGTACCTGGGGGTCAGTGTCAGTGGACAGATATATTTTGGTAAAAAAATCTTATTTTTACTGATTGATTTTTTTTTTAAAGACAGAATAATAACTTAAATAAACTTTCGGTTTCCCCTGTATCTTTAGGCAATCGAATGCTGAAATAAAATTGCTCACTGAGGCTTGAAGCAACCGGCTTTGCAGGGCGATGCAAAATCAATTGTGCTTTTTGCTTTTCGCCATTACTCTGGCAACTGGCAACTGTCGTCATAACCGCCGATATCAGCCGATGGTCGACACCGCGTCACCATGACAGACGAAAAGTCTCCCCTCATCGAAGATAATCGTGTGATTTTCCCCAAATCTGAGAAAAACGGGAAAATTGGGGGACTTTCCTTGTTTTATACGATTCTGTGCATTGTGGATCTTTTCGGTGTGTTTCCTGTCATCACGCTGCCCAAAGTTGTGTTATCTTGCGGTAAGATATTATATGACATTATATACTAGCGCAGACACCTGAAAATCGCGGGATAGTCTGAAATCTTGACAAATCAATTCTAATTTTGAAATTCAATAACCAATGTATCCAATATTAGCTATTTTTAAAAATTAGGAAGTAGAAAGTAATTTCTCTATTATTTTTCAAGCAAAATTTCAACCAGACAAATCATAAAAAGGACGAGTTAAACTGGCGAATTCGTTACGGAAATTACAGCGTTACGAGAGGCGTAATATCAGGCGTTCCGAACGTTACGAACGATAATAAATTAAAATTAATTTTGAGGTTCATTCCTCACAATCTAATCGTAACAACAGTGCTCAAATCCATAGTAATGACGTTTGGAATGTGTGCTGGCATTTATGCTGACAATAGTTTTGTTGTTGTTTCTCACATTCTAAACGTTAAAATCTAACTAATAACTAGCACTTTTTCGATCGGAATTTTTTGAATTTCCTGCTGCAAATGTGGCTAAACGTCACTCTCTTTAAATCAACAATCCCATTCTAAGCGTAATTCCTATAATAAAATTAATCAAATTTTCGTTTAGAGTGTGCGAACTCAGTGCAGTGAAACGAGTGATTTGTCACAATGATTGGCTAACAATCCAAACGCATCTTCAATATAGATTCTTATTCACTAATGATTGGAATGGTTTTATTCGATGCCAGAAAGAAAATTAGATTAGATTACTAAAGAAGTATTTACTTCAGTCGTGTGTTCTAAAGCACACTCGTATTTTTTTGAAATCAGAACTGGACAGTATGTAATTTTCCTTTAATTCTGTGGGGCAGACGTGGAAGTGGAAAGTGTTAAATATTATTAACATTATTTTATTTTAATAATGTTTGTATGTAAAATAATAAAAATACATTTAATTTAATATGCGTGCCTATATTTGTATTTATTGTAATATACACATAATCGTATGCGTAGACCTAAAAACTATCTTTTATACATTGTATTTTGTTTTATGTCAGAACTTATTATTAAAATTCTATTTATACATTTTTGCGCTAAATTGTGTTAGTTTTTGTTTTTTTGGTAAACTCTAATAATTTTTTTATGTTTAAATCTCTATTATATTCTGTACTTTACGAGTAAATGACATTCCTATTTATTCTATTTTATTGGTTTGTAACGAACATAATTAATATTGTTTTTTAATGTTATATTTTCTTTTACTTCGTTACTATTTCAGGCTTATACTACCATTATATTTTTAATCATCGTATTAATATTTTTCTATTTTGAATAAAATTTTATAAAATACGTATGTGTTATTTTTCAGCGAATACTGCATCTATATTTATCAATGTTATACATTAAATACTGTAGAAAATTAAATTTTTGTCAATTAAAAAAAATATTTAAAAATTTAAAAAAATTAAATAGATTAGTTAAATGTATGTACCTATTAGGTGTTGAAATTTAGTAGAAAGTGTGACAATGGGTTGCAATATTTTATCTGTGTGTAGGCGCCTACTATAAAAAATGTGTTGAGAATGTTTCCGTGTGGCCTATTTAAGGACAATTTTAACTTACTTCAAATGTTTAAATCTCTCTTAAAAAAAAAAACAATTTAATTTTCGGTAAATTGGTGACATGAGATTTTATTCAATATGACATTCGCACATCACATAGAAAAGTGTTGTAAGTCAACATTTTCTATTTTACATTTAATCTCTGAATTATCTAGGTCACACGAAAAACGATCATTTAAGCTAGATCACTCCTTCTCCGCGATTTCTCTTTTATCTCTTTTCAACAGGACCGCTTGTTCATCATTCACTCATTTGTTTTCGTACTCCTGTGAATTTTTTTTTTTACTTACGACGTTTTTCCACAGGATGTAAGAGGTGTGACATATTGTTTTGAACGACTATGGCAGCAAGCGATATTATTTGCGTTGTTACGTTTAATGTATGGTTACTTATTAAAGTGTTTGACTGTACATATTTTAGAAGTTTAATTTTAGCATGTTATTTTATCTGATTATATTAGTTTTTGATTAAATGTTATCTCTCATGTTAAAGTTGTAGGTGCTGCCTTTATGTAAATATGTAAAAGCCCTATGGGCGTAAAATAAAATAGACAAATACATCTACCTAAAAATTACTTAATGAAATGCATTTTTCCAGCGATTATATTGTCGCATTTGTTCTAGAAATTTGCTTTTTTCAAACTTACTAGGTAAGCCTACCTTGATTTTTATAAATTAGCATTTCATCAATGGCTAAATAAAAAAAAACCCTATAAGAGTGGACATATCAATAAAGTATTCTGTTCAAGTGGTCGTACAAAAATGGCAGCCAAGGTGGAAATAATATTAATTATTACATATGAATACCAATAATAAAAAACAGTTCATTACATTTATTATAAACTGTTTGGACAGAATATTCGGTATGTATTTGGATCAATCCTTCTCTTAAATATTTTGTCAAGTCATTGCCTTATTTGCGATTTCGATGTTTTCACTCTAATATAATTTCACATTCGAAACTTTTCCAGAAATACGTTATATCCCAATTTTTTACAGTAATTCAATGAACAAATTTCAGGTAGGTAGGTACAAATATCATTTTTGAGGCAAAGCAATTTTATTTATTTATTTTATTAATTTCTGTTCTAATATAAATATATCCACGCATAATATATTTTGTTTTTGTAATTATGTTCGTAATAACGAAAAGCTCTTACACATGTATAGGCTACTATGTATTTTATTCCCTTGTGCAACTTTGGGAGATATTCATCACAGACAACAAACAGTCATAGATTCGTTTTGAGAGATATATCTCTCAGTCTGACATGGTCTCCTAAAAGTTATCTCATTCTGTATTTCAGTGAGATATGTGGTTTAAACGGTGTCAGAAAGAGAGAACATTGCGCTCTGAAAAATTTACCATAGACGCTCCCGAAAAATTTGAAATAATTCTTTAAAATATTTATTTTCTTTAGAAATTTATTTGTGTTTTGGTTTGCAATCTTTTTTATTAATATTTTTATACAAATCGAAAAAAATTAAGTGTATTACTTTGTCTAATTAAATATGACTTTTAGTTTCCTGTGGAAGTAAATAGTTTAAACGATAAAAACCATCGGTAAGCGACTTTCAAAAATTTATCTACATTTGCGTTCAAAATTCAACAATTTTTAGATTAGTATGTGCTTTTAAAAACAGTATTTTATTTTGAAAGACGTTCAAAAACAGCGAATTTATCTGGAAGTGGATGTAATGCGTAAAAATATTTTCCCCGCAAATATTTCATTCTGACTCATCAAAATCGCCTACTTGGAATAACAAGGTTTTAAATGTCGCGGAAACGTAATGCGATAATGGGATATATAAGAAGCTACTTTAGAGTTGATTGTCGCATCAAAAGACTCATTAACGTTTCACAATTTATCAACTGTAGAAGATAAAGAAGTCCGAAAAGAGATTTTTATTAAAAATCATCGACAACGTTGTTGACAACTATTTTCTGGAAAACATAAATTTTTACTGTCGAATACAAAATACCAGATCATACTAACTATTCCGAATATTCATTTCTTAGAAGGACATTCACAAAATACAAAAATATCTTTTTGGACGCCGATATTTTCTATTTGTCCTTCAGGCCAATTTACTAAATGTATAATAGAAATACTTAAAACTAATTGTTAATTACGAACCCCCTACTATTTTCTCATTTTCATTATGTTATTTTTCTTTTTTTAAATCATGTTGATACTTGAACATTATCTTGTGACGTGAAAATGTATTATTTTTGTATAGATACATCCGTGAATTTCATATTATCTATCATGTATGCTTTAATTGGTGTTTCTTTTTTTTAAATCAGTTTTTTCATCATCAGACTTTATGTTTTCTGTAATAATCTATGTTTTTCTGTCTATGATATGAATTTTATGCGGAAACTTCGCTGGTTCATGCGACAATGTGACCGTCCGTGGTCGAGTGGTAACAACACTTGACTCCCAATCGGAAGGTTGCGGGTTCGAACCCGGCGTGCGCAAATAAATTTTATTTGATTAATTTGTGTTATTTCACAATTAATTAATAAAAATAATATATATTACATTTGCGGCACGTTCCAGAGTGGAAGATACTGTCAGTATCGCCCTGGTGTAAGACCACCATTCAGAATTGAGACGTTGCTTAATAATGGCTTTAGCCGTGTTTAGTGACTAGATCTGAATAGCCAGGTACTTTCCTACCTTCCTCTTCCCCATCTCCTTCCCTTCCCCACTTTCCTTCAGCCTCACAACATACCCCAATTGGGGATGCCATAGTCTCACTGGCTCCAGACGGGAGCAGTTGGGACTCTTGTGAGGTATTCTCTATAAAACAAAAAAAAAACTTTAATAAAAACATATATTTATTTATTTAATACTTGATTTATCGAAAGTACATATAGTTTATTGTAATATTTTACCCTGCATGCTAGGGATGACCCTATGTTATAGCGGGTGAATTTTACAGTTTGCGGATATACTGGTTGATAATTTTCATTTATTAATACAATGCACACAATTCTTCTACAATAAAAAAGTTATGTGTAGTTAGATTGGATTACAAGAATAAGATGAAGAAGTTAAAGAATTATTGGAAAAGAGAAATTTAAGGAATTATTAGTATATAAGTCACAGTAATCAAGATAGAAAATAAAGATAAAGAATAAAGATAAATTATGTTTTGCCTGCTTTTAATACTGTGAATCCGATTCTTCTATAATTAAAAAAAATTACGTATAGTTAGATTGGGTTACAAGATGTATAATGTATAACGGTTTGTTTCCTAATAAACTTCTTCTTCTTCTTCTTCCCCTTGTCCTATTCGGGTCGGGGACCCACTGCATCGACAAGGCTCCTCCATACGTCCCTGTCCTGCGCCGATTGTTCGGCCTCCGTCCATGGCAGATCCATCCTGTCCTCGCACAGTTTTTGGAGTTGCCTCGCCCAATAAACTAAAATAAAAAAATTAAAAAACGAGTGTGCTTTAGACAACACGACTGAAATAAAACTTATTTAGCTCCATCTATATGTATGTTATGTTTATATGTATAATACATATATGATTTTTCTACAATTATTTATTTATTTAAATTTATTATCGTTCGTCTCGCCCGTTCACACTTTTCGTAACGCTCTCGTCACGCATTCGCCAGATTACTCCCCAAGTCAAGCGTGCGTAAAGAAGTTTTACTTCAAAAATTAAATAATAAAATTAAAAAGGTTGAATGCGTTACCGCAACAGATGAAACCTTGTTATTCCAAATGGTCGAAATGTCAGAAGATACCCAAAAAATAACTTAAAAAGCACTTATGGTAAGAAAAACTGAAAAAAAAGTACAATCATTATCCATGTACAGTCAGTATGACAGACATATAGAAAATTGTGGAGTTTTCACCATATTTCTTTTTAAAATACCTACATACAGATTGACATACTTATCTGTGCAGGAGAGCAAAGGAATACTAATGAATGATTTTTGTAAAACCAATGTTCTGCGATGAATCCAAAACATTTGCCTTAGCGATGCCGACGCGACGCCGAACTGCTCAGACAAGATTGTAAACCTGTTAATAATCAAATTTCGTTTGAATTTGTTTCAGGAGTTTATGGAATTCCTGTAGTTCTGTTCGTGTTTTCACTGCAAATATACACCGCCATACTGTTGGGGCGCTGTTGGCTCATTGCTGCTCAAATCGAACCAAACATCGTTCATAAAAACAGGTATCTATTTAATATAACACAATTTCACTCCGGGAACCGTTTATTGGATAACACCCCTGCCTTAGGTCATCCCAAGTGGTTTGCTACGTTTGATGATTTAGCAGGGATGCCGACTTCATGGGGTGAGATATGTCCAGGTCTTGATGGCGAATACGTTTGCCCAGATGGTGACGGGCCAGATCGGGAGATACTGGTTAAGGGAGACCCATCCTAGTCCTCTCCAGACGCTCTCATCGACGATTCATACGTCAGTCACTCCTGAATACATTGACACCAGATTCCTACCATCATACCCTTTTCTTTCCCAGAACTTATCTGCTTCCCTTCCCTGAAAAGACCCTCTACCCAGCATTCCCAAAGATGACATAGGGCCTGAGGGAATTTTTTCCTCAAGGCCTCCTGTGTGGAGCTTTTGTAAAGAAAAATCACAATTTTCCTTTTCCTTTTCTCAACCTCATAACGCCCATTTTGTTCCGCGTGTTCACCAAAAAATAATGTTGAGCTTACACTCATTATCTTTATTAACACACCTAGCCAATAACCAGAACAGTTACCGAACTCTTCGCCAAACAAACGTGTTGTTGGTATACTAGTCGGCACGTCCGCACACCTATCATAAATACCTGACTTATTCGTAAATCTTCATATATTATAAGCAATAATTATTAGCCTGAAACACTCATCATCATTGAAAAAAAATCTCCCGAGAAAAGATACATGTCGCCGGCGGGACTCGAACCCGCACCCCTCTGATTGCCGGTCAGGAGCTCTACCATTAAGCTACGGCGGGTTACCTCCTACCCGCCAAATGATTCAATATATACCTAGTGTTTCATTCAACAAATACCGCTTATTACATTTTTTCACCTGCAAACAACCAACTTTATTTTTATATGAGAAAGGCATGTAAGTGCTAACCCTCTCACTAGGTGGCGTCGAGACATATTATGTCTACATTTTTTGGTGAAATACTTTAACTCGTCAGATGTTGATTTTTAAAAATTTAATTGATAAACTAATGTTTGTCTTAAACATTAGTGTGTCAATTAAAAAAAAAATATTTGACGAGTTAAAGAATTTCACCAAAAAATGTAGATACACATAATCTTCAAGTTGTATTATTATAACGGAATGCACCGTCCATCTGGTGTATATTTCAGTTATTGTCTGCTATAACATTTTTTTAAATCTCCATTCCTTCTAGGTATCCATATGCCGCCCTGGCTGAGCTGACGTTCGGCCCCTCCATGAGTAAATTTGTGACAATACTTCTGGATGCGACTGTGTTCGGCGGAGGAATACCAAACCTCCTAGTCGGTAACAAATTAAATTAGGTGTAACTAGAACTTACATTTACCCGGCGTTGCTCGAGGTTATGAATGGTTTGGAGTTAAGTTTGATGTTGTGAATTCGAGTGTTCGTGAAAACTGGGCGTGGATTTAAGGTGGAATTGATAGTAGTGAAAAGGTTTATTTTTAAGTATTGTTTTAATTGGTTCCATCACAGTTGATCCCCCAATACAAATATCAGTCGGTTTAGGGAAAATACGCTACACCTACTTACATAAAATATGATTAAGTGTCCCCTGAAGGGTGAACAGAGAGGATGTACCGCGAAATAACAATAGTACCTATAACACATATTTTTTATTCAAATGCACCAAGAATAAAACCACATGTCTTTTTTTTAAAGAAAATACTTTTTTACGCACGCTTGACTTGAGGGGTAAACTGGCGAATGTGTAACGAAAAGTGAAATGCGTTGCGAGGCGAACGGGCTCACTGTAGAAGCAAGAGAGATTAGTGCGCGCGCACATTTTCTTTCTCTCTTACTCTCATAGCCAGTGCATGAAATATTTCAGTCAGTATTTTGAAATACCAGTGACGCGCCAAACGTGGGAAGGAGCGGACGTCGATGCGCACGGCTTTCAAGTTTTCGCTTGTAACCCGATCGCTTCTTTATCTATCTTCCATTTCTTCTATTTCAAGGTCGAATTTCATGCCATTACTTTGGGAATGTATTCTTCACATATATGGCAAGATTTTAAGGTAAAAAAAGAAGATTTTTTTGGATCGGTTGGACCAGACTCCACCCTTAAATGCTGTTGATTTTTTATCGTTCGAAAAGTTAAACAAAATGTTAGCAAGAAAACTTAAAACTAAAGCATTATATCAGACGGAAACCTTTAAAATGCATGTACAGGTTGTGACAGCACGTACCCGAAGGTTTTTAACAAGCGATTCTTGAGCGTATTTGGATAAAAAAAAACGTTGATGTCATTTTGCTGTCCGGTGTTTGTTTTTCAATTAAAAAAAAAAAAGGTTCCATCACACGATGCCAGTTTTTAATTCAAAAATACGTACTCAGGAATCGCTGGTTAAAATACTTCGGGTAAGTGCTGTTACACCCTGTATATGCATTTTAATGGTTTGTATATGCAAGAAAAAACGTTATAACTGATTCAAAATCTTGAAAAAAAACCCTTGTGCAAGCAGAACAAAAACCGTTGAAAAATTTTTACAGCAGTTTTTTGTGGGCCGCAGGAAAAGGGATCGCGGACCGTGGGTTGCTCATCACTGCTTTAAACACTCCTGGCACTAATAAAAACAAACTTTCCAATTTAGTTTTTGAGTCTACAAGCCAATATACACATGCGAACATTGCCATTTATTTACATATACATTTATATTATATTGTACATACATACATACATCAAGATTAGCGTATCAAATTACATGTTCACCACTAGATACTTCACATACCATAACACCTATCTATTACTTTAAGAAATACATACACCATGCGCCTCCCACACACCTGCTCAATACACCACTAGCATAGGTGGCACGCGATGCGGTTCGTGGTGTCACCCCAAGAATGTAAACTTGCTTTATAAAAGATGTCCTTCAACACTTTTCAAATCACTAACAGAATAACAACTTTTTCACTAATTCCCGTCAATCATTAGGTAAAAATTCACATAACGATCATCATGTCAATCATATTGAAAGAAATGTTTGACACTCATATTGAAAGAAATGTTTGACACTGGTGACAATCAAGGAATATTTTAGGGGAATCCCTAACCGAGCAAAAGTTAGAGCTAGGAACGAAAATAAAACAACAGATTTTTTGGGGAATCCCCGACCGAACGAGCCATAGAGGATATGAAAAAATAAATAACAGACAGTGTTCGTGTGTAAAATATTTTTGTGGCAATATTCTACCTTCATAAGTTTTTTTACACGGTCAGGTGTCACCCTATGTAGTAAAATTTTACCAACCATACCACCTATAATACTACTAGCGACGGCAACAATAACTTCAATATCTAGCACTTTACTTGCCTCACAACCCTACCACTAAACCTCATCACGAATTAATTATACGCGATACTTAACACCTCAGGCTAATTTGTTCGCTATTGGGAACAACTCATGTAGTCCCCCTTACTATAATTGTGAGAAATACGATCCAAACTTCCTTAGGAAAAGAAAAAAACACGCTTTATATTCCAATCTAAAAATCAACCACAAAAAATTACATGTATACCTTTATATAACATAACATAGAAAATAATAATAATGAAATAATATTTTGAAACTAAAGTTTCTGACCGCAAATTGAAAAGGTTTTATGAAACTTTGTGATTTTTTTATTAATTATGTTTACATAAATGAATGATGAAAAAGTTTATAAAATACAATATAATAAGTATAAGAATAAAATACGAATGTTCATAAATATTCCACGTATGTATTTCGATTTTATTGCAAAGCGGAAATATTTTGACCTTCTGACAGGATACGCTCGAGGCGTGAGGGGTTAAATTGGATTCAATCCACAATTCCACATCGTGATAATTTTTAAATACATCTATTTGAATTTGGATTTTGTTTTCTTGAATGATTGAAAGCACATCTTGGATGTGTATATTAACCCGTTTCCGACATCCGATCGAGCTGAAACTCGACAGATATACTGATTATATACATACTTGTTTATATATATATATATATATATTTGTCGATATATACGTACTTGTCGATGACAATGCATTCTATTTACTTTTTATTGGCACTCACGCTTACACACACGCACAACACGCATTTCTCTGAAATTATTTACCAGACGGCCCAAGATATGGCGCTACTAGGTCGTTCCTTTCATATTATGAAAATTGAAGACTTTTTTAATATTTGTACTTTCAGCTTCTCAGAGTCTGCAACTTTTCGGACTGCAAATGTCAGAATACAGTATGGATTTCTCTTTCTGCTGGTGGCTGATTATTATCGGGATCATCTTGTGTCCTTTGATGTGGCTGGGCTCTCCGAAAGATATGAAGTAATAATTCTATTCATAATACCGCACATCCCATAGAAAAGTGTCGTAAGTCAAATTTTTCTATTTTACGTTTATATCTGAAATGTAAAGTGATTGTGATTATATATGCCCCACGAAAACCGTATTTAAGTTAGATCCCTCTATCTCCGCACGATGTCGCTGGTATCTCTTTTCTACCTGACCGCTTGTTTCATTAATCATCATTTGTTTTCGCTCTTCTGTAAATTTTTTTTTTTACTTACCACTCTTTTCTACGGGATGTGCGATATATTACATAGGTTGTATCAGTAAGTACCAGCCAGACTACCAGCGATTCTTGAGCATTTCTGGCGTAAAAAGTGTAGTCCGTAAAAGTTTAATGGTAGATTCAGACTGGGTCGACGTACGTATGCATCGCTACGCCTAACAATATCTGTGCTACTTAGCAACCATAGAATTTCAATGAAAATTTATGTTTTAGAATCACATTAGCCACAAGCATCGCGACGTGCGATGTCTGTGGCTATTTTCATAGAAAATGTATGGTTGCTAAGCATTGTTTGGCGTAGCGATGCGTACGTACGTCGACCCAGTCTGAATCCGCCTTAAGTGTAGTCCGAGAAATATATTTGTTTCATTAAAAATGAATAAAAAAAATCTATCGCAAGTCGCAACTGATCACACCGCAACACTTTGCAACGATTCACGTGATACACACTCTATCTCCCTTGTACGTTGCTAGTGGAACAAGACAGAATGCATATTTTAGATATGCCCATTGATGACATGTAAAGGACTTTTTTATTTGTTTAGATTTTGAAAAAAACGGTTGGTATTTCAGCACTTCCTTTTGTACATTTGTATAGTTAAACTAGCTGGGGTACCCGGCTTCGCTCAGGGAGTTGATTGGAGATTGTGTGGTAGCCCTCCATCCCTCACCCATATAAAAAAGGTCTCGAATGGTCCATAATGTTCCAGAAGATTCTATAACGTTCGAGGATGTTTTACAATGATCTGGGATGTTCCGGAGCGTACCAAACTATTCCCGAACATTTCACAACATTCTTGGATGTTCTGGAATGTTGTGGAAAGCTCTCGAATAATCTCGAATGTGCTGGATTGTTCTATAAATTTCTAGAGGGCGAAACTTCCAGTCCTTATGTTCAAAAGCACACCCTTCAAGTAAAAACTGGAACCTTGTTCATGGATGGGGGATAGAGGGCTAACACACCATATCGTACCGGGGCTCGTTTCTGAGTTTTAGCGGCACGCACATTGTACACTTACTTTTATAATATATATATATTGATCCTTAAATTCAAGTGACTCTCTTATACTACCGAATCCGACTGTTGCAGAGCATTGGCTATAGTGTCGGTGATCGTGGTAAGCAGTGTGATGGTGATCACGTGCTACTGTATCGCCAGTGACACTGCCGGAGTATACAATGGTGCCCCCGTGGTCCCCGAGCTGCGCGATCTACTTATGGCTTATGGGATATTGGCTTTTCAGGTGGGTTACTTTTAACTGAACTACAGCTGCATGTACCCTCATCTAGAAGTTTCTTTCCAAATTTTATTTTAGTATTTTTGTCTCCTAGTAAGACCTGGTCATACATCACTACTCCCACTGAAGCGTGCCAATCCTTCTTCATGGAAAGAATACGTCTATTCTCTTTGATGGGTTTATATGTCGTTAGTCACATGGTCTATACGCCATTTGTTATTTCACATAGTCACATGGTATATACGCCTTTTGGAGTTTATCATGTTTTCTTGTAGACGAAGAGTAATCATCTCTGGAGAGCTGTATCTGACCATTATAGCTGTGTCATCTGCGTACAGACTTTTTTTTTAAATTGTGGTCTTCTTAGAAGGTAATATCATGAGTGTAGATATCGACGAAGGTGGGGCCAGCAGGGATCCTTGGGGGACACCAATGACTGACTGCTTGTACCCTAACACCGTTCTTCCATGGAGCTACGTTCAAGCGTCGCGATCGCCGCTCATCTGTGTTTTCCATACTATTATTAGTGATTGAAAACGCCGCTAGGCTCAACACTAGCAAAATAGACAAAATAGAATGACAGGTAGCGGTAGCGTCGCTTGTAAGTACCTACGTGGAAGAACGACGTAAGAGTAACACTATATAAGCTTGAACCAGTCACTTCCTTATTTTCTGTGCAAAGATGTACATTTCCCACGTGTGTTTATTTTTGTTTTGTTGTTTTTTTTACATTAATTATCAGGGATAATTAATGTAAATGTGGTCAACCTTATCTCCTCTCAGGATTTCATGAGATAGCAGAATAAAACAAAGGATATTATTTTTAAATGTCTGATAATACAGAAAATTCATTCAAATTAATTGCATTGGTCTCAGCTTGAGGAAACGGATTGATAAGTGTAATATGATATAGTATGAACATACAGATGTGAGGTATTTTATGTATTTGTGTTTGAAATTATAAAATAAAGGCCAATAAAGAATTTGATTTTTTTTTCATTTTAGGGGCAACTGTTAAAATTATTTTTGATTTAATAAAAAACGTAAAAAATAAAATAGGTTAAATTTGATTTTTATTAATAATTAATATTAACTCATCAAAAATGCTAAAATTGGTTCTAAAATCACGATAAAACTATTTAATGGCCTATGTATCGGACGTGATGGACATTGGACATATTTGCTCAACTCAAATTTTTACGATGATACATCTTTGATAAAATCCTTAACATATATGTTTACTGGACAATCTGTATCTACTATTTATTTGTATAGATATTTCCCCTTTGATTCTTAAAAATATATATTTACTTTGGTTCCTTTTAACCTCAAATCCAAAATTTAGTTTTCTATGAAAAATACCACCCACTCGTTCCTGTTATGTATTATTTGTTTTAGTTTGACATTCATCCGGTACTGCTGACCATACAGGTAGACATGAAGGACAGTTCAAAGATTGGCTATGCAGTCATGGGAGGTTTTTTGGGTAAAATAAAATAACATTTCTTTGCAAACCTACTTACCATTCCAAATTAAGTATTGATCCAAATAATGGACACATTGATATTCAATTGCATATAATATAATAATGAGACAAGAACAATGTACAAGGATAAGCTTCAATACAAGCCTGAATACATTATGACCCAGTCAACATTAGTTACTAACTAGGCAATGCCTGTTCTTAGAACTTCAATTTTTAATATTTTAATGAATAAGATTAGCGAAAGTCAATCGAAAAATCCGAAACAGAAAAATCAGAAAAAGATACGGATACATCTGGGACGATACTACTTCGAACGAAAATACTGACTACTACTTGACGAAAATACTTCAATTTTTGTTTTTTGGTACGTAATATCAAATTGTAAGACATTAGATTCGGGTGCGATAATTTTATTTTACTCGTGATCCAGAAACTACCCTGCAAGCGGTTGTACCAAAGATAAAACAATACAATCATACAAGTTATTCTATTGTCTTTGGGTTGTACACTGGTGAATCCACATCACATTTGGAGTGGATTTTGCGGTACTAATATTTTTTATTTGAGCTTTCGTTTTTGAGGAAATCGAATTCGAAGTAGACATTATTTAACAGTAGATCTAATAATAAACAAAGCCACACCGGGATACTTGTTCATAATATATTAACATAGATTATATTATAATATATTAATGGATTCTCCAATGTTGCCCGGGCTTTTCGCAAGGTTGTGAAGTAAATACTTCTTTTGTAAATACATGCGTTACGAGAGGCGTAATATCTGGCGTTACGAACTTTACAGAGGCGAACGATAATAAATTAAAATTAATTTTGACGTTCATTCCTCACAATCTAATCGTAACAAGAGTGCTCAAATCCATAGTATGACGTTTGGAATGGGTGCTGGCATTTATTTTAAACTTTGTAAGAAATAAATCAACAATCCCATTCTAAGCATAATTCCCATAATAAAATTAATCAAATTTTCGTTTAAAGTGTGCGAACTCAGTGCATTGAAACGACTGATTTGTCACGATGATTGGTAACAATCCAAACGAATCTTCAATATAGATTCTTATACACTGATGATTGGAATGGTTTTATTCGATGCCGGAAAGAAATTTAGATCACTAAAGAAGTATTTACTTCAGTCGTGTGGTCTAAAGCACACTCGTATTTAAAAAAAATATTATACGTGTTGCCCAGTTTCTAGCTTGTACTCACCGCTAGTTTCCGGACACCGTGCATAATGAAGTTTATAGTTACAGGAACGATGTTTTCCATAACAACCTGGTTGGCTGCTTTCCGTTACGGGAAAAATATTGAGGCCAATATTTTACAAGGTAAGTTTATTGGTAGATATTGTCAATGGCATCAATTTTATTTTATTTATTTTTTTCTATTTCAATATATTTAATATCACCCCCAGTATTTAATTTTATATATAAGAATGTATTTTTGCATTAACTACACACATATACCCTGAAGAAAATATTTTCTCTCAGAGCACATGTCATCTTCGGGAATGTTGTGAGGAGGGTATTTTTAAGGAAAGGATGGAGAGAGAGTTCTGTGAAGTAAAAGGTGGGGAGGAATCTGGGGATCAGTGTGTTAAGAAGCGATGGACGTATAAATTCATCCCTTTCACGGCGGTGCAAGGCGATGGGTCGAGAGAGTCCGGCTGGATAGGTGAAATGGTCTCCCTCAGCCAGGTAGACGCAAGCGCCGCCATGACCTAGACAAATTTCACCCAAGCAAACCCTGCTAGGTCACCGGCTGTAGCTTGACCTATGGGAGAGGGTTACTTATTTTTATTTATTTTATTTTTATTTAAACGCCCATAGGGCTTTTACACACATAAAGCAATACATGTTTTGATTAATTACAGTGAAGAGTTAGAAGTGAATAAGATACAGGTAAGTAACAGAAATTATTATGAATAATAGAAGAGCATGTATGATAAGATGTATGAATGTGAGTGATGCGAGGAGTGTATGCCAAGACCGAGTTGTTTGGCGGTCCGTCCTCTCTGCCTACCCCTGCGGGGAAACGGCGTGATGGTTAGTGAGTTTTTTTTTTTTAGTTAAGTAACAGAAAATATAAATACACATAATATAGGTTAGATAAAATAATCAAGTAAATCAGATACTTGAGTCGGGCCATGTCAAGAGTCAGAATAATAGAAGAGTATGTATGAGAAGATGTATGAATGTGAATGAGGCGAGGAGAGTGTGCCAAGACCGAGTTGTTTGGCGGTCCGTCCTCTCTGCCTACCCCTGCGGGGAAACGGTGTGATGGTTAGTTAGTTAGGTTAGATAAAATATGAGTTGAAAAAATGTAGGTAATACAGAATATAAATAAATTAAAAATATATAGCCTGCCAATATCCTCAAAATCAACAATTATAGGTATGTAAAATTGGTATTTACAATAGTTTATGAATTAAGTAGAAATAGTTCGCACATACGGCGTTTAAAGTTTGCCAAATACAAATTATTGTCAAATACATCAATATTGTTTAAATATCGGTCACCAAGACTATGTATGTTGTTGTATTGGGGGACGCAATTTATAGTTAGAATGAGATGTGTATATATAAAATGTTAATTTTTGTCTAGTAGTTGGTGTAGGTACATGTAGATTTATTAAATGCAAGAGTTCACAGCAATCAAATTAAGATTTAATAATTTTAATAAAAAGTTTAGGTTGGTTATTTTTCGTCTGTTTTCTAAAGTTGGAATATTTAAAATATTCATTAATGATAGGTAATTTATGCGCTTAATGAATGGTTCCCGGTGCGGCGGTACGCGGTTACCTTACCCATTCCCATTTCCAAAATGAATGCCTCCCAAATTAAGGTATGCTGAGGGTCCTTCATAAAAAGTGACTAGAATGGTTATTAATTGAGGTTATGTCATAATTTATTGATGACCTCAGCATTTTGTGACAGATTATCCTCGAAGAAAATCTTTTCTTACAGCGTCCTTGGAGTGATTTTTCACAAAAACGGCGCTCTACAAATTATTTTGACGACCGTCCGTGGTCGAGTGGTAAGACACTTGACTCCCATTCATACATTCGGAAGGTCGCGGGTCCGAACCCGGCGTGCGCAAATAAATTTTATTTGATTAATTTGTGTTATTTCACAATTAAATAATAAAAATAATGCATGTTATATTTGCGGCACGTTCCAGAGTGGAAGATACTCTCAGTATCGCCCTGGAGTAAGACCACCATTCAGAATTTTGTTGCTTAATAATGGCTTTAGCCGTGTTTAGTGACTAGATCTGAATAGCCAGGTACTTTTCCACCTTCCTCTTCCCCATCTCCTTCCCTTCCCCACTTACCTTCAGCCTCACAACATACTCCAATTGGGGATGCCATAGTCTCACTGGCTCCAGAAGGGAGCAGTTGGGACTCTTGTGAGGTTTCTCTATTAAAAAAAAATCCAATTATTATTATTATGTAATAATTTGTAGGTTTGCCTGCCAGCTTCCCTTTGTACTTCGTCGTTCTATTCGTGACTGTACAGCTCTGCCTGTCGAGCGCCGTGGGTAACTCGGCTTTGTTCCAGCACATTGAAGATACGCTGGGAATCTCAAGAGGTAAGTTAACCACCACAATAATAACCAACAAAAAATATCCAATACAATAATACCTACCACCAATCACATTCTTCATGAGTTGACCCCACTAAAGTTGTTGAAACGCTGTGCTTATAATATATTTAAGATTTTTTAAATTATCAGATTTCGGCATGAAGAGGTGTCTTCTCCGCGCCGGCGTGGTAGCGCTGGGCGTCTTCCTAGGGGAGTCAGTGCCCCGCTTCGACCTGGTCATGGGTCTGGTGGGCTCCACCCTCACCGGCCCTCTCATGTTCATCCTGCCCCCCCTGCTCTACTCGCGCATCCTCGTCATGCAGAGCATCGCCGCAAAAATGCACCAGGCACCAAACTCGAAGAAACACGTCTTTACGGATGCGAGCCATCACGAGTTCGTCTCGTTCCAGCAGAAGTCTGACTTTATCTTGGTGTTTCTTGTGATGTGTTTTGGTATCATCGCGACTTCTGTTGCCACTTTTTACAGCTGGTCTGACGCTATAGCGTACGCTCAGTTCACGCCGCCGTGTTTAGTCAACTTTACGGCCGCTTCTGGATTGCTGCAAATTTGATGGGAAATTTTCTCTTACATACGTCTTTTTGTGGGACAGCGAAGTCACAACGAAGATCTCAGGATACGCCAGGTAGCGTCGGATTCAGGTTTTTGGTAAAATCGTACAAATGGAAAGATTCCAGAATTCTGGACCTAGCACGTCCTAGCAAGTCGATCAAAGAGGATTGTGTCGATAACTTTCGTAACTTCTCATCGTTCCCTAGGACAACTGCAGATCGCTAAAGTACAATGAAAACGGAAAGACATCGAATATATTTATTAAGACATTTAGTCATTATGAACTGTTATTTACTTATTGGTGATCTGCAGTAATGTTAGGAAACGATTAGAACCTACCAAAAGTTATCGATACAATAGTTATCGATCGACCGTGATCGAATAGTTATCGGGGACTGGCCTAGGTGATAGGACACTCTCTCCCTGACACTCGATCGACAAAGATTGATAGGAAAACTTTCGGTAACTTCTCATCGTTCCCTAGCAAGACTGCAGATCGTCAATGAATAAATGATAGTTCACAATGATTAAGTGTCCTTAATATATTCGACATCAATTGTTGTTTGTACGTTAGCGATTTGCAGTTGATCTAGGGAACGTTTCCGAAAGTTATCCTATCAATCCATATCGATCATGTCTGCTAGGGGGCGATCATGAGAAGCAAAGAGGATTGATTGATGGACTCGATCTCGTACACAAAAATATCAAAAGAAGTATTAACCTAATATAGTTTTCGTGATCGTTATTACCTGTGAGGGGCATTAAAAATGTTTCATCTCTGTGAGGGGCATTAAAATCCCTACTTTTAGATTTAAGTATATTTTAAAGTTTGATTGGAATTATTTTCGAAATTAATCAATAAGTGCAAGTTCGGTGACCAAAATTGAATAAACACGTTGAAAACTTCCTTACTACTTATTCTAACACAACAGAATACTATCCAACCTTTTTCTTTCTCATCTCCTCTCCTCCCCTCTCCCATCAGGTTTACAACATATCCCTATTGGGGTTGACTACTGGCTTTGGGGAGTTGAGACTTTTGTGAGTTATTCACACACAAAAAACATCCATTAGGGCAGAAGAAAGTCAATTAAGAGGAAACCGGGCGGCATTTTCTCAATACAAAAGTAATCCCCAATTCATCATGTGGATTTTGACACTTCTATTTTTTGTTTAAATTAATATCGACAACTATTTGTTTTGCTTGTTTTGATAAGTTACTTCTTATATGAGTTAATATCCTCAAAAATCGCTAAAGTTTTTGAACGCCAACAAAAGATGTTCAGTATACAAACTAGGCAAAGTATTTTAGAAAAAAAAATACGGATGTGCGTCAGACCACACGATTGAAGTAAATACATCTTTAACTCCATCTATATGTATGTCCATATATATGTTTATATATATATAAAATATATACATGTATAAACATTTATTAATTTTCTACAAATATTTATTTAAATTTATCATCATTTGCCTCGCCCGATCAAGCCGTGCGCATCGATGTCCGCTCCCCTCCGCGTTTGGCGCGTCACTGGTATTTCGTATTTCAAAATACTGAAATACTGAAATATTTCATGCACTGGCTATGAAAGGAAGAGAGAAAGAACGCATTTCAATTTCCGTTACACATTCGCCAGCTTACCCCCAAGTCAAGCGTGCGTAAAGAAGTATTTACTTCAAAAAGCAAAACATAAAGACATAAAGTATTTTCTTCTAATACAGTTAGTAAAAATAAATCTTATAAATCGGTCGCGTTTTAGAGAAGAAAGATACGGAATACAAAACTTCTATTTTGACGATTTTATTTTGGAATTGTCAGCCTGAGGTGCAGTTGTCCCTTTCGTTTAGTATTTGGGGAAGTAAGAGCGACAGTGACAGCAACAGTTTGGTAAAATACATATTGTTCATATTTCTTGGCGACCGGATCTTCCTATTCTTGAAGCTTTGCCATAAAAATTCAAATAATACCTGCAAACGAGAAATGTAATAATAAATTTAAATTTCTTGTTAACCCAATTAATATTTTAACCAATAATGAAAACTTTTAATCCTTTTTACTCAGAAGAATAAGCAAATGGGGAAAAATATACCTGCACCCTTTTTGACTTTTAATAAAATGGGATACATAGATCTGGTCCAAAGAGCCCGCTTTCTCTTTCATGGTGAGTTTATAATATTAAATGCTTGTTGAAAATACCTGCACCTTTCACTGCATTACCGTGTTCTGGGAGTACCAGATTAATACAGTAATACCCAGGTTAGATTCATAAACCTTTTGAACTAAACATCGTTACAAGTCATAACTATCGAAAAGAAAAAAAAACTTTCGTGTTGTAAGTTCACCGTATTTCCAGGACAAGAATTAAAAAATCTTTATTTCGGTTGTGTACTCTATAACTTTAAACCAAACTGAAATATTATTTTTGTAAATTATTATTTAATTATTTTTGGTATATCAAATATCTAGCTCCAACAGGAGCTACTTAATTTTTTTTTGCTTTAAAATGCTTTTAAATGATGACGTAAAGGTAATTAAAGAAATCAATTTTGGTTCATTTTGGAAGAAACTTTGAAATTTTTTTGTAAGTTATCAATAATTATTTTAAAAAATCTGCCTAATCCTAGGTTTTAATATACTAAAAAAACAATTTTTTTTAAATGCGTTTTTTGGGTAGCAATTTTAAAATATAAACGACAAGTTTTTGTTCCGATGTTAATAGGTAATTTGTAATTTAAATTTACACCCATTAAAATTCTTTCCAAAAAAAAATATTTTTACTCTTATATTTCGTCATATTTCTAAAAAAATATACTAAAACAATTTTTTTAAATGTTTAAATTTAATCGCAAATAAGTCCAAGTGGCCTCTAAAAATCATAAAATATTAAAATCTTTAATAGCCTATATTTTATAATTTAAAGCAAAAATAAATAAAGCAGCTCTTGTCCGAGCTAGATATTTGACAAACATTTAGATAACTTTTTTTTTCAGTTTGGTTGAGTATTGTGGCCTCATATCCAAAACTACGTTTTGTATGAAACCGGCCGCGCAGTCGAGAGAAAGAGACTTACCAGAGAATGCCGGAAATTAGTCCTTTTTAAATCAAATTCTAGACGTATTGACTCTTTTTTACAAAAAAACAAATTGATTTTGAAAGATTGGTATTTTATCTGGCAAACACACTTGTAAAGTTTATTTTTAATTTACTAAGGTTATACCGTTGGTCATTGGCAGATTTGTTCAATTTTCAAACGACTTATTGTATTATACAACACAAATTTCAAATCATATAATCATACAACAAAACAAATCCATAGATAATCTAGTAAACATATTTTTCATAATTTTAATTTTAGTTAAATTAAAATCATTAAAAAATAAATCCGAGAACGTGTTTTGTGACGAAAATATCTCAGTTTTTCTATTTATTTAAGGTCTTACAAACTAAAATATTTTATTTTTTTTACACACTTATTTTGTTTTTAGACATTATTGAAAAATCATAACTACGTATGATCAAAAAATACTTACAAGTAGGTACGTGATATTTACTAATTTATCATCGTGCGTTTTGAGCATTTTTATTGCTTACTTGAATGTAGGGGTATATTAAAGCAAGTTATGAATTTTTGATTAAAAAAATTTGATACGGGGAATGATCGATCTTTCTCATCGGAACCTCCCTGTACAGTTGCTAGCATTTTTAAACTTTTATTCTCAGCTCTTAATTTTCATCATTTTCAAAATTGGTAGTATTTGTTTGGAGAATTCATACAAGAGTTGAACCTAATTTTATAATAATAATATGTCATAATAATATTTTTAAATTTGGTACTGATTTGTCAAGAATTTAGACTGTCCTTGATTTTTCACGGGTCTGCAGCTAGGTACTTTATAAACAAAATAATCGTCAAAACGTGAACCTGCCGACAAAAACAAAATACCAACTCCCCCTGGCATGGTCTATCGATACAACGCTAACGTACATACAACAGTTGATGTCGAATATATTTAGAACACTTAGTCATTGTAAACCGTTATTTATGCGTTGGCGATCTGATCCATATTGATCGATCGTGCTAGGGAGCCAGGGGTGCTAGCATGGTCGATCGATATGAAGTTACCGACCGATTGTCGGTATCTTCTCATCGTTTCCTAGGACAACTACCTACAGATCGCAAACGAATAGGTGACAGTTCACAATGACTAAATGTCCTTAATATATTCGATATCAACTGTCGTGTGTACGTAAGCGATCTGCAGTTGTCCTAGGGAACGATGAGAAGTTGCAATCGGTGACAATCGGTCGGTAACTTCATATCAATCGACCATGCTAGTACACCAGGAGCACTTAGTTACAAATTATTATAAATATGTATTGCTCAGAGTGAGTATTTGGTAAAATGCATACAACGAGCCAACCATTTTAATTTTAAAAACGCATTTTTTTTAATTTCCCTGATTTTTAACAGGCCTGCACAACTATTTTTTTATTTTTTATTAACTTCTATTTTAGTAAATTGTACATTTAAGTTTACAAATGGCTAATTATTACTATAATGTAGTTTTGGAGAAATTATAAACTTATTAAGTATGTATAAACGAAATTATATTATGTTTACGGATAATCAAAAATTTTTGTAACAATTTTATTATACTTTACTAATAAATACCTACGTTTTATTTAATTTCGTCAATAAATCACATATAAAAGTTGTACACTTCTTTGTTATTTCGCCTGAACGTATATCAGTATATACGTATCATAAAAAATATAGAATAACATAGCTCCTCAAATTGAGAAAACCCATAAATTAAATGAATAATTAAGATAAGTAAAGATACATTATAATACATATAATGATAACATTGTATACATTGTTAGGTACACTGTGTTATTTTATATAATAGATATTACCTGGGCGAAGTGTCTATGTCAGTTTTGGTCATTTGATTTAGTTACCAGAAAGAATAATAAAATCTCCCGTATTTGACATTTGAATGCTATGATTACCTATGTCCGGTGCTCAAGCAGCGGTTGTCAACCTTTTTGAGTATGCGTACCCCTTGACTCTCACTACAAATTTGTTGTACCCCATACCACCTATCTATCTTGTGTACACCTGTAATGAAAGACAGGTTTCATTTGTACATTTTTAATATTCTCATTACTACACGAATTTAACAATCAAGTCACATAAATCCAATTAATGCAATCTTAGACAGAGTGTGTAACATGACTTTAAGCATTTTTAACCAGTGATTGATTATACACGCGAAATTGAACAAATTTTGTTGAAAAAAGTTTCTCTGGAATTAGTGGTTAAAATAAAAGCCCAATTTCCTGGTACACCCTGTATAATTAATCAAACAATGTTAACATAGAGTCAATGTGACCCTTGAGCTTGCATTGCAGCGCAAAGTTTTACAAAGTTTGGCTTAATTTCACATAGAAGTCTGGTTTAGCATTCAGGCTATTACGATATTTATTTTTAATGAACTTACAGAAAGAAAATGCCTTTTTACACAAATACGTGCTTAATATTTTTAAAGCTTCAGCTACTATTGTGGGATATTTCTTCGAAACTAAAATAAAAAAAACCTGCATTCGTGCCACGATATTGCGTACCCCCAATTTAGAAATCGCCTACCCCAGGGGGTACGCGTACCACAGGTTGAAAACCACATATGAAAATGTGGCATATCTAATGTAAAAGTCAAAATTTTGATTCGGCGCTTTTTACGCCAAGAAACCAATAAACACTCTTCATCCCTGGATGATTCATAAAATTGACATTGGCACATCTAGCATTCAGCCCCAGATAGTAAACATATGTAGGTACATAATATTCCCCTTTTAGTATTTATATTCACCAGATTTACAGGAACGGGTTTAGTTTTTCCCATAGGAAAAACTAAACCCTTTCATACACTTTTCCATATAAATGATCATCTAGTAAATCCACGTTATGCAAGTGAATTATACAAGTATAATTAATACAAAACAATACAAGAACAACACGTTAATCTACCAAACTATTAAATGGGAATATAATTCACCGTCTCCAGATATTTTCATATCAGAGGGTTCGGCTCTGTGGAATTCCTAATTTGACCGATAAATCCTACTGATCCCTCAATATAAATATTTAAAAAATCTTTCGTAATTCTACATGTATTTAAAATGACTGATTTTTGCATTTTTATATACAAATTCTTTGACAAATCTAATATGCCTAAATTTTTAATAAGAGAGCTAGGTATAATGCCAGTAGCCGAAATAACAAAAGGTAATATTTTTATAGTCTGAGAATGCCAAATTCTTTTAATTTCATTTCCTAAATCTGTATACTTTCTTATTTTTTCAGAAACAGATTTTTGAATATTACAGGAATTTGGAATAGCTACATCAATAATATAAGTTATTTTTTTAATTTTGTCATGTAAAACTATATCAGGTCTATTATGACCAATTGGTCTATCTGTTAGTATAGTTTTATCATAGTAAATTTTAAAGAAATTATTTTCTAAAAATGAATTTGGTTCGTATTCATAATATGGTCCTATATTATGACATTCAATCAAGTTATGTTTAATTACCAAACTTTGGTGAATTATTTTTAAAACCTGATTGTGCCTAAATGTATACTCAGACGGCGCTAATATAGAACATCCTGATATAATGTGTTCTATAGTTTCCGGAAAAGCCATACATTTTCTACATAAATCATCAATTTGATTTGGATCTTTGATTATATGCTTCCTATAATTTTTGGTATTAATGACTCTATCTTGAATAGCAACCATGAATCCTTCTATTTCTGCGCTCAACTCTCCAATACTCAACCATTTGTTTGACGAAAGTTTGTCAACATACGTTTGGTTGAGATAATTGAAGTGTTTGGGGGAAAAATTTTATTTGACCAGGAATCTAATAATTCCTGGTTGGTATTTATAAAAATGTTGGCATTCTCGTCGTATAAATTTAAAGGTGAAATATTTCTGTTAAAATAAATATAATATTTTATGTAGCTCTGAGCTATTAGCTTTTCTATGGAAAAAATTTCTTAACATTTCTACCTGATTTTGTTTTAAAGAAGTTATTTTGACTATACCTCTACCTCCTAAATTTCTGGGTAAATTAATTCGTTCTATAGCTGAATTTGGATGATGACAATTAAACTAACTAATCGTTCTAAGCTATCTAAATCTGTATTAGACCATTTAATTATACCAAATGAGTACGTTAATAGAGGTATTGCCCAACTATTTATTGCCTTTACTAAATTTTTAGCAGATAGATTGCATTTTAAAATTTTTCTTATCCTAGTTTGAAATTTAATCCTAATATCATTTTTAATACTAGTATGATCTAATCTATTCGATTGCGGGTATCCTAAGTATTTATAAACCTCATCCCCTTTCATACTTTTAATTTTGAAATTTCTAAATATACCCTCATCTCCATCTATAATTTTGCCTTTCTCTATATGGATCGTTCTACATTTATCTAAACCAAAAGTCATTTTAATATCATCTGAAAAAATTTTAACTACCTTAATCATTTTCTCTAAATTCGTATATTGTATAGCTTTCTCTTTATGGTTAAAATTTTAATTTTTATGTCTAGAGTACCTACATTGTTTTCATAAAATTCCCACCTTGAGTTTAACTCGGATCATAAAAAGGATGGGTCAATCCAGTTCTCAGTATGAGTTCTTGGTTTCTAGAGAGATTATAAGTACGTACCTCCCAAAAATACAAAAGATATAAGTATCTATAACAAAATGTAGGAATGTTTTTGCAGGCCTACTAATCTTTTGACCGAGAACTTTGCTCAGGTGCATGAGAATATGAAAATATCTATGGTTTAAAAAAAAACCACAAACTTTGCTTATTTGGGACAAAGTGTTCGTAGTAAAATAAACCAAATATAAAACTTATTTCCACTGTAATTTAAAAATTATAGTGGAAATAAGTTTTATGGTTTTATTATGTTATTATAATGGAATTCCACCGCGAATTATTAGAAATTGTTTGTATCCAGATGAGTTCCATGTACATCCCTTTTCCACAAACTCCAATGTTGTTTAATTTTTAAAAATTGTTCTTGCTTTTATAGTATATCCAAAAAATAGTGTTTAATTTAAATACCTATATAAACATAATGCTAAATTATATTTTTAGTATTTTGAATATGAAGACGTGAAACTGTTTTTGCCTCTTCTGAGGCCCTAGCACGCTCGATCGATAGGATAACTATCGGTAACTTCTCATCGTTCCCTAGCATGACTACAGATCGCCAACGAATAAGTGACAGTTCACAATGACCAAGTGTCCTTAATATATTCGATATCAACTGTTGTTTGTACGTTAGCGATGTGCAGTTGTCCTAGGGAACTATGAGAAGTTACCGATAGTTATCCTATAGATCGTTATCGAGCGAGTGTGCTAGGGCCTCCGAACAAAATTGATATTTCATAATATAGATCGTTTTATATAAACATTCTACCTTACTCCGAGCATTCGGTTAGTAGATAATATTACATAACCTCCTATGGTTGGTGAGATTTTTTTACATTAGCTCCACACAAGAGGCCATGAGGAAAATAATTTCCTTCAGAGCCAATATCATCCTTCTGGATGCTGTATGGAGGGTCTTTCTAAGGAAAGGAAGGAGAGGAAGTTCCGAAAAAGAAAAAAGGTATGAAGGGTGGGTAGGAATCTGGGGTTCAGTGTGTCCAGATTTTCTGCCGCCAAGACTTAGACACCTCATGAATCTGGGCACCTGCTGTATGTATATGAATACCAACTGTTCCCGTCTGGAGCCAGTGAGACTATAGTGTCCCCAATTGAGGTTTGTTGTGAGGCTGAAGGTAGTGAGGAGGGGAAGGAGAAGGGGAGAGGAAGATGGGGAAGTACCTGATTATTCAGATCTGGTTACGGCTAAAGCCATTTCAAACAACGTTTTAATTCTGAATGGTGGTCTTACACCAGGGCGATACTGAGAGCATCTTCCACTCTCTGCTAAGTCACCAAACCTATGGCAGAGATGGTGGTTATCCAATAAATGGTTCTCGGGGTGGAGGTACCCATTCCATGTATCTTTAAATATGTTGAATTGATTATCTTAATGTAGCTGCCTATATATCTTATTATTAGGCATGTACATTGAAATATCTTATAGATGTAATTCAAATAATCTAATATTATTATGTGATCTATCCTAATGTGTCCTTAAAACTATATAATATGTATTAACAAATATTTCCTTATGTATAATATTAAGAGTGATAAATTGTAGAACCTACAGACAAGCTGCCATTTGACAGCTTTGTGGGACTACCCTTATTTTGTAAAAATGTATTTTTTAATAAATAAAAAAAAAAAAAAAAAAAAAAAGTCTTCCAAATGGTGACTATATTAATGTTCTGGTGAAAGTCGGGACTGGACATTAAAAATGGTAATCACTACCTTCGGGCTACCTGACTAACCCCGCTAATAGTTCCAAAGGGAACTAAATAATATAACAGGTTGGGCATAACGGTACAATACTACAAATATTCACTCAAATAACTTTCACAAATTATAATAATCTCTTGATAATCTGGGTTCTAAGTTCATTTTAGATTACGATAAAGTAATGTATTGTATTTGGATTATGTCACTGAGTTAACCTTATCAATGGTTTAGGTATGTACAAATTTCCATATTGCAGCCATGTCCCTTTGCAAATAATTTTTAACAAACTATAAATTATGTATATCATTTTTTCAACTACCAAATAACATAAACTCATTATGAAAGAGAAGGGAGCATTTTTGGCCCAGAGCTCTGTTTGATATAATGTCGACGCAAATGTGAATGGTAGAAGAAGTCGAGGACGCCCGAGGAATACATAGTTAGTACGATCAAATGAATCAGATACTTCAGTCGGGCCATGTCAAAAGTCAGATAAATAGAACGGTATGTATGAGAAGATGTATAAATGTGAATGAGGCAAAGAGTGTATGCCAAGACCGTGTTGTTTAGCGGTCCGTCCTCTCTGCCTACCCCTGCGGGGAAACGGCGTGATAGTTAGATGATTCATAAGAAATAAATATTGGTTCCATCTTGGCCGCCATTTTTGTATAACCGTTTGTACAGAATGTTTTATTGGTGTGCCAAGTTCTCTCTTACGGTATTTTATTTAGTCTTTTCAAAATATACTCTTAAATAATTAGAGAAATCGTTATTAATCTGTATTTATATTTTAATAACAAGTATATACATACCTATACATATTTGGCAGGCTGGTATGGTTTCGCCAGCCCGGAACCATTTATTGGATAACAGATACCCCAAGTGGTTCGCTACGTTTGGTGACTTATCAGGGGTGACGTGATCATGGGTTGAGGTGTGTCTAAGTCTTGGCGTTAGATGCGTCTGCCCGCCCTGCTGCGTGGCAGGCCGGACCGGGAGATATTTTGACCCCTCCAGCCGGAATCTCTCGATTCATCGCCTTGCACCACACTGAAAGGAATAGATTCATATGTCCGTCACTCCTGGACACACTGACTTACAGATTCCTGCCCACCACTCATACTTTTTCTTCCCAGAACTTCCCCTTTTCCTAAAAAAAACCCTCCACAAAGCATCCTCAAAGATGACACAGGTGCCAAGGCCTTTTGTATGAAGTTAACGTAAAAAAATATAAATGTATACATATTATATACCCAGTTTCAAAATATAATCGTCCGTAGGAAGGAATCTAAAAATGAATAACGCACAACAAATAATAAATACGTGCTTTGAATGAAAATCTGCAAATGCAGCGTGCGTTATTTTAATTGCTTAATGCCAATAAAGAATAATAATAATTAATTGACTTGCAAAATCAAATAATAATTATTCATTCGGCATCGCACAATGATGCAACAATATAATATTTATACTACTGTACATTATTGTAATAAAGTACCTACTTAGATCACATCACTGTAGCTTCATAATGCAAGGTCCGCAAATTTACCTTTGCGTGTTTCATTATTGTAGTTTTCACCATAGCCTGCCATTATCCATAGAGATCAATTTTCTGTAATATATAATAATTATTATTTACTGTTTATTGTAAAATGCTACTCGAAGTTTTTTATTGATAATCATTTACTTCTGTTATCTTTATATCTGGTAATATCGTTTGGTTTTCAGAAATATGCTTCTAGAAAAAATGTCCAAATTAAAAATAACCGCCATTGCAGCGCTTCAGCTGGCACCATGCTGGCACGTTTTCGCACGCATTAGGGATGTCACGCTTCGTGATCGATATGAGTTGTATCGATATTCTTCTGCTAAAAAAATTTTTTTTTTGGTCTTTGATTTTAGAATTTTTTTTTTTGTTAAAGGGTAGATTTATTAAAATTAAACTGAGTAACATAATCAACTAATTAAAAACGATTAATTTTACTCTACAAGAATTAATGACTTTTTTTTCTGTTAACATTGTAGACTTTTATTTATATACGTGAATGAACTGCAAATGTACTGCCATGAATAGCATTTTTTAAAATAAAAAATGAATATTTAAAATATTTTTTCCAATTAAACACCTACTTTTATTATTTTTTCAACGTTTAACATTTACTTTAAAAAACTACTAAAAATATTGAATCTACTTTCTGATTTTAGATAAGATTAGATTTTTTAAATAATTACACATTTGTCCTGATGATGGACACTGGACCCCTGTCCGAAACTTTAGCTAAATAATGAGGAAGCGTAACACGGCATAATATCCCAAAAATAAATCATTATAAGTTACATTATTATTTAAAACATACATTTTGAGCCCGTCACAACATCGTTATGTACTTTATCGGTGAAATGAATCTCATTATCTATTTGATGAATAAATATCTACGTAATTTAAGCTATGTTCTTTTTTTTCTTTTAACAAATATAATGAAACTATTATTAGATTTATTTTCATTAATTTAAAATGACGACACAATGTAAATTTGCGATTATTGAAGAAGTGAAAATGTAATAACAATTTATTTCGCGCGGGTAGGTACCGTGCAAAGTGAAAATATCGGTTATCGGTTCCATCCCTAGCGGTGCCGCCTCGCTCATCCGTCGCATTCATTCATATCATTCGTAATCGTAAATAAACTCTAGCCGCCGTTGGTTGTTGGTTGACTGTTGGATCCGGCTTCTACTTTCTAGACTTGTTCCGCACTACGTCTCTTCGAGTTCTTCTAAACTATTCCCAAACATGTCTACTGAAGTGTAAGTACAATCATTTGTCTTCTTGCCACCGCATTCATTTATAAAATGAACTTTGGTCGAATATATTTTTACACCCAACGTGTTTTTGTGGGCGGCCATTTTACATGATTCTATTGATTAGAGACGTCTAGAACTTTCCACAACTTTGTCAATGAGGATAATTTGTGTTTCGGCACGTTTTAGTTTTGGCTTTTTATGATAATTTACAATTGTATTTAGATAAAATATATAATATCTTACTAATTATATGACAATTAGTCAATTTGGTATTATAACCTAACGTGTGCAATGCCCTTTTATTCGAACGACATTTTTAAACGTGTGCTGTATGAAGGATATTTCCTGTTAACTATATGCAACTATTTATTATTAGATTAGAAATATATCGAACTTGAAGATTAACGATAGTAATCAACCGGACGATTAGTCATGGGTTAAGTACCTAAAGGTTCCTATCATCATTCATTGGGATTTTTGCGTCTTTCCTAAGAAAACACGTTTGTCCTTTTAGTTACCAGTATAAGTGATTGTGTTCTCAGTGGTAATGTTTGTACGATAAGTACTTACCTCTGCTCCGTATGATTTCAGGTCGGGAATCCCTCCCCCGGTGCTGTGGGCGCAGAGGACTGACACACTGTTCCTCACATTCAACGTCGAGTGCAAAGACCCGGAGATTCGGTGAGTGTTGCAGATTTTTTGTTTTCACCGGTTTTTTGTTCCTGCGATTTGAAGCTAACTTATGTTTCCTTGTTGGCAAAACTTTCTTTCTCCTTATCTCTTTCCGTTCTATATGTTTCCTTATCTTTAATATCCTTATAAATCCAACAATTCCCTTGGCGTCTTCCTTTGTTCACTATAAAATCCTTGCGACTATTTTATTTGCTAAATGTGAATAGCGCCTTCAACTTTCATCTGTCAAAATATATTTAAAAGGATAAAGTTATATCACATACAAGTAAAACATTTATTAATATTAGTTTAGGGTGCCTTGTTTTGGGGGTTATCCAAATTACGGTTCTGTGCCTCACCCCACCTAAGGTAAGGTTTTTGGGGGTTACCCATATAACGCTTTTGGGCCAAACCTACATTTTGTAAGGTTTTTGGGGGTTCCCCATAATACGGTTCTGGGTCTAATCTACCCTTATTGTACGGTTTTGGGGTTACCCATATTATGCCTTTTACGCTTTACGTTGCCCATTTTACGCTTCTAGGCTTCGCCTACCTTTTATAAAGTTTTTTGTTGGTGGCGATTTGATGGTTCAGGGACTGTTTTTATTTCTTGACTTTTTAACTCTGAAACATAATTTTTTTAGTAAAATTATTATGAATATTACACTTTATATCAACAGACATGCCGGTGTATGGTCAGCTTGTTCTTTGGTTTACTGGATGAAGAATAATCCATACATCGGGTTACATTTTAAGATTTTTATTTCTTGCTCTTTTTACCAATTCAATGGTGTGTACATTCCTCAGTTTGTACTTTGCCGTACCGTGAAGAGATTTGTCCATCAGCGATGTGTCCTGTCTATTGTCATTTGCTTTCTTCATGTATTGTGTCTACATCTCCAAAGTATCCTATCTTGCTGAACAAAACCGTATTTATTATTTAATTAAGTACTGTTACATTGCATTCAATATTTTAATTTGTAACAATATGGTTGTACTGTAAATTATTGTCTTATAAATTTAAGTGGCTTGCTTAATAATTAACAGGAAATAGCTAAGTTACAGTTTTCCATTTAATTATGTTGCATCTTATAAATACTTCCACAAAAGATCAAGATTATTTTTTCAATGTTATTTATTTTTAAAATTAATTATTATTCTGCCCTAATAAATGGCCCGTTCAGACATTTATTAGACACTTGAAAGCTTATTGACAAGTGTGAACACTCTTTTTCAACAAAATATTCTCAAGTTTGTTATATCAGAAATTATAAAGATGATCGGTTCGATTTAAATTGAAACGAATGAACGAAATCTTGTTTATTTTTTGTCCGATGAACGTGGTAAAAGACAGTTATGTCCAAACCTAGATAGCTTTAAATCAAACAAAGTGATTTAGCTATACAAAGATGTACTTTTAAAATTTGTCAAATTCAAAATGAAAAAAAAATAGTGATATAACGCAAAAAAAAACCTTTACACAAGCCGCATCTCAAAATGCATGTGTAAAATTGTTCCCATTTTAATGCTATCTTATTCTTACGCCCTTCGTTCACGCAGCTACTTACAAGCAACTCAATCGTCGCCCCCCTCTACCTGTCATACTATTTTGCTAGTGCAGCGCGTAGCGGCATTTACAAACACTAATAATAGTATGGAAGGTACAGACAAGCAGCGATTGCGTCGCTTGAAAGTACTCCATGGAAGAATGCTGTTAAACAAAGCTATGCATTGCATTTAATAGGTAAAACATACAATTTATAGGCAATGTACACACATAACAAATAGTTATTAAGTACTACCATAAATCTAAACCTTCAATAATCCAACTATTCGTTGAGCTTTGTTTATCCATTTAGTCCCGATACGATAATTATATTATTGACATTTATGGGATACCTTTATCAGTATTGATTTTATAGACTTGTGTATGATAAAAAAAATAGTTTTACTCATTTGTGAGCATTTCGCTTAGTACATGTACACCGTTATAACCGCTCCAGCAATGGGGATTTCTGAGTGTTTGGCTTTCGATTCGGCCATTTGATTTAATAAATATCATACCTCCAAATATTAATGCAGAAACCTTTGAACTGCTAACGGCGGTTAAAAGCCGATAAATCTACATGAAGTTTACCGTTTATCCCATTTAGGTTTCATAAAAAATTCTTAAATTTATTATTCATATTAATTTTTTTAAATCACTTCCATCGCTTGAGAAGTTGTGCATTACTGGATAAATTAAGATTGGTGTTAGTTCCTTTATGATATTTGATTATGCGCATTACATTGTATGCAAATATTCCACGTCATACTCACATTAATTTATGTGTTTTTGTTTAGATAAAATGTGTTGCTAAAGCTTTCATTTTATTTGTATTCCCCACTTTATTTGATTTGATACTGGTTTCGGAACCAAACGAAATTTGTTATCTGAAGCAAGAGCCGCACCAAGAATTATGGGAAAGGAATGAAGCAACCGCAAGCGATGTTTCATTACAGTTTGCAAATGTATATGCAGATATTATTTGATAAAGTGAGCTTCACTGACCTTCTCAGATTATTTATACATAACAACAAAATGAAAAGTACCATTAAAGAGTTCAGAAACGATACCAGTTATGTATTAATTAATATTAGTGGTTTAAACAAAGTTATTTGTTTTAATTTAATTAATATCCATTGGTTTGTTATAAGAAGATTAAGTAAACCAAATGTGTCAACTTTCAGGCTTAATAAAATGTAAATTAACCCCTTATGGCATTTAATCTTTCAATTTGGTAAATAATTGAACACTGACATACCCTTCGCTCGAATATCTGAATAAATTTTTAAAGCCACCCGATACCTTAATGGTTTTATTAATGCAATTTTCATCATTAATCTTCAGACTTCTGAAGCAATTGGTCTGGTAGCTGTTTTATGTACCATTTAGCGCACTCATTGACACGTCTGTTGAAATAATATTTGCTTCTGGTTTGTAAATATAATATTGTAAAATAGTTATCTCAACATTGTTGGAACACTTATCGTAATGATTATTAGTTATTTAAATATTGAGACACTACTGTATTTGCTTCCCAAACAAATGCTGCTTCTGTTTTGTGTGTTGCACACAGGAAGCAATAATGCGATTCTCCTATTTTAACAATGTTTCCTATTACACTATTTGTTCCCAAATAAGGTTTTCTGTGTGGCATATATTTCATGTTTGCTTTATTTTACTATTGTACATAGGTTTGAGAACCAATTGGTCTACTTCAAGGGAACAGGATTACCCGAGAAGAAGAACTACGAATTGACCATCCCCCTGTACGGAGAAATTATACCAGAGGAATGTGTAAAACACAATATAGGCCGCTGCATAGAAGTCGTGCTTGTAAAGGTAGGCCTGTTTTAATTACTTACATCATTAGAACAGCTTCATTAGCAGTTGGGACTTGTGCGGTATAGATATAAAACAAGGCTGAAAGTAGTGAGGAAAGAAGGAGATGAGTGGGCTATTTAGATCTGGTCTCCAAACACAGCTAAGCCAATTTTAAGTGACGTTTAAATTGTGTTTAGTGGTGTTGCACCAGCGAGTTGAGATTATCTTCCACTCTTGAACATGCCGCAAACGTGCTATACAGGGTGTAACAGCACGTTCCCGAGGGATTTTATCCACCATATTTGGAGTGAAAAATGTGGACGTCTGATGATATTTTTTCTACTAACAACAAAAAATATTTTTCAATCACACATCGCTACTGATACCACAGTAGAAAACAAACACTTTGTAGTTTGACATATTAAATAATAATAAAACACTTATTTTGTGTAAAACCACGAGTTTTAATTAGTTTATTTACCCACCGGTTTTGCTTTGCTCAAGCATCATCAGGGTACAAATTAATAATAAAAGTTTTAATTTGACGACCTCCATGGTCGAAATTTGAGGCTCTCGATTAGGAATCCTGAGGTCGCAGGTAAAATCCCAGCATGCGCATATTTTATTTGATTGAGTTATGTTATTTCTCAATTTATTCATTAAAAATAATATATTCGCAAATCGCGTGCATTAGTGCTGTAAAAAGTTAATTTTACAGGAGAGCCAAAACAAATTAATGATGTCCAAGCGGTCCCGTAAAAAAGAGATACTAGCGACATCTTGCGGAGAAGGAGTGATCTAACTTAAATACTATTGCTTTTCAGAGATAGAATGTAAAATAAAAAGTTCTGACTTTCAACACATTTCTATGGAATGTGCAATATATTGTATGTTTGAAAGCTCAAATGAAAAAAAGTTATTCCATAAAATTGAACTCAAATGTGACCTAGATTCACCAGTTTCCCGCTTGTACTACGAGTCTCCAGACACCGTGTAATAATGTGTAGTTAAGTTACTTATTTAATTATTAACGGTATTTATCGAGTGTGTTTATTAATGTTTATCTTTTCATTTGATTTCAGGCTAACAAAAGTAGCCCCTTCTGGCCGTCATTAACAAAAGACAAGAAAAAACTGCACTGGCTCAAAATCGACTTCAGCAAAATCCAAGACGAGAATGACAGTGGTGATGAACAATGTAAGTTACATTACTTCACGTTGAGTGATATTTCTAAATGGGGTTTGATTTTTGCGAGAGAAGGACGAGGCTCTCTCTAACCTACGAGTACCATGCTATTTTTCTAACTTAATTCGATCTCTCTTGGTCGATACGTTGGCAAAATCAACAACATAACGATATTCCACTGAATGTGGATTCAAATCTGATGGTTGCAATGGATTTTCCTTCTCAAGAGCACTTGTTCTTTAAATATCTGCCTATCTTCTCACTCCCACTATACTCCATTGTCTTTTCCCTTTTATGTAAATATTATCATGTATTTAATTTTGCTTTCTAATAATTCTGGAGATCTTTAAATTACTTGGTATCATTTTAACATCTTATAATAAATTAAGAAGTGAGACACGAAAATGTCTTTTTGTTTTTTTTTCTGTTAAAATAGCTGATTTTTGGTAACATTGTCTAAAAGCAATGTCTTGAGTGAAAAGAATTACCCCAATTTATTTTACACATTCAGTTAAATGATGATATTTTAATACTAAGCTTACTTGACACAGGGAACATCCCTAGCATGGTAAAAGAAATAATATTTTAAAAAATTCAACTTTTGCCTTAAAAAAAAATTGCCCTTAGAATCAACTGGTTTAAATGTTAGAAAGTTCTAAGGCGATAAAATGTTTTACATAAATTAAATGCGTCAATTTTGTGTTTACAGTAGGAGGAGGCGGCGGTGGTCCACCGGGAGCTGGACAAAAGCACAACTTAGAAGATTTGATGAAATCCATGGGAGGTCTTCGAGGTAAATATATTTCATTTTTATAAAGAAAGACAAACATTCCCAAACTACCAATAATCCTTCTTTTTGTACAATTAGCTCCACAGGGGGCCCTGAGGAAAATAATTTCTCTTCTTTCCTTATCTTTGGGTGTGTAGGGTCTTTGAACCCCCCAGGCCTCGACCATATTCTGTCAGTAGGTCAGAATATTCCCGCTTACGATAGTAAGGGAGACAATGATTTCTTAGAGACATGTGTGAGTTGTTTCGAAATGCGAACAAATTAGCCTGAGGAGGTAGGGAAATGATGAAGAAAAGGTTCTGTGAGGGGAAATGGTATCAGATGTGTGTAGGAATTTGGGAGTGATTGTGAACTAAGGAATCCCTGCTAAGTTACCAAACGCAGCTAATCACTTGATGAGACCCATGGTAGAGGTGTTGGTTTCCGGCAGGACTATCCCCATACCCACCTACCAAAATGAAAGAATGAAATTAAATTTATCACTAGACTTTATTAATATTCCCAGCTCAGCCATAACATGTACGAGTAAATATTTTTCAATTAACGTTTTTATTTATTTGATACAAAAACATCCATATACATAGAAAGGAAGAAAGCTTTGACTGACCAACTAGGAAGGTTTCCCGTTTTAGGGCAGTCAAATTGCCTGGTTTAGTTCACCGTGGTGCATGCTGTTATTTATAGAACTTAATACTAAATGATTTACATACTACTAGGTTCAAAAAGCAAATAAATCAATGTCACGCCATGATTTTTCTTTGAAACTCAACATTTTCTAGAAGAAAAAAAAAATTCTGTCAGTGAAACTCTCACAAGGTTTTCAAGGGAACTGGAAAATTTCTTACCTGAGAAAACCTTATATTATTATTATGGGCAATAAGTTGAGCTATTTTTTCAAGGAACTGAAAGAACTTAATGGGTTTTTCGGGGGACCGGAATATAAGTTCTAAGTGGGAAAACCTTATATGTGGGATAAATTGGGCCTTTCAGTCTCCAAGGGACTGAAAACAACCAAACTTCTTAAGCATGACACTTCTTAAGAATAGAGAATAAATGTTTTAAAATGCTTGTAACTGTACAGGGAGGTTCCAATGAGAAAGATCGATAATTCCCCGCATCAAATTTTTTAAAATAAAAATTTAATATCGATTTATTTCATTCAAAACTTTAATATATATCTACATTCAAGTAAGCAATAAAAATGCTCAAAACGCACGATGATAAATTATTAAATATAGTGTACTTCTTGTAAGTATTTATGATTTTTCAATAATGTCTAAACAAAATAAGTGTGCAAAAAAAAAATTTAACTATTTTAGTTTGCAAAACCTTAAATAAATAGAAAAACTGAGGGAGGTATTTTCGTCTCAAAACACGTTTTCGGATTTATTTTTTAATTTTCGTTGTTTGTTTTTGGGGTGTTATGCCATGTTGCGCTACCTTCTTCTTTAGCCGACGTTTCGTACAGCGTTGCAGTGTCCATCATCAGGGCAAATCCGGCACATCCGACGATGTGTCAGATCTGCCCTGATGATGGACACTGCAATGCTGTCCGAAACGTCGGCTAAAGAAGGAGGTAGCACAACACGACATAACACCCCAAAATCGCTTCAAACGGGACTGCGGCCTACGAGAGGTTAATAGAATCTATCGTTTGAAAATTGAACAAATCTGCCAACGACCAACGGTATATCCTTAGTATATTAAACTTCACTTAGTTTTTACAAATTTTAAAACTGCGTGTACCAGATAAAATAACCATCTTTTAAAATCAATTTGTTTTTTTTTGTAAAAAACAGTCAATACGTCTAGAATTTTATTTAAAAAGGACTAATTTCCGGTATTCTCTCGTAATACCCTCTTTAAGTGCGATTTTACTGTATTTTAAAGTTCTTTGGTGATTATTTTTTTAGAAATAATTAATTTTTTGATGGAAATAATCGAAACTTATTCTGGAAAGTTGTTATTAATAATATTATTGAAAATAGTCATGGCCTCCGTTTTATACTCCTCTTAGTTATTATAATTTATTTATTTATTTACAGACCAAATTCCAATAACAACACAGATTACAGGAATTTATAGAATAAAGAATAGTAGATACAAACTATGAACTAGAGCAGCGGTTTTCAACATGTAGTACGCATACCCCTGGTGCGCAATATCGTGGCACGAATGTAGGTTTTAAAACTCTGGTCAACATTTTCAAATTTCGGCAGTTTACTCTCGGTGGTTTGGCAACCTGAATGCTAAATTAGATTTGAGGTTCTACCTATGTGAAATTGAGCCAAAATTTGTGAAACTTTGCTCTGCAAAGCAAGCTCAAGGGTTATATTGTATGATTAATAATATACAATAATATACATTGTATGATTGATTATACAGAGTGTAACAGAAAATCGGGTTTTTATTTTGCATGAGAAACTTTTCTACAAAATTTTTTGATGTTAGAAAAAGTCAATACACTGAGTTTGAAGTTGTGTTACGCTCTGTATAAAATTACATTAATTGTATTTGTGTGACTTGGTTGTTAAATTCATGCAATAATGAGAACATTCAAAAATTACAAATTAAAAATGTCTTTCGTTACACGATAGAAGGTACGGGGTACAACAAATTTGTAGTATGAGTCAAGGCTTAAAAAGTTTGACAACCGCTGACCAGAACAATGACAAATAGGACACATTATTCTGTTATACATATTAGAGCGAAGAGTATGAAAGAACTATCTCGTCAGTTGGAATTAGTATCTACTCTTACATATTTCAAATAATATATAAATATATTTTTAATTAATTAATTAAAATTCCTCTAACTTTCCCGGTACAATGTTTTACGGGAAAAAGGTGGGTAATAACAAAAACGATATTGTAAATCTATTTGCAGATTTCTTCAAGAGTGTATACGTTGAAGACAATGACAACATTCTATCTGATAAACCCCAATTTACCGAAAGCTTACTCAACTTGCATAATATCCACTTGGAAGTTAATGATGTTGTGTCTTTTATCAAACAGCTAGATATCAGGTCGAATTCGGGGCCAGATATGATTCCCTCAATATTACTTAAAAACTGTATTCATGTTCTAGCTCTTCCTATTACTATAATTTTCAATTTATCTTTATCTACAGGTTGTTTTCCTGAAATTTGGAAAAGTAGCTTTATAACACCCATTTTTAAAAAAGGAGATAAATGTCAAATTGAAAATTATAGACCCATATGTATTATGTCTTCACTGCCTAAACTTTTTGAAAAGGTTATATTAAGTAAAATCATGCATCAAATTAAACCAATTATAACAACATTTCAACATGGTTTTATGGCAGACAGATCTACGTCAACTAACTTATTGCTCTACGAACATTTTATTTCAAATGCACTATCCAAGGGTCTGCAAGTTGATACAATTTATACTGACTTTAGCAAAGCCTTTGATACTGTTTCTCATCGCATTTTAATGGATAAATTAGAACACTTGGGTATAAGCGGCAACTTTCTCGAATGGCTTAGAAGTTACTTGTCAAATAGAAAACTATCTGTAAAAATTACCTCCACAACTTCTTACACTTTTTTTGCCTTAAGTGGGGTCCCCCAAGGTTCCCACCTAGGACCAATTCTTTTCCTATTATTTATTAATGATATTTCACAAATTTTCGATAATATTCACTTTCTTCTATTCGCCGACGATCTAAAGATGTTTAAATTGATCGAAAATTCTTCTGATTGTTTAACTCTACAAAGGAACTTAAATAAACTTTGTGAATGGTGCATTGTAAACAAATTACATCTTAATATTAACAAATGCCAAACAATCAGTTTCCATAGATCTAAAACCCCTTTATTATTCGACTACTCAATTAATAATGCCACTTTAAAAAGAGTCTTTGAATTTAATGACCTTGGAGTTATCTTTGACTCCAAATTACGCTTCTTGAATCACATTGTTAGCATCACCAGTAAGGGATTACAAATGCTTGGATTTATTCTCAGAATTGCCAAAGACTTTAATAACATAAAAACCATAAAATTACTTTACACGTCTCTGGTTAGAAGTCAGGTTGAATACAATTCAAGCATTTGGTGTCCTCATTTCAACTCTCATTGTTTACAGATTGAAAAAATTCAAAATAAATTTTTACGTTTTATAAATTTCAAAATTGGTAATCCTATTATTGAAATCAATTATGTCAATTTACGCAGTAAACTTAACTTATCGAAATTATCTGAAAGGCGAAAAATATGTGATCTCCTTTTATTATATAAAATTGTTCATTCAAGGTTGGACTGCCCTGTCGCTATAAATTTGCTATCTATACATATACCTCCAAAATATACCAGACGGAATATTTTATTCTACAACAATAACTTCGCTATAAATTCTGTGATGGAAAGAATACATAGGTTGGGCAATGAACTAACAGATGTCGCTGACATATTTAATTTAAACTTCGACACATTTAAAGCTAAATTAGTTCACCACTTTTTAAATGTTAATAATGAATGAGAAATCATTTTATTTTATTTCGATTTTCTTTTGTTATTTTTAATTGTTCATATTCTACAACTGTAAACTGTACAACTTTTTATGTGACTGTTTTTTCTTCTTTTTTTTGTTGCTCGTAGGTATATGAATTGTACCTACGAGTTCTCTAAAGTTATGCATGTGGATTTAGCATTAGATATATTCTTATTTATTATATTGTGTTTATGCTTTATTTATATATTTCGTAATCTTTTTTATTTAGGTTATATTGTTGTTATAAAATAAATTTGTATCTATGTGTAAAAGCCCAATAGGGCGTCAATAAATAAATAAATAAATAAATAAATAATTGTGAAATAACACAAATTAATCAAATAAAATTTATTTGTGAAATAACACAAATTAATCAAATAAAATTTATTTGTGCATGTCAGATTCGAACCTCCCGATCTTTGGGTTGCAAGTCGAGAGTTTTACCCCTCGACCACGGAGGCTGTCAAATGACCTAAACGTTGCATGAAATAGTGACCAAATTATAATAGCCAGCTACCAGCTAGTTTACCATTTACAACTAATTTCCTTCAGCCTCACATTATAACCTATTTGGCAATACCATAGTCCCACCGGCTTCTGTTAGCTAGCATTTGAGTGTTTTAGTTATTCACATAAAATCAAATGATAAAAAAAAAATACGAGTGTGCTTTAGACAACACGACTGAAGTAAATACTTCTTTAGCTCCATCTATATGTATGTCTGTATATATGTTTATACGTATAAAATATATACATATATTAATTATCTACAAATATTTATTTTAATTTATTATCATTCGCCTCGCCAAGCCGTGCGCATCGACGACCGCTCCCCCCCCGTGCTTGGCGCGTTACGGTATTTCAAAACACGGACTGAAATATTTCATGCACTGACTGAGAGGAAGAGAGAAAGAAAATGTGCACGCACATTGCTCTCTCTTGCTTCTACAATGTGATACAGCCTGTTCGCCTCCAACGCATTTCACTTTCCGTAACGCATTCGCCAGTTTACCCCTCAAGTCAAGCGTGCTTAAAGAAGTATTTACTTCAAAAAGCAAATACACAATCTTTGAAGTTTGCCAAGTTCAGATTGTTGTCAAGTATTTATTACCAAGACCATGTAAATGTTGTATTGGGGAATGCAAACTGTAGTTGGAATGAGATGTATATAAAATATTATTGTATGTCTAGTTGTTGTGTTGGTACATGTAGATTTATTAATATTTGTGTTTTCCTTGCAGACAATGACGACAAGCCCTCCTTCGACGTGGCCAGCGACTCTGACGATGAAGATTTACCAGATTTGGAATGATTCTACACAAATCACCACAGCACAGATTGCGGAATTAGTTTTAATTTAATCATTAATGAATTGCAAATCAACAATACTTTTATAATCGTTTCCTTTAGCGGTTCCAAACTTTTCTGTACATCCTCCGATGTGCCGAACACTTAAAATACTGAAATGAACTTTTTTATTCAACAATTTAATCTTTTATTTATTCCCCGTTCGATCCACCTGTAGTTGGTAATATTGTTGGTTAAATTAATAAGGCCCAGTTGTTTCGGAAAATTTCACATATGAATTTCCTTCAAACTGTCATTCACCGAAAAATTGGGTTGTTTCACCCTCCTTCAGTATAAATTTCAAAGAAAATTTCATAGGACCAGTTGTGTCAGAATTCCCTTCAAATTTTAATTTCCTGCATATCGTCATTCACCGAAAAATTAGGTTGTTTCAACTTCCGTTGGAAGAAATTTCAATGAAAATACCATAGAAATGTGATGTGAATGTGATCAGCCGAGTTCGGACGGTTAGCGAAATAATGGGAGGCGCATGCGCAGTTGTGATTCGGCGGGGAACACTGAGGGAAATTTTCAAATTTATCGAACGTTATTTGGAGTTGAAACAACGCATTTCGTATTTGAAATGAAGGAAGACGTGATTGCGTGTCAAATTTGAAATGAAAAAAGAATCTTTTCATTTTTTTAAACGTTTCCATGAAATTTTTGTTGAAATTTCTTCTGACGGAGGTTGAAACAACCCAATTTTTCGGTGAATGACGATTTGAAGAAAATTCATAAGTGAAATTTTCCAAAACAACTGGCTCTAAGTTGCCGCCAGCCGAACACTATTAAACTAAACTCCCGTCAATAAATGGTGGAATGCATTCTTTTATTCATTCGAATTCCCAACCCATATCGATCATCCAGTGGATTAGTCTGAGATATTGTACCCTCTCTCTCCAAGGCGGGGACAGGCTTTCAGGATATGAATTATTTAGTTTTTGTCATTTTATTGGTTCCACAAGGAAGTCCATCATCTTATAATTTTCGGTTTCCATTTTCACAAAATTGATTGTTGTAGTTTTAATTGATTATTTCATTCAAACTGATTGTAAAAGGTTTTACAAAAATTTTCAAGTTAGAGCTCATTCACACTAACGTTTTAAAAACGGAGGCGGGTTCCGTTTTTAAAAACGGAGCCCCACGGCACTATTCACACTTCCGTTTTAGCGACGGATCCGTTTTAGCGATGGATCCGTTTTAGCGATGGATCCGTTTTAGCGACGGATCCGTTTTTAAAAACGGATCCTACTCTACGTAAACAAATAATTGTCAATTCAACCAAAACATTATAGGTAGATTATTTTGTAGGTACTTATGTAGGTTCATATTTAGGTACTTAGGTAGATTATTAAGTAGATACTTAGGTTGATACTTAGGTAGGTTCTCAGGTAGGTACATAGGTAGGTTCTAAGGTAGATAGGTATTTAGGTCGATAGGTTCTTATGTAGATAGGTACTTATGTAGGAACTTAGGTAGGCACTTAGATAGATACTTGGGTAGGTACTTAGTTAGGTAATTAGGTAGATACTTAGGTAGGTACTTAGGTAGGTTCACAGGTAGGTACTTAGGTAAATACTTAGGTGGGTTCTCAAGTATGTATTTTGGTAGGTTCTAAGGTAGGTAGGTACTTAGATATGTACTTATGTAGATACTTAGGTAGAAAATTTTGAAGTTACTTAGGTAGATTATTTTGTAAGTACTTGTGTAGGTTCGTATTTGGGTAATTAGGTAAGTAATTATGTAGACACTTAGGTACGTAATTAGGTAGGTTCTCAGGTAGGTAATTAGGAAGGTTCTCAGGAAGGTACTTAGGTAGGTTCTCAGGAAGGTACTTAGGTAGGTTCAAAGGTATTTAGGTAGATAGGTTCTTAGGTAGACAGGTACTTTGGTAGATACTTGTGTAGGTTCATATTTAGGTACTTAGGTAGATACTTAGATAGGTGCTTAGGTAGGTTCTATAATTGGTAGTTCTCGTCCATTATTACAGTTTTAATTTATGAACTGAGGAATAGAAAAGCCAAAAATATTTTACTATCCCTCCGCGTGTTATTATCTGCACAAGTAAAGTAGCACCAAAGTTGTTTTTATTATTTTTATGAATAATTTTACAAGAACGAAAAAAAGTTAGTCAATGGATTGAGTCAAAAATAATCTTAGCCATAAAGGGGTATTTTTTAAAAGTTGTTTCTTGTATAACTTCAGATTTATGTAATGAAAAAACAAAATATTTAGTACTTTACGCTTATATTTTTTGTAACGTAATTAATAAATCTATCTTAATTCTAATAAATTTAAAAGGTAGGAAAAGTTTCAATGTATAAATAGCATATTTTTTCATATTCATAATGTAAACCGATATGTAGTAAAGAGAAATCTAAATAGTGATTTGGCGTATGCCTTCATCAAAACAAACAGATGCGACCACGCAACTCGCCTGCTTCCTCGCGACTGGGAGCGTTCGGGCTGAGGAGCGGGGCGTGGCGGGTTTCGCCGGAGCTACGAGGCGGCAAGTGTGAACAGCTCCATGCAAACATATGGGCGAGCGAGACACATCCGTTTTTACAACGGATGCGCTGCGCTGGCAATCTCTCCGACAATAAAAACGGATCCGTTTTTAAAACGGAGACGGACAAGTGTGAACAGCTCCATACATCCACTACAGCCGCTAGGACATCCGTTTTTAAAACGGGACCCGCCTCCGTTTTTAAAACGGAAATGTGAACGCTCACTTAGTGGGAATTTTTAAACTTGCTCACGCGGGCCATTTCAAATTTATTCGCGGGCCACAATGTGACCCGCAGGCCTGGGGTTGGGCAGCCTTTCTCTATCTGGTACAATACTCTGACTACTCATAAACATTATCAAATCAATAATTATAATGCACAAAAACTTGTAGTGAAATAAACAAAAAAAACTATGTTTTCTGGGTTAATATAGTAAGAAATTTCAAAACGTCTTACATACTAATGCAGTGTTCCGCAAACTTTTTATGTTCACGGTACACCTAACTAATCAAGAAATTTTAACGGTACACCAAAGAAAAAAAACAAGGTAAATTTTGGATAGGATTGGCTAGGCTTATTACGAATAACGGCGAAATTTGAGGTAAAACTACGAAAGCTGCATGTCATCATAATTTAAAAAAACATCCCAGGTTTTGAATGGTTTGTTTGGCAAAGCAGGGTTTGTCTAGCCGGGTTTGTGTAATTATGATTGATATTTATCACATAACAGTGACAGAATGACCGCGAACTGTCACCGAATCGGTTCGAGAAGTGAATTTTAATTTTACGCAATTGATAATTAAAATGCATCTTTTTCCGCCGCCACCAAGCCAAAAAGTTTCCTTTTATAGTAATTACGCCATATCTAAAGTTTTTTTCTAAAAATTATTCGTAATAAGCGTGGCCACTCCGAACCAAAATTTACCAAAAACAATATTTTATTAATATTTATTATTAAAATCAATATAACATGAAAAGATGTTTAATGCGAAATGTGAGCCTGTTTAACTGAACACGGACGATCAAAATTTGGAACAATCGTTGATAACGCTGCTCGCATCTCTTCGTCGATCGTCCTCAGGCGTTCTCTTTTTTTGACTTTATCGTAGTGAGAGTTGAAAACCCCAATTCGCATAAATAGGTCGTGGCAAATGGTAATAGAATTGCAATAGCTCGCTTTTACAGCAGTGGATACTCATTTTTTACGTGGAGCCAAAAATGTGCTAACTTTGTTTCAGAAAATTTTAATTTTAGTGTCCGATCAGTTTTAAGCTCCATGAATTCTTCCTGCTCGTTTATTGGTAAATGTCCAAGGGAAATGCTTTCCGAAAATGGATTTCTTACCCAGTCCATAGGTTGCAGGTCACACTTAGGAAAATATGAGTTCATTTTTTCTGCTAACAGCTCCAAGTGTTTCACTATCAAAGCCTGCACTTTTTTTTCTGAATCGGCAGCCATGACATTTGGAAACATTTCGTTACTACCATTGGTAGCGTGGCTGATCCATAGCACCAACTTAGCGCGAAAGCTTTCAATCTTGTCCGAAGAAGTTAAAATGTTACAATTTCTTCCTTGCATTTTTTTGTTCAGCTCATTTAATTGAGCGAATATGTCCGCCAGATATGCAAGTTTTGCTACCCATTCTTCTGTTTTAAATAGAGAAGCAAAGTCTGAACCCTAGGTTTCTAGAAATGTCTGGGTCTCATTTTTCAGCTTGCTTTTTGCGCTTTGCTTGATGCATTGAAAGACGAACTCATGAGAGTTACCTGTTTCTTAGACTGGTCTTTCATACGTTGAAAGAAGGCTTTATCTTTGTGAGCCACCGATGGGTGTTTAGTTGTTAAATGTCGTGAAAGTTTACTGGGCACCATCGAATTATTAGCCAAAGTTTCTCCACAAACAAGACATTTTGGGATTGGGCACGATTCGTCACCGCAATATATAAAGCCATAACGCACATAGCTCTCATCGTATTTCCGATCAAAAAGCTTAGGTTTTTTCTTCGTTGACTCTGCTTTTTCTTGGGAATCATTAGTTTCACTTGACAAACTTGCGGTACGTTTAACGAATTTATCCATTATATACACGTAATATGGGATATTTTTTTGCAATTAAAAAAGTCAATTAAGTTCGCGACGACACAACCAAACACTAGCATTAACGAATGACTACTAAACAAGCGGGCGCAACGTCGCCGTCGTAATTCGTAATGTTATGTTGTCACGCGCATGCACCCCGATAGCTCGTGCGCAATCACGTGATAATGTAGCAATAGCACCCCACTTATGTAGTGTAGCACACGTGATAATGTAGCGTAGCACACGGCCACTTCGCAGCGATCGAGTCCCAACCACGCCACCTCCGGCCGCCGCGCCGCACAGAAAAATAAAGACCGATTTACAGAGCACTTTGTGAGAAGTGACGCGGGACTCGCGGCACACTTACAAATGGCCACGGCACACCAGTGTGCCGCGGAGCACACTTTGCGGAACACTGTACTAATGTATTGGACTGTTATGCTTCCTGCATAGCACACTCGACCGATAACGATTGACAGGATGATTTTCGGTAACTTCTCATCGTTCCCTAGCATAACTGCATATCGCCAATGAATAAGTGACAATTCACAATGACGGTGTTCTTAATACATTCGATATCAACTGTTGTTTATACTTTGGCAATCTGCAGTTGTCCTAGGCAACGATGAGAAGTTATCGATGGAGTGTGCTTAGGGGGCCTGGTGTTATTTTAAAGCATATTTAATAATATGTAAAACACAGACATGTGTAAATAATATTTGACTAGCATTATTTGGGCAAACATTCGAAAATTGCTTTCCTTATTATCTTAAAACTTAGTATTTAGAGATGTCTGACTATTCAACTCGACGATTGATATCTCAACTCTGCCAAAATAGAGTAATTTCTGTTTTTTCTTTCAACGAATCATTAAGTTGGAATAATTACCTCACCTGGATTTTACATCACATAGGACAAAAAATGATTTTAAAATGCAGAGTTTTATAAACTTCTCCTGTTCTTTTGACAGTGAATCTTAAGGTTAAAGTACTCTCGTTAAACCTCAACATGTTACAGTAATTAATAAAATATGTAAAAAATGTACACACAGTTAAACATGTTGTATTCTTCTTTTATATTTTACACAAGTATTTCTCAATTAGGGAGGTATTAATTTACCCCAAGAAACATGTTATAATATACCAATATAAATAAAATAAAATATTTACATAACAATTTTAAACAATATTATATAATATGTACTATGTTAATATATATAAAAATGGTGGGGTAGGTCAGAGGGGGATATCTAGCTTTGCGAGCCATTCTAGGGCCTCAGGCGTCTCTTTCTCGTGGGCCTCATCAATCCTTCCAGGGAATGAATGAAACTTGCTGGCCACTGCCATTGTTCAGTGCTCTACACTGCACCGCATTCACAAGATGCCGACTCTTTAAGGTCTCACCTATGCATCTTGTGGGCTGTGGGAGCTCCTTATCCTATTGACGGCAGACCAGAGTTTGAGAGACCAGGCTCTCTCAGTGGGGACATATACACGAGATAGGAATTTCTCGCATCAGCGGATCGCCACTCAAGTTTCCACTTACATTAAGTGGTGAACACCTAACAACCTAACCTAACTCTCCTTTCATCCAGAAATGATTTTGGAACTTTAGGCAGGATGAGAGATGCCATCGTTGTGCAAAAGGTAATGCATTGTTTTGCAGTACATTGTAATCCCTCAGTGTTGCTATCTTTCAGTTAATGTGAATGTATCCAAAAATTAAAACTGTTTCCGAAAAGTGATGAAATACGCTTTCAAATTTTATTATAAACCATGTGAATTTTTAAATGTTATAACTTTTAATGCATACTTTAAAAAGTTTTGAAACTGGATCATCTTAAGTTTTTTCTAACTAAAATTGATGGTAATGAAAACAAAATTAGACAACTGATTTGTGACAATAAAGGTAGCGACATACTCGCAGCTCACATCAAAAAGTTATTTATAACACAATAGCGCTCGCCATACAATCCCATGAGACCCGCCAGACGTAAAAAGATGATGCGCTGTGATCGCGGTTTGAATCTTCGCTAATCGGAATTATTTTTCGTATTCGCTACAGTGGCGGTATCAGAAAAGTTATGCGACCCCCTCTCTACGGTAAACAGGAGAGGGGGTCATTTTTAATACACGGAGCATGCACGGAGCTGTCTAGTTAACATATCCAGTACAAAGAAATGATATTCTCTCGACCGCTTCCGATTTCAACTGACCCCTTCTCCTGCCGTAGGAAGGAATATTTTATAACGTAGTGTGTCGGTAGAAAAGATACTTATAACGCAGTATCTTTTTGATGTGAACTTCGCGTTTGTCGCCCGCTTTACTTTATAAAAATAAAATGCCAAAAAAGTGAGGTGACAATAACTTTAAAAGTTATTATCAACTCACTTTTTTGGCACTTCATGTAAATAGAATTCACTAAGTTTCATCTTTTATTTATAAATTGTGGACGGAAACTTTGGTCTTGTAAAGGTGTAACTAAATAAGTATGTACATAGGTAAGTAATAATTGACTGCGATAGTGCCTATCTAATTTCATAATCTCACTCTGATCTAATTTGGTAGGCGGGTATGGGTTCCTTTCCTAAAAAGAACCCTCCACACAGCATCCCCAAATATGACATAGGCCCGGAGGGAATTATTTTCTTCAGGGCCTCCCGTGTGGAGCTATTGTAAAAAAAACTCGCATCCCTTTTTATTAGGAAGGTTCAATGTAAACCAAAATGTTGTAGGATAGCAAAGGTTGTAGTAGAGATATTTTTGCTCATTAGAAGTTCTTATTAAATATTTTGATTACACTGTTAGCATAGTTTTTTTTTTATAGAGAACATAGTGTTTAGAGTTTATGGTTAAAATGGTGATTTAATGTCATTTAATATAAATGTATTTTATAAATAAAATAGATTTTATAACAAAGGAAATCAATGGTTCTGCCCAATTATTGCTCGGCTGAGAGAGACATCTATTGGTATTATTATACGACTAGTTGTATTATTATTCAGCAAACAACATCTTGAGATCATAGTTTCAAACCTTTTTTTGTAAACAAAATAATTCATAATCCGCTATTATATAGATGGCGCTAGTTAGTTTAACTAAAAATAATTTATATATTAATTTAGTTAATTAAAAACGTTGTATACATATTTTTTTAATAGATAGGGACTAAACTACGTTCGGAATTATAAAACTCCAGTCCCGACATTTTTTTTGAAAATGACTAAAGTTGCTGTTATAACAAAAAGTGCATTTTTGATGAAGTAATAAACATTTCATTTATTTATTTATTTACTTACTTTTCATTAATTTATTTTAGCAGCTTATTTGGCAGCTTTGCGCTTCTAATATTTAGGAACGTGTAACAGACCTAAATAAAAAACGGGGGGGGAAGTAAAAGGGGTAGGGCCGGGGCGTAAAGTAATTTCTAGCAAAGTTTTAACTCTGAATGGTGATCTCTCACCAGGTGCTCTAGCGCAGTGACATCGATTACTTTACAATATCGGATGGATAGGCGTTACTTCGTTTTTTATATCGACGTCCTGAGCACGGTTCCAACGTTGACAGCCGAACCGATATTGACTGGGAATAAATAAGAAATTGATGTTCCTACGCTGGCAACAGTGGTAGTGTTTTCTATGAATTTACATTCCGAAACGTCAAACGCAAAACAATTACATACATACAAAATATATACTTGCTGTTATAATATGTTAAATAGATAGATTATACTATGTATTACTACTGTAACTGTGAACTTACAATCTTATGAATATTTTTTATAACTATGTATGTAAAAGCCTAATAGGCGTATAAATAAATAAATAAATAAATAAATAAAATATTAATAAATTAGGAATGTTGAATTGAAATATTAACCTAAATATGCATAAGCTGTAAGCATTTACTTTTTGACACTAAACGGGAGATGATTAGTTGATGAGGTATTTATTCATATTTCAATCATTTTCGTTTCTCAAACATCGAATGGAATAAATTAATCGATTAAATAAATTAATTCGATGAATAATTTAAGGCCGGTAGTACCCACCGAAAAAGAAGAAGAAGGGGAAACACGTAAATACGAGTGTTAGAGAGAGCGCGCTAATACTAAAAACGAAAATTTTCAAAAATTGAGAAAAGATTTAATAAAACACGAGTCGTTTAAAATAAAACAAAAATCTCTCGAAAATACCATTTAAAGAAAACTGTGAATTTTTTCAAACATATGATGTGTTAAATAAGAGAACCGAATGTGTTTTTTTTTTTAATTTTCGAAGCATGCTTTATGGTTTTTTTTTCTATCAAGGGAATTTTATATGATTACCGTTTCGGATAGACATTATTATTATCGAGAATAGAGATATAAATATGTATATTTTTTTAGAACAAACTTAAAGTGTTCAAGGGACATAATGTTATAAATCGGTAGAAAAACGGAATGCCATCAGAATGCTACGGGCCTGGGCCGGGTCTGTGGATCGCGTATACGACTTCTTTCAATTCTAAGAGCTTCGTTAATAAGCCAAGAATTTTGCATAACGAGCGACATTATCCAAGTAGGTAAAGATATGCATATATTGACAGTAAAGTTAACCGAAATTTATCTGATACTACGATAATAAAATTTAGCACGTTCGAAATATCTCTTGACAATTGCTGATTGTGCTCACAAATTTAGTCTAAATCATATTGATATGGGGTTTTATCAACCGTCCGTGCAAGATCTCTAGAGGATTATTAGGATACTTTTTGTCCATAGGTCCATTTGTACGAGAATCCTTCTTCCCAGCCATATTCTCCCGTTTGAAGACGACAAGCAGGTAAGTAGGAAACTCAGACGGCCGAAAGAGCCTATACAAATGTTTGGTGTAAACCTAAAAAAACATTTATAAACGCGTTAGTGACGAGCTAGTGCTCTTTTTCTAATATTTGTATTACTGAGTTTGATATATATTATGTACTCGTGCATTTTCAATATAGGCAGCGATGAGTGGCAGTTCTATTTCCGTGGGTTTTTCTTTTGCCCACCTGGTCACACTCGAACGGTGAGCAGTGCTGGCGCGTCAAAGCTAACATAAAAATTATATTTTTAAATAATATACCTACTCAATTTATATATTGCATTTTCCTTTTGCTGTGTCTTTCTGTGTCTTACATTGTTTCTACTTGGACTGGTATGATATCTTCTGGTTTATCTCGTGAACGCTGGGTAGGTACTAGATACCTACACATCTGTTGCGTTACTAAAGTTCTAGGAGGGATATTGACGACACTGTACTACTGATTATGGCGTATAAACCTTACCTTTTTATACCTGGTATCCTGTCTTCCTTCAACTGATACAGGCTTCCTGTAGCTGTAGATCCAAATCATCAATGTTCCTGCGGAAAGACTTATCTACTAGGTTAGTTAACTGCTCGAATGAAATGTAAATATATTCTCCATGACCCATCTCTCTGTTGTTTCCGAATAAATTTCACTCCTTTGCATGATTTTCTCTCGTTATATTATTTTCTCAATTATTTGAATTACATGGTTGTCTCACGATGTATGATTTCCTCAAGTAACATAGTTACATTTTTAGGTTACATGATTCTCTCAAGTTACATGGTTTTCTCATGATGCATGATTTTCTCAAGTTACATGATTTTCACAAGTTATATGATTTTATCAAGTTACACACATGATTTTCTCAAATTACACACATGATTATCTTAAGTTACATGATTTTATCAAGTTACACACATGATTTTATCAAATTACACACATGATTATCTTAAGTTACATGATTTTTGAAAAAGACCTTGTAAGCCGAAACATCTCTAACAAAATAATAAACCAAAATACTTGCAGAACTTAATAATAACATTATTACATTTTAAAAACATTACATGACTTTCTCAAGTTACGCACATGATTATCAAGTTACATGATTTTTTCACGAAACATGATTTTCTCAAGTTACATAGTTTTCTCACGATACATAATTTTCTTAAGTAATATGCTTTCACAAGTCATTCACATACTTTTACATATTATATCTAGTAAAACTTTAACAAAACCGTAACAATGTAAAACCGTTGTATCGGGAAATGAGTAAGGTTATCTGTGCTTAGGTACGCTATTAGTTATAATATTATATTTAAAGTTATGCATGTAAAAGTTTGACGAGCCGTCCCTGCTCCAATGAGTTTGGAGATAGCCCTCTCTTTGGTAGAAATATTTCCATTGTTAACCTGCGGGCAAATAATAACAAATTGAAATGCCTCCCAGCCGCGTGGGCGCTAAGTCAATATTTTGCTTGGCCATCGCCAGTTGATTGCTTTCCGAACACCGGCTTGTTAATATAGACTTGTATTATATTGGGCAGGAGGCGATTCTACTAGAATTCTCCTAATGGATCGATACTTGAATAAAAGTCGTGATAATTTTCCAATATTCATTTTAATTTCCCGAAATGTAGGACCTATTCTATTTTTTATTGAACTCAATTCAATTTTATTTTTAACATTAATTACATTATAGAGGGGCAGTTAATAACAAACATTACAACTAAAATATCATCGCATTTAAAATAAAATACAATCAGCAGCGTACCATTGGAAAGAATACTTTCTTATGAACGCAGGTTTCAATAAAATTGTGGATGATTGATCTGTCTTGGCTGATGATCCAAGACTTGCTATCTAATTTGTATGTAGAACTAGCGAGTACCCGGCATGTTTTTCCTTTCCCAGGCGTCCCTGTACCCACCCTTTTTCCCTTCCCGCGTTCCCCATCCACCTTTCCCGCCTTCACCCCTCCTTTGTCCCCCCCCCGCTCGATTCTCCTCACCTCTACCTTTCCCTCCTTGCCGCTTAACTACATGAAATACACACATTTACAACAACTCGCACGCCAAACGATTAAAAACGGAAATGAAGTTCTTACGAACAAATTAACAGGGTTCAATGTTTATTGGCATAATTACATGTAATAATAATTTGTTGGTAAACGTAATTTCGTACGTATACCAACAAATTATTCTTACATTTTCCCACCAATAAACATTGAAACACTGTTAATTTGTTCGTAAGAACTTCAGTCCCCTTTTTACGAATAAAATGGGCGTATTTTAGAATAACATTTTTCTCCGTGCAAGTTTCGTCGATATCGGATCAAAATGGTATAGGTTCTAATAATGGAGAAACAAAAAACATTCATTTTTATATGGATAGAAGATAATTAGGACCAGTTGTTTCGGAAAATGTCACGTTTGAATTTCCTTCAAATCGACATTCACCGAAAAATTGGGTTGTTTCAACCTCCGTCAGAAGAAATTTCAACGAAAATTTCATAGGACCAGTTGTTTTGGAATTCCCTTCAAATTTGAATTTCCTTGAAATTTGTTAAAAAAAAGGTTAAAACAACCCAATTTTTCGGTGAATGACGATTTGAAGGAAATTCAAACGTGACATTTTCCGAAACAACTGGTCCTTAGTGTTATCTCTAATGACCAGTGGAAGTGCATTGAATAGTACTGTTGCAAAGTATCTAAATTTTCATTGACCACAAGTTGTTTTAGCGAAAGGAGAAATTATGCCCTTTGGTTCTGGTATCACGTGTAGTTTGGATGCTGTCAAAAACAGTTCTGTGTTTGAAGAGGTATGCTAGTTTGTTTTTGGCGAAAAGTTACATAATGTTAAAAAAAAAAATACATATTCTTCATCAGCAAAAAATGTTTTGACGTAGGTAGATATCTATTAACTAATTCGCAAATGCGTATAATCGGTTAAAGTTAAGTATGAGTTACCAATATGATCATAGGTTAGCACTAGAATGTACATAACGGGAGGGGGGTTAGGGGGTTCAAGCCCCCCATCAGTCTCAGTATTGTGTAGGAAAACGAGAATAGTACTACAGTACTAATAGATTATATTCCTGAAAAATACAACAATATCATTTCCATCATCTTAAATCAATGTTTATCAGCGCCCTTGAGGTGATTTCTCACAAAAACGGCGCTCTACAAATTATCCAATTATTTTTTTTATTCACCAGAATTTCGATTTCATACACTTTTCCATATAAATGATCATCTAGTAAATCCACGTTATGCAAGTGTATTATATAAGTATAATTAATACAAAACAATACAAGAACAACACGTTAATCTACCAAACTATTAAATGGGAATATAATTCACCGTCTCCAGATATTTTCATATCAGAGGGTTCGGCTCTGTGGAATTCCTAATTTGACCGATAAATCCTACTGATCCCTCAATATAAATATTTAAAAAATCTTTCGTAATTCTACATGTATTTAAAATGACTGATTTTTGCATTTTTATATACAAATTCTTTGACAAATCTAATATGCCTAAATTTTTAATAAGAGAGCTAGGTATAATGCCAGCAGCCGAAATAACAAAAGGTAATATTTTTATAGTATGAGAATGCCAAATTCTTTTAATTTCATTTCCTAAAGCTGTATACTTTCTTATTTTTTCAGAAACAGATTTTTGAATATTACAGGAATTTGGAATAGCTACATCAATAATATAAGTAATTTTTTTAATTTTTTTAATTTTTATTAAATAATAATAATGAGTTTGGTTGGTAGAGGTCCCAGGGAATATGTCATCTTTGGGGATGCTGTGTGGAGTTTTTTTTTAGGAAAAGGAAGGAGAGGAAGTTCTGGGAAGGAAAAAGGTAGACGGATGTATAAATTCATCCCTCTCACTGCGGTACAATGTGACGGGTAGAGAGAGTAGGGCTGGAGAGGTAAATAGGTCTCCCTACACTAATCTCTCCCGATCCGGCCCGCCATGCAGGAGGTGGGCAAATGCAAGGAGGATGGCAAACGCCGCCAAGACCTGGACTAACCCAGCCCCATGGATGAACCCGAGCACCCCTGCTAAGTCGCCAAAAGTAGCGAACCACTTGGTGTGACCTATGGCAGGGGTGTTGGTTATTGTGCCCATCCCATCGTAGTCGTTGGAAATTATCCATATAATCTTACAATGGTATCACGCAGAGTTATACACTTTGATAAACCTAACAAAGACGCTTCCTTTTTTATCTACGTAGGTAAAAAGGATTGTAAGATGGTTAGGAGGTACGGTAACCACCTACCCTATTCACCCATTAGTAGATATTTATCTACTCGTATCTTGGTAGAGAAAACATTACACAGCGGGCGTATGTATATTGGGATAACTTTAAGAAATTTAAAGACCCAGTAAAAAATAAATATTGTTTATACGCGTATTATACTCGTAAGTTAAATAAGGCAATGTTTACAAATCATTAATTTGCCGCCAGAAGGCGCGCGAGGACGACCACTAAGGGCCGGTATTTCAGTACATATACTCACTGCTCAGGAATGTTATGAAATCGGAATCACCCCACTTCTTTTTGGGAGGGATTTAAAAATACTTGACAAGATTTTTTTGGAAAGGTTTGAGAAGGTATTATAGATTTGTTTTTTTTTACAAATTGATTTCGTAAAGGACTGTAAAAAACATGAATTTCTTTATTACGCGTTGTTTTTACAATAATAAGTATATAAATCGATTAAAATAAGTTTCACGGAACCAAGCGACATAGAATCTAGAGACGTCCGTTCGCCAAAATGTTCGATAAAATGTTCATTTCTCAATTCCAAATTTGTTTAGTACATGCCGAAAAAAAACTGCGTGTCTTTGCATTGTTTTATTTTAGTTTTGTAAAATTAAGACACAAATATTAAAATTACATTTCCTAAATAACGTAATTTTCCACATTAAACAATAAAATTGGGGGGGGGGGAGGGGGGTTTATTATTAGGAGATTTGGCAATTGAAAGTAGTTTTTAAAGTTTTTTGTATTTCTTGGGCATTAACGAAATTAAAAGAGTTTTAATTTTACTTAAATTTAAGTAACGATAGTACATTGAAAATTAAAACTCTTCAATTTAAGTAACGATAGTACATTGTAAATTAAAACTCTTCAAAACAAAACGTCTAATTTTTAAAGGCCATATACTTTATTTTTTTCAAGACTTACAAAAAGACTTTATAAAAATACTCCATTATTTCCAAGGCCAAGATGTGTTCTACTCGAAGTATTTAATTAAAGCATCTATATTATTTCTAAGCGATCAAATTTTCAAACCAAAAACACATGATTTCATATGATTTTACATTAATTCACATGGCTTCATCACGAACGTAAATATATCTCTCATGTCGATCGTAATAGGTACTATGCTATAAGCCTTCAAAAAGAAGAAGATTACTGACAATGAAATTGAAAGGGATATATATGTAAATAAGAATGATAGAGGGAGCGCGCTAGTATTAAAAAAACTATCACAATTAACTGTGAAAATATTTAAAATTATGCAGCTTCTTTAAGTTAGAGCGAAAAATCTGATATGAGTTAAATAGCATTTAAAGAATCACTGAGAGTTTATCCAATTCTGTAACATGAAATAACAGAACCAGAACAATAACAGTAAGTTTTGACCAATTTGAGGTTTTACTAAAAAAAAATAGATGTTAATAGACTAGCAGAAAAGTCAATAGATGTTGTTAAACAAAAATTGATATATATATATATATATATATATATATATATATATATAGCAGCCAATAAAAAAGTTCGATAAAAAAATGAAGATATATTGGTAGTTTTTAGTAAAAATATGATACAGTTAAATATAACCGAAGGGGGTAGAGTCCCATAGCAGTCCCGAAGCACAGTGGTAGGGCAGCGCCCCGGCAAGTCTAAGATCCTGGGTTCAATTCCTAGATCTTTTTCAGATTTTTCTATTTCAAATTTTCAACTGCGAGTCGCTAATATTGTCTTCAGTGATTAAAAAGAATCAGATGTGTTTTTTTTTTAATAATTTTTGATGCGATCCTTGCGATTTATTTCTTCCGAAGGAATTTATATATACTTAACTCGGCGTCTAAATTGAGATTATCTTAAAAAATATCATTGGTAGTCTTATATCACTGTATATATAACATTGGTAGTCACATCTGCCCTGGTGATGGACACTGTAACGTTGGCTAAAGAAGGAGTTAGCGTAACACGGCATAACATCCCAAAAATAAACAACAAAAATACTTTTGGCGTTGAAAATTTTAAAACATATTTTACATTAGTATTTTTTTACCATTTGGGAGCAGGGTATGGGTAACACCACCCCGGGAACCATTCATTGGATAATCAACGCCTCTGCCATAGGTCAATCGCAAAATCAATGGTTTGGTGACTTAGCAGGGAAACCCGGGTTCATGGGGGGTAAGGTTTGTCTGGGTCTTGACGGCGGATGGGTCTGCCTCCCAACTAACTGATTGGCAGGTCGGATCGGGTGGTTGAGGGAGATCTTTTGATCTCCCTCTCCGGGAGGACTCTCTCTTCCACTTGCACCGCATTAGGAGGGATGGATTCATACGTCCGTTACTCCTGGACAAACTGAACCCCAGATTATACCGAGCCCTCTTACCTATTACCTACCTTCCTAGAACTTCCTCTCTTTCTTCTCTCCAAAGATGACATGGGAATTGAGGGGAATTATTTTCCTTGTATAGAATTCTGTTAATTGTGATATTCTGTGTGGAATTCTGTTAATTGTGTGGAGCAGAGCTATTTGGAACAGAGTAAGATGTATAATGTATATATGTATGTATTTATGTTTGTTGTGAACTCTTATTAATGTTAATGTATGGCACTTGCGTCCATCTGTCGGCCATAAAGGATATATCCGCCCTTGTTCCTTGGGCCAGTTGGCCGCTCAGCTCCGCCAGTTGTTTCGGCGTTCAAACTATAAACAAACACTCCGTAAATATAACTGACTGATTAGACATATTATTATAATAGCGTATGTATAGTAAACGTCTAACTTAAATACCTACCTGACGTTGATACAGAAATCGTCGCAATAGAAGCTTGCGACTTAGCTTAGACTTTAATAGCGGATTATCATCCATTTCGTGATAAGTTATTCAAAATTATTTTCTTTCTACGAGTTAACATAAGATTTCAAAAAAAAATTGATTTGAATTAAAAATAATGCCGATGAAAAGATGTTAAAGAGACATACGGTACGACAAGTTGGTGAAAATTGATTTTTAAACTAAATGGTTGCTTCTCTTTGACTTGTCTGGTGGCTTATCGTATACATTTGTGTGCAGAAATCTCACATCATTCAAATAATTTAATCGCAGGTACACTCTACTCTACTTCGATTTTTCCATGATTTGCGGTTGAATTTTCTGAGGTTCTCAAAAACCATCTTGTAGCTAAGGACATTGCGCATAAATTGGCATTTGTAACTCAATTTCGTCGTTATTGGAGAGCGGCGTTTTTGCTTTTATATCCCACTATATACAAAATCGACCTTCACAACACAAGCATGTGCCTAGCATCATGGTCGTAAAATCCACAAATTATGTAATTATAAAGCAATGAATAAAGAAAGAAAAGTCAGTAAAGACTAGAAAAAGACTGCGAGAATGGATCGTATCAAGTTCAGGTCAGCTTTTAAGTTTGGCGCGTACTGCACACAAAATGTCAATTCAACTATTTTTTTAATATATAAGTATGAATGTGTTGTAGATATATAGGTACTTTACACAATAAATATATATATAGATACCACTGTGTGGCCACCCTGCGCGCACTGGAGATATTTCCAGAATCCAATACGCCACCCGAATAAAAAAGGTGTAACGAACTGAAGCATTGTTTTATGTAAACTGTGCACAAACAAGTGTGGGACCATATATTATAATGTGGCACAAAGAGTGGACGTGTTGGCTGGTTGGATGTTTGCATTAAGCACGGGAACACTAAGCAGATATAAACAGCAAGGCCGTACGTAAACACGCGATGCACCGAGAGGTAAACACCCGCCAGGTATCGGGACGATGAGATATCAGATGCGCCTTATCTGCTGCTGACAGACGCTGATGGCCGAGAACAACAACTGTAGACTGTGCCAGGGTTGGTATGTTTAAAAAAAATATTTCCCCAGATTTCCCTAGATTGCTTGATAGGGGTAAAAACATGTAAACTCAATAATTATTGCATGATTCCCTAGATCTTCATTCGTGCTCGCCAATCATGCGATAGGTCGCGTTGTCAACATAGTCAAAATGGTTTATAAATGGAAAGTCGGCAAACGTGGTCGAGGGTTAAGGCTCTCAACTCTCAATCCGAAGGTCGCGGGTTCGAACCGTTATTTTACAATTATTAATTAATTAATTAAAAATAATATACCGTATATTTGCAGCACGTTCCAGAGTGGAAGATACTCTCGGTATCGCCCTGGCCCTGGTGTAAAGCCACTATTCCGGATTGAAACATTACTTGAAACGGTTTTAGCCGTTTTTGGTGACTAGATCTGAATAGCCAAGTACTTCCCCACATTCCCCTTCCCGGATCTTGAAAATGGTTTTCTATACATACCTTATATTTATTTATTTATTTGTTTATAAGATTTACACAGTACATTAAATATAAGTTGTAAGGTATTTTAAATAAATTACATGGTTTTGTACCTATTACGTAAATCTGTAAAATGTCAATAGGTAATTTTGCCTGGGTTTTAAAACTAAATTATGATGAATGAAAAGAATCAAACATTGGTTGACTAATAAAACATAAATGAAAGAGTATGGGTGGAGAAAATTTTACATTTTAAAATCAAAAATTATTTGCTCACTAAAGTTTAATAAAATGATAAGAAATTTAATAATTTTGTTTTGTATGTTCGCAATGAATCGTGAAAAATGTCTAATTGTAATAATTTTTCATAATGGGTATACGTTGTGATTGCGCGAGTGATTGGTGAGTTATTTGCTGCATTGGTGTTGTGGGCTTCTATATGAAGAAGAGAAGTGTGCCTGGTACGCCGCATTGGAGCATTTAAACCAATGACGGATTGTAATTCGGGACTATCGATATTATTATTAAGCAGGTTATACAGAAACAATAGATCCGACAATGTGCGTCTTTTTTGTAGTGTTAACATATTATTTGTAGTTTTGTTGTATTTTAAAAGTAAATGTTTCGAAAATTTATTTTGTATATTTTCTAATAAATCTATGTATACCTTATATTGAGGATTCCATATTGTGGACGCGTACTCCAGTGGACTTCTGACTAATGAACAAAACAACATTTCTAGTGTTATATGCTTTTGGTGTACAGTGTACATGTTACTACATTGTAAGCAGTCAAATTATTCGCAAACTATACTTATACTTATACGCAAGTATGTGGGCATAGTTTTTATTCTATTTTGAAATATGGCAACACTAACACAACTAATCTGACAGTTCTGTCACAGTATCAAATATATAAATACAGAATAATAATAATGTTAATCTACATTATAAATACGCTAGCGACCGAACGGTTGAAATATAAGAACCAGACTTAATATTATATACACGCTTGCTCCACGTACAAGATACAAACGGAAGCGCCGCCATCTATAATATTCAAATAGAACTATTGAAGTATTCACATTATAGTTTTCCCACGTAGGCGGGTTTTTACTTGCTATTTCCATTAAAAAAAAATATGCATCTAAACTTTACGCGCGGTTGAATTAAAACTTTTTTGAATGTTGTGGCAGGAATTACTAAAGTGGACAATTACTGCCATCTGTATTTGTGTATATTTTTAAAGGGTTCTCGCCTTCGCCAGAATATTTTTATTATTTTCCGAAATGGATGAAAAATGAAGAGCGAATCTATATATTCATAATTTTTATTGCATTTCTCAATACAAGCGACAAAAGTCAACATCCGGTGGTGTAGCTGTGTATCATTCATCTGTAGACATGCATGTCCGATATCCGAAAGTCATTTGAAAAGCCTAAAGATGTTTTATTTGAAAAATATTTCGTTCCCTAGAAATTTCCCTAGACATCCCAACCCTGGACTGTGCGTAGTGCGGGTGCAGTACTGCAGTGAGCAATGGCGTCGAGCTGCATTCTGAGAAAGTGGGAACTTGCTGGAAAACCATGCTAATTTAATGCAGTGTTTAAAGAGGGGTCCGGGCCGTTCAAACTGCTACAATTTTATTTTCAAATATTTAATACCAACTCAAATAATATTATGCAAAACATAAACTTTTACCTTTTAATGGGAAAACTTACTTACCGGACGAGAGTCCCTGCTAATTGCTAAAAAATTAGTGCGTCTAACCTTTACGCGCGGTTGTAGTAAAACTTCTTTGACTGTTGTGGCAGGTATTACTGTTCTAGCGAAGGCGATATATATATAAGAATATTATTTTACATTTAGAGAGCTGAGAGAATTGTGCAATATCCTCATAAAGGTTTACAAATTATTTTTGGAAAAATTTAGAGAGGAAGACAAAAAAATATATAGATAAAAAACAATGTTACACAGAAACTAAAAAAAAGGAAAGTACTTAAAATTATAAACGAAGTATGTTTAAGTTGTACTTTGTAGGAAAACAGCCTTCAATTCTATTAAAAGTACTGGGTGTATCAAAAAAATAAGTCGGAATCCTCGAGGTTTTGATTTTGATTAAACCATTCGCACATTCTTCTGATTGGATCTCTGACCCTGACACACGGAGAAAAGTGTTATTCGACAAAACGATAATTTTAATAGTAAAAACGATTAAAAACGGGACTGAAGTTCTTACGAACAAATTAACAGTGTTTATTGTCGGGAACATGTAAAAATAATTTGTTGGTACGTACCAAATTACGTATACCAACAAATTATTCTTACATGTTCCCGCCAATAAACATTGAAACCCTGTTAAATTGTCCGTAAGAACTACAGTCCCGTTTTTAACCGTTTTTACTATTAAAATCATCGTTTTTTCGAATAACATTTTTCTCCGTGCACTAGCATTTATACGCGTCCGGCTAATGTGGAATAAGTCATTAAGCCTTGTTACTCCTTGTGGTATTTATTATAACGTTTATCAATACCAGTAACTTATATCTTGATCTTTTTCATACAAAGCGCGTGTGAAGGAAGAACTTTCATCGATGACGTACATACGCCTTCTTTCTGCGACTACAATACCAGGGGTGCTAGCATAGTCCATCGATAAGGATCGGTAGGATAATTGTCGGTAACTTCTCATCGTTCCCTAGGACAACTGCAGATCGCTAACGTACAAACAACAGTTGATATCGAATATATTAGGGACACTTAGTCATTGTGTACTGTCACCTATTCGTTTGCGATCTGCAGTTGTTCTAGGGAACGATGAGAAGTTACCGACAATTATCCTACCGATCCTTATCGATGGACTATGCTAGCACCCATAAATAAACCAATCACTAGATTGATAACTTCGTGCTTTTACTATAGACAAATTTTCGACACTATTTGACCATAGATATTGGATAAATATAGAGTATTTTATCACTTTTTTTTCGCCCCGACTTCTTGACGTCACACATACCATCGACTAGGATAGAGGAAACTATAAAAAGGTGCGACCATAGACAATATAATTATCTTTCGGTACCTACCCAACTCATATGCCAAAAATATTATTTAAAAAAAAAAAATGATTGGTTAAACAGAAAAATAAAAAACTCAGTTATATGTTTTGGTATTTTATTATAAGCGCGTATAAACAGATAATACAAGAAAAACTAACCATCACCCCAATTCCGAATATACGAAGGCGTTGTTTTAAAGGTAAACTCTTCTATTGAACAGATTATAACTTTTATCAGGTCTAAAATAAATTTACCATATTACCGAGGGTAGATATTACCGAGGGTAGATATAACCAAGGTCCATAAAGACTTCGTTCGAACAAGATATTTGATGCTCCAGTCCTGGAGTTCTGTGTTCTCTCAAGGATAGAGGCACCTCAGAGTGGTGGAACACGTCAACACCCCAGATGTACTGGCCGTCATATCCTGACGTGACACCACAACTTTACTGTTCTACATACCTGCAACAAACAATCATATGTCATCATTAAGATGCTAAATCAATATATTTGGGTGTGCATCAAAATAAGTCAATTGACCTTCACAACAAAAGATTTAAGAAAATTTAAAACATTAGTAGAAACGTACTACATTCGGTGGATAAAGTTCACCATTAAGCAAGCTAATCGTCGCTATATTAATATTTTTACATGGGTGATAATTTATAATAATATAGTAAAATTCAAACACATACCAAGACAGTCCTGTGAAGGAAACGAATTTCTCTTTATAACTCCAGAACTGGTAGTTGAACTAGTGCAGAACAGTGTGTCACGATTTGGTGTTCAAAACAAACATAGGCATTGTATGATCGAGCTGAAAAGATTAATTAAAACAACTTCACTATCATGACACAACTGACAGATCAAAACAAGACAAATGCATAAAAAAATAATATTTCATCACTCGTCAACTAGAAAAATAACCGTACGAAATGAGCTTAGAATTTCATATGAATAATCAATATAATTATGTGTACCTGTATTTTGGTTACAATGCATCCTCTTTCACGAGGATATTGTCTCATTTCAGGAAGTTTAAAAGTAGACAATGAGTTATTTTTTAATACGCATTTTGCATTCGATCACCATATTCGAGTCTGCCAATTCTCATCGACCATTCCCGATTCTCCTTTCTTTCCCAGGACGGAAACTTATGCCGAATTGAATTTACGTCTACACAGCCTTTCACACTGGGACGATATTTAGGTGGCATTTCACAAAAAATAATCCAAATATTTACGTCAGAATAGTAGCGCGTGGTCGCGCGTCAAGCTGTGTCAAACATAAATAAACCATAGAACAATACTGTTTATATATAAAATATACTCGTGTTCTATTGGTCGCAGCGTGGTCGCCGCCTTCTTGTCGTCACACAGTCATAGATATTTCTCATCTTCGTTCCTGTTGAAATTTTGGATCGGAGTTATACCCCCCTGCTAGCACCCCTGAGGCCCTAGCACGCTTGCTCTATATCGATCGGTAGGATAACTATCGGTAACTTCTCATCGTTCCCTAGGACAACTGCACATCGCTAACGTACAAACAACAGTTGATGTCGAATATGTTAAGGACACTTAGTCATTGTGAACTGTCACTTATTCGTTGGCGATCTGTAGTCATGCTAGGGAACGATGAGAAGTTACTGATAGTTATCCTACCGATCGATATAGAGCAAGCGTGCTAGTGCCTCAGGAAAGGACCTTCAATGTTTTGACGGAGCTCTCGGCGGCAGGGCATAGATAAAGTGAGATTTGAGCGTAGTATAATATGAATGCATGACTCCCACTAGTTCCCTGAACTAGCATCACCTCTGGTCCCCCTAGACTTAATGCTTTTGGCTTGACGCCTCCCATATGTTCGCGGTGGCCTATATTTAGCCCGGTTTTGGACAGGTTCCGCATCCGGTCGGGTGTTTACGGGCGAGGGCGCATTGTTCGGGCGTGATACGGTATCCCTCAGCCGCGAGTAATTTTATTATTATTAATATCGATTGGCTATTGCTAATAATACACGCTAATCCTAAACAGTCGCCCGTCCGTAAGTCTTATGATCTTGGCGTGTGCATCTGCGAGCCAAATAGAGGTGAGCTGCAAAATGTTCGCCTCTCCAATAATATATGGCCACATAACTACATCAGTATTTCGCAGTGACGTGCGGTGAACCACCATTTTGAAGAACCAAAAATTCTTATTTTTGAAACTTATCTCAGTAGGTACCGTACAAGAGTTCCAAGAACCTGTGAGACTATGGAATCCTCAACTGGGGTATGCTGTGAGGATGAAATTCACTACCTAAGTAAGGAAAGGGAAAGAGATGCGGAGGAAGAAGGTGGGAAAGTAATAATAATAATAATAATTGGATAATTTGTAGAGCACCATTTTTGCGAGAAATCAACTCAAGGGCGCTGTACATTTTATCATGAACTAGCTGATACCCGGCATGCGTTGATGCCAATTAAAAAAAAAATTGTTTCTCACTTCGTATTATTTCCCATTTGTCTCCGTTCCCCCTCCGCCTCATTTTCCTCTTCCCCTCCCGCGTCCCCTTCCCCTCCCGTGTTCCTTTTTCACCTTCACGCGTTCCTCCTTTTCTCTTCCGCTCCCGCCTTTCTCGCGAACCCTTCCCCTTCTCTTAAATATTCGTAACTTTTCGTACTTCTTGCGATCTGGAAAATCGTTAAAATCTTTAAAGTAATCACAAGGCGTCACTGCTGATCCAGGAAGAGAAATATGACGCACGGTAAAAAATACTTATGGGTGTTTTACACGATGCTTTTTTTCATACCATGTAGAATATATCGGGACCCATATGAAAAATCTTTACTTTACATACAATCATCATTGTTTTCGTACTTATGATTTTTTTTTTTTTAAATTTATTTATTTCATCAAAAAAAAATAACATGAAAATATAATATAATATCATATCACTACGTAGTCGTGTATTGGTTACTTTTGAGTATTTTTTTAACTAGACATCGGATTATATGCACTAACAAAGTGTCAAAATATGCAAATTTGTGACATTTTTCACCCAGTATTAATTTGTACGCCGAAAACGAACTCTCTACGTCAAATGACGTCATAGAACAAAATTTAAAATTTGGCGCCATTTCTGGAGATACCTGTTTAGGCAGGGTATGTACGACCTATGCCGCTGAAGTAGGCATGTCCTTCATGTCTTCAAGAAGGGTTTTTAAGCAAAATAGCGTCAAACTTTTTGCGATTTTTTTTTCTGTTATTGAATTAGGAAGGGAGTTGGCGAGTTCGATCATTGTTTCCAGTCATTTCTATTAAATAGAGGAAGGTTTTTTTTTGTTTACAATTTTTCTATGGCATTTGATAACTTGTAAATGTATTGAGATGAGTGCGATATTCTGTTTGATGGATGCGTCTTCAAATGCTAGCTTGCTTGACTGAATTGCCTCAGAACTGTCAAATTGACCAGCGAAATATGCACTATTGGGAAAAAAGGCCAAAATATGCATTAACGCCGTTAATAGAGAGTTATATGCATTTGCATATGCAAATATGCAAATGCACATAATCCGATGTCTACTTATAACATATTTTAGTGACAATAACATTCGATTACAAAGTTAACAATAAAGTTAGTGGGAAAGCTGAAGATCCTGGGTTTGAGTCCCAGATGTGACCCGATCTTTTTCTGATTTTTCTGTTACATATTTTCGATTGAGTTTCGCTAATATTATATTCATTAATAAAAAATATTACAATTTTAAATTCTAATTTTAGTTAAAAATAAAAATAATTACGAATATAATATATCCTACCCCTAAGTAAAATTTTCCGAAACACTAAATTACCCCAACAGCATTAAAAATGTAAAATAGATCCGCTGGTTTTGAACACCAGACCGCTGGTAGGTGTTACATACTAAAAGCAAAACTTATTTATCGATACATAATATTTTCCCAATAAATTTTGTAAAATAATAATAACTGATTTCGTCCATGACGTTTTTGTTTATGAAATTCAATGTTAAATAAATATAGTAAAATACATCTGACCGCTTTTGATGTTCGCCCATTAATAAATTCATAATCGGATAAACAAACGCACCAACACACACACACACACATACACAGACACCTACCTAATGATGATTTACGAGCGAAACAAACAGAAAACCAAATAAATAAATATTTGCTTGAAACTTACGCTGACCGCTGACCCATAATCATATTAAACAGCAGGTAAAAACCAGCGTCCGCAGGAAAACTATTTTTTTAAATTTATTTATTTCTTATAAAAATACTTTTACAGTCTAAGGACTGTCCATTTACGAAGGTTTTAAGGAACAAATTGACAGGTTTACACGTAGATATTAGGAAGGCAAGGCAAATGAAATTTTAATAGCCATATTTGACTATATTATAGATGGCAGCACTTCCGTTTTATCTAGGAGCAAGTGTGTACGACAGACAGCGTATTAATTTATTTTTCCTGTACGCATACATGCTGTGTGTGCGTACAGGTGTGTGTGTGTGGGTGTGTGTGTGTGTGTGTGTGTGTGTGTGTGTGTGTGTGTGTGTGTGTGTGTGTGTGTGTGTGTGTGTGAGTGTGTGTGTGTGTGTGTGTGTGTGTGTGTGTGTGTGTGTGTGTGTGTGTGTGTGTGTGTGTGTGTGTGTGTGTGTGTGTGTGTGTGTGTATGCGTGTGTGTGTTTGTGTGTGCCCCCACAGCAGGATTCTCTCGATTCATTGCTTTGTAACGCACTGGGAGGGATTGATTCATAGGTCCGTTACTTTGGTGACTTAGCAGGAGTGGCCGGGTTCATGGGTCTTGGTCTTAGCGGCGAATGAGGGCCGTAACTGGTGAGAGTATTTGGTGACTAGATAGAAAAATTGTAACTAGACCAGATTGTAGCTAGGTAGATATTTTCCAAAAGCTTCGTAACATTATCCACACTAAGGCGCCATTATCCACACTGGTTCCGGGCAGTGGGAACACTTGTTCGAACAAATTAAACCAGTACATAAAACAATCCCGAAATATAATTTGTTATGACAAAAATACTATAGGAGACATCCCAAGAAAACAGACAAATTGGTAGGTAGATAGATACCGCAAAGATACCAGGGTGAGGTTTGTCTGGATCTTAACGGTGAATACGTTTGATTGGGCGAGCCGGATCGGAAGAGACTGATTTAGGGAGACTTAATTTAGAACTCTCCAGCCGGACTCATTTGACCCATCACCATGCTTCGCAGTAGGAGGGATGAATTCGCACATTCCTCACTCTTGGACACATTGACCCCCAGATTCCTACCCACTCCCCTTACCTTTAACCTTCCCAGAACTTCCACTTCTTCGTTTCCCTTAAAAGACCATCCACACAGCATCATCATCAGGGATTTTTTTCCTCCAAGCCTCTTCTGTGTGGAACTAACGTAAAAAAAGTTGGTTATATTTTCAGCCTTGAAATGAAATTTTCTAGAATTTTTGAAGTAAATACTTCTTTACGCACGCTTGACTTGGGGGTAAACTAGCGAATGTGTAACGGAAATTGAAATGCAAAGAAATGAAAAGAGAGAGCAGTGCGTGCGCACATTTTCTTTCTCTCTTCCTCTCATAGCCAGTGCATGAAATATTTCAGTCAGTATTTCGAAATACCAGTGACGCGCCAAACGCGGAGGGGAATGGACTTCGATGCGCACGACTAGATCGGGCGAGGAAAATGATAATAAATTTTAATAAATGTTTGTAGAAAATTAAAATATGTACATACATGTATATATTTTATACATATAAACATATATAAGGACATACATATAGATGGAGCTCAACAAGTATTTACTTCAGTCATGTAGTCTAAAGCACACTCGTTTTTTTAAAAAATATTATGCATCATCTACAATACAATTTTTTTTAAATAAACATACCTAATGGAGAAATAAACAGACCTACTATATACACACTAGAGCTAAACTTAAAACTTACCTTTTCAGACAGTCGTATCCATAAAGTCAAAAACCTTTCACTTTCACTTATCTGCCCGCGATATTGTAAATAACTAATTGTGTACAAATATAAGCAAATTATTATTTGTAAGCTTTTATAAATCCAAATAAAAATTCTACAGTCCTCAACAGTCCAAAATTCTCAAGTATTTCAAAATAAATATTAACTTTGTATTTATTTTAAATGTAATACCAACAGTTATTTGGGTAGCAAATTATTGTAAAATCACGCAATGTCTAGTGTTTTAAATATAATCTCCTCCGCACGCAAATTCGTATCTTCTCCAAGCACAAATTTTCTAATACAATGTGTGTGATTATCGGAAGTGACCTGCCAGGTAAGTATGTTTCTGTATCTACTTGAAAATAATAAAATTAGATAGAGCCTAAGAATTTATAATAAATTGTACAGCGCCCTTGATATGATTTCTTACATAAACGGCGCTTTACAAATTATTCAATTATTGCTTTCATTATTAAAAACTTATTTTTCTTTATGCCTTATGCCCACAAAAATCTGATCTCCAAATCTTGCAAATTTACCATCACATTTGTCGTAGGGGATATTGGTAAATAAATAAACAAACGTCGGCGTGGCATCGTTTATTTTTAAAGCAATCACGAATCTTAGTCGGAAAAATAAACCAACATTAAACGTTCCGTACACACATTGTCCGTACCCATGTGCCGTCCTCAACGCGGAAAGAAATCTTTCCTTCTGCAAGCAAATGGTGGCAACTTAGTCAAAGAGCTCAACCATTTGCAGCTCGAATGGTTTATGGATAACGTAATTTGTTGCTATGTACTATGCTATTATTGGAATTGTAGATTTAGAAGCAGAATTTTTCAGTATTTTGAAGCAACACATAAAACAAGAACTAAAACAAAATAATGATTTCTCTTTGTAAAATAATGATTTATTCATGCTGAGAGTTTCAGAAATTTCTTAGTTAGTTTTGTTGACTTATTATGTTATTATTTTTAGTGATTTTAGCAATGGATACTGGAGGTAACAATAATTGTGAGACAGGACAGATGGTTGTGGTATTAAGTCGTCTCTGCATACCTTAATGAAAACAAAATCCTTGAATATTTTTATTATTTTGTTAGAATTAATTAATGGAATTTAATATTTCTGAAGTAAAAAGGTAAAAAAAACTGAAAAATAAATTAGGCACGAAATTATTATGTTTACTTCAAATATGAAGTATTTGGTGCAATCCTGATGATGGTGCGATCTCACATATCTATTGCATTCATTGTTTTCTTCTTTTGTTTGTAGTTAATGTAAAAAACCTCAAAGTATAATTATTCAATATTCATTCTTGTTTAACTATTAAATATTCAAAAATATTTTTCTTTTATCTTAGTGTTAATTACCTCCCCAATTGAGATTAACTGGTGTTTAGGAAGGGACCAAAGCTCATAAATTGAGGTATGCATTAAATAATTTCAGGATCACTACCATTAACTAGTTATTGCAAAAAATAAACAGAAAATTAAAAATATTTCTTCAATCTTTGCAAAATTACTTTGTAGAATCATTTTATTTAAAAGAAACAAATTACTTTGTGTAAACCACTATAATCAATGTTATAATAAGTAGGACAATAACATGAATACATTTAATTAACCTAACGAAGAAACCATCGGTTTTGAAACATTTAGATATTATAACAGTGGTTTACACAAAGTAATTTCTTTCATTCAAAGAAAATTAATAAAATACTTGGAAACATAGACATAGACATATTTTATATTCTGAATTTTTATTTAAATGCAAACTTTACAAAAAAAAACTATTGTCATACCTCTGAGAGATCCGTTGTGATCTCCATTTGATATATATGTTACTAAATGTTGTAGGCAGCGGAGTATCTACACTTTTGTGTCATTTTCGCCGAACATTCTATGACGATCGAAAAAATCCTTCGTTTACATGTGTCGTTCACGAGGGAGAGGTTAGGTTAGCTATTCATGCAAGCAGATCTGTAGGAATCTTGGAGGAAGAAGGGTAAAAACGACGTATCTAACCTAAACCCTTAGCCATGCCTCATTCAATCCAATGTAGGTAATTTAAAAAATAGGGTGTGATATACGACCAAATTTGTACATTCTAGAAACTTTAGTCATTTGTACAATCTTTTCGGTAGTAGATATAGATAGTAAATAAACAGTGTTGATTTCAAGTGACCTACCAGGTATGTATGGTCCTGGATATTTTCTGCCTTTACTATAAATAAAACAATATTCCTGAAACGTCAAACGCAATTACGTAAAAATATTAATAATTATTTAAATGTTGAATTTCAACTTCAGTACTAACCTAAATATGCATTGGAAGTCTGCATTTAAAAACGGAAGTTAATTAGTTAATGAGGTCTTTATTCATATTTCAATCAGTGCAAAATTCATAATGGTTAAATTATTATCTGAAAAAAAATTATACAAAGAAAGGCGTAATATTCCATACTTTTTATCAGTCTCAAAATTCTTTTACTGAGAGCAATTCTGTGGTACAAAATTATATTTCAGCACATAAATAACCCTTTATATATAAACAGGCTGGAACTTTAATGAAGGACTAATTGTACCTAAGCATACAAATAAATATGGACAAAGAACGTTAAATTACATGATTCCCAGTTGTTTAAATATTTTACCTGCTGGAATTAAAAACTGTGCCCAAAACAAACAATTGGTGAATTCACTGAAGACTTGGCTTACGGAAATAATTAATTTGTATTAGCTTACAATGACGTATTATTCTAAAGACTTTAAAAATGTTATTTATGTTTTCATAATTTTTCTTTTATCTATATATCTGTAAAAAGTTTAATTTTATTTTATATCTATAATTGTAAAAATGTAAATATTAAATCACGATATTAATTAAATACGATCTTTAATGTAAAGAACCCGTTAGACAAACTACTAAAAAGTAGTTTATCGGAACTTTTATCTTACATTTGTTAAGTGTAAGTATAAAATAAATAAATAAAAAATAAACAATTTTCATTTCTCAAATATCGAACGGAATAAATTGATTGCGCCTATGTTACTAAGATTTGTATAGTCTGTAGTAAGAAGTAAGATTGCAGAAATGTATTAAAATTTGTACAGCGCCCTTGAGGTGATTTTTCACAAAACGGCGCCATACAAATCATCTATATATTATTATTATTTTTATTAATATATGTACATTTTTACGCAATATAGCGTTCATTGGTCAAATGCATTGTAGATATACATGTAGTTTTGTGTGTTCCATCTTGATTTTGCATGGACTCTGCAGATCTTCATTTGTACTGCCAAGAAGAATGTATGACCATAATCATAATGCATTGTTACTCCGAGGTAAGGAAGCTATGTCTACGTACATAGTGTTTATTTTTAAAATAGCACGGCCACCCACTCTTGAAAGTATATATCTTGTGGTATTGTAGCTGTAGCGTGATGATCCTGTTAGCGTATTAGCGAGTGACAGCTGTCAGCAGGGTGACGGGCGGAGACTGGTCGGGATGGGGCGCGGCTGCTTCCGTCGGAGGATTGGCGATATCGCCTTACCACTACCACCACCAGTTCTACCGTTACCAGTTCACTACTTATGGCGATATTCCACATTTACTTCTCCATTTCAATTTTTGAATGAAGCAACCAAATTGAATCATAAAGCTTAAAAGACTTACAAATAATACAGAATAAAGTTATTACAAAACTCTTCAATTATAACTCAGACACTTCGGGTATTTTGGCCTCAAAACCAAAAATAAGTTTTGTTTGAAACGGGCCGAAATGGGCTGCGTAAAGCTGCGGTACAAAATAATAATTTATTATTGTTATATTAGTTACCCACCTACGAACCTACTCAAAATATTTATTGGAAAATTGAGTGAAATAAAAAATATATAGGTACCTATTGGTACACCGCCTTCGCAATACGAGGAATTCACATTAAAAAAAAACTTTTTAAAAGTATCTATAAATTATTTACTTGCCTACAATGAATAATTATCGTTTTTCGAATAGTTTCATGCAAAATCTAATTTGTGCTTTCGTGGGCTAACTGTATAAATACATAAAATTATTTTCAGCAAATTGAAGAAATTCTTATAGACTCCTACAGAGGCGAAAACTTCAGGTATGTTCCCAACTATCACTTTACTTTTAAATAATATCTGGTTTAAATAATTAAATTTTACATGTTCGTAATAAGCATTAACTTTGTGGCTCGCCATAATTTACAATAAAATATATAAATTTGTTTTAGACCACTTTAATTTTAATTACACTCTACCGGTTTCGGAAGAACCCTGCCTTCGTCAGGAGAATATTTAAGTTTAATATTAGGGAAAATATTTTAGTTTTAATATTCTCCTGACGAAGGAAGGGTTCTTCCGAAACCGGTAGAGTGTAATTAAAATTAAAGTGGTCTAAAACAAATTAATATATTTTATTGTAAATTAAATTTTAATTTTCCTTCATGGCAGTTGATCTCTCGACCGTTGGTCCTCCGGCATATGCAATATGCAGTCGGTTTAGGGAAAATTCGGTATACCTACTTACACAAGATATAGCTAAGTGTCCCCAAGGGGGTATGCAGAGAGGATGTATGGCCGTATAACAAAAGTATAAAACATATTTGTATTCAAATACATCAAGGAAAAACTACTAGTCTAAGTACAAAATATCGACACTGTAAATACCACTGTTGATTTTAGGTTTGAATTTATAACTTCAGGGGCCAAATGTCGGGGATCAACTGTCGGGTCACCGAGAAAGGAACGAGTGGAAGTTCTGGGAAGGAAAAGGGTGGGAGTATGTACGAATCGATCCCTCCTACTGCGGTGCAAGGGGTTGAGTCAAACGAGTCCGGATGGAGAAGACTAAATTAGGTCTCCCTCAACCAGTCTCTCCCGATCCGGCTCGCAAAGCAGTAGGTGGACAAATGGGGTGTTGGTTATCCAATAAATGGTTCCTGGGATGGCGGTACCCATACCCGCCTCCCAAATTGCTTATCTTACCGGTGCAGGCCTTATTATGGGAAGAAAATATTGATTCAGCGTATATCTGACTCTAAATTTAAGAGGAAAGTGGAACATGAACATGATATTAGGTTCACAAACTATGAAGGAATGCTTGTTCCAAAATATAACAATAAGGAATAAAACGTGTCCAAAATATTTAACATTTTACCAAGTACCTACCTAATATAAAAAATTACGATTCATCAAATAATTTTTTCTGTCCGTGGTGGAGGGGCAAGGCTCTTGACTCCCAATTCGAAGGTCGTGGATTCGAACCCGACAAGCGTAGATATTTTTTATTTGATTAATTTGAGTTATTTTACAATTTTTCATTTAAAATAATATGTAGTATATTTGCGGCACGTCCCAGAGTGGAAGATACTTTCAGTATCGCCCTGGAGTAAGACCACCATTCAGAATTGAAACGTTGCCTGAAACGGCTTTTGCCATGTTTGGTGACCAGATCTGAATAGCCAGGTACTTCCCTACCTTCCTCTTCCCCGTGTCCCTCCCTTCCCCTCTACCTTCAGACACAGAACATACCCCAATTGTGGATGCCTTAGTCTCACTGGCTCTAGATGGAAGCAGTTGGGGCTCTTGGGCGGTATTCATATTTTAAAAAACATTGTAACATTGAGCGTTTTTCGCCTTGAACAGATATTTTTTTTATTTTTTCTATTTAGTTATTTAATTTTAATTTTTACATTCATAGAAGATAGATATATCTACATATAAAATATATTACGTAGAATATATTCATAGTCCTCCTATGAGATCCTGTGCTGAGGGGGACTATGTTTTGGATAAGTTTTCAGCGACTTCTATGGTACAACTTCATGGTTTGGATAATGTTTTCCAGATACTTCTATGATGATGTTTTTAAGATATTAGTAAGTTCTTTTTACGGTAGTTCCGCCAAGATTTGAAGTCATTAATGTAGTTATTTTTTATTTTAATTTGTTTGATACTAAGTGGGAGTTTGTTATATACCTTTACTGCAAAAAAATCAGAGCTTTTTTGTCCAAAGGTAGAATAACACTATGGTCTGTTTATTTGGCTCTGGTTTGATGAGTGTGTGAAGTGTTTGCCCCTGTCTTTCAAAAAAATTCATTCTGATTCATCACTTTTTGAGGTGATGAATCAGAATGCTTTTGGCATAGATTTTTTGTATAATTGGAACATCAATCTGTTTAAAATTTTCTGTCGTTGACACCCTTATGAGGACCTTTAGTTTGGTCTTCACGTTGCAATTCTGAGTTATCTTCATTTGTTTTACATGTTTTGATGTAATTTTTTTTATTTCATATTCCTTGAGACCCCTTCTATTATTCCATATTCCGTGAGAATGGCGTAAAGCATAATATACTCCCTTCAGATCCCTAGATGATAATATATTTCGTAATTTTGTGGTCCGGTTTCAAAAGGTTTCCTCTCTGCCACATCGGTCGTCTAATGATATATTATAAACATCGTGAACTGGCGGAATTACACCAGAGGCGATAAATCAAGATGATATCCGGTGATGAAGTAGGACCGGTAGGCAAAACTAATAATATAATCCCAGGATAAAAAGTGCCACCGGGAGTCCCCTTTGTCGGCTGGTCTCCGGGATTAAGCAGCTCTTCCCTGTATTAACGAGCTCTTCCCGGGATTATCAAGCTCCTCCCGGGATTAAGAAGCACTCTTCGCGGTTTACCGTGTGTCGTCAAACCCAGGCTACTTTGGATACTTTGATATGAAAACTCCAGTCGTTACAGATGATCCAATGGCAAATCATTAGGAAGAAATGGGAAACCAAGCGAATTTTTTTATTTTTTTATGTGAATAAGGCTCAAGAGTCCCAACTGCTCCCAACCGCAAGTGAGACTGTGGCATCATATGCGATTTTTTTTTTACATTAGCTCCACATAGGGGGCCCTGAGGAAAATTTTTTCCTCAGGGCCTATGTCATTTTTGGGGGTGCTGTGTGGAGGGTCTTTTTAAGGAAAGGGAGGGGGGGAATTTCTGGTAAGGAAATATTTAAGAGGAGTGGGTAGTAATCTGGGGGTGTCAAGGAGTGACAGACGTATGAATCCATTCCTTCTACTGCTGTGCAAGGCGATGGGTCGGGAGAGTCCGGCTGGTAAGGTCTAGGTTAGGTCTTCCTCAACCAGTCTCTCCCGATCCGGCCGTTTTGAGGCTGATGAGGAAAGGAGATGGGAAAGTGGAAGATGGCGAAGTAGCTAACTGGTTATGCAGATCTGGTTGTTTCAGTTCTGAATGGTGGTCCTACCCCAGCGCGATACTGTGAGTATCTTCCACTCTAGAACGTGCCGCAAGTATTCTATATCTTATTTCAAATTAATTAATCGTGAAATAACACAAATTAATCAGATAACATTTATTTGCGCACGCCGAATTGGGAGTTGAGAGCCTTACCCCTCGACCACGCCGGCCGTCGAATTACATATCAATATACATATTCAAATCATATATAAACGGCCACATTTTTACTAAAATTATAGGAAGCTAATATTAAACTACAGCCTTACTAATAAAAAAACACTTAACGACCGTTGAACGGTGTTTTTGCGAATATTTAGATTTGGCAACGTTGTATTTTACTTGTTTAAATTGTGGTTTTCATTAAAATCCGCTAGGTGGTGTGATTGATGCGCCTGCGCATTGCTTTCCCGCTGAAAAAAATAGCCGGGAATGCGAAATTTACGAAAAAAAGTCGGTCGCCATTGTGTGTGTGATTAAGATGATGTTTTAGTTAATGATTTCAATCCTTATGACCAATTCGCACTTATATTCATGTACTCAATATATTTACTATTAATTTGTGTTGTTTTTCGTTAGTTTAAGTCAAATTGTGGCACAAAAATCGTGTGTTCTAAATTGAACTGTCAGAAATAATTTGCGTTTTAAGATCTTTATTTTATTACAAATTCTTGAAAGTGATGTTTTTTGGTGACTAAAATGTCAAATACATATTTTAAGAAAAGTATCAAAAAAATGAATGTCTTAAGATGTGCAAGCAATGTATTCAAACGTGAGTTTTTTTATTGTAATTTTTTGGGAATGAAAACCGAATTTCAAGATTTTTTTATATTTTTTTATTGTGGGAAGGAGTAAAAAGTGAGGTGGCAGTTTTATTTCAAATTCATTAAAATAAAAGGACTGTGTTTTTTGAATTTTTCCAAATATTTCAATGTTATCATAGAAAGTGTTTGGGGTAAGTAAGTTTTTTTTTCAACTTGATGTTTGAAGCTTAAAATACTACAGTTTTTAAACACTTAAGTATATTTTAGATATGAAAATCTTAAAGGTAATTAAATTTTGGTTCTAAAATGGTATTTGTTTTTACGACATCTCAAAAAATAATAAATATATAGGACATTAAAAAAAATTTCGAAATTCGTTGAAAATTATAAATAGAACAAATATATACAACAGATAAACTACCCTCCTTGGCCGTGTTAGCAATGTACATATCTTTCCATCAACAATTTTTAGTCAGTTCTTAATTAGTAAGGATTCTTCCTACATGGTTGTTTGACCATTGTAAATTTTTTTCAGAAAGTTTATTAGTAAGGCTGGTAAAATTCAACGTTGTCAGATCAAAACCATATATTTTTTTTAGTAAGAATTTGAAAAACGAAATGTACAGACTTTACACAACGTGCTACAGAAACACAGTTTAACGGTCGTTAAGGTGAAGACATGCGGAAAAATGCAAAATCGTATAAAATCTTGTGTATTAGTTTTGAAAATTTGATCGCTTAGAAATAATATAGATGCTTCAATTAAATACTGTGAGTAGAACACATCTTGGCCTTTGAAGTGATCGAGTATTTTTTTGACAAGCTTTTTAATAAGCTTAGAAAAAAATTATGCGTCTGACCTATAAAAAATGGTTAAAAGTGAAAGCCATGTACAGAAGGATTTTAGCCCGTCGCTCATTCTACGCCCAGGGCCCGGGGCAAACGGACATGCCTTAGTCTACGCGGCGCTTCGATCTTTAAAAATATACTTGCGGAATAACAAAACACTGTTGTTTGCTAGAGATTAGGGTTTTTATTGGTAAACGCCCAAAAATCGTTCGCTCCGCCCGATTCCGAATGAGTCAAGGACTAGTGGATCATCTTAAGTGTTTTTTTATTAGTAACACCGCTAATATGTATATATTCGAGGATCTTATAATTGTGAAACTGCTCTACCGATATGCTCATCTACTCCAACTTCCTTTGCGTTTTTTTTACGAGACACGAAAGTCCACTAGGTTTTGGCACATCACTTCCAGCCATTGACAAGCCGCTCTGTTGACGCAGTTATAAGGAAGAGAGGATTTGGAGCAATCCTCCGAGATCAGTAGATGGTGTACTTTATTTAGCTGTCGGCACGGAGACGTATCGGGAGGCCCAGATTAGGGCCTTTTCCTAGCTTCGCACTGTCTTGTCAAATACCGACATAATATCTAGAGACATAAATTAGTTTACTGTGGTTTCCCCATCAAGGAAGAAATGTTGGATGAATACAGAGGAATGGAATTTGTGAAGATAGATCTTAGATAACAAGTATCTAATAATTGACGTGCTTCGTGGTCGAGGGGTAAGGTTCTCAACTCCCAATCCGAAGGTCGCGGGTTCAAACCCGGCATGCGCAAATAAATTTCATTTTTTTTGTAATTTCACAATTAATTAATTAAAATTAATATACAGTATATTTGCGGCACGTTCCAGAGTGGAAGATACTATCAGTATCGCCCTGCTGTAAGACCACCATTCAGAATTGAAACGTTGCCTGAAATGACTTTAGCCGTGTTTGGGGACCAGATCTGAATAGCCAGGTACTTCCCCACATTCCTCTCCCCCATCTTATACTCCCCTCTATCCTAAACCTACCAACATACCCCAATTGGGGATGCCATAGTCTCAGTGGCTCCAGAAAGAAGCATTTGGGACTCTTGTGCGGTATTCAAGTAAAAAAGGCAATATATGTGACTCGAGACGATCCAAGAAGAGACAAGAAAGGGCAAGAAGAAACGAGAAGAGACAAGAAAAGACGAGAAGAGAGGAGGCGGCCCAGGAAGAACCATGAATAGCTAAGAAGAGGCAAGAAGAAGAAAGATATAAAGAAAAAACATCGCCCAGTCATATCCTCTTTTCCTGCCCATCCTAAATCCCAACATGGGCTTATTAGGTTGCCTGTTTACCGGTCGATTGCACTCCAACCTCCTCCACGTGTCCTATCAAATCAGTGCCCCCTGTGTACCGGTCTTACCGGGACAGGAGTGCTCCTGACTGAGGTGGTACAATCATATCGTAACGTCAAATGTGGGAGATTTAAATCGAATTCTTACGATGCATACTGGGCGATCTTGTACCTTAAACTATTTATATAAATAGGTTATAATAATAATAACGACATTTGTATAGTGCAGTTTTGTGATATTTCACTTCAATATCTCTGTATGGTGTACTTGCCAAAAAATCAAATAGGTATTCTCCATTTTACATTATTTGATTACTTTAATTATTATTTAATATTATGATAAATTTCTAATAAGAAATAATATTATCTTTATCTTAATTAGGCAGGTATAATACACTTGAAATTAATCAAATTTCAGGACCACTAGAAAATTATCATATATTTCAAAATATTATTTCTGTTTTCATTACTCAACACCCAGTTTAAAATATTATAGTTGATGGATATTCCGTATTATTTTTCGATGGATTTATTAATTCCGACTAAAAAATTACTTCAGTTGGGACTGAGTATGAATTGGTATGGATCAAAGCATTTGGCTGTTTTTGACATCGGCCATCTCTCTTATTATTTAGCTAAAGGTGATCCTCTAGTCCTTGATAAATTCGAAATCGGAATCTCCGCCTCTATTTGGGAGGGATTTAAAAATACTAGAGACGACTTTTTTGGAATTTTGTATTTGAGAGTTGTTTTTACAGGTTAATTTCGTAAAGGCCTGTAAAACATATTAACTCATTTCATTCGTATGGTTTATTATAATAATAAGAAAAATTTAAATCGATTTCACGGAACCAGGCGACGCGACGTAGAGTCCTCCAACCGCCACCGAAAACGGGCGTTTACTGATACAAAATGCAGATAGTCTGTATGCCGTTTAAATCGGAATTCTCAATTCGAAATTCGTTGTACGCCGCCCATTTGGATTAATGCCGAAAAAAGCATCGCGAAATTGCGGTGTTTTGTTTTACTTTGTAAAATTCTGGCATAAATATTAAAATTCTTTCCGATCATTTTCTAAAGAACTTAATTTTCCACATTATACAATAAAACATTATTTGAAAAGGAGTTCATTAGTAGGAGATTTTGCACTTGAAATTATTTTTTATAGACCGGATATTTTTTTTCCTGTCTTACAAAAAGACTTACTAAAAAAATACTCGATAATTTCCGGGTTCGCGGGGGTAGGAACACGGGATCGGGAAGGCGGAAAAGGTGGAAGGGGAATACGTGAGGGGGGTCGCCGGGAATGAGTCGCGGAAGGGAAACGGGACGAAAGGGAAAGGACACGCAGGGAGAAACAATTTCAATATTTATGTGGCATTGCAACGCAGGCTGGGTATCACCTAGCATTTATATTTATTTATTTATTTTATAGAAACAAATAGTACTTTGGTTACAGTGTGATGACAGAGTTTACAGATATTAAATAATATTTCATGGTGGGTACCTTTGATATGTTTCTTTGTAATGTCTTGAGTGGAATAATTAGTAACTACCGGGTGATGTGCGTAGTTTGTAAGTGTGTGTGTATGTGTGAGAAGTGGTGATCTGTTAAGGGATATGTATGCGCATTAAACGGTTATACCATTGACGATTTTGACGGAAATTTGGGCAGCGAATCCGAGAAAATGTCAATATTAGAGTTTAGGCAAACATTATTGAATGTATGAAGAGCACGGTTAATCGGCGAATTAGTTACTGCATTTGTTTTGTAATTTAGAGTGTGAAATAGTGCTGTATGGCGTGTACGTCTTACAGGTATATTAAAGTTAATTAAGGATAGAAGTTCAGTACAGTCGATTTTGTTACTTAAAATTCTGTGTATAAATATTAAATCAGCTAGTGCCCGCCTTTGTTGCAATGTAAATTCAAAGTTATTGTTGAATTTGAAGGTAAGATATTTTATAAATTTGTTTTGAATATGCTCTATTCTATCTATGTAAATTTTGTACTGTGGGTTCCAAATTGGCGATGCGTATTCCAGTGTACTTCTAACTAATGCATTATATAGCATTATTATTGTCTGCGGGTTACTGAAAACTTTACTTATACGAAGAACAAAACCAAGCATTTTATACGATCTATGAACGATTTATTCTATGTGCTAAGATAAACGCCAAGATCTTTACAATCCGTTTTAGAGATGACAGGTTCGTTGTGAACTGAATAAGAGTACGTAATTATATGTTTGGTTCTGGTGAACGTTATAGTGTGACATTTAGAAACATTGATGTCTAAACAGTTAACTTTACAAGACTTGCAAAGCCTAAATTTCATAACACCAGAGTTTACCATTATATATAGAAACCTTCGCGGGGGTATGCACAATAAATCACCAAAGTTTCATCGCAATCGGATGAAAAGCAAAGATAATAATTTCATAATGCCAGAGCTCACTATCATATATAGAAACCATCGCGGACATGCGAATATCAAATCCCCAAAGTTTCATCGTAATCGGGTGCATAGTTTAGGAGCGCATAAAGGACGAACAAAGAAACATTCATTTTTATATTACCTATTAAGATGAAACCTGGTGGTGGAGAAATTTGAAAAATAGATTTTACTAAATTGTTGCTGTCACTGTTGCTCTTACTCCACCGGATATTGAGCGAAAGGGACAATGCACCTCGGGCTACTAATACTTAATTAAAATCGAGGTTTTGTATTTTTCTCCTCCAAAAGTGGACTGATTTTCAATTTTTTTTTTACCAACTACATAAAAAAAATATTTCTATGTCTTTTAAAAAAAAAAACATTGTCTAGTTTGTATACTGAACGTCTTTTGACGGCGTTTAAACCAGTCAATTTTATTGATTTTTGGAAGGTCATAACTTCTATAAAAAGTAATTTATCAAAAAAAACAAAAAATACCGAAACGCTAGTAGTTGATATCTATTTTATGTAAAACAATATTTTCTTTAGGGTTAAAATCCAGAGAGATAAATAGGGAATATGTTTGTATGGAAAAACCACCGCCGGGTATCCCCTTAAGGTTAGGCAAATTATTAAATATGAAAAATGAGTGCGTCTAACCTTTACGCGTGGTTGAAGTAGATATATAAAACTTATATTGCGCCTGAAGAAGTTTTAGTTCAAAAAAGCTAATAGATATCTATTTTCTTAGAGTTGCAGATTTTGTGACAAAAGTCCGATTTGTTAAATAAACAGCCATTTTGAAATAATGTTACACGATACTTTATTCGCCTCTCAATTTCAAAAATGCTGGACATAAAAAACGTTTTTGAAATAATGTATTTGATTTTGCCTGAATTGTGACCTTATTGGATAAACATCGGTCTTCGAATTGTATACGAAAAAAGAGAAGAATACTCGTAGATTATATTCCAAGAAAATACAACAATATTGTTTGCACCATCACTTTTATCAATATTAATTATTTGGTAGGTATATATAGGTCCCAGAAAACTTTATACCCCCTATCCTGCCCCTCTCCTTTAGGATCGAACACCCCCCCATATGAATGCTATAGCTATGCAATTAAATATACCTTAAAAAAATTATGACCGGACAACTCAACAACATTCAACTTCATCACCTCCTTTAAAAAGTCATTAAAAGTATTTTCTTTAAACTATGAAGAATGAAGAAAGAATGAATGTATTTAAAAAGAAATGTTATGATTACTGTAAAAATATTTAAATTTATCAAATGAAATGTTACATTGTGCTTATTAGTTTATATTCATGTAGTATAAACTAACTCAATAATAATAAAAAAAAAAAAAAAAATAAATAAATTGGTTAAATAGTTTACGATAGGCTATTTTTCAATATTATTTTCATAACTTTTTATGAATTTTCAAAGGGGTGTTGAAACGCCACTTTGTTGAGTTGTCATGGAACCCAAAAAAAAATAGCAAATTTGAAAAAATAAATATTATAAAATAAAATGAGGATAAAGTAACCGTAAAAAATTCCTATGTCTGCAAAATCATATCTTCTCCAAGCTTAAACTCTTTTGAAAAAATTGTGTTTATCTTAAATAAAATAAATATCTTCTCTGTATTTGTTAAATAAATAGAGTAAAATAAAATACATTCATTAATAATTAATGTATTATTAAGTAGTAATTATTAAGTAATTATTAAGTAATTATTAAGTAATAATTAATAATAATTAATAAATAATAATTTTAATTTAATTCATAATTAAATAGAGCCTATGAAGTCTTATTTGTGCACCGACCTTGAGACGATTTTCCACTAAAACGGCTCTACAAAAATTATCCAATAAGTATTATTATCATTATTACCAGTCAGGTCTATTTTTTTGTTTTAAGGAACTACTCATATGGGTCTCATAGAAATCGATGTGTCTCCCTTACAGACAGAAAAAAATATTTAGCTTTATATTCAAATCTATTAACAAGTATCTAATATATAATCAAGTTAACTGAAAAATAAATTAAATGTACACTTTTATGAATGGAAATTCTGATAGCAATTTGAAAAAAAAAAGAATTTTTTATAATTATTTTTACATAAAACGATAAAAAGAGAGGTGACAATAACGTTTATAATACATTTCCTTTATATGTGGTTTTTTGTCATTATCGGTAATTTAATTAGAAATACGTAACGTGAGCCATTTTTGAAATTTTTTTATGTTTGCATGCAAAATTTTAATTATAAAATTTGAAAGCGTATTTCCTCACTTTTCTTAAACGCTCTTTAGTTTTCGGAAACATTCAGAAATATTCCATAAAAATAAGAAAAAATGCTATCGAGGGGTTGAATGCCATTTCTATGTTGTAAGTAGTTAAATAGATATTAAAAATTGTAAGTTCCCAAATGCCGTGATGTAAGTACCATTGAAACCATTTCAGTAAAAGAATCGTCTGAAACTGAGCTCGTTTGTCCAGTGGTGCGTCGCAGCCTTAACAGCCCCAGGGGGTGGCCTCTCTCGGCCCCTCCCAGGGGCGTGTCCTTATCGGGGTGGCAGCCCCTTCCGATTGGCAACACAAATTCAATACAACGGAGGGTGCGCGCTACAAGACGGAGAAGGTGAACTTTCGCCAGGTTTTGGTCGATGCGATGATTCGTATTGTAAGTTTGCGACCATGTAATAAAGAAGAATCCAAGAAATGCCTTGCCTCCACAATTTAGTGATACGAATATCTGGCCAATCGGGCCTTAAATTTCCTATATTAAAACTGTGATTATGAAATTAATGGAATGGAGATCTACGATGTCAGGCGAGTGTAAGTGAGACAGGGCAAGCGCTAAATGGAACATTTAATTAATAATAACAATTATATGAAAACTTTTTCTACATCATTCATATTCTTAATCACAAATCTCATGTTTTTTGCCTTTGGTTTCGAAACATGTCGATCATTGTGATTATACAAGTGGTGGACACAAAGTTATTTGTTTTCTACCATTGAAGAATAACGTAACACTAATACTCTAAACGAAAATATGAAAATGAACAAGTCATAGAAAAATAAAATATAACGGTCGCAACTTGGACTCGAAACGAGGGACCATCGCCTTTACCAATTCGACTACTGCCACCTTTTATTTAAAACTCTTATTTGTCAATCTTATATTTCAAATACTAGAATTAACAATATTGTCGATCTTCGACTATTTTTTTTTCTCCATATTATCGGCAGCTACCTTTTTCATTGGAAACAAGTGTTCTATGAACGTGTTTGTTACCTAGATAGTGTCTCGGATAAATACATCCGATATTATTTATAAGAAAAACTATGTTTTTACAATTTTCATTTGTTTTCATTTTATTAAAAATGACGCCAAAAATTGAATTCTCGAAGGTTGAAGAAATAATAATAATATTTTGATAATTCGTAAAGCGCCGTTTTTTGTTAACCTCAAGAGCGCTGTACAGTTTATTATGATTTTTTAAGGCTCTATCTAATTGTATTACTTACAAATAGATATGTAAATAATTACACAATACTTAATAGATAAACACACATTAATTAGACAGTTTATGCTTGGAGAAGATAAACCTACCCCCATTATTATGTTATATTTATGAGAAGATTTGTGGAAAAAATAGATATTAATATTGCAATACTTTTATTGAAATAATTTAGGACTCAACTTACAAGTTCTTATTTGCTTTTTTCCATTCAAATTTGTGTTGAAGTCACTTCTATAAGTTATTGTTTCTATTCTATGATTGCTAAAGAAAGATTGACCCAAAATACATAGGTACCTATATGGAGAAAATTTTTATTCTAAAATACGATCATTTTATTCGTAAAAACGGGACTGAAGTTCTTACGAACAAATTAACAGTTTTTCAAGGTTTATTGGCGGGAAATTGTAAGAATAATTTGTTGATATACATACCAAATTACGTATACCAACAAATTATTCTTACATTTTTCCCGCCAATAAACATTGAAACTTCAGTCCCGTTTTTACGAATAAAATGATCGTATTTTAAAATAACATTTTTCTCCGTGTGGTGGTCGAAAAATCCTCAAATCATGTAACTAACAATTTAATGAATAAATAAATTTTTTTTTTAAATTGGCGTATTAGCAGGGGTGCCCGGGGTCATGGGGGTGAAGTTTGTCTAGGTCTGGGTGGCGAATGCATTTACCAACCTACAGCGTGGCGTGCGGATCGAGGTAGAGTGTTGACCTCTATGAGTGGGATGTATAGATTCATATGTCCGTCACTCCGGGACATATTGACCACCAGATTCCTACCCACCCTCACGCCTTTTTCCTTCTCAGAACTTCATCTCTTTCCTTTCCTTAAAAATACTATCCACACAGCATGCCCAAAGATGGCATAGGCTTTGAGGGTATTTATTTTCATCAGGGCCTCCGGCCGAAAGATGAATGTAAAATGCTAATGTAAACATGTTTTTGTTTTTTTTAATTACGCCTTTAACATTAATTCTTCATTAAATTTTACAAATGCAATAATAACAACAAAGGCTGTTATTTTGCTCTATGTTTTAAAGCACTTTTACGCTTTTACTTTTACTCTTTTTATACCTAAAAATAAACTAAATTCTTAAATCTCCTATTAACCATAAAATTATAATCAATTCAATATTATACCCACGCTCAGGCATTTGCCTTTGTGGGATTTTTTGTTCATACAATATTATATTTAAGTATGTTATATACCTTTTATTATTTTATGTACCATTGTATCAAAAAACTTTCAATAAAAAAAAAAAAAAAAAAACAAAAATTAAATACATAAAAGTAAATAAAAATATACCTATCAATGTTAGTAACCATACCTACATCAAACTCACATTAGGACTAATGATCTTAAAATACCTCATCTACGGTTCCATGACAGTTAATCCCCCTTCAGTTGTACCCCTGGGCAGTGGCAGCTCGTGACTTTTGGTGAGCTAGAGTGCTAATATTAACAAAAATGGCATTATTGATGTCGCTGTAACCGAAAAAAAATTTTTTTTTTTTCGAAAATTTATTTTTTGTATGAAGATTTTCAGGAAATTTTAGTTTTGCTGTGCGCCGCACAAATTTCCTGAAAATCTTCATACAAAAAATAAATTTTCGAAAAAAAAAAATATTTTTCGGCTACAACGACATCAATAATGCCATTTTTGTTAATATTAGCACTCCAGCTCACCAAAAGTCACGAGCCACCACTGCCCCTGGGATAATTACATACCTACAATATGCAGTCGGTTTAGTGAAAAAATGGTATCTACACCTAGATACTTACACAAAATATAACTGTGTGTCCTAAAAGGGGTGGGCAGAGAGGATGTAGAGCTAAATAACAATAAGTTAAAATATACTTTCATTCAAATGTATCATGCAAGGTAAAATTACTTGTCTATTCTATATACCCACTGGATATCAGCTTTTGAGTACAAAAATCAACATTGTAAATAAATTCGTTTGATATCCATACCAATTGATCTATTCTAGTTTTGAAATTAATGAATCTAGCTGAATTTTTTTTGTTTTTTTTTTTATTTATTATTTATTGAGTTCGTTAGTTAAAATAAACTAAAATCTGTAATATACATAAATAAACATTTCATTTTATAAATTTAACTACTTTTACAGAAAGCATAACATTTCTTTTTAAATACATTCATTCTTCAGACTGTCAGGCATTTCATCATACATCTTTAGTCCCCTATACATTAGGCAGTTCTGTGATTTGGATTCCTTCATATGTGGCAATCTAATTCTATTTATACTTCTGGCTTCGTTATTATGTACATTGTACATCTCTATTAAGAACAATTACACCCTCAAAATATTATGGCATTTGATTGTTTATGACTTTATGGACAAAAATTAACACATTGAATGACAGTCTCTTTTTTATTGGAATCCAATTTAGCTGCTCTCATTTCCCTGTATACTACATCTCATAGCTCTATTCTGTATAATATCTAGCTTGTTCAAATTTCCTTCATTGGCAAAATATAACATGGTAGAGCAATAATATAAATGTGGAGCAACTATAGTTTTATAAATGAGTTCTGTAGTGTTTCAATTTAGTTGATTCTTTAGCGTATTAAAAATTTGCAGTAAAAGTTAGTTTTGAATGGAGTATTAAGTCAACCAAGGTATTTGATTTCATTTACTTTTTCAATTTTTTCATCATTAATTGTCAAATTTATCCCTGTGTTATGCGTTTTACTGCCTATTTCAATATGTTTTGTGTTTCAACTTATTTAATTTTCATCAATTTTGTAGGTCTTTGTTTATTTTGTTAATTGCATCATAACAATTATAATTTCAGGGGGGCCATCTGTCGTGGGATTAACTGTCATGGGATCAACTCTCGGGACATCAATTTAGCCACAGAAGTTTTAATGAATCGCTGTACTGTACCTATTTTGTTGTGACGTTACTTTAAATCTGGAAATAATATGATATACCCATATACATGCACCTATATGTAACGCCAAAAAGACCAACATAGGATTTTCTCATATAGGTAGGTACCTTTCTAAGGGAGTTTTTCTCCTTCATTTATACTCCGACTTTTTTTACATTAACTCCACACATGAGGCCCTAAGGTAAATAATTTCTCTCAGGGCCGATGTCATCTTCGAAGATGCTGTGCGGAGGGTCTTTAAGAGGAGAGAAGGAGTAAACATGGGTTTTGAAGAGACCCTGGTTGTGGAAAGGAGGAAACGCAGAGACCGGCAAATCGCTCCACAGCCGAGCTGTTTACCTCGAGAACGAGTCGTAGAAGCGACCCAATCTCGTGTGTCAAATTAATACCGTATACAAAAGCGCGCGTTTGGCGTGTTTCCAGATATGCACCGTTGCAGAGAAAATCGATGACGCTTATTCCTCGGAGCATCTTCCATTGAATCACTAATAGAACAAGGATAGCATTCCCTCCCGCAGCCTGTGCTCTAAATATTGCAATCGGCTTGTTAATAAGGGAGAAGGGTCCGCGCATTTCTGCAGAGAGTCGGGGGTTTTTTCAGGTATTTTGGGGCTCCATTCCAGAGGTGGCTGTCAAATTCAACGGTGGGGCGCACCTGAGATTTACACAGGGTTAGCAGTTGTGTGGGTACTATTAAGTATCTGCGGGCCTTGTACAGTATATAGGAGCGTCCGATTAAACTCCCAATAAGACAGGCCACGAAGCATTACTGATAAGGAGTCCTATACTTCCAAAGACTTGAATAAGTAGATAACTATAACACAATACTCCAAGGATCCAGCAGTTTTATAATTAATAACCTCAAATGAATATTGTGAGGTAGGTACGTACGATCTGTAAGGAAATGGAAATCCTTATGGTCGCCCCCTTCCCCTCTTCCCATATGAATGCTTTTATTTTTAGGTCGTTCCTAAACATATAAGTAGAGCGATTTTAGTTATCTCCCCATCATGTTGCTGAAGGTGTTTATCACTATAATTTTAGCTCTCTCCCCATCATGTTGCTGAAGGTGTTATCACGATAATTTTAGCTCTCTTCCCATCATGTTACTAAAGGTGTTATCACGACAATTTTTGCTCTCTTCCCATAATTTATCAGGATAATTTTAGCTCTCTCCCCATCATGCTGCTGAAGGTGTTATCACGATAATTTTAGCTCTCTTCCCATCATGTTGCTAAAGGTGTTATCACGATAATTTTTGCTCTCTTCCCATAATTTATCAGGATAACTTTAGGTCTCTCCCCATCATGTTGATGAAGGTGTTATCACGATAATTTTGAACAGCAATATTTCATTCGCCCTGAGCGAATGACCCAACTAACCAGTGTGTTAATTTGGGAAGACATAATATTATGCTACTTATCTGCATGTAATAAGTAGGGTGTGGTTGGTACCTACGCATAATGGTGACTATGTGAACCCTGTTAAGGGCTTGGCCCGGGGTCGGAAAATTTTCTCAGAACGCCACTGATCTAACCCAGTATAGTACCTACTTATAGTACAGTAATCTTTCTACAGAAAATATTCAGTTAGGTATATTATTATTATTTTATTCAAATATTCAAAATAGGTCCGTCGTAGATTGTCCGGAACTCTTACGACGAATCCAACTACGAGTTCCGAACAAACATACAAGAGTAGACAAAATGTTTAGCCTCCCTCGATGCAACACCAATTTTAAGCAAGCATTACACATTTTCAATAGATACATATTATACACAATTTGACATTTTTAATTTTACACCTCCGGCGACCTCTCGATACTTTACACCAACTACCTATAGATACTCATTGCTACCATCATCGTATGAATTTCCTTTTTTTTGTTATAATAATAATTGGATAATTTGTAGAGCGCCGTTTTTGTGAGAAATCACCTCAAGGGCGCTGTACATCCTATTATGACTTCTTAGGCTCTACCTAGAACTATTATTTACAAATGGACACGGAGAACATACTTACCTGGCAGGTCACTTCCGATAAACACACTTTAATTAGAAAGTTTATGCTTGGAGGAGATACGACTTTGCACGCGGAGGACGCTATATTAAAACACTGGACATTGCATAACTTTACATTTGCTACACCATCATGAAAAGCAAATGTTTGGACGTACTTTGTGTGACAGAAAGTATGAAAAAAGAGAGCGGTACAATGCAGCATGATGATAGGTTCGTCATCTGGTCTGGGAGACCAGATACGGAGAGAGCCTGCCAGGGTGTTGCAGCGCTACTGTCTCCCAGAATGGTTGAATGTATGTTACAGTATGAATGTGTAAGTCCTAGAATAATGTGGATCAGATTCAAAATTGGTTTGACAAGGGTGTTTCTAGTTATTTGCTATGCCCCTGTTAATTCTGAAAGCGACGAAGTGAAAGATAATTTTTGGACTGGAGTGAATGATGTAATGAGACAAAAAAAAAGTAATGAAAGGATTATAATGGCGGGCGATTTGAATGGGTGGGTGGGAGTCAGACGTGACGGATTTGATTCAGCCTTAGGTATGTTTGGGGATAAAAGAACGAATGACAATGGGAACAGAATACTTGAAGTATGTTTAGAGTGGAACCTGTTTGTGTCGAATACTTTCTTCGATCATAAAGGTATCCACCAATATACGTAGGAAAGAGGAAATGATAGATCTATAATTGACTTTGTAGTAATTGACTCTAGGTTGAGAACCGTTACCGAGGACACAAGAGCTTTCAGAGGGGCTGAGGTTGAAACTGGCCACTTTCTAGTAGTGTCGAGAGTAAACCTCTTCCGTGGCTGGCGCTCTAAAGTGAAAACGGTAACGACTCCAACAAGAGTCAAAGTAGAAAAACTACAAAACGATATTATCAGAAGTGAGTATGAGAAGTGTGCAGAGATGAGACTGAATGAGAAGGAAATGGACGGTCTTAGCATAGATGAAACGTGGAACCACATAAAAGTAAGTCTTTGTGAATCTGCTAGAGACGTGTGTGGATTAAGTACGCAAGGTAGGAAAAAAGGTGATGCATGGTGGGATGACGAGATCAAGGCACTGGTCTCAGAGAAGAAGAAAGCATGGTTATATCTGATAGCGTCTGGCAGTGCATCTAGTGAAGAGAGAGATCGAGCGAAAGAAGTATATAAGGAATACAAGAAGAGAGTAAGTGTCGGAGTGAAAGAACGAAAGAAACGCCTGAAAGAGGAAGAGGGAATTAAAATGACCAACCACTTCCAAGAAAACATTAAACTGTTTTGGAAGGAGGTCAAAAGATCCCGGAGTGGTACAGATAACGGAAGTATGAAAGTGATAAAATCAAAAGATGGGAAAATGTTGACGAATGAGGAAGAAATAAAAGATAGATGGATGAAATATTTTGAGGAAGTCTTTGAAAGCAATCTGGGTGACAGTGATTCCAGCGGCGAATCAGGGATGAGCGACGACGGAGTGAATGTTACCAGAATCAGCATGGATGAAATAAAAAGATCAATTAAATGTATGAAGAATGGTAAGGCTGTTGGGTTCGACAATATCGCTGCCGAATACTTTAAAGGTGATAGCCGTATAATTCTCACATGGTTGTGCAAACTTTTTAACCAATGTTTAGAGGAGGGTTACACGCCATTAGATTGGAGAAGGGCTGTGATCATGCCGTTATACAAAGGTAAAGGGTCACGCATGGATTGTGGGAATCATAGGGCTATTAGTTTGCTAAGTTCAGTCGGCAAGCTGTATGGTAGAATATTGATTGAAAGGGTAAGAATGGAAACAAAAGATAAAATATGGGATGTGCAAGGTGCTTTTATGAGTGGACGGGGGTGCATGGATCAGATTTTCTCTTTGCGTATGCTCACTGAGAAGTTTCTGGCAAAAAACCAGAAACTTTTCTGTGCCTTTGTAGATCTACAAAAAGCATACGACCGCGTCGACAGGAAAAAGCTATGGAAAGTATTGTCCAAGTATGGAGTGAATACAAATCTTGTACAGGCAATCGCGTCTCTATACGAGGGAAGCGTTGCTTGCATAAGGGTAAACGGTGGTTTTACGGGGTGGTTTGACATCATAAAAGGTGTTAAGCAAGGTTGCGTAATGTCACCGTGGTTATTCAATCTATACATGGACAATTGTATGCAAGAATTGAAAGAGGCGGGATTGGGCGCGAAATTGAATAATCTGATAGTATGTTTTTTCGTTGTTTGTTTTTGGGGTGTTATGCCGTGTTGTGCTACCTCCTTCTTTAGCCGACGTTTCGGACAGCGTTGCAGTGTCCATCATCAGGGCAGATCCGGCAGATCCGTCGATGTGAATTTGTAGTGTTAAGTGTGTGCTTATTTAGTTGGAAGCGATACCGTGCCGTTAGCTTTGTTTCGGAAGAAAGTGAACTACTTTGAAAGGGAAATTTGGTGAAAGCGCAGTATTTACGTTAGCCTGGGGCCCGTCCACGGAGAAATGTAACGAAATTTCCAAACGAAAGTAGTGTCATCTTGTGGCGAATTCTAGAAATAGAAAAAAAAAACAATCTGAAGCGAATGTAGCCAATATCAAGGTATAAACAAATGGTTTTATACTTTTGTATTGAATTATTATATGTTATTAAAGTATACTTAGACATGGTTTTTTGCGATTAGCTTTGGTGTAGCCGTCAATTACCGGATACCAAGAGCTGTTGAGCTTAGCTCCGTCGTCTCTATTAATATTAATTGGATTTTTGTAGATTTCAATTGCCTCCGTAATCAGGCGTGATCTATAAGTTTTAGGTCTTCCCAGGACCTCAGGAACAAATCCAAAATAATGGCCGGTTTCAATTAAGTGCTCGGCGATTGCCGATTTATCAGGATGGCCAAGTTTACAAGCACGAAAGTGTTCTGCTATCCTCTTGGAAATCGTCCGCTCTGTTTGGCCTACATAAACCTGGTCACATCCGGAACAGCTGAGTTTATACACTCCGTCTGCTTCCAGAGGAAACTTAGTTTTTGCAGACCTCAGTAGGTCTTGGATTTTGGTTGTGGTTCCGAAGACAGTCTTGATGCTTTCTTTTCTCAACATCCTGGCAATTCTGTCTGTCACATTGTGAACGAAAGGAAGGAAAGCACAGCCTTTTGACTCTTGTTCAACTCTGACTTCCTTCGGTGTAGATTTGGCTCTTATAATTTGCCTTGTCTGCCTTGTCGGGTAACCGTTGCGTTCCAGTGCATCGGTCAGCTTTATAAGTTCTGTTCCGAGTTTTGTTTCTTCGCATATTCTGGTCGCTCGGGTCACCAAAGTATGGATAAGACCTCTCTTCTGCGCTGGGTGGTGATGCGAATCGGCATGTAGATACCGATTTGTGTGCGTAGGTTTTCTATATACTGTGTGTCCTAGATTACCATCTTCTTTTCGCGTCACCTCCACATCTAGAAAAGGCAGGATTTTATCGTCGTTTTCCAGCTCCATTGTGAACTTAATTTTACTATGGAGTGAGTTTAGGTGATCCAGAAATTCGTTCAATTTCTCTGTTCCATGAGGCCAAATGGCGAAGACATCATCGACATAACGCCACCATACCTTGGGAACAGCCGAAGCTGTGTCTAGTGCCACCTCTTCAAACTTCTCCATGAAAAAATTGGCTAGTACTGGCGACAATGGACTGCCCATCGCAACTCCTTCCACTTGCTCAAAAAGTTCATCCTGGAATGCAAAATAACCCGTTTTGAGGCAGTGTTCAAAAAGTTTGCAAATGTCTTCCTCATAGATCTCCCTGAGCATTGTCATGGAATCTTCTAGTGGCACATTTGTGAAAAGGGACACTACGTCAAAGCTGACTAGGATATCTCCTTCCTCAGTCTTAACCTTTTTGAGCTTGCTGATCAGATCTGCGGAATCCTTAATCCAGGATTCAGTTTTTCCAGTTTGCATCTGCAACAATCTCGAAAGATGTTGGGAAAGTTTGTACGTCGGTGCACCTATAGCACTGACAATTGGTCTCATTGGGATATCCTTTTTATGTATTTTCGGAAGACCGTACAGGGCAGGAGTTCTGGAGGCTTTTACGAACAGCTTAGATCGATCCTCTTTCCTAATGCTGGAAGCTTTTATTAACTCCCTAGTCTTCAGGTCAATTTTGTTGGTGGGATTGTTTTTAATTTTCTTATAAGTGCCGGCATCGCACAATAAGTTTTCCATCTTTTTAATGTAGTCTACCGTATTAATCACGACAGTGGCATTTCCTTTGTCAGCTGGCAGAACCAAGATGTCCTCATTGGCGCGCAATTCTTTTAGGGCCGCAAACTCTCCTTTTGTGATGTTTGGGCGGGGTATTTCAGCCCTTTTCAAAATATGGCAAGTCTCTTGTCGTATGTTCTCTGCTTGCGATTCTGACATTTTGTGTACTTTCATCATTGTATGTAGTGCTGTTTCCACACCACATACGATAGATTCCACAGGTATCTTTTTGGGGGCAACTGCGTAGTTCATCCCCTTAGCAAGCACTGAGGTTGCATCTGGGCTCAGCGCAAGGGTCGAAATGTTAATAACAACTTTATTTTGATCAAGTTGTTTTCGATCACCCTTTTTGGTTTGGTTGAGTCTCTCAAACTTATGTTTCTGTCTCGCATCCGTTGACTGCTTACATCTTAGTGCTTGTTGGTAAGTAATATTGTCAATTTTATTCCAATCTTCCTCGATGAGGATTGCACTCAGATGCAGGTGTAAATCGAAAAGGTCCCGAGATATTCCATCCAGTTCGCTGCGCACATTATGGATTCTCTCCCTTAGTAGCGCTGCTTCAGCTCTTTGAAAAACCCTCTCAGCTTTCCGGGATGCGATATGTCTTTTAATTCGGATGTGTACTGGTACGACCGATTCTTCCTTGCATCTCTTGAGGAAAGCCAGGCTACCCAATAAATGGTTCTTTCGCTTCCTCAGATTCTCCAATCGGCGTACCATTGTGTGAACTTCCTCCCCATAGAGGTTAGTCAGATACGTTTTTAGATTTTCACGGCCAAAAGCATTTTCGTTGTTTGTTTTTGGGGTGTTATGCCGTGTTGTGCTACCTCCTTCTTTAGCCGACGTTTCGGACAGTTTGACGTAGTGTCCCTTTTCACAAATGTGCCACTAGAAGATTCCATGACAATGCTCAGGGAGATCTATGAGGAAGACATTTGCAAACTTTTTGAACACTGCCTCAAAACGGGTTATTTTGCATTCCAGGATGAACTTTTTGAGCAAGTGGAAGGAGTTGCGATGGGCAGTCCATTGTCGCCAGTACTAGCCAATTTTTTCATGGAGAAGTTTGAAGAGGTGGCACTAGACACAGCTTCGGCTGTTCCCAAGGTATGGTGGCGTTATGTCGATGATGTCTTCGCCATTTGGCCTCATGGAACAGAGAAATTGAACGAATTTCTGGATCACCTAAACTCACTCCATAGTAAAATTAAGTTCACAATGGAGCTGGAAAACGACGATAAAATCCTGCCTTTTCTAGATGTGGAGGTGACGCGAAAAGAAGATGGTAATCTAGGACACACAGTATATAGAAAACCTACGCACACAAATCGGTATCTACATGCCGATTCGCATCACCACCCAGCGCAGAAGAGAGGTCTTATCCATACTTTGGTGACCCGAGCGACCAGAATATGCGAAGAAACAAAACTCGGAACAGAACTTATAAAGCTGACCGATGCACTGGAACGCAACGGTTACCCGACAAGGCAGACAAGGCAAATTATAAGAGCCAAATCTACACCGAAGGAAGTCAGAGTTGAACAAGAGTCAAAAGGCTGTGCTTTCCTTCCTTTCGTTCACAATGTGACAGACAGAATTGCCAGGATGTTGAGAAAAGAAAGCATCAAGACTGTCTTCGGAACCACAACCAAAATCCAAGACCTACTGAGGTCTGCAAAAACTAAGTTTCCTCTGGAAGCAGACGGAGTGTATAAACTCAGCTGTTCCGGATGTGACAAGGTTTATGTAGGCCAAACAGAGCGGACGATTTCCAAGAGGATAGCAGAACACTTTCGTGCTTGTAAACTTGGCCATCCTGATAAATCGGCAATCGCCGAGCACTTAATTGAAACCGGCCATTATTTTGGATTTGTTCCTGAGGTCCTGGGAAGACCTAAAACTTATAGATCACGCCTGATTACGGAGGCAATTGAAATCTACAAAAATCCAATTAATATTAATAGAGACGACGGAGCTAAGCTCAACAGCTCTTGGTATCCGGTAATTGACGGCTACACCAAAGCTAATCGCAAAAAACCATGTCTAAGTATACTTTAATAACATATAATAATTCAATACAAAAGTATAAAACCATTTGTTTATACCTTGATATTGGCTACATTCGCTTCAGATTGTTTTTTTTTTCTATTTCTAGAATTCGCCACAAGATGACACTACTTTCGTTTGGAAATTTCGTTACATTTCTCCGTGGACGGGCCCCAGGCTAACGTAAATACTGCGCTTTCACCAAATTTCCCTTTCAAAGTAGTTCACTTTCTTCCGAAACAAAGCTAACGGCACGGTATCGCTTCCAACTAAATAAGCACACACTTAACACTACAAATTCACATCGACGGATCTGCCGGATCTGCCCTGATGATGGACACTGCAACGCTGTCCGAAACGTCGGCTAAAGAAGGAGGTAGCACAACACGGCATAACACCCCAAAAACAAACAACGAAAATGCTTTTGGCCGTGAAAATCTAAAAACGTATCTGATAGTATGTTGCCTGTTGTATGCTGATGATGCGGTGCTGATTGCCAACAGTATAGAAGATCTGCAGTCTCTCGTGTCTAGGATGAACGAAGTATGTATGAAGAATGAATTAATGATGAATGTAAGTAAGTCTAAAGTCATGGTGTTTGAAAGAGAGAGTCAGAAAACGGTGTGCAATATAGTTGTGAATGATGAATACTTGGAGCAGGTGGATGAGTTTGTATATTTGGGAAGTATGTTTACGAGAGATGGGAAGGCTGATAGGGATATCGAAAGAAGGGTGAATGCAGGTAACTCCATTAATGGAGGATTGAACGCCGTTGGAGCCAACAAAAAGTTGTCCACAGAAGCGAAGCTAGCAGTCCACAATGGAGTACTGGTACCTACCCTGATGTATGGCAGTGAAGCGTGGAAATGGCAGAGAAAGGATGAAAGTAGACTGAATGCTGTAGAAATGAGATCCCTGAGGCGTATGTGTGGTAAAACCATGTATGATCGTGTGAGGAATGTGGAGATCCGAAAAGAATGCAAGGCTGATGTGAGCGTAGTAAGTAAGATTAAGAAAGGGACGCTTAGATGGTTTGGGCATGTTGAGCGAATGAATGAAGAAAGGAGTGTAAAGAGAATTTATGACGCGAATGTGAACGGTATAAGAAGCCGAGGACGCCCAAGGAAGACGTGGCACGATCAAGTAAATCAGATACTTGAGTCGGGCCATGTCAAGAGTCAGAATAATAGAAGAGTATGTATGAGAAGATGTATGAATGTGAATGAGGCAAGGAGCGTGTGCCAAGACCGAGTTGTTTGGCGGTCCGTCCTCTCTGCCTACCCCTGCGGGAAACGGCGTGATGGTTAGTTAGTTAGTTACACCATCATTTTTCATATTATATTTATAAGAAGATTACTGCCAAAATGGAGTTAATAAATTGAAGTTATTTCAAAAGACTTGTGAATTTAGGACTCATTAGGACTGGAGGATTTGAATGAAATTAGATGTACAAATAATTCACCATTAAGAATTTGTTAACATTTTTATGCAATTAGTTATTTACTATGTCGCGGGCTGAGAAGGTGAAAGTGAAGGTTTTTGTTTTTGGCTTTATGGGTACGACTGTCTAAAAAGGTGAGTTTTAAGTTTAGCTATGAATTTCGCCGAGTCTGTGATCATTCTTAAGTCATGTGGCAGCCCATTCCAGGCTTTAGGTCCCGACACTATTTTTACTTCATACTATATATTACGCACTTTAATAGTACTTATGTGATTTCAGCAGACTTCCGTATGAAAATCGCCTTTGTTTTATAGATTCTAGATTCATAATCAACCCTCAGGTCAGCAGCATCATCAGCTACCGGAAGGTCGAAGGAGCCAAAGCGCACACCAGGTACTAAGTTCGGTGCTTTCCGAATGTCAGGACCTAAAGCCTGGAATGGACTATTTATTACACGAGTTAAGGATGATCATGATCACAGACACACAGGAATTTAGAGCTATAAACTTAAAACTCACTTTTTAGACAGTCTTTTCCATAAAGCCAAAAACCCTTCACCTTCACTGCCCGGGACATTGTAAATAACTAATTATGTAAAAATATAAGCAATTTCTTAATCGCAAGCTTTTGTAAAAATAACTTTTGCATTAATCTTCCGATAGGTAAATATATTATCAACAATGGTGGGGGAAATAAATGTAAAATCATGCAATGTCCAGTATTTTTAATGTAGTGTCCTCCGCTTGCAAATTGGTATCTTCTCCAAGCATAAGTTTTCTAATTAAAGTGTTATTTAAGTGACCTGCCAGGTATGTATATGTTTCTGTATCTCAAAATCCCTAAATTTAATACAAATCACACACAAAATACTTATCTCTATCTAGGTATAACATATTATAACAAACTACCATTATATCTGAAAGTTATCGAAAATATTCAGGAATTTCAGCAAAAATTAAAAAAATACCTAAAAGTACTATAAGAGTCCATATCTCACTATTATTATTATTTCTTTCAAATCCTTTATTGATAAATCTTGCATTTTCTTAATAATCCCTTGTTTTTTGCCATATTGTATTACTTATTTACTTTCACACATGATATTATTTAATTGAACTAAAATTCCCTCACCAAACACAAGAACCTTGTCTCTTTATGGTGAGGAAAAGCTATTCTTAATCACTATTTTACCACTGTATAAAATGTAATAATTGTGTATTTATTGTAAAAAAACCTTTAAATATTAAATTTAAAAAAAAAACATCTATTTGTAAATAATAAACTTAGATAGTGCCAATTCACAATGAATTGTACAACGCCCATGAGGTGATTTCTTACAAAAACGGAGCTGTACAAATTATCCAATTATTATTATTATTAAAATGCAGGTATGTGGAAGGAGGTAGTTTGGTAGTTATTGTGGATATCTACCTACCCCATATGAAATTGTAACATATTTGATTATTTAATCGTTTTAAAAGATTATGTGTTTGAAGCGAGTATTATCAATGAAAATATTGACTCAATAGCAAATGAGTGAAAATGGAATAAGTGTGTCTGTCTGTCGCAGTCTGGCAGTAACAGCTAGTTGTGGTGGGGTGGGGAGCTGGAGGCGGGGCCGGCTGTGATTGGCTATGCGCGCGCCTGCGCAGACCGCCGCTGGCTGCGCTGCCCGAGCGCTATGTAAACCAGCCTTGTTGTGTATCATAATACAGCCTGGCGGCCGCTTGTTTTCCGACGCTGATTAGATTCAAAACAAAATACGCGGCGCGGCGCCTAAAGAAACATTTACTTTGGAAAATCGTTTTGTTTTCCTTTTTTCACGCTGCCTGATCCGACCGTTTGTTTTTACCGCCAAATTGTTTTTGTTTGCGCGCGGCCACCTGCGCCAAGCACTTTGTGTTCTTTGGAAGTGTCCGTGTTTTCCTTGTAAACGTGATAGTCCTCGGGTGGCCTATCGTTAATCATCGAAGGTCGTCGCCAAGGCCGGCCTGTGTTGTTGTTCTACGAAACTCTGGGTTCGGTGACCTGCTTTGGGACGAGTGCCCAGTCAGGTTCAGTGACTGAATTATTAAATAAGTGTTCAAACGTTTGTGACATCACCGCAAGTAACTCAAAGTGCGCTGTTGGTACGAGTGGGCACGATGGAAACATTCGCCCAGTCCTCGTGATGCCCAAATAGAGTCGTAGACCGATTCAACGAATATTGAGTCATCTTATTACATAAGTTATCATAACCGTCGCAATGTTCGAGATGCATACTCTGTTCGGGGAGCAAAACGCCTATTACCGGGCGGCCGGAGCTGTAGGCGGCGTGAGCGCAGCGGCCGCCTACCCCGGCGGGTCCGGCGGCTACGGGTACGAGCAGTACCGCTATGGGTATGCGGCCTCACCCTACCTGCACCCTCACCAGCAGCTGAACCCCGCCAAGGACATGGTTAAACCACCATATTCCTACATAGCTCTCATCGCCATGGCCATCCAGAACGCACCAGACAAGAAGATCACTCTAAATGGGATCTACCAATTCATAATGGAGAGGTTCCCTTATTACCGAGAGAACAAGCAAGGCTGGCAGAACTCTATCCGACACAATCTAAGTCTGAACGAGTGTTTTGTAAAAGTAGCACGCGATGACAAGAAGCCTGGTAAAGGAAGCTATTGGACGCTAGATCCGGACTCGTACAATATGTTCGACAACGGGTCTTATCTGCGGCGGCGCCGGCGGTTCAAGAAGAAGGATGCACTGAAGGAAAAGGAGGAAGCCCTCCGCCGGCAGCAGTTGGTAGAGCCGCGCGGGAGGGAAGAGAAACCCGACGTGAAGCCCCGGCTGGTGGAGTGCCGACCGAAGCGCGAGCCCGGGGAGCAGGCGGCCTGCATGAGCAAGGGGCTGGAGGAGCCCATGGCGGAGCCCCTGCTCTACCCGTACCAGCAGCCCTACCAGCCGCAGGACTGGGAGCTGTGGGAGCCCCCCTCGTGCCAGCTGGCCCCGCCGCCTCCGCCCCACCACTACCGCCCTGCCTATTACCACCAACCCTGCGCCAAGTACTGAGCGCTATAACCTATTAAGGTACCTACCTACACTTATCTGTATATCTACTAATATTAGCACTGTTTTGCTTGCGATGTGTCTATACCTATACCAAAGTGCCAATAATCTACTTCTTACAGATCATCATACCTCGACCACAAAATTTCATGATTTTTACCATTCATTTCATATGACTATCAAATACAGGGTACTTCAATAAGTATGCTCGATTTGAAAATGATAATAGGTAAAACAAGTTGTGTGTGAGATATCCATTCATTTTCTTTTTCAGAGCATATTTTATGGCAATTAGAGTGGAATATAACGTCTTTCAAATATCCGCCGCGGCTTGAGCGATTTGAGGGCATGCTTATCTCGCGCGGTGGCTACGTGAACTGGCCACCGAGATCGTGCGATTTAATTCCTTTAGACTTCTTTCTTTGGGTCTATTTTAAATCAGGCATATGCAAATAAATCGCAAATAATTTTAGCATTCAAAGTCAACATAACAAACGCCATCCAGAAAATTCAGCCAGATTTATGCAACAAAGTTATTGAAAATTGAATCTCCCGAGTAGGTACGTGCCACCAAGCTAAGGTGCGGTAGACATTTGAAAGATGTTATATTTCACACCCATTGTCATAAAATAAACTTTCAAATAAAAATAAAATTAATGAAAAGAAAATACTTTGTTTTAAGTCACTTTATTTTTATTTTTATATTTATTTTACGTCTACCGGTAGAAAAAAATAATTATTTCTTGTTATTAATTATTTATTATAAAAAAAATCGAATTACTAGATATCTTACACTAACTTATTTGTTTAAAAGTCGAGCGTCCTTATTGACAGACCCTATATAATTTTTTTCAGAAAAGAAAATAAGAAATATTTATTTATTTAAACACCATAAAAGGCTCTTACATTCAAGTGAGATACATAAGTTTACAATGATACACAGGACAGAAACAGATTATGAACAAAATACGTACTCTGAAATAATATCGAAATATATCTCAAAAAATAAAAATCAAGTACATCTATTCATACATGCATAGTTTTATTTGCATTCGTTAGATTCTAGAAGTTGAAATGTTTACAGTAATTTTGTATTGGGATTATTGTTACCTTCAAATTTATGTTTGTTTGAAATGGCTGGGAATGTACCTACTGGGAATTAACTTAATTCTATAGCTAATAGATATCTGAAACATGTAGTTAAACTTTACAGAACATTTAGTCTTAATCTCCTGAAACCTGAAAGAAAGAAAAACGAATATCGAGAGTTTTAAGTAATCTAATAAATCAAAGAATAAATCCAACGGGGGTTGATTCAAATAATTTAAACAATTATTCGTCTAATTTCAAAGCTATTTTTCAAGTTCTGTGAACATATCACCGGTTGCTTCACAAAACTGGAAAAATAACAGAACTTGAATAGAACTTGAAAATAAACATTGAAATTTGATGAATAGTAGAACACTTTAATAATAATCAATCTTGTAGTCAACCAATTATTGAAAGTAATTAAAAACATAATTCATCAATAAATTCGTTTTTATTTTGCCATGAATGTGAATTAGAAATAATATTTATTTTGAAAGAAATATTATTCAGTAGATAGTAGCCTACATTGTCTACTTCCCACATGTATAACGGATTCCCGTAAATGTAAACAGAGAAATTAAGTACCTTCGTTTTTGTTGTTTAGAGATCGATTCAAAGTGAAAAATACGAAAGAGAAGTGAATTATTGTCTTATTTATGCGATTTTAATAGAGATTAAATGTTAAAAGAGGTGAGCATTTTTATGAAGAGTTTGACCAAGAAATATAACCAAATATTATAATATGGTAGGAATCTATAATGTACCATTTTGTACCCATTCACCAACGAAAGAGCATTGTCTGATATTCAGTGTAATCAGTGTAAAAATGCACTAATCAGGTCAGAATTATTTTTTTGTAAAAGAGCCCTAGAAAAATAAATTAAAATTGTTGGGTAGAGACTTTTCGAAATTTATCTTGGTTAGATTAGGCTAGAGTTTTTGAGTAATTGAGTAGATGTACACGGTTTTAGATAGATATGTAGTAATTGAGTAAGTAGGTAGGTATTCAATTAAAGATAGATATTTAGTAATTAAGTAATAGGTAGGTACTCAATTTAAGACAGATATTTAGTAATTAAGTAATAGGTAGGTACTTAATTTATGACAGATATTTAGTAATTGAGTAGGTACACAATTTAAGATAGATATTTGTATTTGAGTAGATAGGTAGGTACTCAATTTAAGATATATATTTAGTAATATAGTAGGTATATATTTAGTAATATAGATATTTAGTATGTAATTGAGAAGGCACTCAATTTAAGGAAGATATTTAGTTATTGAGTAGGTACCTACACAATTAAATATAGATATTAGAAATTGGGTAGGTACACAATTTATGACAGAAACTTAGTAATAGAGTAGGCATTCAATTTAAGATAGATATTTAGTAATTGAGAAGTACTACTCAATTAATCAATTCTATAATACCTACTACAAAAATAAATCACGATAAATTCTAATCCAATCATTAATTTTCCTATTAAAACTTTACGTGATCTGCCTGATGTACTACGCCATTCTTTGAAAAGACATATTATTTTGGAAGTAGAGCCACGCTTAATTAAAAGTTTTTAAACATTATAATAGCACTTGATCTTTCACGGGTTAGCGTTAGTGTAAGTAATATCATATTCGTTTAAACAAGTAGATATTCGAGATATTATATCGCACACCCCATAGAGTGTCTAAGTCAAAAAAATAATTTTACATTAGAGCGAAAGCAAATAATGAATGATGAACAAGCGTACCCGTTGAAAAAAGATACTAGCGACATCTTGCGAAGATGGAGTGATCTAACTTAAATGGAGTTTTCATGGGACATAGATAATCACAATCACTTTATTTTTAAGAGATAACACGTGATATACAAAATTTTGACTTACGTCACTTTTCTATGGGTAACAATGATGATATCCAAAATTCGTCACCTTTCTATGGGTGTGCAAATAACAATGATGATATCCAAAAATCATCACTTTCCTATGGGTGTGCAAATAACAATGATGATATCCAAAAATCGTCACTTTTCTATGGGTGTGCAAATAACAATGATGATATCCAAAAATCCAATGTACCTATATTCAAAGCAGGTATAAGATATTCTTCTTGAAATATCCTGTTTCTTCGTTAATTTATATTTTACGTGTTGTAATTAATTTTTGTTAATTTTATGTACATTGTACATTTGTTTTCGCTCTCCTATAACATTAACTCTTTGACTTACGACACTTTTCTAAACTATATATATTTTTACTTCAAAATTCTTATAAATATTAATAAATTATTATACTTTGAATTCTAGGCAGGGTCGACTTAAGAGTACTGTGTCATCTGACGTGTAGGAACTTTATGTAAAGGGGTAAAATTAGTATCACAAATCTATAAAAATTTATCTATTGCTATAATTAAAAAAAAAAACACCCGAATGGCACTTTTGAGTGTAAAATAAAGGCATTAAAATTACAAAATTTATCGTTACAGAACTTTCCAAGAATCTGAGTAATGACGGGGCAATGAAGAGCATAATTAAGCTTAAACCACACTAGCAAATTTTATTCATAAATACAGGTGGCGCAAAAGTCATCACCCTATCGGAAAATGCCATATTTTTTGCAAATGGAGGCAAATTTGATTTCTGCTTTGACATTTATAAATTAAACAGATACAAAATATACGTGGTTAAGACATGAATCGCTGTACCCCTCAAAAAAATTGTTAAAATTAAAATTGTTTCTTTTATTCTCATTTGGTGAGTTGCACTAGCCGGCAAGATCGCCCGATTTAACCGTTTCAGACTTCTTTTTGTGGGGTTTCTTGAAATTACGTGTCTATTTCAACAAGCTTCAGATCCTTCAAGTTATCTAAGAGAATATCCGTCAAGAATGCGAGAACCTATCGCCGGAAGAGTGATGGAAAATGCCCTAAATCGGGGCAGTAATAGAAACAGACTTAAGGTGAAGACATGCGGAAAAACGCAAAATCGTATAAAATCTTGTGTATTAGTTTTGAAAATTTGATCGCTTAGAAATAATATAGATGCTTCAATTAAATACTGTGAGTAGAACACATCTTGGCCTTTGAAGTGATCGAGTATTTTTTTGATAAGCTTTTTAATACGCTTAGAAACAAATTATGCGTCTGACCTATAAAAAATGGTTAAAAGTGAAAAATCTCCTATTACAAATCCTTTTTCTGGTGTTGTTTTATTGAATAATGTAGCTAATTAAGTTTCTTATAGAGTGATCGGAAAACATTTTAATATTTGTATCTGAAGTTCACAAAATAAAATAAAACGTGCATTTTGGCGACGTTTCTTTTCAGTGAATAAAAATAGGCGGTACCCAACGAATTTGTAAGTGCGAATTTCATCCTTATGCCATGTACGGAAGGATTTTAGCCCGTCGCTCATTCTACGCCCAGGGCCCGGGGCAAACGGACTTGCCTTAGTCTACGCGGCGCTTCGATCTTTAAAAATATACCTGCGGAATAACAAAACACTGTTGTTTGCTAGAGATTAGGGTTTTTATTGGTAAACGCCCAAAAATCGTTCGCTCCGCCCAATTCCGAATGAGTCAAGGACTAGTGGATCATCTTAATAGAAAAAAATTAAGACATCAATTGAACACAATTTTAAAGCAGAATCAAAATTTTTTATTCATAAAAAAAATTACAGCCAAAGAACATTGAGTGACAACTTTTGCGCCACCTTGCATAAGAAATCCTATCTTCAGCAAATCTAGTGAATTTCAGCGTAAACCGCCAAGAAGGAATAATTATGGAGTTTTATTAGAATGTTTACAATAGTATTTGTTCCCACGGTCGATTAAACAAACAACCAAATGCTCGAGCACGTACACTCATACAAGCGCAGATTCAGTCTCGGCCGCTCTGCTCTATCTTCTCTACACCGACCGCTCAGTGGTCTGCTGCCGGGTATACCTAACCAACTATACCTAGTCACTATACAAATAGATTTTTCAATAGCAGACGTTCTCTAGGAATTCTTATTCACAAAACAAACTCTTGAGATAAATTTATTTATCCACATACTGATTATGTAAATCTGACAATTTCTTTCCCATTCTATGGGCGCTTTGAAATTTACCAGGGAAAATTTATTGTTTTCCAACATAAACACAACGTAGTAACATTCATCATTTTTATTAGAAACAGTGGAATTTATGTATTATTAGGAAGCACATTAAATCCTTAACACTATCAAAACATCTCGTTTTTTTTATTCAAATTATACTTTTGGATGTAAAACAGATAAAATTTACTTGTTAAGTAACAAAATATCTTTAGAATTTTAGTTACAGTAGTTACTGTAGTTACCAACGTGTCTTTTAATGTCTCAAAACGGAGAGAAGTGACAATTTTTCAATTTAGTAAATATTTTATGAACAATGGTCGTGTTTCCGTACTTTGTTAAATAATCATGTTGGCATCTTTAGACGTAGATAAATGACAGCACATATATTGTGGGTATTTATTAATCTCGCCATGCTTACTAAAAAATCCTTATTCCCCTACTACAGCTTAACTTGATCGCATTCTTGGGAAATTTCTACATCCATATAATAGTCATCCGTCATTCGTCACCAAGTGAATTCTGCAAATCGGCATATTGGTTAAAACTGGCTTCTTGAGTTCTTTACAACGCCTCTTCAAAATGTGCTAGCACTGATACCTACTCGTTTATTGACCACCTCATTCTTACACTACCTACACAACTATAGCCACCAAAAAGTGTTACTATTTAATTTATAACTCAAATACACATTTTTCGACGTAAAAAAGCAACATACAATAATTTTTCTCTTGAAATAAGTATAAATCGGAAAAACTGGTTCACCACTATTATTTCAATGGGTAGACATTTTGGCACCTACATGGAGAAAAATGTTATTCGAAAAAACGATCATTTTAATAGTAAAAACGGTTAAAACCGGGACTGAAGTTCTTACGAACAAATTGACAGTGTTTCAATCTTTATTGGCGGGAAAATTTAAGAATGGTATACGAATGAAATTACGTATACAACAAATTATTCTTACATGTTCCCGCCTGGCTGAACCATGAGAGAACTTTTCATCAAATTTCTATATAAAATAAATTTTAATTTGGCCAGTGCACTGGGTCATTTCTGGGAAGTCTCACGAACTCGATGGGGGTAGTTTGTAGGTAGAAGAAAGGAGTATATTGTTTTAATAGATAATTTAACTTTTTGTTTCTGTTAGTCGAGACCTCGTGTCCCCATGTGTTCAATTTTGGAGCGTTTTCGGTAACGGCTGGTCAACTCTTTTTTCTGGTAACTGGCTAAGATATCTTCCAATATGTAGAAACTATAAACTCGTAAACAACAGTACGAGTAGAATATTGAATTGATTTCATCAAGAGGTTTTTAAGTGAAAGTGTAAAATGAATTCATTTAATATAACTTACCCGTGACTTCGAGTGCTTTAAGGAATAATGACTAAAATCTATAAAACCCTGTAGTATATTTATATTGATAAATTAATTTATTTGCAACCCTTTATCTTTATTTAAATATTCTATTAAATATTTTAAGAACCGTATAACCGCTGTTTTGCATTCCAACTGTTGCATCCAAACTCCAAACTGCTTACTTATATATAGCTACAGATGCACTTGTATTGGGTTGTAAATATTAAAACGAGACAAAATGGTGTTGCTTGAATTGGGTGGTATTATGTGTAGGAAAACCCAAGGTATACAAGGAAAAGGTAATGGCCAATCAGTTGGAATGATCGCTGTGTCTCTGCAAAGGAGCACACGACACAATATGGTTCCACCGCGATGCTCAGAGGTACCGCCACAACAAACGAATAGTATGTACTTTCGACATAGTCAAATTCCTACGTTTTACTTAAAAACGAAATTGCGTACCCGAAAAACACAAACAACTTGCTTCCTAGCTTCTTCGGTTTTCAAAACAAATGCACTCGAATTTGTACAATTTTTTCTTTCCATTGTTCCAAATTATGAATAAGTACTTTTCCAGAAGGCGAATATCAGGGCGAGGTAGGAACTGGATAAATGACACTCTTGTAGGAACTAAGCATAATTTTTTTAAAATTAAATTTAATAATGTTTATTATTAAGTTCTGCAAGTGTTTTAGTTTTTATTATTGTGACTTTATTATATAGTATTATGTTTTATTTTATATTCGGCTTATAGCGTCATTTTCAATTAGACGAATAATTGGCGTCTAGTTATGGATCACCACAGTTTGAAAATGTCATAATAGTAAAAACTAAAACACTTTCAGAACTTAAAAATTAAATGGTGTTCTACGAATTAAACACAAATCAATAAATAAGTATATTCTCATTTCAAAATCAAGTAGGTACGTACCTTAGGTATCGTAGATTTTTTGGCAGGTTAGTCAATAAAAAAATATGCAAATTGGTATTTAAATAATTGTTTTATCAGATGAATTTTTGTTTCTGACATACAAATAGAAAATTGATTTCGTCACACAAACACCACTTCCAACACTGTCATGGACTCCTTGATTTAGTCGGTTGAATGAGGTTAAATAGTAGTAGTAGTAGATTTTGACTAGACTGACTAGTATGAATTATAAAGGCAAACCGCTATTCGGTTGTGACCTCTCCCTCTTTCTCATATATGTTAATGTTGTAAAACTTCACAAATCACAATAATATGGAAAATCGGCGTGATCTTGTCGTCGAATATTTTAAATTGTAACGACAGTGTCGAAGTCGCCATTAGTGGTATATTCATAGCGGAGTATACCGCCGATAGATCTGCTGTAATAACGATTACAACGGAGAGTATATACATTGTCATGGAACTCCTTACCTCTGTCCCACGGATACTTCTTGTTATCGACTAGGTCGCACCACTTGTCACTTGTCATGTCCAGCTATGGTTGTAACTTGACGGAGAATCGGCTTGAGGTTTTCGGTAGAATACTATTCATTGTAACGACTAGTGTCGGAGTTCAGTCATATCTAGCGGTGTATATTGACAGCCGAGCGGTGTTTACTGCGGGATAAATAAACCAGCGGCGGCTGTGTGGTCCGACGGCGGGCGGCCGCTCGTTAACTTTACTGCGCACTTTTATGTGTTATATACAAATTATAACGGAATGTTTTTTTGATACGGAATTATCAAAGGTTTCCGCAAGCGCCGCTGGCTAATCGGCATTTTTATATGTTCCGCGGAAATGTATTCTCGCGGACTCTTTTATGAGCGGCTCCTCCGCGATTCGGACTCGGACAAACGCGGCGGTTCCATACGGAACGCATTGCTATTACTGATGTTCGGTACAAGATCTGAGAGGTCTTTCTTTCTAAACAAATTGTCTTTGATAAGTAGTATTTCAGATTCATCATATAAAAGATTACCGACTCTTAATTCTAAACACGGAGAAAAATGTTATTCTAAAATACGATCATTTTATTCGTAAAAACAGTTAAAAACGGGACTGAAGTTCTTACGAACAAATTAACAGTGTTTCAATGTTTATTCTTTCATGTTCCCGCCAATAAACATTGAAACCCTGTTAATTTGTTTGTAAGAACTTCAGTCCCGTTCTTCACCGTTTTTACTATTAAAATGATCGTATTTTAGAATAACATTTTTTCCGTGTACCTATGTATATATCAGACAATTTAAAATTACAAGTACAAATTAACAGGTAGGTAGGTACCTACTTGGTTGATATTTTGTAAAATATATAACCATCAAAATCAAAATGTGCACAACAATAAACAAGCTTTGATAACAATAATTTAGCTTCGATGGGCCAGTTCTAATGTATAAAGATTAACACAAAATAAAAACTTAAGCATTACTTTTCGATCAAATCTTGGTATATTATTATTATTTACAAAAGATGGTTGCTTGGGCAGTTCACTTATGTATGAGAAGAAAGAAAAACTGAATAATTTTACTATTAAGTTTGCCGTGCTATGTCGTTAATAATTAGCTAAATAAAATTAACATATCCGGAGCGAACTTGTGCAAAATCGGATAATATGATTTCAATTTTGAAAAAGCAGTTAAAATAATTTTCTGTTGGAATATTATATTGTAGGTAGGTACCTACATTATACATTATCTGAATTATTCTTCCAAATTTCAGTTTCAATTTTGAAAAGGCAAGAATAATCGCAGTTTTACTTTGTCGTTGCGATAATTGCTTAGGTGAAAACGAATTACATTTCGTTATTGAAAAGTGGGCTTCCATTATTAAATTAATTGCTGCATTGGTAGTAGATAACTGTACAAATCTCAAGTGCGCCCGACGGTTGAATTTGGCAGCCACCTCTGGTCTGGATCACCACAATACTTGAAAAAAAAACCTTAAATCTGTGCAGCAACAGGCGATCCGTTTTAAAGATTCTCCCGTCTTAACAAACAGGTTGCGTTCTTTACAGGGCAGGCGTCGGGTGGGAATGCTGTCCTTGATCTACCGGTATTTCAATGGAAGATGCTCCGAGGGTCATTGATTCAAGCATCATTGATCCCCTTTGGCACCGGTGCATGGTCGGGAAACACGCCAAACGCGCGCCCAACATACACACACGGTTGACATTTGTCACATGAGAAGGGGTCGTTTGTACGGCTCGTTTTTGAGTTCAACAGCTCGGCTGTGGAACGATTTGCCGGCCGGTCTCTTCAAGGCCCATGTTCACTCCTTCCTCTCCTCAAAAAGACCCTCCACACAGCATCTCACTAGATGACATAGGTCCTGAGGGAAATGATTTTCCTCAGGGCCTCCTGCGTGGAGTTAATGTAAAAAAAATATATGTATATTTTTAGAATTTAATTATTCCAGAAGCTACCATGCTTAAAGTAATGCATTACATCATCCTCCTTAAGTAGATGGCGATAAGGTTTTGATTTGAGCAAGAAAAAACCTCGCCAGAAAATGTGTTTTATTTTATTTTGCAAAGTTCATGCACAAATATTTAAATGTTTTACGATCATTTTCTAAAGAACTTAATTCGCCACATTATACCTACTATACAACCATAACAGAAAATGGGTTCGTAAGTAGGAGATAACGAACCTTAAAGCAGCTTTTTTGGACTCGAAACTTTGTTTTCTCTGGAAAAGAAAAAAATTGGTAGATCATTTCCAATATGTTTTATCGCAGTATTTAATGAAAGCATCTTTTTTTTGGTTTTATTTATAATTTTCAAACCAAAAACAAATGGTTACGTTTTTTAGATTTTCACGGCCAAAAGCATTTTCGTTGTTTGTTTTTGGGGTGTTATGCCGTGTTGTGCTACCTCCTTCTTTAGCCGACGTTTCGGACAGCGTTGCAGTGTCCATCATCAGGGCAGATCCGTCGATGTGAATTTGTAGTGTTAAGTGTGTGCTTATTTAGTTGGAAGCGATACCGTGCCGTTAGCTTTATTTCAGAAGAAAGTGAACTACTTTGAAAGGGAAATTTGGTGAAAGCGCAGTATTTACGTTAGCCTGGGGCCCGTCCACGGAGAAATGTAACGAAATTTCCAAACGAAAGTAGTGTCATCTTGTGGCGAATTCTAGAAATAGAAAAAACCAATCTGAAGCGAATGTAGCCAATATCAAGGTATAAACAAATGGTTTTATACTTTTGTATTGAATTATTATATGTTATTAAAGTATACTTAGACATGGTTTTTTGCGATTAGCTTTGGTGTAGCCGTCAATTACCGGATACCAAGAGCTGTTGAGCTTAGCTCCGTCGTCTCTATTAATATTAATTGGATTTTTGTAGATTTCAATTGCCTCCGTAATCAGGCGTGATCTATAAGTTTTAGGTCTTCCCAGGACCTCAGGAACAAATCCAAAATAATGGCCGGTTTCAATTAAGTGCTCGGCGATTGCCGATTTATCAGGATGGCCAAGTTTACAAGCACGAAAGTGTTCTGCTATCCTCTTGGAAATCGTCCGCTCTGTTTGGCCTACATAAACCTTGTCACATCCGGAACAGCTGAGTTTATACACTCCGTCTGCTTCCAGAGGAAACTTAGTTTTTGCAGACCTCAGTAGGTCTTGGATTTTGGTTGTGGTTCCGAAGACAGTCTTGATGCTTTCTTTTCTCAACATCCTGGCAATTCTGTCTGTCACATTGTGAACGAAAGGAAGGAAAGCACAGCCTTTTGACTCTTGTTCAACTCTGACTTCCTTCGGTGTAGATTTGGCTCTTATAATTTGCCTTGTCTGCCTTGTCGGGTAACCGTTGCGTTCCAGTGCATCGGTCAGCTTTATAAGTTCTGTTCCGAGTTTTGTTTCTTCGCATATTCTGGTCGCTCGGGTCACCAAAGTATGGATAAGACCTCTCTTCTGCGCTGGGTGGTGATGCGAATCGGCATGTAGATACCGATTTGTGTGTGTAGGTTTTCTATATACTGTGTGTCCTAGATTACCATCTTCTTTTCGCGTCACCTCCACATCTAGAAAAGGCAGGATTTTATCGTCGTTTTCCAGCTCCATTGTGAACTTAATTTTACTATGGAGTGAATTTAGATGATCCAGAAATTCGTTCAATTTCTCTGTTCCATGAGGCCAAATGGCGAAGACATCATCGACATAACGCCACCATACCTTGGGAACAGCCGAAGCTGTGTCTAGTGCCACTTCTTCAAACTTCTCCATGAAAAAATTGGCTAGTACTGGCGACAATGGACTGCCCATCGCAACTCCTTCCACTTGCTCAAAAAGTTCATCCTGGAATGCAAAATAACCCGTTTTGAGGCAGTGTTCAAAAAGTTTGCAAATGTCTTCCTCATAGATCTCCCTGAGCATTGTCATGGAAAAACAAATGGTTTTGCAGTACTTCGTACACGGAGAATAATGTTAAAACGATTTAAAAAGGGACTAAAGTTCTTACGAACAAATTAACAGTGTTTCAATGTTTATTGGCGGGAAAATGTAAGAATAATTTATTGGTATACGTACGAATATATTTTACGTATACACGTAAACCAACAAATTATTCTTACATGCGATGTATGACATGACAAAACGATCGTATTTTAGAATAACATTTTTCTCCGAGTAGTGTGCCTTAAGGTGTACCGTAAAAAGTTCAATTCCTCATAAAATACGCATGTAACAGAAAGATAAGTTGCAACGGATCTCTCGGCGGCATAACCATACAAATAGGTCTTGCGATCCATCGTGGAGGCTGACTGCGCCATAACTTAAGATTTTATAGAAACCATGCACAGTAAAAAAGTCATAATTATCACCTCTGAAGCTGCACACATCTGGTTAATGAGGAGCGCTTCCAAAATTTGTTTTGACAAATGTTCCGAGGTGAATAAACAACATCCAAATTTGTCACCCCGCAACGATGTCGATGTTAGGATAATGCCTGTCGTTAGGGTGCTCGGTGGTATCGTCAGCGTCTAGCGCAGAGAGGTGGGAATGTTGTCGCTAGGACTAGGGTGTTATAAAATCCAATCACCTAATAATATTTGGATGGTTTGTATAGCAGCGTTTTTGTGAAAAATCATCTCAATGGCGCTGTAAAAAATTACAATATATTTCTACTGCCGACTAGACAAACAATTATTACAACTTATGGCAAAATATTGCATCCACCGGTTCATTGATCACTGACCAAAACTATATATTGTACAATCCATTTGACGAATGAACGCGATGCTGCGTAAAAATGTACATATTGTATTGTTTTATTTATACTTCAGATAGGACTATTCTTACCTGGGGTGTTAGCATGGTCAATCAATCTGAAGTTACCGACCGATAATAGGGAACGATGAGAAGTTACCGACAATCGGTCGGTAACTTTATATCGATCGACCATGCTAGCACACCTGGGAGGTCACTTGAGAATAACAATTTTTTTTTGAAAAAATTAGATATCTACAGTTTGCTCGTGGTTCTCAAGTGACCTCCCATGGTAAGTATGGTCCTGTATATTTTCTGCCAGAGTATAAATAAAACAATATATGTACATTTTTACGCTACATCGCTATCATTGGTCAAATGCATTCTACATATAGTTTCGTATCAGTGTTTGATGAACAACCGGTGGATACAATGTTTGAGCTATACGTTGTACTTTCAAACTACCGACCCGTTTCAAATCTCCCATTTATATCCAAAATCTTAGAAAAAATCACTGCTTCACAGATAATATGTCACTTAAATTCAAATGAATTGCTGACTAAATACCAATCTGCATATAGAAGGTTTCACTCAACGGAAACTGGATTACTACGTGTTCTGTCGGATATAACTCTTGCTATCGAGTCGGGCAAATTGGCACTCCTTTCAGTCTTGGACATGAGTGCCGCTTTTGACACGATTGACCACGATTTCCTCATTAAACGGTTAGAAGAATCCTTTGGTTTAAACTGCGACGTTAAGAGCTGGCTGACATCGTACTTGGCTAATCGTAGGCAAGCCGTAAAGGTGGGAAAAAAACAATCAATATATGCAACCCTTTCATCTGGAGTACCCCAGGGGTCTGTTCTGGGCCCACTTCTCTTCATCCTCTTCACAAATGATGTCGCTAAAATAATCGAATCATTTGGTCTTCTATCTCACTGCTACGCTGATGACCAGCAAGTGTACTTTTACTGCTTACCAGAGGAAATAGACAGTCTAAAAATTCGCATAACTGAGTGTCTAGAAGCAATCACCCGCTGGATGACCTCAAATAGATTAAAGCTGAATCCATCAAAGACTGAATTTCTTTGGACCGCCACAAGCAGACGTCAGCATAACATCGACAACTCCCCAATATCCATTTCAGGAAGTGATATCACTCCTAAGACATGTATTAAACTACTGGGTGTCAATCTGGATGCTGATTTTTCCCTTAAAACTCAAGTGAACAGAACTGTAAGCACTGGGTTCTTTCAATTAAGGCAAATTAAAGCAGTGCGAAGAAACTTGCCAACAGAGGCGACTAAATTACTAGTCAATTCGTATGTTGTTTCACGCCTAGATTATTGCAACGGAATATATGCAAGTCTCCCAAAATATCAAATCAACAAATTACAATCCGTTTTCAACGCTGCGGCGAGACTTATCACCGGCGTATCTAAATATTCCCATATTTCAGAGCATCTCAAAAATCTTCATTGGCTCAAATGTCCTGAAAGAATCCAGTTCAAGCTCTGCTGGATGGTATTTAAGTCCCTTAATGGAATGGCTCCTGCTTACTTATCAGAAATGTGTATCCCAGAAAACTCCAATTCTCGACAGTCAACTCTTAGGTCAGCGGCATCATCAGCAATCGGAAGGTTGAAGGAGCCAAAGCGCACACCAAATACTAAGTTCGGTGAGCGTGCTTTCGGAGTGTCGGGACCTAAAGCCTGGAATGGACTGCCACATGACTTAAGAATGATCACAGACTCGGCGAAATTCAGAGCTAAACTTAAAACTCACCTTTTTAGACAGTCGTACCCATAAAGCCAAAAACAAAAACCTTCACTTTCACCTTCTCAGCCCGCGACATAGTAAATAAGTAATTGCATAAAAATGTTAACAAATTCTTAATGGTGAATTATTTGTACATCTAATTTCATTCAAATCCTCCAGTCCTAATGAGTCCTAAATTCACAAGTCTTTCGAAATAACTTCAATTTATTAACTCCATTTTTGGCAGTTATCTTCTTATAAATGTAATATGAAAAATGATGGTGTAGCAAATGTTAAGTTATGCAATGTCCAGTGTTTTAATATAGTGTCCTCCGCGTGCAAAGTCGTATCTCCTCCAAGCATAAACTTTCTAATTAAAGTGTGTTTATCGGAAGTGACCTGCCAGGTAAGTATGTTCTCTGTGTCCATTTGTAAATAATAGTTCTAGGTAGAGCCTAAGAAGTCATAATAAGATGTACAGCGCCCTTGAGGTGATTTCTCACAAAAACGGCGCTCTACAAATTATCCAATTATTATTATTATTATTATTGTAATTATTGTTTGTCTAGGCTGCAGTAAGAAGTAAGATTGTAGAAATATATTATACACCCCTCATAGCTTTTTCCTTCCCAGAGCATCCTCTCCGTGATATCCTAAAAATAACCCTCTACACAGCATCCAAAGATGACATAGACCCTAAGGGGAATTATTTTCTTCAGGGCCTCCTGTGTGGAGGAACTAATGTAAAAAAAAAGAAATTATATACTCAATCTATTTATATAAAGGAGACTGTATATTTCATGTGGCGGGCGGGCGGTCGGTGAGGATTTGATTTATACACAAATCTACAGTTTTATTCAGAGGTTGATGAAATTTTGCACACTTCACCTGCAAAACAACAGAAAGTTAACTTATGAGATTTAGAATAACTACGCCTCTTCTTATAATTTAAAGGGGAATTTTAATACTTCCTGATGAAATTTTTTGTGCTTGACGTTTAAAATAAAAGGAAAGGTACAGACTAAATCTGAATTCTAAAATTCTGCATACTTTTGGAGCAATATCGGGCACTTCAGCTATTGAAGTAAAACTTCTTTAGGCGCGGTATGACGAGTAATTCAGGTAATTTTTCGCACGGAAATAACGTTTTCAAACGGAAATGACGTTCGGATATCGGTACAATTACTGCCATCTGTGTTTGTTTATATTTTAAAGGGTTCTCGCCTTCGCTAAAATAGTAATACCTGCCACAACAGACAAATAAGTTTTACTAGACGCACTCAATTTGGTAACTCTGTTGGTATCTGAAAGAGAGTAAATAGTGTAAATTAAACACATATCTCTGTAAAAAGAAATTAATATATATATTATTTAATTTTGAAAAATTTAAAAGCAGTTTTTCTAAATATTTTTTAGTTTCCGTATTTTATTTATGTTTTCCAGAATAAAAGATTTTGGTGGATTATTTATTACAATTTTGTCGGAAAAATCTATTGTTTCGAATTCCTTTATTTAATTCGGAAAAGGGTTGTGTTCTTTTTCGGAAGGGAATATTTTTTTTTTAGATTCTCCACCATTTGGAATAAAAATTCCATCCAAAATTATTTGTTCTTGAAAATCTATCATTGTTTCTGCGAATGCCTCTAATGAAAAAAGTTATGAAATAATTCATCATAACATCAAAAATGTATTTAAAATATAATTTGCTATATGTACCTACTTACTTCTAATATGTGCGACTTGAATATTATGCATTGTTTTATTTAATTGAAACTCTTCTTTCAGCAATTTATTAAGTTATGGATCTTACAAACAGTAAAAATTTGTTGATTGATCCTTCTTGCAGTAATCGAAGTGTCTAATCCTTGCTTATTTCGTTACAGCGGCCACTCATCTAGCAGTGCTACGGGACAAAGCTACATGTTATCAAAAAGCGATGCGAATTTTCTGCAGTTAAAATGTGTGCGAATTCTGTTATATTAATAAGTCAAGGATAATGTTCTAAAATGAATTTCATATAAATAATACACTTTTCTTTCCTCATATATCACTGTGAAAAAAGTTACATATTTCAGATTTCTTGAAAACAATTTTTTATATTTACCATACAAATAGGGGTTCCTAATATGGTCCCTAAATAAGATAGTGCTACATTTATGATAAGCGAAGCGAATTTATTTTTAAAAATAACATACTCACAAAACCAACAAAGAAACTGCAACAGAGAAATACACACATGTCTAAATGAGCAGACAAGATGTAGAAAAATTTATATTGAAATTCGTTCGAGAACTTTAGACTAAAATACATTATTGTAGTTTTAAGTTGAGGATGAGAAACATTATCTCTGTTTGTTGATAAATAACCATGTAATTAAAAGGATAAATTATTGTTTACTACCATTTAGAAGTAACAAAGAATACTTCAAATTTTGAAGGTTTTCCAGAACAGAATGTGGTAATTTTATAAATAAATATCTTGCTATTGGGCGTTTTTTAACGAACACATTTTTTGCAATTATAAAAGAATAAATAGCATTCAGAATATTTCACCCGAAAACTTTTTGTTCTAGAAAATTGTAAAAAAAGTCACGTTCATAATTAAAATATTGCAACTCGAAAAAAACACAGTTGCTCTAACTATCTCATCCCCAGTTGTGTAAATATTTTTCATATATAGAATAATTTTATAGTTACATTTACTTAATGATAATAATATAGAACTTATAACAATAAATTATTAGATTTAGTGAACCAGATTTACCAACCACAGAATGGATTGATTGTAGAACTATCATCATTTCATTGTCTCAAATGTTCTAAGGCTTGTACAATTAAAATCATTTAACTGTCTAAACGTTTTCAAACATAGCTAATTTTAATTATTCTTGAATAGTCTATGAACACTTATCTATATATTATAACAAGCGATTTTTTGGTAAACTCTGAAAGCAAAAACTATGCCTTCATGTAGAAAAAGTAAAATTCCATCAACCTTGAATAAATTCATATAATACAATTTTTTTAAAGTATCTTTCAATGTCTTATTCGACTGCTATTTTATACCCAGTGAAATGGTTCTAAACTGATTGACAATGTTTTAATTTCATGTATATTTTTCGCTAGTTGTTAATATGGAGTGATATAAGATATAATATTAGATATGTGTAATTATTGTTTAATACTTTGTAAGCGTAGGTTGCATTTTAAAGTATTTTAGCTTGTAAGTTTCGGATTGAGACTTTATTGTGAAAACTGCGACTGGCAATGTTTTGCGATTTTAAATTTACAACATCTAATGAAAGTGTTTCGATTTATTTCAGATTTTTCGGAATAGTGCAAAGACTTCAATCAATTAACTTATGTGATTGTAATAATAATAATAAAACAATATTTAGTGAAAATAGCTAAATGTTTATCCAGTGATAAGTGAAATTAGACGGTATCTGTGTATTGACCAATTGTTTGTGTCTCGCAACGGACAGTACTCCGGTACAATATAGTATATCTTAGGTTAATGGAATAAGTAAGTCTAGATGTTCTGTGAACATCCGGCGCAATACGAACAGTAATAAGTCGTAGTGATATTATGAGTGTCTAAAATCTAAAATGAATAGGTATTATCTGATATTTTAAGTAGGAATATTAACTGTCACGATTGCTAATTGAATATTTAACAGATCCACGTATAACATATTATAACGCATGAATAAATAATTAAGAATTTTAATAAATAAATTCATTTCCCCAACGCCGACTTGAAAAGTATGTTAAAAGTTAAAGCCCACCATGTAAATATTATATTTATGTATGTGTAGGATACCTGCCTACAGGAGCCATGTCCCCATGTGTTGTAATAATTCGATATAATCTATATGTATTTGACTAATGTGATGTCCTTAATAATGAAAGCTATAAATAATCATTCTGAAAATTATAATCCTAGCACCACATTGCTGGCATATGTGTCATATGTGTATGTATTAAAATCACTCAATTTTGTAAGTAAAGTAAGTTACATATTGGTCATATACGATATACATCCCTTCATATTATGTGTGTTTATTAAGTATCATTCCATTTCAGTGATAATATCATCCAATCTCATTGATGCATAATGGCGAAGAGCATAATCGAAATTATATAATCAAATTCAATAGAAATAGTTCTTTCGAATGAATTAGCAATTTGAGTTGTCGGAATTATCGAACGAATTCCATGCACTATTCGATTAATACATATTTTATGTAATCGGATGTTAAGAAATTCAAAATCTTTATGCCATTCCCCTTTTCGTTTGATTCGTTGATTCATTTATCCATTGCAGAGGATTTCAAAAACAAAATAATAGATTCAAAACGATGTTTTTTTTAACTACCGCACATATAGTTTAAAATAATTAACACCCTGATATTTCCACGTAGTTTTCAGTTTAAAATGTGGTTCTGTAAAAAACCGATTTTTTTTAAATGCGTATTAAATTGCATCATAATTAGGGCTGAAAGAATTACGTTTTGACTGTTTATTTTCTTTATGTCGGAAATAGTCAAAGATGTGTTTAATCGATCGTTCAAACTATGCGGTCGTTTAACGTTAACCGTACGTGTCCTAAGCATCGTCGAGGAAGGCGGTTCGTGCCTATAACACGTTCGTTGTATCGATTAAAACATCGCGCCGATTGCACGGTATGTAAAGCATTTAATGGAAAGTTAAATTGAATAACCGCACCGATTGGACGCGATGTAAAGCATTTAATAGAAAATTAAATTGAATAACTGCGGATGTAAAACATTTAATCGAAAGTTAAATTGAATAACCGCGCCGATTGTTCGAAGTTCGAAACATTTAATCAAAAGTTAAATAAATTGTTCATTTAGTATTCCATAACACTGTGAAAAGTATTTCCATTCGTTCTCACTCAAATATAGTTGGCATTGAGTAGAATAGAACAAAGATCTCACACTAAGACTTGACATTTAATCGTATTATTTGTGTATTGCCACTTGAAGTATTATAATGTTTCCCAGTAATAATAAATAATGGTAAAAGATAGGCTGACGAAATTATTTGCTAAATGCTGTGGATAATATGAGATTGATAATAACATAACGTTAGGAAGTACGCAGAGGATTCCGGGGCGGAACGGGGTATCTAAATTTTCATTATAATTTGAGAGCGTTTGAAAGTAATTACACTTTTTTTAAAGGCTCCGTCAAACAGGAGGCGTACTTACGCGCGTCAAGGTGTTAAAACGTCCCGGACGTATAACGCTGCGTTGTGTTGTACTGAACATGTCGAAGCCGTTCAAACAGAAGGTACGCGACGTTACGGCGCTTTGGTGCCTGTTTGAAGGAGCCTTTACGCTGACGCCTTGACGCGCGGTAAGTACGCCTTCTGTTTGACGGAGCCTTAAATGTGTACGTTTATTTGCGTATTTATCTACAAAGTATCAAAAGAAAAACTTATCTGAATTAATAATTACTATAAAAAAATTGTGTCTGAAAAAAATAGGAAATTTTCCCATTTTGCCCCACCCTCCGAGCTTCAATGGCAAATGAACCAGGGGCATAATGGGGTACTTATTATTGATGAGAACACTGTCTAGACCAGCACCCGTCATGCGGTAAAGTACTTTTATAAGGTTTTGTCACCAGTTTCTGGATTTATTCATCTATAGGTATTAACTTCTCTAATGTTGGTGACAGCCCTTCACACCGATTACATTTCGCCACTAACGATCGCTTCAACTGCTTATTTCATAGCATACGTAGACCAGGACTGCCGGTCGGTTAATATTTCACACCTTCGCAAGTAAAAGTGCATATGAACGAGGTATACCCTATTTTGCCCCACCTTTTGTGCCCCGACGGTTTAAAAACAGTTATATTCGCTAGCCTTGAGTTATCATTAGACTTTTTGTCAGACAAAAATATGTTGAAACAAATCTGTAATGTTAATTTCCAAGTAAAGAATAGAATAAAGTGCAATTTTCCAGATTTCACAGCGCAAAAATTTGAATTTGCAAGTATTTTCTCCAGCTTTCGTTAAAATCCAAACTAAGCGGACTCTCACAATTAAAGCAACAACTCTTACCATACTCAACCTGCCCTGGTACCCCATTCTGCCCCGAATTCCCGTACTCCGCAAGATGTCGCTTGTATCTCGTTTCGACGGGACCGCTTGTCCATCAAACATTAATTTGTTTTTGCTTTCCTGTAAAATTAACTTTTTTGTCTTACGACTTTTTTCTATGGGACGTGCTATCATAGAAAAGCGTCGTAAATAAAAAAAAAATCTATTTTACGTTTTATCTCTGAAAATTAAAGAGCTCCACGAAAAACGTATTTAAGTTAGATTACTCTATCTCCTCCTAAGATGTTCCTTGTATCTCTTTTCGACGGGACCGCTTGTTCATCAATCATTACTTTATTTTCGCTCTCCCGTAAAATTAACTTTTTGACTTACGACACTTTTATATGGTGTAAGATATAATATCTCGAATATCTACTTGTTACAAGGAATATGATATTAAGGCGGACCCGTGAAAAAACAATATTTGTGAAACTGAAAATTTGTCTCAGGATCATTGGGTTTCAAAATAAAAAAATTACCCTTAGCATTTTAGTAAACTTGAAAACTACGACACCTGTCAAACATTCAAACAACAGAAATACACATTTGAAAAAAGATTTTGTATTAATTATTAAATTAATTTTGATACCTACGTTAACGCTTGTCTAGTATGATTTATAATTAGTTCCAGTTTAGAAAATTAAAACTTCATTGAACGTGAATAATTTTACGCTTTACGCAAGAATACAATTATTAGAATGTTTAATTTAATGATTGTATATTATGTGCTTATATATTGGATGAAAACAGAATCCATTCTTTCTGCCAAAAAACTATATTGTGTAATTTTTCAAACATCGAGTCAAAATCTGGACAAACTATTCGAGAACAATTTGAAGCAGCGGGTTGAGGGGAGAGATGTATCCATCTACTTATATTTAATTATGAAATGTCCCAAACTCTGTCTCAGCAAATATTAAAAAAATATATATCATAATCCGTTGTATGAATTAACAATGTAAAATTAAATTGAAATATTTGAAGGTGAATGTCAAAAGAATTCTTATTCTACGCTTTCGTAGATGGCGCGCATAGTATTTTTTACTTATAAAAGCTTTTTACAAGCTTTATACTTTGAAATATTAAGAAAATTTTATTGTTCGCGTAAGTATACAAGCAATACGAATATTAACAAATAGTTTTGTCAATTAAAAAACTCTAATATTTCAAGAACGGCTAACAAATGCAATATTTCAACGGTGATTCAATCCAATATTGTATTTGATAGCCTTTCTTGAAAGATTAGGGTTTTTTAATTGACAAAACTATTTGTTAATATTCATAAATCTTGTGTACTTCCGCGAACAATAATTTTTTCTTAATATTTCAAATCGTAACTTGTAAAAAGCGTTTATAAGTAAAAAATACTAAACGCGCGCTATCTACGAAAGCGTAGAATATTAATTCTTTTGACCTGTTGCAACTGTAACCTTTTTATTTTTCTGTATTCCACTTTCTGTTTCAAAACGAAACATTCTGTTTCATGATTCGTTTAGATTTATTAGTATTATTTCGATCTGCATACAAATCATTTCAAACGTTTTTCATACAAGATGGCTGCCAGACATTTTCCTTTCACCCCAGATTTGGCTTCAAAGTCATTCATATAAAATCGCACTGATGCTCTGTCCCGGAGTCAATTGTCAATAAAAAAATGAAATGTTGATTTTCTTTACGCGAAATTGCTTTAGTCACAACCACATATATACAAACTGAGAAGATTCAATGACTCTAAGTATTGTTACTGTGAAATGTATCAATAATTGATATGTAATAAGAATACATATTTTTAGGCACACCCGTAGAAAAGTGTCGTAACTCAAATTTTCTCTTTTTACTTTTTATCTCTTGTAAAATTAACTTTTTTTGATTTACGACACTTTTCTACAAAGTTCTATGAGAGGAATTGTTTGATGTACATTATTTTTTTTATTAGACTAACTCTCTTTTATAAAAATATTTGAAGATTTTCCCATCGATGTAATACACCATCGAAGAAGAAGATAATAGATAGATCTAAAGGAAAACATAAAAAAGAAAAAGATACAGAAAATTTTAAAAAAAAACCGAGTGTGCTATAGACCACACGACTGAAGTAAAACTTCTTAAGTTCCCATATATATGTATGTGTATATAATTTTATATGTAGATATAATATATACATGTATATACATACAACTATATGAATTTTCTACAAATATTTATTTAAATTTATTATCGTTCGCCTTGCTTGATCACCCTTTTCGTAACGCTCTCGTCACGCATTCGCCAGCTTACTTCCCAAGTTAAACGTGCGTTAAGAAGTTTGATCTCTCGTCTTACGGGGACAAACGCTTTATTAACGGGTTATTTCTGAATTTGATATACGAGATTGACAAAAATGACTTAAAAAATGTCACTGGCCGAATTGGTTTGATAAAACGAGAGATCCTTGTTCGAGTCCCAGTTGCGACCGTTAGCATTATATTATTCTGTCTTGTTCTTTTTCATGTTTTCGTTTGATATTATCTTCTTCTTCAGTGATGATTTACATTAAATTGCACTGCACACAGTTCTCAGCACACAGCACAGCACCACTCTGTATTCTCTGTTGTATCATTCCCGACGCTAATGTTAGTTTGTACCTACTATTTATAGAACTAGGAGTAAGTGAGTCAGTGAGTGAGTAGAAGGAAATAGTAGATACATAGGTATTATTGCTGGCATGTCAGTTTTTTATTCACCTGTATATAACATATATTATTACTCTATGAATAGTGAAATAAATCAAATTAAAAATATTATAAAACATACGTAATTTTGTATTATTAATTTATGTGTATAATATCCTCCTCATGTATAATAATAATAACGATTGTATAATTTGTAGAGTGCCGTTTTTGTGAGAAATCACCTCAAGGGCGCTGTACATGTACATTAAACAATGTACAATATATATCTTAGGCTATCTAAGTATATTATTTACAAATAGATACAGAAACATACGTATACAAATATATTGCATATATTGTATCAGAAGGATTTTTAACAGCAATTCCTGGACACATCTTTAGTCCAGTTGATTATTCAGACATCTCCAATTTCTAAGGTTTGAGGTAATTATTGATAAAAGCAATATTCAAATGCTCATCACAAATCAAATATTATTAAGAAGTATTTGTCTTTTATGTATTAAAATATGCTATCATATAACACCGGGAGGCATAACGGTCCGGTACATTAGTACGACATTTTGAAATATCCTACTATTGATCCAGACAACATCATTTTTTTTTTATTCACTACAAGTTTTTGTGCATTATTATTGATGTGATGGTGTGTAAGAATTGTACCAGCTAGCCTGAAAAACTGAAACCAAATTAAAACAGGTTGTTGCCATGGTTAAAACCATAAATAAACCAACAAACAAACTGCGCGTTGCCATGGTTGCCAGCCAAACTTCTTTCACGGCGCAAGTCAATTTTACAATTTCACTAATTATCTCAGCTTCTTTCACCATAGACGACGAACACTTCAGCTGTCATCTCGATAACTGACAACAAAACCGGGCAACTTGGCAACGGCCAGCCACGCCAACTGGCACGGCGAGTTGCGAGTCACAGCTTGCGTTTCCGTTGACAATGGGTTTTTGAGAAGTTGTATGGTGTGCGAACCATCACATTGACATACACAGTTTACCGAGTTGAGTTGAAAACTGTTTTTTTTTTCAGTTGCCCCTGAGCGGAACCGCCTAGATGGTACCCTTTTACATATAACTGAGCAGATGTCAGACTAATGGGTACAAAAGGGACATGTCATTTGACTCTCCGATGATATTTTATTCTATTAACAACAAAAAAATTATTTTTCAATCACACGTAGCCACTTATCCCAATCCTACTCGAATGAGATGGAATTGTCATCATGTGACCCTCTAGTCTAGGCTATACCCGACTACTCAGTAGCGATGTGTGATGGAAAATATTTTGAATTATTTAATTGAAAAAAAAAATCATCGGAAAGCAAAATAACATTTACATTTTTTACTGCAAATATATTTAGGAATCGCTGGTTAAAATCCTTTTGGTACGCGCTGTTATACCGTGTTTGCAGGAATATACCTATTTAATGTTAAATAACATATTACGCAAATGCAAATGTAAACGGCCCAGAGCCCGACTTACTCATTTGGGTAATGTTCTGAAGCGGAAGGAAAGGGGGAGAGAAGGATATGGAGGAACATAAGGTTGAAAGGTAGGTATATAGCTAATAGCTATTGCTGGAAAACGTCAAGAGTAACGGCTGCGCCACTTTTTCCACAGAAAACTTAAAACTCAATCATACAAAAAAAAAATGAAAAGGCATAAAAAATTTCTAGTACGGATGAGACCACTTTTTCATTTATTTATGTTTTAATTATAGAATTTCGGCCATAAGATTTTGATTTTTTTTGATTTTACAGGCAACTCTAGCAATTATTTTTAGAGAGTTATAAAAAATAATCATTTTTGCACTTTATATTTTAATATGTTGAAATACGAAATTTAAAAAAAAAAACATTTTTATGATCATGAATCAAATTTCAAACGACTCATTTACGTTGGATCACGTTGTATTGAAATTTAAATTTCGACCCCGAAAAAAAGGCTCTTTTACTATACTTAATTGTTTGTTTAATACTTCATCATATTATTATAAAATATTATACAATTGTTTAATAATTTCTATTAACTCCCAAAAAAAATCTATTTAACTCAAGTAAAAAATGGTCTGATTATTGGCAAGAAATCCAAAAATAAGTTTTGCATGAAAATGGCCACGCCGTCATTGCTCTTAAGTTTATTTATATAAAATAAGTAAGTCAGTGTTAGGAATAAATAAAAAACGACAACACCAGACATGTTTTTTATGAAGTAAGTAAAGAGAAAATTTATTATCATGGCACGCCACTGGTTTCTGCACCATTGAATAAATTGAAGGATATCATTAAATATTTAACAAGACTACTTAATCTACTGGAAATACCCACAAAAATTCAGCGAATAATCAAGTGATACGAATTATAAAAATATGAAAATATCAGCATGTTGTTATGAAAATTAAATAAATAATATTTTTAATTGACCTATTATAATTTTGTTTAAACATTCAAACATCCTCTCTTTCCTTTTCCTGAAAAGACCTCCACATAGCATCGCCAAAGCTGAGATAAGTCCTGAGGAAATCTTACCTCTCTAGCACACTGAAGGTTAATTAGGTTCGAAGATTTAAAAAAAAAAAAATTAATGTTTCTTTATTTATTGTGTAGTTGTTACAATTGAGGTTTTTTCGACCACCATGGCACATGGTGGTCGATTTTTTATACAGTACATTAACATAATATACAATATAAAAAAAGGGAGAGAATGTAAAAAAATATATAAAATAATAGAATATTAAAGAATTTTAAAGAATTTAAAAGAATGTAAATGACTTTAAAGTAATATAAAATAGTATGGAAGAATATAGTAGAATATAAAATATTATATGTAAAGTAAAGAACAACAAAAGCATTTGGGCAAGCAGAATTAACAGAAGGTTTCCCTAGTTGACAGCTGGCGTGGTCTAGGGGAAAAGCTTTAGACTCCCAATCCGAAGGTCGCGAGTTCGAACTATAAATTTTATTTGATAAATTTGTGTGTTTCATAATTAATTAATTAAAAAATAATATATGGTATATTTGCGGCACATTCCAGAGTGCATGATACTCTCAGTAAGAATCGCCCTGGTGTAAGCCTATTCAGAATTGAAACGTTGCTTATACTTAGTACTTCCCCACCTTCCTCTTCCCAATCTCCTTCCCCTCCCCAATACCTCCAGCCTCACAACATACCCACATTGGGGGATGCCATGGTCTCACTGGCTCCAGACGGGAGCAGTTGGGACTCTTGTGCGGTATACATATAATTTTTTTTATATAGGTTATAAGACCCTCGTAACGAACGTAGTAAGTAGGTACCTCTTACGAGAATGGTCCAGCAATCGTGAGGTTTGTATGCACAAATAACAAAATATTAATTAATTTATTTATTCTGGGTTTTTACAGATGTTCTCACTCACGCGAGAAGAATCCAGTTATAAAAACTGATACACAAATAGGTACAAACAATTACACAAATCTAATAAAACTAACTATGCATTTTTATGAATCTAAATAAAGATTAAAAAAATCAACAAATAAAAACAGTAAATTTATTTTATTTTATTTATTTATATTTAAACGCCCATAGGGCTTTTACATACATAAAGCAATACAATGTTTCGATTAATTACAGTGAAGAGTTAGAAGTGAATAAAATAAAGGTAAGTAACAGAAAATATAAAGACACATAATATAGGTTAGATAAAATATGAGTTGACAAAATGTAGGTAATACAGAATATAAATAAAGTAAAAATAGATAGCCTACTGATATCCTCCAAATCAATAATAATAGGAATTAATAAAAATGTATAAAATTGGTATTTACAATAGTTTATGAATTAAGTAAAAATAGTGCGCACATACGGCGTTTAAAGTTTGGCAAATTTAAATTATTGTCAAATACATCAATAGATATTGTTTAAATATTGGTTACCAAAACTATGAAATCGTTTTATTGGGGAATGCAATTTATAGTTAGAATGAGATGTGTGTATATAAAATGTTAATGTTTGTCCAGTAGTTCGTGTAGGTACATGTAGATTAATTAAATGCAAGAGTTCACAGCAATCAAATTTAGAGTTTAATAATTTTAATAAAAAGGTTAGGTCAGTTATTTTTCGTCTGTTTTCTAAAGTTGGAATATTTAAAATATTCATTAATGATAAGTAATTTATGTGCTCTAAAGGGATGTTAAGTTTAAAATTTACAAATCTTAGAAATTTTCTTTGAATTCTTTCAATATTATGGATATGAATTTTGTAGAAGGGCGACCAGACTATTGAGTTATGTTCGATTAGGCTTCGTACTAGGGATATGTACAACAATTTTACGATTCGTAAAGATTCAAAGTTTTTAATTGTTCTTAAAATAAATCCTAATATTTTCATACCTTTATTTACAGTTTGTTGAATGTGGACCGTGAAATCTAGTTTCTCATCCATTATTACGCCAAGATCTCGCATTTCCGTTACACGTTCTAAATTTATTTCATTTATAGAATAGTCGAACAATAGTGATGATTTTTTTCTGGAGAAGGTCAAAGTTTTGCATTTATCTACATTTAAATATAAATTATTTTGTGAACACCAGTTATTTAGCATGTCTATACTATATTGAAGAACTTCACAGTGATTAAAGAGAGTTATTTCTTTATATAATGCCTGGGTTTTGGTCACACCCAACGTTTCTGTACAGAGAAGTTAACGTGTGTTCACTGCGGCGAATCTCATAAATTTGACACATGTCCCAACAAGGCTAGAGAACCAGCATGTTCAAACTGCAGTGGAGGCACGAGAAACCACCGGGCAACAAATCCAGATTGCCCACTCTGGAAGCTGATGGATGAGCGCTTCAGAGAAAGGGTAGATTACGTGGGCCAGTGTTAAAGGCAACTTTAAGGAAAAAAAATGTTTAAACATAATAGAATACACAACTAAAAATTCCTGTATGCGAATTATGTACATGAATGCTAGAAGCATCAGAAATAAAATTGACGAAATCGAAGAAACTCTCAAAAACATTACAGAAACAGTTCACATTCTCGTGATTACGGAAACCTGGTTACGTAAAGGAGAGGAAACCTTTTTCAATATTGCTGACTATTCTGGAATCTTCGCTTCCCGTGAGATGGACCGAGGAGGAGAGGTCGCTATCTACACGCACAATACACTAACCAATAAGAAGATCGAAAAATGCTGCAGCGAAAATACCTTTCTAGGAATTACAATCACGTCAAAAAATACTAAACCTCTAAATTTGTATGTTTTTTACCGTAAGCCGAACTCAAATATAACAGATTTCTTTGAATCTTTAGAAATAATATTAAATAATAACAAACAAAACACATTACTTTTTGGAGATTTCAATATTGATATCTCAAAAGACACTGATATTGCACGAAGATATATTCATACTTTGAAATCGTACAACTTTTATGTATGTAACACAATGTTTCCCACAAGGGTAACTAATAACACCAGCTCGTTGATAGATCACATCATTACAAATAGGACAAATGTTTCTGGCACAATCTCAAACATTGATGATCCCCTTAGTGACCACAATATACTTATATTGGATTATGAAAATTCCTTGAAAAACCTTTCCAATAACAGATCCGCAGTAAACCTCTCAAATGCTTACAAAATAAATTATCAAAAATTGAATACTACACTTAAAACTAGTAAATTTGCCCATTCGTCTGACGATGTAAACAGAAATTATAATAATTTTGCTGACTATCTCGAAAATGCTATAAATTCATGCAAAACAAAGGTAAAAACTAATATAGGGGACAAAAGACTGAACAATACTCCATGGTTTGATGCCGAACTTGATACACTTATTAAAAAACGAAATAGCGTATTTAAACTTTGGAAACAAAATCAAGGAAGTATTCCTTTGACAATAGAAAAAAATAAATCTCGTAATGCTGTCACAAATTATAGAAGATACATCAAAACAAAATATTATACGAAATTGATTAATGAAAACATGAATAAGCCACAACGAACATGGAAAACAATCAATTCCATTCTATCAAATAGCTCGCGAAGCCCAACAATAGCTTGTAAATCTCTAGTCATAAATGACGAAGAAGTAAAGAGACCAAAGGAGATTGCAACTGCATTTAACACATTTTTTCTCTCAGTTGGAGAAAGTTTAGCATCAGTCATAAAAACCTCAAAAACTGATATAAATACGATCTACACGGAACCTCAAGCAAAACAATCTTTTAACATGATCAGGACTAATAAAAAGGAAATCTTACGGGTTATATCTAACCTTAAATCTAAAGCGGCAGCTGGTTCCGATGGTGTAACCTCTCTCCTTCTCAAAAACTGCAAGGAAGAACTAGTGGATGACCTCGTATTATTAATAAATCTCTCTCTATCAAAGGGTACCTTTCCCGATAAACTAAAAATTGCGAAAATTATTCCTGTACATAAAGACGAATGTAAAAAAAATGTCCAAAATTATCGTCCAATCTCTATACTTCCAGCTATCTCTAAAATTTTTGAATGTGTCATTAAAGAAAGACTACTGAAATACCTTGAACACAACAAAATTCTCACGTCAAAACAATATGGCTTCAGACGACGTTCTAACACTAAATGTGCAGCCTTCGATTTTATATCAAATCTGCAGAAACATATAGATCACGGTGATTTTACGGCGGCAATATTTATTGATCTAAAAAAGGCGTTTGACACGGTGGATCATAACGTATTGATCGAAAAACTGAAACATTTGGGAATTGTTGGTACACCTCTGGAACTTTTCCGATCTTACCTATCAAATCGCTTTTCGGCAGTAGAACTAGGGGGAGAAACGAGTGAATTAGGTAAAATATCATGTGGAGTACCACAGGGATCAATTCTTGGACCATTGCTCTTTCTAATCTACGTAAATGACATAACAAAGTGGGGTATTAAAGGTACTATACAACTTTATGCGGATGATACGGTAATTTTTTATACTAAACCGAACCTAGCGGAGCTTGAAACGGAAATGAATGCTGATATTTCCCATCTCACAAGTTGGTTGAGAATAAACAAACTAACCCTTAACGTAAAAAAAACCCACTATATACTTTTCGGTAACAAAAAAAATCTCAGCCTCAATATCAAAATTGGAGACAACTCCCTCGAAAAGAAAATGAGCACAAAATATCTGGGTCTGATCATAGATTCCCAACTCTCGTGGGATCTCCACGTAAATCATGTAAAGGAGAAAATTACACCCATAACTGGTGTACTATATAGGCTTCAAGGATTACTACCCATCCCTTTATTAACTTCAGTCTACAATGCCATGGTACACTCTCACCTGTCCTATCTCTGCTGTATCTGGGGCTTTGCCTCAAAGAAATTGATAGCCGACCTGCAGGTAGTTCAAAACCGAGCTCTCAGAAATGTTCATGGACTTCCATGGGACACTCATGTCAGGGACATCTATTCAGTTTCCGGTATCCTTCCAATCACAATCCTTCCTAAACATGAAATCACAAGCACCATCCTACAAATTACCCAACAATCAACTCATACTAACACCAAGCCAATTTACAATCAAGACATCCACAACCACAATACTCGAAATAACAATAAAATCCGCATTCCTCAAACACACACTACAAAATATGGGATAAAATCTCTGAACTATATTGCCTATACACTATATAATTCGCTTCCAGATATGTACAAAAACATCCAGCATAATAAAAAATTGCAAAGCAATGCTTTAAAAGAATATTTTTTAACTACATTTAAAAATGAAAATATGTAATCGTCTTGTCATTTTTTGTTCTATCTTATATACTCGGATATGTTTTTCCCTCTCTTTACTTGTTTTCTCTTGTTGTTTGTTCTACTTAACCTGTCTTTATTTTTATTTTTATGCTGTACTGAATGTAAAACTTATTTTATGATATCAAAATACCTTTGTAAAATTGTAACTACTACCTCCTACCTATGAATTGTAAGTTCCTCCTGTCCTAAAATGAGTTTTGTAACTCATCGGGATTGCTCTAGCAAGAAATAAAAACAATGAAAAAAAAAAAATATAATTTAATGTCATCGGCGAATAGGCTCGGAACAGGCTCAGCCTAGTGAGGTGGCATATACCTAAAATAATGTACATAACATGTATTTTTTGGTTAATAAATAATTTAAAAAAAAAAAAAAAAAAAGAATAGCAATACATTGACGTCTTTAAAGCAGTTGACTATGTCGTTTATAAAAACAAGAAATAAAACTGGGCGAAGATGACTACCTTGCGGTACACCACTAGTGGCGGAAAATGGTTATATAATAGTAATAAATTAATTAATAATTATTAAAAAATATTAAATCATATAATAGTTTACTCAAATGACCAATCATAGAAAGAGAAACAAGAGACACAAGATTCACAAAAGACAAAAGATACACAAGAGACACAAGAGTCACAAAAGACACAAGAAACACAAGAGAACAAATTGACATTCAAGTGATACATAATATAATTAGCACGATATATTTTTTAGCAATCGCAGAACATTTTTTCTGTTTCCATATAAAATATCTACTTCAGCACACTCCATCTTATTACACAGTCGACACTTTTGGGCCAGCGGGCTAAAATAGGCGATATTATTTTTAAATGTACCTATTCAGGTGAAACATCTTATGGCGTCTTAAACAATGGGAATTAGGAACATATATTTAAATATTGCTAAGATATAATGTAATATCTAAAATAAATAAAGAAGAAACTTTCTACTACAACACATAAATACTTGTCACACTTGAACATAACCACGTAAACACCTCAGCACAGGTTCTCCTAGTGAGGTGTTCACGAAATATACAACATTACCCAACCACTGTTTTACCTTCTCAAACCTACCTTACACACGACATAATAAAAAGTTCGAAATTATATTATTATGTATAAATTTTTACGGGTTTTTTACAAACACGGCGCTATACAAATCATCAAATTATTGCTATATCAATCAATTGCCTTCCAATTTTAGGTGTAGGTATTCATTTTTAAGTATCCAAGTCGCACGTCGTATGATTTAAGATATTCATATAGTCCACATTTGAAAGATGAGAGTCTTAGCATTTTTTAAACCGATTTTTCAATGTTTTCATAATTGCAGTAATGTGGATTCCAAATAGTAATTCCATATTCAAGTTTACTTCTAAATAAGGCATTGTAAATGGATAAAATTGATTTATTATTTTTATATGCGCATTGCGCACTTCACAAGCGTCCCAACTGCTTCCTTCTGAAGCTAGTGAGACCATGGTATCGCCAATGGGTATGTTGTGAGGCTAAAGGTATGTGAAGGAGATGGGGAAGAAGAAGACTGTGGAAGTACCTGGCTATTTAGATCTGGTCACAAACACAACTAAAGCCATAGCAAGCAACGCGTCAATTATAAATGGTGGAGGAGATCTTTGAAAGGTTTACATATTCTGTGAATAAATCCCATCGTTTTAAGTGATAACATGAAACATTTCAGCAAGAAACAAAAAGAAAACCAGTATTCCAATGGTATTAGCTAATTATTATTATTATTATTACTAAAAGGTATTTAAAATGTTCATATTAGGTATCTAACTCACAATTTAAAATTTTTATTCTGAAGACAATCATGGACAACCACATGTGGTCATACACAATAATCCCACAGAACAAAGGGTCAGTCAAAGACTGAAGATTAAATAACTTACGTACATATCTTAACACAATATCTTTTTGCAAAACTAGAAACATGTGCATAATGAAAAAAACATATTAAATGAAGGGACTATACTTTGAGGCCTAATGACTTTGAGGTTTTTGAATGGTAGGTACTTTTAAGATAAGTTTGATGATGCTACCATATAACATCTCGTTAATGTAGGCATCTTGAGAATGGTCGTTTTCTGTAAAACCGCATGTATGTGGAACGAGTTGTTCTAACTGTATCTTTTTTCTACACTGTACACAGAAAATGTAATAATTTTAATAATTAAGGGTTTTAATTTTTTTTTACAATAGCTCCACACAGGAGGCCCTGAAAATAAACTTCCCCTCAGATCCTATGTTATCTTTGGGGATGCTGTGTAAAGGGTTTTTCCAGGAAAGAAAGGAGAGGATGTTCTGGGAAGGAAAAAGGTATGAGGGGTGGGTAGGAATCTGGGGGTCAGTGTGTCCAGGAGTGACGGACGGATGATTTCATCCCTCCCACTACAGTGTAAGGTGATGTCCTGAGATAGCCTGAAGAAGTCAAAAGGCCTCCCTCAACCAGACTCTCCCGATCTAGCCTGCCACACGATTGGTGGGCAGACGCATCCGGTTTAGGGAAAATACGGTATACCTACTTACACAAAATATAAAAGTGTCCCGAAGGAGCTTGCAGAGAGGATGTCCCGCCGAATAACAAAAGTTTAAAACATATTTTCGTTAAAATGCATTAATGATAAAACTGCTCGTCTGTATACTGATTATACCAGATTATATTATGTAGTACAAAAAATCTACAATGTAAACAAATTCGTTTGATATCCATACCAACTTATTACGAAAAGTATTTTTGAAGTCGATTTTAGGTTCGACATTGGTAAATAATTCACAAAAAACAGTATTTTTATAATAATATAAATCAACCTGTAAAAAAACAACTCTCAAATACCATCTCTAACCTTTCCAAAAAAGTCTTGTCAAGTATTTTTAAATCCTTCCCAAGAAGAAGCGGGGTTCCGATCTCGAAATTTTCAAGGACTGGTGGATCGCCTTAAGGCTAAAATAGTGCATCCTTTTCATCGATTACTGATAAAACAAACTAAATGTACATTGCATTTGTCTAATTAATGCGATGCTGCTTAAAAATTTACATATATTGTTTTATTTATATACTCTGTACACGTACGGGTAGAATGTATACAGAACCATACTTCTCTGTGCGGTCACATGAGATTAACACTTGGGATTTTTTTTGGTTGAATTATTTAATTTATCATTGAAGAAGAAGATAACAATAATAATTTAATCTTTTTAAATATGAAAATGAACAAGACACAGAAAAATAATAAAAGTTAATGGTCGCAACTGGGACTCGAACCCAGAACCTCAAGTCTAACCGGGACATACGCTTTATCCAACACATTGTTATTATTGTTGACTTCTTCTTCAATGATTTGTTACATTGATGGGAATAACCTTCCTAAGTTAAAAAGAGAGTTTACTTATAAAAAATTGAATTATTTAAGTAAATACTTCTTTACGCACGCTTGACTTGAGGGGTAAACTGGCGAATACGTTACGGAAATTATAGCGTTACGAAAAGTGAAATGCGTTGCGAGGCGAACGTGTTGTATCACATTGTAGAAGCAAGAGAGAGCAGTGCGCGAGCACATTTTCTTTATCTCTTCCTCTCATATTAGTGCATGAAATATTTCAGTCAGTATTTTTAAATACCAGTGACGCGCCAAACGCGGGGGGAAAGGATGTCGATAGCACGGCTTGATCGGGCGAGGCGAATGATAATAAATTTAAATAAATATTTGTAGAAAATCAATAAATGTATATATTTTATACATATAAACATATATATATATATATATATATATATATATATATATATATATATATATATATATATATATAGACATACATATAGATGGAGCTAAAGAAGTATTTACTTCAATCGTGTGGTCTAAAGCACATTCATATTTTTTTATTCAAGTTCCATACAAGTGTGCAAAACAATAATAATGCATTTTCAGCTGTATCAAACATGAAATATGTTAACTACCTAGTTAACATAACATCCAGACCAATAATAAGTACCTATCTACTTTCAAAAGTGAATTTAAAGAATAGCCGTCTGCAGGGCCTGGCGATAAAAGCGGAAATTAGCAGATTTAACGCTGCTAACAGAAATCAATAAGTAGAACAAATTCGTACCTTACGAAGTTTTAATCGAATTTGTGGATATCGAGTAAACCGAGGCCGGAGGTAATTAGGTTTCATAATCCCGCAGAGAATACCTAAGTGCCCACTCGTGTTCGAAGGGGATAGAGCATAGAGGGACCAATAAGAACAATGCCGAAGCCGTAATAGAATATGAATTATATTAACTTTCCAACAATAATATTATCGTTGCTTAAAACCTTTCTGCGGAGAGGGATCTCGGAGGAATTATACAGCCGATATTATCCTGAGTGGGCTGCGCAAAGTGCCAGAGATAACATTTTCTTTAATGCAGGGATTGGCTACGGGCGATCGTAGCGGGTAACGGCGCGGCGTAGACCGAGCTACGGGGAGCTACGCCAGCGCGCCGGCAGCTCAGAACGAGCCGAGCTTGTTGTTTTAGTAATGAAAGAGCCTAGTTGGGAAGGGGTTCCATAACATCTTTACGGCGTCCGATTACTCTCGGATATTCTTAGAGTATTTTTTCATGAATAACGATTTCTGATAATATTCATTCAAATCCGCTATTTTGTGAAACGGCGGCATTTAAAAGCAGTTTAGACGATATTTATACATTTAACTCTTTTCGTCGAAACATTTTGATTGCATAGTTCCTATCCGGTCAGGACAAGCTAACGCTATTTGGTGAAACGGCGGCATTTAAAACAGCTTATAGGATATTTATACAATTATCTCATTTCGTCGATACATTTTGATAAAATGATTGAATAGTTTCTTTTCGGACATGACAAGCTAACTTACGGAAATTCACTATTTTGTGAAACGGCAGCATTTAGTACAGTTTAGATGATATATATATAAATTTATTTCTATTCGGACATAACAAGCCAACTAACGGAAATTAACTATTTTGTGAAACGGCAGCATTTAGGACAGTTTAGATAATATATATATATACAGGGTGTTAAGGTACGTACTTGAGTTACTTTAACCAGTGATTCCTGGCATTATTTGGAGTAAAAAATGTGAATGAAATGTTGGTCTCCGGTGACTTTTTTTATGTCAATTTTTTTTTTTTCAAAATATTTTTTCTTCAAAATCAAACAAAAAAAAAATTCTTTCAGGTGACTTTATTGGTCACTCAGCCGATTTACCCCCCCACCACTTACCCCGCCCCCAACTACCCAACACCTACTATTATTTATGTTTTTGTAGAAAAAAAAAAAAAAAAATCAAAAATGTCACCGGAGACCAAAATGTCATTTACATTTTTTACTTCAAATAATGTCAGGAATCACTGGTTAAAGTAACTCAAGTACGTACCTTAACACCCTGTTTTCTATTCGGACATAACAAGCTAACTTTCGAAATTAACTACATATTTTGTGAAACGGCAGCATTTGGACAGTTAAGATGATATTGTTTACATACATTTATATTTTTCGTCGTCACATTTTGATTGAATAGTTCTTATTCGGACAGGATAAACAAACGTTATTTTGTGGTACGTCGTTACTTTAGATGATTTTTTTCATCGTTACGTTTTGTTTGAATAGTAGGTACCTATTCGAACGGGACAATTTTATTAAACGGCGGCATTCAAGACAGTTTAGATGGTATTTATTTATACGAGAATTTTTTTTAATATTTATACTTTTTTCTCTTTCTTCGATATATTTTGATTGAATAGTTTTTATTCAGATAGGACAAGCAAAATCGTCGTCGAGATACGGTACCCACACTATTTCTTCTCACAATTAAATCTTATAGGTAGTTTCGGATGATAAAAATATAAACGAAAATAATTAGCTGGATTCATTATAATGAGTATTCCTATTTAATATTATATTTTTTCTGGTAAGCAGCATCGATAATATAAAAATATATATGAATTATGATTAATGACAATATTAACTTATATAACAATATTTTAAAAATTTATATTTTTTAGTAAATTTTGGAGTACTTTGTGTGGAGTCTTTTTGGGGAGAGGAAGGAGTGAACACAGGAAGAAACCCATGTTGTAAGAGGGAGGTAACACAGAGGCCAGCAATTCATTCCACACCCAAGATTTTGAACTCAAGAACGAGTCGTAGAAGCGACCCGTTCTCATATGACATATCTCAACCGTGACCCGACTATGTATCGGTGCCGAAGCAATCAATGACGCTAGTAACTCGGAGCATTCTCCATTATAATACCGGTAGAACAAGGACAGCATACCTATTCGACGTCTGTGCTTTAAAGATTACAATCCGGAATCTATCAAACTATGTACACAAAGTCAAGAGTCTGCCAAATTCAATACCTGCAGTATCTGCGGGCCCTGTACAACTGTACAGTACACCCAGTTTATAGCTTAACTCTGGCTTCGATGGAGCCCCCGTACCTGAGCTGATCATTAGCTGAGTTACACCAAGTATATCAATGGAGGTTGAAGGAGAATTTTGCCATTGCGATCCATTTTAGTCGTAATCAGACATGACTGGGACTTTGAAATATTAAACATTTAAAAGATGATACCCGGTGGTGCAGAAATAGATTTTACTAAAATATTGCTGTCACTGTTGCTCTTACTCCACCGGATATTGAGCGAAAGGGACAATGCACTGACACCTAACTAAAATGGAGGTTTTGTATTCCCCAGTTTTCTCCTCCAAAAGTGGACTGATTTTCATTTTTTTTTTACCAACTACATAAGAAAAAACTATTCTATGTCTGTACGTTTTGCTTTTTTTAAAAAAACATTGTCTGGTTTGTATACTGAACATCTTTTGACGGCGTTTAAACCAGTCAATTTTATTGATTTTTGGAAGGTCATAACTTCTATAAAAAGTAACTTATCAAAAAAAAAAAAAAAAGTACCGACACGCTAGTAGTTGATATCTATTTTATGCAAAAACAATATTTTCTCTAGGGTTAAAATCCAGAGAGATAAATAGGGAATACGTTTGTATGGAAAAATCACCGCCGGGTATCCTCTTCTTACGCGCGTCAAGGCGTTAAAATGTCACGGACGTATAACGCTACTTTGTGTTGTACTGAACAAATCTAAACCGGTCAAACAGAACGCCACGTTGTATTTTTGTTACAAAATTTCCTTTGACGCCGGGAGTTCTTGCTTGACTGTGGTAAAAACGGTTGCTGAAAAGTTAATTAAATGTGTCCGAAAACATCCTTGTTTGTATGACACAAGGAACAGTGAATTTTTGGTGCGTTTGCTTATTTGGTGTTGCAGAAGGGAATGCAATTCTTCGAAGCACTCTCGTGACATACGTAGGTATTGAAAGAAGCGATCTTCATGTGATAAAAGCTCCCCGAATAAACGATGATATTCTCCAAATTCTTTCCTCTACTTATTAATATCATGCACCCATATTCTAATACTACGGGAACGTGATAATGCACACAGCAGTAACAACTTATCTTCATCTGAATCCATGGACATCGTGGCGGAGTCCGACTGACAGTGACTGACGCCGAACGCTCTGAATAGAAAGTAAGGCAGTCAACCCTTAGATCAGCAACATCATCAGCTCTAGGTAGACTGATAGAACCTAAACGAAAGCCAAATACTAAGTTTGGAGATCGTGCATTCGAAGTATCTGGGCCTAAGGCTTGGAACAAACTCCCTCCGGAACTAAGGTGCATAACAAGCCCAACAGAATTTAGATCAAAACTAAAAACCTACTTATTTAGGCTCTCATACCCTTAAATTTAATAAATCTATTTGTATTATGTATTGCCTATAATTTATCTTAATCTATTTTCTTATTAGATTAACATCATTCGAAGCCTTCACAGCAATCCGTCGCTTAACGAGAGACTGAGATTTCATTTAAGAAAATAAATAAAATTCATGTACTACTCTGTACCGCCCATTAATTAATTTTGCTTTTCCCAAACACGTTCATTAAATAACATAATATATATCAAATAATTACTTTTCCAACAACATGTGTTCGCTATTATGTCCTCTGCGCGCAAACTGTATATAAATGAACATCTTTTAACTTTAATCTCAAGTGACCTACCAGGTAAGTATGGTCCTGTACATTTTCATTAAAAAAAATTATATATATAATAATAATTTAAAAAAAAAAAAAAAAAAAATATATATATACTTATAAATAATAATAAAAAAAAAAAATACATGTACATTTACATTTTTGGGCTACACCGCGCTGGTTGTTCAGATGCATTGTACATATAGTTTTGTATCGCTGATCAAAGAACCGGTGGATTTGCATCCATTGTTTTAGTAATAGGTTTTTTATATTTTCTAGTGTGTAGTTAGAAGTAAGATTGTAGAAATTATTGAAATTTGTACAGCGCCCTTGAGGTGATTTTTCACAAAAACGGCGCTATACAAGTCATCCAATTATTATTATTATTATTATTATTACGCGACGTTACGCTGACGCCTTGCTGCGCGGTAAGTACGCCTTCTGTTTGACGGAGCCTTAACATGATAACTTTGACTTAAATTCAAAATTATAATATTTAACGAAACGCATTGACAAAATTCATAAAAAATTTGAATATAAGTCCGACTCGAACGCCATCTGTATTTGGTTAGAGTGAAATTGGCCTCATGTCTCTCCGCCGTGGGTCTTCAATCCTCAAGGCGGACCTTTGCATTCCGCCGGTGAAGGGCTCTTCATTTGTGCCCCATTCATACCCATATTGCCCATGAGCTCGGGGAAAAATTCAATTCATAATATTAATTCGTTCGCGCCTCCGATGTTTGTTTAGGACGGCCTGTGACTGGCAGTATTACACATTTTATTCGGGCTCTTTCATTCCCGTTTCGAGTGGTGCGGGCGAGGTTCGCCTGTACTCTGTCCTACCTACCACACTACCATACTACCATACTACCAGTACCCATGTTCCTTTACAAATCAGCACTGCTGTTGTAGCTGACAAATAATAATACGACATTTTAGAAAAAAAATCTCAAGTAAGGTAAAGAATGTTGTTTGAGTTTAAAATTCCTATTCTAATCGGCAGACTTTCTGGCTTTACAAGAATTGTTACATTATATAAAACTGTTTTTTTGTGGCTGAATTTGCACACAAGTGTGGGCAGAGAAAGCTTTGCTACATTGGTAAGTATAATGTACTCCGCGTGCAAATTGGTCTCTTCACAAAGCATAAAATTTTTAATTAAAGTGTGTTTATCGGAAATGACCTGCCAAGTAAGTATGTTTCTGTATCTATTTGTAAATAATAAACTTAGGTAGAACCTAAGAATTCATAATAAATTGTACAAATCTCTTAACATGATTTCTCACAAAAACGGCGCTCTACAAATTATCCAATCAATTATTTAAGCTTTAATGCCGACCTGGGCCCCTAGCACACTTGATCGATAAGGATTGACAGGATAACCTTCGGTAACTTCTCATAATTTCCTAGCATGACTGGAGATCTCCAACGAATAAGTGACAATTCACAATGACTAAGTGTCCTTAATATATTCGATATCAACTGTTGTTTGTACGTAAGCGATCTGCAGTTGTCCTAACGATGAGAAGTTACCGGAAGTTATCGATAAAATCCTTATCGATCGAGTGTACTAGGGAGCCTGATCTTGACGCGATCCATTCTCGCCGACATTTTACCGACTTTATAATGACCGAAAGCGAAAGAGAAAGATGCGTAAAACGATATACGTGTGACATGCCGCTTTTCTTGTGATGATTTCTGTATCAATGTCAGGTCGGTATTAAAGTTTGGCGTGTTCTATAAGATTAGGTGCATTTTATGCCCACATATTTTGGATGCACTTACTAACAATAACTTCGATAAATCGTAATACGAGGTAGATCCATTTGCGGGTATAGGTAAGGCTCCCGGGGAACTTTTTATTGGATAACCAAGACCCCTCCCATATTTCAACCAACCCAACCAACCAACCAAGTGGTTCGCTACTTTTGGTGACTTACCAGGAGTGCCCGGGTTCACGGGATGAGGTTTGTCTAGGTTTTCCCCGCTTTTCATTATTTTATTTTAATTCTTCCAGGTTTTGCATAACAAAATACTTCCATCTGGAAAATATTGTAAGGCAGAGAGAATTTCCAAAAATTATATTTTCCCATAAATTCTTATCCTTATCCTATATTAAAATTATTACATATAAAATTAATTTTACAGGAGAGCGAAAACAAATGAACGAATGAACAAGCGGTCCCGTCGAAAAAAGTTACTATCGACATCTTGCGGAGATGAAGTGATCTAACTTAAGGTGATCCCCTTGCCCTTGAAAAGTTAGACATCAGAATCCCCGCCACTTTTTGGCAGGGATTTAAAAAACTTGACAATACTCTTTCGGAAAGGTTGGAGAAGGTATTTGAGAGTTTTTTTACAAGTTGAATTCGGAAAGGCTTGTAAAAAACATTAACTCCTTTCTTTTGCATTGTTTATCATAATAACAAGGAAATTTAAAATCGATTTTACGGAACCAAGCGACGCAGAGTCTAAAGACTTTACATCCGCTACCGCGGCGGGGCGGTAACCAACATAAAATGCACATAGTCTTTATGTGGACGGCATAAGGTTGAAAGCTCAACTCCGAATTAGTTGGACGCCACCCATTTTGATTTATTCAAAAACAGCGCGAAATTGCATTGTTTTGTTTTATTTTGTGAAATTCTGGCACAATTATTAAAATGTTTTCCGATCATTTTCTAAAGAACTTAATTTGCCACATTTTTAACTTGAAAGTATTTTTTACAGGTCTGATACTTTATTTTGTCCAGACTTACAAAAAGACTTATTGAAAAAATACTCGATTATTTCCAAGGCCATACTCGCAGTATCAGTAAGCATCTGTAATATTTCTAAGCGATCAAATTTTTAAACCAAAAATACATGATTTTGCTCTAATTCGCATGGCTTCTTCTTAAATATGGTTAATCATAGATAATCACAATCACCTTAATTTTCAGAGATAAAACATAAAATAGAAAATTTTGACTTACCACATGTTTCTGTTAATTATCACTGTTACTTTTCAGTATAAGGTAGGTAATTTCGTAACAAGTTCTTAAAAATAAAATCTTTCAAAGACAACATTCAACAATAGGAGAATATCTGGGAACGTGTCTCAGATGACAAGGAACACATTATTAATCTGCAGAAACGTTGAAAAAATCTCGATGCGCATGCCATGTCGTAAAATTATTATTGTATCTTGTGGTAAAGGATCGAAATATGACGTGACTCATGTTCCAAAGTGCGGATAACCCACCGGCTGGTCAACACAGGTTGGTGTGAAAATATTATAAATATCCATGGATTATCCTTTGTGAAACAGAGATTAAAATATTACGTGTCAGGATCCCGAAGACTCTGTGGACACCATTCCGGTATTGTTGTCGGTCTAAAACTTGTCTTTGGATGTATTAGATTCATCGCTCGCTAAACAGAGTCCTCGAAACAGGAAAAAACTCGTGGTTACTGGTAAAGACAGAAAAGTCAGAGAAACCTTGACGAAATCCGATTTTTGAAACCGCAATTTTTTTCGTATATTAAGAGCAATTGACAAATAATTTAAATATTTTAGTTTGTAAGACCTTAAATAAATAGAAACACTGAGATATTTTCGTCACAAAACACGTTGTCGGATTTATTTTTTAATGATTTTAATTTAACTAAAAAGTGACTTAACTAGATTATGTGTTGATTTATTTTGCTGTATGATTACATAATTTGAAATTTGTCTTGTGTAATACAATATGTCGTTTGAAAATTGAACCAATCTGCCAACGATTAACGGTATAACCATAGTATATTAAAAATAAATTTAGTTTTTTTAAATTAAAAGAAGGCATTTACCAGATTTAACAATCTTTCAAAATATACTTGGTCGATGTTCAAAATCAATTTATGCTTTTTTTTTTGTTAAAAACAGTCAATACGTCTAGAATTTGATTTAAAAAGGAGTAATTTCCGGTATTCTCTGGTAATACCCTCTTTTAAGGGCTTTAATTTCTTCGAATTTTGGAAAATTCATATGTCAGTGATTCTGCCGAGTTTTAGCTCGATCGGTTGTCGGGAAGTGGGTAAATTTACACTTCCAAGATTCCGCGTCAAACACGCTTTATTTATTTTTGTGGTGTTATGCCGTGTTGCTTTACCTCCTTCTTTAGCCAACCTTTCGGGCAGCGTTACAGTACCCATCATCACATCAGTGTCCACCATCACATTTGGCCCGATTTTAAAGTATCGTATCGTATCGTATTTATTAATTACTTTAATTTCTTGGAATTTTAGAAGAAATGCGTATGTGTCCTTGTATTTGTGCATTATTGTCATAGACAATGATTTTATCTGCAAAGTTTCAGCTCGATCGGTTGTCGGGAAGTGGGTTAATTTCCACTTCCAAAATTCAGCACATTTCACAAAAGTGAAATTCAAATCGATGTATTTAAAACGTACCTTATTTGAACTTATAAATTTAGTTCTTATGCTGTATTTCACCATCCTCTTGAAAGCTTATCCATGTGATAAACAATATTAATAAATAAATACTCGCAACAGGTATAAAAACTCGGCTAACTTATCCTATATGTAGCCACCATTCATTCAAAGGTTCAATTAATCGAAAATGTACGCTATCGTATTAACAATCTATAAGGAGGATGGTGAAATACCCCCTTAGTCTTATAAAATATGGTTTTTGATTGATTTTAAGAGGCGGACACTTGGGTTTTTGACACGATAAATCGATAAGTGGTCTGGCAGTCGCCTAATTCCCTACAAACTGATACTTTGTTCTACCCACTTGGATTGCTTTACGGACCGCTGATGCTTTGATGCATCGGGCATCGGCACTCGCACTGTCGCACTGGCCCGAGATCAAAACCACCTTAAGCCAGCCCGGGACACTGAATCAAATCGACCTCTTAACCCCTCAGGCTAATTGGTTCGCTTTTGGGAAGAACTCTTACAGGTCTCATAGAATCGTTGTGTCTCGCTTATTAGCATGGTGAGATATATTATCTGGATTATGAAGGGGTTTAATAATAATAAATCAGGTTTTAAAAATAATTCACCAAAGTTTGGTAATTAAACATAACTTGATTGAATGTCATAATGTAGTACCATATTATGAATACGAACCAAATTTATTTTTAGAAAATAATTTCTTTAAAATTTACTATGATAAAACTATACTAACAGACAGACCAATTGGTCATAATAGACCTGACATAGTTTTACATGACAAAATTAAAAAAAAATAACTTATATTATTGATGTAGCTATTCCAAATTCCTGTAATATTCAAAAATCTGTTTCTGAAAATATAAGAAAATATACAGATTTAGGAAAGAAATTAAAAGAATTTGGCATTCTCAGACTATAAAAATATTACCTTTTGTTATTTCGGCTACTGGCATTATACCTAGCTCTCTTATTAAAAATTTAGGCATATTAGATTTGTCAAAGAATTTGTATATAAAAATGCAAAAATCAGTCATTTTAAATACATGTAGAATTACGAAAGATTTTTTAAATATTTATATTGGGGGATCAGTAGGATTTATCGGTCAAATTAGGAATTCCACAGAGCCGAACCCTCTGATATGAAAATATCTGGAGACGGTGAATTATATTCCCATTTAATAGTTTGGTAGATTAACGTGTTGTTATTGTATTGTTTTGTATTAATTATACTTATATAATACACTTGCATAACGTGGATTTACTAGATGATCATTTATATGGAAAAGTGTATGAAAGGGTTTAGTTTTTCCTATGGGAAAAACTAAACCCGTTCCTGTAAATCTGGTGAATAAATTTGTAGACCGTCGTTTTATGGGAAATCATCTCAAGGGGGCAGTATATTTTATTATTAATTCTTAGACGCTATCTAAATTTATTATTTACAAATAGATACAGAAACATACTGACCTGGCAGGATACTTCCAATAAACACACTTTAATTAGTAAGTTAGATTTTGCACGTGGAGGACCCTATATTGGAAACATTAGACATAGCATGATTTTACGTTGGCTACCCCAGCACTGTTCATATTACACGTGTAAGTAGATTAGTGCCATAAATAGAGATGTGTACCTACAGCAATTAAAAACAAATTATGAAACTTTGAAATTTTTTAAGAATTACTTTGGCATAAAATATCAAAAAGTTGAGGTGATGTTAAGCTCTATAATGCATTTGTCTAATAAAATATACTCGTATGTGTGATTTAATTTTTTTTCGTTATCAATAATTTTAGTTAGAAAAACCATAACATAAGCCATTTTAAAAACTTTTTTATGTTGGCATTAAAAAATTTGGATGTAAAAAATTACCTGTTTTTTTCGATTAATAAAATTTGACACCGTAGATTACCACCTTTCTAAAACAGTTTTTAATTTTCAGACACGCTCAGAAATATTCTATTTATATGTATTTTATTTCAAAGCGGAAATATTTTGACCTTGTGACAAAATAATATTTCAACTTTTGTGAGATCTTCATGTATACGAAAAAATATTGGGTAGGTATTTAATTTTTTTTAAATGAGTGCTTAGAATCTTCACGCGCGGTTGAAGAATCCTTAAAAAATATCGATCTGCGAACGTCATTTACTTTATTTCAGTCAGAAAAACATCTGAATTACTCTTCATATCGCGCCTATACTTTGATAAATAAAAATGGGTTTTTTTGGAAAAATGGATTAAAAAGGTAAAAGGCCGATTTGATTCAGGGTCCCGGCCTGGTTTGAGGTGGTTTTGCCCTTATGCGGAATGACTCAATGACTCAGGCCCGGGAGAATGATATTATTGTGGTCCACACGTCATACGTTATGTTCCCTCGCCCCGAGAGTTCGAGAGCAGCAACTGACATCGAGAGCGTATCTGATATCCACTTCGTAGTATGAATGTGGATAATATTCCCGAAGGAAGTTACTCGCCTAACCTATGTGAATATAGTTGCTGTGTGTGGGTGGAGTTCGGTATTAATTTTACAATCAGATAAGACATTGCACAATTCTTTCAATTGTGTCGAATTTTTGGTATAACCTAATAATAATAATAATATCCGGGTGATTTGAATAGCGCCGTATTTTTGTGAAAAATCACCCCAAGGGCGCTGTACAAATTTATAATATATTACAATCAATACTTCTAACTACAGTCTAGACAAAACATTTGGCTTGTGGCTAAAATCTCGAATCCACCGGTTCTTCAATCACTGATACAAAACTATATGTACAATGTATTTGACCCAATGAATGCGATGCTGTATAAAAATGTACATACATGATTTTATTTATACTCTGTACAGGCAGCAAATATACAGTACCATATTTACCTTCACTTGAGAGTAACACTGTTCATTTTTTATTTAGAGAATTTCAATACACAAAGGACACAAAGTGGCCTGAAACACTCATCCACATTGAAAAAATCTTCCGAGAAAAGATACATGCCGCCGACGGGACTCGAACCCGTGTCCTTCTGATTTCCGATCTAATGCTCAACACTGAGCTACGTCACCTTATCTCTTACCCGCCAATTAATTCAATATAATGTACTAGTGTTTCATTCAACAATTACTGCTTATTACATTTTTTCACCTGCAAAAAACTGATTTTATTTTATATGAGAAAGGAATTCTAAGTACTAAATCTCCTTTTCTTTTATCGGAAGATTTTTTCAATGTGGACGAGTGTTTCAGGTTAATAACTATTGCTTATAATAATTACTACCCTATGTGCTATGCGTAAAAATCTTGTCTTAAACATTAGTTTATCAATTAAAATAATAAGAAAAATTTTATTTTCGGCGGTACAGTAGTACAAAGATTTGATTAGAATATTTATCTTCCTATATGTGAATCGTTCCTCGGCAAGAGATAGATCAATCAAGAATAGTGTAAGGCTTCGAATAATGTTAATCTAATAAGAAAAATGTGATTAAGAAAAATTATAGATAACTGAGATAGATATATTTAATTTAAGGTTATGAGTGCCTAAAAAGTTAAATACCTTACATCAAGAATACATAAGTCTTAGATGTAATTCACTGTTGTTATGTCTCAGTAGATAGTCATTAGCTATTATAAGTCATAGTTGTAAGTCACTAGTTATTAATCTGAGTGTTCCCTTGACAGTTGTCCAATACATCTTAAAATCCCCGAACAAAAGTATAACATATATTTTCATTCAAATGCATCAAGGATAAAACTATTTATCTTTATACTATATGCCAGCGTATAAGTACAAAAAATCGACACTGTAAATAAATTCGTTTGATATCCATACCAAATTATTTAAAAAGGCATTTTTGAGGTCGATTTTAGGATTGATATAAAATAATCAAAAATCTGAAAGTCGTCACACATGCAGAGGAATTCTTGGTTTCTTCTTCTCGTGCCCTGTCCGTTCAACGGATGTTGGCTATCATGTTGGCTATGCGGACTTTGTTTACTGCGGCCCGGAACAGCTCTACAGTAGATTGGCTAAACCACTGTCTCAAGTTTTTCAGCCACGATGTCCTTGATCTTCCAGGGCCCCGTCTTCCGGTAATCTTTCCCTGCATTATGAGATGCAAGATCTCGTACTTCTCCGGATGTCTCATCACGTGTCCTAGATATTGAAGTTTTCTGATTTTTATTGTTTTAATAACTTATTTTTCTTTATTCATCCGAACCATAACATCTTCATTCGTAACTCTGTCCATCCAGCTTATTTTTAGTATTCTTCTGTAGATCCACATCTCGAAAGCCTCAAGTCGCCTTACCAGTTCTTCAGTAAGTGTCCAGGCTTCCATCCCATAAAATAATACTGAAAACACGTAGCATCTGACCATTCGCATTCGTAATCCAAAGTTGAGATCATGACTGCAGAACATCTTTTTCATGCGGATAAAGATTGCACGAGCTTGCTCAATGCGGCATTTGATTTCATTTGATTTATTGGTTTCCATTTGTTAAATAAGAGAAAATGAGAATTTTTTTACAGAATCGCTAGTTATAGTAGTAGTAGGTCGGCATAATATAAACTCATCCCATAACATCATTAGTTAACTGATAGCAGATAACACCACTCAATCGCAATATGGTAATCCGGGGTTCTGTACGCCTGCAGTGGGAGATAGGGCGCGGGCGGCACGGTACTCCATTATCCCAGCTCGTATCTGCCCAGACACAAAGCAGCGAGCCCTTGGAACCGTGTTATTCTAATGCAAATTAGACACTTATCAGCTGGAACAAGGTAAAAGCAAACAGTAATGCCATAAACACTAATCTGGCCACATACGAGTAACTTAACGTTGGGAAGATAATAATCATCAATTATGATGTGTGATTATGATTATATTACGTCTTATAGTCCGACATTTCATAGTAGGAAAAAAATTATGGCACTGCGGTCGTTTAACTAACAAACTCTCCATCACGCAGTTTCCTCGCAGGGGTAGACAGAAATGAAGGACCGCCAAACAACTTGTTCTTGGCACACACTGATTGCCTCAATCACATTCATACACACTCTTCTATTATTCCGACTCTTGACATGATCACCTCAAAAGCGCTGTACAATTTATTATGAATTCTTACTAAGTTTATTATTTACAAATAAATACAGAAACATATTATTTTGAAACCTAACATCTTATAATGAATATAATACCAACACAAAATAAGGGTAGCAAATTTAAAATCATACCATGTCCAGTGTTTTAAATATAATGTCTTCATAATAAATTGTACAGCGCTTTTGAGGTGATCTTAATCCCAAAGTTGAGTTAATTTTTATTTTAAAAGACTTGAGAATTTAGGACTCTTCGGGACTGTAGAATTTTCATGAAGTGACCTTTAGAAAAATTTACACATAAGAATTTGGATAGGTTTTTAGATTTTCACGGCCAAAAGCATTTTCGTTGTTTGTTTTTGGGGTGTTATGCCGTGTTGCGCTACCTCCTTCTTTAGCCGACGTTTCGGACAGCCTTGCAGTGTCCATCATCAGGGCAAATCCGGCAGTACAAAAAAAAAAAAAAAACAAGAATTTGTTTACATTTTTACACAATTAGTTATTCTAGTGAAGGTAAAGGTGAAAGATATATTACTTTAAACCCACTGACAAAAAGACGATTGGAACACATGTGTGGTATTCACATTAAAAAAGTAGTTATCTACAAAATCTAATAAAAATATTTCCGTATTGCACACAAATTAATTTACCGTTGGTCATAAATCACAATTTTTTCAGTATGTGGTGTTGGACTAGTTTTAAAGCATTTCGCAGAAAAAAATCCCACCTCGTAATTTATTCGAAAATGTAAATCCATCCACCTACATCCTTGCTAACTTGTTGACGTAATTAAAAAAAATGATTGATTTACGCCTGTTCTTACGATCTGAATTCATAATACAATAATAATAGGTAGGTACTTTTATATCCGTTGTTTGGTGGTAACCAGTTGTCACACACACGTGTACAGAAAATCGTTATAAAGAGGACACGTTTAAATGTGTTTGTGCCCACTGATTGTGTCGAAAGTATCAACAAAGTTTTTTCAACTATTATTTTAGAAAGCAATCACTCTGGTTTAACATATTTAATAAAAATAAAACACTTACATATTTTGTGTAAAAAATATTAATTTGATGTATATAGTAGCCCAATATTTCCAAAAAACCATTAAAAGTTCCCAGTCAATGCTTTGTCTCTTTCGATGTACATATTATTATAAGTCTGTCAGTTTTTTTCCCATTTCCTTTGTACTGATGTAAATGTATCCTCACTGTTTGTTATATTGTTGTCTCCCTCTGTATTTATATACATATAAACACACACTAAGTATTTCTTGCTTAGTATTAATTTGTGCCCTGATGATGCTCGATCAAAGTAAAACCGGTCGGTAAAGAAATGATTTACAACTCGTAGTTTTACACAAAATAAGTGTTTTATTTTTATTTTTTGAAAGATACTATCAATACTATCTAAATTAGAAACTAATGTTGTGTATTTTCAAACATTTTATGATAATGTGTGCTTCATCGGGTACCTACTTTGCAAGTTCTGAGGTCCCCATTTCACAATTTAAAATTCAATTTGAAATTTAATAAAAACATTGGTTTTGAATTGAATTAAAATAAAAAAGGCGGTAGTGAATTTTTTTTATTAATTTACTAGCCGATACCCGGCGTTGCAATTCAACATAAATAAATAAATAAATTGTTTCTCCCTGCGTGTCCTACACATTCGTCCCCGTTCCCCTTCCGCCTCCTCTTCACCCCCTCTACCCTCTCCCGTTGTCTCCCCTATTTATTTGCTTATTTATTTCTTTATTAATTATTTATTTATTCAGTCTATAAATTTATATAGTGAATAAGTATGTTTATGTCATTGACCAATAAAATAACGACGTTTAGATGCAAGACAATAATAAAAAAATATGCAACAATATACCTAATACGAACAATTCTAATTAAGTGCATCTTCAATTTACAAAGTTTTTCGCAAAAAATAAAAAAATACGCAACAATATACCGAATACGAACAATTCTGATTAAAGGCATCTTCAATTTACAAAATTTACATACGAACAAACCAACATTAATTTTTATATATAAGATTTATTTCCTCTCTATACGCCCACGGGGCTTTTACATCGAGTGCATAATGTTAACATTTTTTTACGCAACAATAGCTTGCAAAAAATAATTGGTTTGTGGTTTAAAAAAAAAAAAAAAAAAAAAAAAAAAAAAAAAAAAAAAAAAAAAAAAAAAAAAAAAAAAAAAAAAAAAAAAAAAAAAAAAAAAAAAAAAAAAAAAATACATGTACATTTACATTTTTGGGCTGCACCGCGCTGGTTGTTCAGATGCATTGTACATATAGTTTTGTATCGCTGATCAAAGAACCGGTGGATTTGCATCCATTGTTTTAGCCATAGGTTTTTTATATTTTCTAGTGTGTAGTTAGAAGTAAGATTGTCGAAATTATTGAAATTTGTACAGCGCCCTTGAGGTGATTTTTCACAAAAACGGCGCTATACAAGTCATCCAATTATTATTATTATTATTATTATTTACAGTTGAATAAATGTGGAAAAAAATAATAACCATAATTAACTGAAATTATAAGAAATAATATGTTGACATAAATGTATGTTTTAAAGATAAAAATTGTTACCTTTAAACATCCCTGACCAACCCGCGACCCGCGGTCATGTATGAAGATTTTTTTTTTATTTTTCTTTTGGAAATTATAGAACACAACAAGGACCAATCAGTGCAGATTAGTAATTAGATTTACTCACGTTGCGTATCCACAGGTGCACTTATTTTAGTGATATATTATTAATTAGTATTTTAGTGATATATTATTAATTAGTATTTTAGTGATATATTATTAATTAGTACCTACATTTATTTTTTAGCCGTTACAGGATTTCTAAGAAAAGGAAACTGGTTGAAGAAAAAATAAAATTCAGTAACCGTTGGGAAGACGATTATTTCTTTAAATCATATATATTCCACCTTAAAAATAATCAGTTTAAATATTGTTTATTTCATTTCTTTTAAATATCGAGACACAAATAGTCGCACATATATAATTTCTGCAATTTCTGTTTATACTTAGATAATATCTATTTATGTGAGACTTCTTATTATTTTTAACTATGTATTTTATTTTATTCCTAGCTGATTTTATAACTACCCATCATGCGTTGCGATGCCACTTAAATAAATAAATTGTTTCTCCCTCTGTGTCATTTCCCATTCGTACCCGTTCCCTTTCCGCCTTCTCTTCCTATTCCCCTCTCACCTATTTCACCTTCCTCTTACACCTTCCCCGCGTTCCTACTCCTTTCGCCCCTTTCTTGCGAACCCCCTCTCACGCATTCCTCTTCCACCTTCTCTGTCTTCCATTTTCCCTCGTCCCCCCTCCTTGATTCCCCGTCCAACCCTCCCGCATATCCCTCCTTGCAGCCTTTTTTCCCTGCCGCTTATATAAAATACACCCATTTTTCCAACAACTCGCCTGAACTATTTAATTTATATATATATTCCCAAAGTTTCATCCCAATCGGATGGATGCCGTATGGACGCGCATAGCATACGTACAAACAAACAAACATTATTTTTTATATTGTAGTGTACTTCTTTATGTGCTTTTATTGTAACATTTTATTTCAGTGTTTTCTATAATACGTTTTAATTTGAATATATCTGTGATACTCGACTATTAGACTAGAATGTAAAAACAGGATAGCAAACCGGTACTTAAAATACAAAAGAATTGCTTTTTTAACTTTCTAAACAAAAAGCTGTAACAAGAATCTGAACTAAAAAGCTGTAACAAATAATTTAATATATTTTAAATCGCTTGAATGCTAATGTAATGTTAATGTAATGTTAATGTAATGTTAAAGTAATGTTAATGTAATGTTAATGTTAAAGTGAACTGTTATGTTATGTAATTTAAATTCTAGTTAAGTAATGATTTTCTATTTTTTTTCTGTAATTAAAAAACTTGTAAAAATCAAATAAAATTTATTTGCACACGCCGGATTTGAACCCGCGAACTTCGGTTTGGGAGTCGAGAGCCTTATCCCTCGACCGGCCGTCAATATATATTTAATTTTATATTCTTCCTCTCCCGTTCGGTTACACTACCACAATATTGTGATAAGAATAAAGTCCGTGCCTTCCGCCGCCGCCGGTTACCAGTACTAAATAAGTAAGTAGTACTTAAAGCAAATCCCACTTTTCGAGATAAATCAAATAATTTCCCCGGCTAAGTCGCGATGATCAACGCTTTGTTTTCGTAAGATGGTGATTTATGACCCGCGGGATTCGAATACTCCGGACTCGTGGCTCGGGACTCTAGTCCCGCCAGCCGCCTTAATTTCCCTACATTATTTTTTATTTCCCCAATAACATTCTTGCCTCGTTCGCTCGCCGGATTATTTATAAACCGACGTAGGTACATGTTATTATTATTGTTCAAATTTATCTGGTAATAATTTTGTGATACAAAATTATGCGCAATTTCAGATTGGCGATAAATTAATTAGTGTATTTATTTGGTTTCAAAGAGTTTTATTTCCGATGTACATTTGTTCCTTAATTTAGTTAATAGATAACATGGATAAATAAATTAAGTAACAAATATCGATGTGAAATAAAACTCTGCATAACAAAATTTGTATAAAAATATACATAGTTAATGTAAAAGAAATACAAAATTAGTGTATGCACCTCATTTTAAAATTTAATTATCCAATTCAATGCATTTTTTCGTATGTCTTACTTAATTATTATAATGTGTAATTTTAATGAGAGTAATGGTAGATTCAGACTGGGTCGACGTACGTATGCATCGCTACGCCTAACAATATCTGGGCTACTTAACAACCATAAATTTTCAATGAAAATTTATGTTTTAGAATCACATTGGCCACACGCATCGCGACGTGCGATGTCTGTAGCCATTTTCATAGAAAATGTATGGGTTGCTAAGCATTGTTTGGCGTAGCGATGCGTACGTACGTCGTCCAGTCTCAATCTACCTTAAGTTTTTTTTTAACGGACCTACGTGCCATTTACAAAATAATAACATGAAATTAAATAAATATTATGTAGTTATTAGGCGCTCCGCCCACTGAGGCAACTGAAAACCAACTAAAACCGGCTGTTTCTCTGTCTTGATTGGTCAAAAAGCTTGGTTAACCATAGAAGAAGAACAATCAGCTGACAGTTGGCAACTATCAATGGCCGCCCAGGGCAACCAGTAGAGCAAGTCGCAAGTCACCGCTTGCGTTACCATTGACAACGGGGTTTTGTGT